>CM062294.1:8863270-10063270 GCA_031216915.1 Pictodentalium vernedei
CTTATTCTTGAAGAAAATGTCTGATTCATCCTCTTTGGAAACATGTTTTCAACAATTTCAATCTTTTTGCCAGAATGGGTGTCTGTGGGGTTTAAAACAAAGGTTATGAAAGTGCACTTATGGGAAACTAGCAGCATAAGTATAGCACTATAGAATCAATATTTGATGGTTTTAGGCATCTTACCGGTGTTATGAGATATCACAGTAGCATGTACTGGTCATTCTTTTGGAAAAAAACACTGTTTTATGTTTTGTCAGTGCCATACCAATGGCTCTATGTTGTGCCTTTACTGAGAAAAACTGAGGCTTTCCCTTTAAAAAAATGCAAAATATTCATCAAATACAATGTGAAATGTCTTCAGAAGCCAGACTGTGATTTGAAAACTATTTCAGATGGGAAAGTTCATATCACAGGAGGTTTGTTTTGGGTCAATATCAATTAAATTATGAATTATATCACATATTTTTGATGAAAAGGAGCATACCGGGGGGGGGTCCTATTCAGGGCAAAATTTTACTACATCAGATGGTGGAATAAAATTTGACATCAGTTGTTAGGATAAACTAGTAGAGTCCTTTCATATTGGTGAAATATATAGCTGCATCCCCCATTTTGGAAACAAAATGACATCCATATTGTTCCATGGGGGTTGGGACACTGTTTTGCTTGCAGTATCGTTAAATGAGACAGATTTTTTCTAAACATATTTTGTGCTGATGCACATGTTAGTTTTATTGTTGGGATCAGAGTAGTTTCTCAAAGAAAGCTGTAAATTCTCATCCTTCTCAGTTAATTTATAAAGTAACAGGATAGAAAAATCTTTTGGAGGCAATACCAGTTTTTCAAGCCCACTTGACAAAGTTTGGGACACTTTTCCCACTTGACAAAGTTTGGACACTTTTCCTTAAAAGAGCAAATTTTCCATGTTTTTGACTCAGCCAAAGCCAAAAGTTGGATTCTAATGCAGAAATGACTCTTTTATCTCATGTAAGTGGTAAAATGTCTCTTTGGTGGGATTGGGGATGATTATAGGTATCGCGGAGCTAAATATTGAAATTAGAGTGAACCGCCTTAAAATGTTGCACTCGGAAATGACGCAATCTCTAAAAATAAACAGCTTTGGGAAAATCCATTGTTTCAATAAAAGTTTGAAACATTCTATTGACATCTTGCATTATTGTTGAATATTCCTGATACAAAAGAGTGTGATTTGATGACTTTTGGACCTAAAAAATACAATTTACTTTTTGTGTGTTTTTGTAGGGAATTCCCTGAAAAATATGTGCACGTGACTGGTACCTCCCTTTGTGTCAGTTTTTCTCTCTTATTTGTTGCATGACCCCCTGTTTTCATAAAAGAAAAGTTGTCTGAAGGGCTATACTTGACAGAGATATTTGAATGCCAAATTTAAAGTGATGCGATCATATATTTTTCCACCTGAACGTTATAATGATCGCCTATGGGAACATATTTAGTTCTGTGATACCTTGAACAGTTTGATTTGAAAGAAATGACAAGGTTTTACCAGATTGATGAACACATGTGAGTAGTGTTCTTTTTTGTCTAGCAGAGCCCACACCATTGTCAGCCGGGGCTCTCGTGTTGCAAACATTAAGACAGCTACATGTAGCTATTCTATCCAAAGGTTAAAAAGTTAAATGCAGCAAACTGTGTTTAACTGTTCGACACGAAGTGTCTCATTGATGGTACCACTGAACTAAATATCTGAATTAGATTTGCCCACCCCGGAAGTGACGCAATCTCTAACAATAGGCAGCCTGGGGAAAATATATTGTTTCAATAAACGTTTGAAACATTTTATTGATATCTTGCTTTATGATATCTTGCTTTATCCTTGGATATTGTTACTTTGGATCTAAAAAAATACAATTGACTTTTGGTGTGATTTTGTTGGGAATTGCCTGAAAAGTATGTGCAAGTGACCAGTACTTCCTTGTCAAAATGCGGGTGCAAAGTCGAGAACTCTTATCAACAGATAAACAGTGTTGAGGTATCGCGGAACTAAATATTGAAATTAGAGTGAACCGCCTTAAAATGTTGAACTCGGAAATGACCCAATCTCTAAAATAAACAGCCTTGGAAAATCCATTGTTTCAATAGAAGTTTGAAACATTCTATTGACATCTTGCATTATTGTTGAATATTCCTGATAAAAAAGAGGGTGATTTGATGACTTTTGGACCTAAAAAATACAATTTACTTTTTGTGTGTTTTTGTAGGGAATTCCCTGAAAAATATGTACACGTGACCGGTACTTCCTTTTGTGTCAGTTTTTCTCTCTTATTTGTTTCATGACCCCCTGTTTTCAGATCAGAAAAAGTTGTCTGAAGGGCTATACTTGAGAGAGATATTTGAATGCCAAAATTAAAGTGATGCGATAATATTTTTTTCCACCTGAACGTTATAATGGTCGCCTATGGGAAAATATTTAGTTCTGTGATACCTATAGGAAATATGTTTTTTGGCTTCCAGACCAGATTCAGTTATTATTTTGGGGGATTATTTCACATTTAAATATTTATTTGGGGACCATACACCTTACCAAACCATTTTATTGTTTTGAGAAGTTACATTTTTGTCAATAGTCAGCAATAAAAGCTATATATTTCCAAAACTAAGGCTGTTCATGCAAGCAAATTCACATCTTGAGCAAGTGTCTTCCCCAGGAGCACACTATAACCTCTGGCAGCTGCTAACTAACAGCCTATCTTACCCTATTAACATATTTATTTAAACCATGGTTTCTCTTCATATTACTAGGGGCAGGGAGGATGCCAAATCTTTTAACCCCCTCCCAAATCACCATTCAAACACAGACAGAAAACCTACACTGCCCTTCTATTCACTATTATTTAGAAGTTTTTCTCTTCTATATTATGCTCTTCAAAATGTTGGAAAACAATTCCTTCATTGAAAGAGTATCCTGGAACACAAATTTGAGGAGGGGTGGGGCTACAGTGGAAAATAACATAATAAAATTACAAATGTGAGTGAATGGCATTTGTGCATAGCTACCAATATAGTTGTCTAGTACTAGTGCTGTCATGGTTCCCCTGATACAGCATAAATTTACAGTGACAGTTGTGAAATATTGCTCTTTCCCTGAACCAAGTCCTCTCTGCCACACATATTTAACCCTTCTGCTGATGATAAACATTTGGAAAGACTGAACAGCATGTTTTTAGAGACTGAAGTTAGTATCATACACTTTCAGTTTCTTATGATTTACTTTGAGGCTTCAGCACTCATGGTCCACTGAGTTATTTTTCAATTTAACAACCTTGCCCTGGCTCTTCCACTATATTTTTCATTGTATGCCATTCAGTACTCTCATGTAGACCTCATACATGTGTGACTGCAAGCCTGTCTGTCTGTCTGTCTGTCTGTCTGTCTGTCTGTCTGTCTGTCTGTCTGTCTGTCTGTCTGTCTGTCTGTCTCTTCAACAGACATGGTGTTTCTTTGCTTTTCACTTGCCTGGATCTACATTTTCAATAATTGGCAGCTGACTAACATTCATTCCCCCCCCCCACCCCCCACACACACACACACACAAGTATATTAAACATCAAATACCACTATATTCTTGAAGAAAATGTCTGATTCATCCTCTTTGGAAACATGTTTTCAACAATTTCAATCTTTTTGCCAGAATGGGTGTCTGTGGGGATTAAAACAAAGGTTATGAAAGTGCACTTATGGGGAACTTGCAGCATAAGTATAGCACTATAGAATCAATATTTGATGGTTTTAGGCATCTTACCGGTGTTATGAGATATCACATTAGCATGTACTGGTCATTCTTTTGGAAAAAAAACACAGTTTTATGTTTTGTCAGTGCCATACCAATGACTCTATGTTGTGCCTTTACTGAGAAAACTGAGGCTTTTCCTTTTCAAAAATAGCAAAATATTCATAAAATGCAATGTGAAATGTCTTCAGAAGCCAGACTGTGATTTAAAAACTATTTCAGATGGGAAAGTTCATATCACAGGAGGTTTGTTTTGGGTCAATATCAATTAAATTATGAATTATATCACATATTTTGATGAAAAGGAGCATACCGGGGGGGGTCCTATTCAGGGCAAAATTTTACTACATCAGATGGTGGAATAAAATTTGACATCAGTTGTTCAGATAAACTGGTAGAGTCCTTTCATATTGGTGAAATATATAGCTGCATCCCCAATTTTGGAAACAAAATTCACATCCATATTGTTCCATGGGGGATGTGACACTGTTTTGCTTGCAGTATGGTTAAATGAGACAAATTTTTTCTAAAAATATTTTGTGCTGATGCAGATGTTAGTTTTATTTTGGGATCAGAGTAGTTTTTTAAAGAAAGCTGTAAATTCTCATCCTTCTCAGTTAATTTATAAAGTAACAGGATAGAAAAATCTTTTGGAGGCAATACCAGTTTTCAAGCCCACTTGACAAAGTTTGGACACTTTTCCTTACAAGAGCAAATTTTCCATGTTTTTGACTCAGCCAAAGCCAAAAGTTGGATTCTAATGCAGAAATGATTCTTTTATCTCATGTAAGTGGTAAAATGTCTCTTTGGTGGGATTGGGGATGATTATAGGTATCGCGGAACTAAATATTGAAATTAGAGTGAACCGCCTTAAAATGTTGAACTCGGAAATGACGCAATCTCTAAAAATAAACAGCCTTGGGAAAATCCATTGTTTCAATAAAAGTTTGAAACATTCTATTGACATCTTGCATTATTGTTGAATATTCCTGATAAAAAAGAGGGTGATTTGATGACTTTTGGACCTAAAAAATACAATTTACTTTTTGTGTGTTTTTGTAGGGAATTCCCTGAAAAATATGTACACGTGACCGGTACTTCCTTTTGTGTCAGTTTTTCTCTCTTATTTGTCGCATGACCCCCTGTTTTCAGATCAGAAAAAGTTGTCTGAAGGGCTATACTTGACAGAAATATTTGAATGCCAAAATTAAAGTGATGCGATCATATTTTTTTCCACCTGAACGTTATAATGGTCGCCTATGGGAAAATATTTAGTTCTGTGATACCTATAGGAAATATGTTTTGTGGCTTCCAGACCAGATTCAGTTATTATTTTGGGGGATTATTTCACATTTAAATATTTATTTGGGGACCATACACCTTACCAAACCATTTTATTGTTTTGAGAAGTTACATTTTTGTCAATAGTCAGCAATAAAAGCTATATATTTCCAAAACTAAGGCTGTTCATGCAAGAAAATTCACATCTTGAGCAAGTGTCTTCCCCAGGAGCACACTATAACCTCTGGCAGCTGCTAACTAACAGCCTATCTTACCCTATTAACATATTTATTTAAACCATGGTTTCTCCTCATATTACTAGGGGCAGAGAGGATGCCAAATCTTCCAACCCCCTCCCAAATTACCATTCAAACACAGACAGAAAACATACAATGCCCTTCTATTCACTATTATTTAGAAGTTTTTCTCTTCTATATTATGCTCTTCAAAATGTTGGAAAACAATTCCTTCATTGAAAGAGTATCCTGGAACACAAATTTGAGGAGGGGTGGGGCTACAGTGGAAAATAACATAATAACATTACAAATGTGAGTGAATGGCATTTGTGCATAGCTACCAATATAGTTGTCTAGTACTAGTGCTGTCATGGTTCCCCTGATACAGCATAAATTTACAGTGGCAGTTGTGAAATATTGCTCTTTCCCTGAACCAAGTCCTCTCTGCCACACATATTTAACCCTTCTGCTGATGATAAACATTTGGAAAGACTGAACAGCATGTTTTTAGAGACTGAAGTTAGTATCATACACTTTCAGTTTCTTATGATTTACTTTGAGGCTTCAGCACTCATGGTCCACTGAGTTATTTTTCAATTTAACAACCTTGCCCTGGCTCTTCCACTATATTTTTTTCATTGTATGCCATTCAGTACTCTCATGTAGACCTCCTACATGTGTGACTGCAGGCCTGTCTGTCTGTGTCTGTCTCTTCATCAGACATGGTGTTTCTTTGCTTTTCACTTGCCTGGATCTACATTTTCAATAATTGGCAGCTGACTAACTTTCACTCCCCCCCCCCCCCCCCCCCCCCCCCCCCCCCCCCCCCCCCCCCCCCCCCCCCGCCCACACACACACAAGTATATTAAACATTAAATACCACTATATTCTTGAAGAAAATGTCTGATTCATCCTCTTTGGAAACATGTTTTCAACAATTTCAATCTTTTTGCCAGAATGGGTGTCTGTGGGGTTTAAAACAAAGGTTATGAAAGTGCACTTATGGGAACTAGCAGCATAAGTATAGCACTATAGAATCAATATTTGATGGTTTTAGGCATCTTACCGGTGTTATGAGATATCACAGTAGCATGTACTGGTCATTCTTTTGGAAAAAACACTGTTTTATGTTTTGTCAGTGCCATACCAATGGCTCTATGTTGTGCCTTTACTGAGAAAACTGAGGCTTTCCCTTTAAAAAAATTGCAAAATATTCATCAAATACAATGTGAAATGTCTTCAGAAGCCAGACTGTGATTTGAAAACTATTTCAGATGGGAAAGTTCATATCACAGGAGGTTTGTTTTGGGTCAATATCAATTAAATTATGAATTATATCACATATTTTGATGAAAAGGAGCATACCGAGGGGGGGTCCTATTCAGGGCAAAATTTTACTACATCAGATGGTGGAATAAAATTTGACATCAGTTGTTAGGATAAACTAGTAGAGTCCTTTCATATTGGTGAAATATATAGCTGCATCCCCCATTTTGGAAACAAAATTGACATCCATATTGTTCCATGGGGGTTGGGACACTGTTTTGCTTGCAGTATCGTTAAATGAGACAGATTTTTTCTAAACATATTTTGTGCTGATGCACATGTTAGTTTTATTTTGGGATCAGAGTAGTTTTTCAAAGAAAGCTGTAAATTCTCATCCTTCTCAGTTAATTTATAAAGTAACAGGATAGAAAAATCTTTTGGAGGCAATACCAGTTTTCAAGCCCACTTGACAAAGTTTGGACACTTTTCCTTAAAAGAGCAAATTTTCCATGTTTTTGACTCAGCCAAAGCCAAAAGTTGGATTCTAATGCAGAAATGACTCTTTTATCTCATGTAAGTGGTAAAATGTCTCTTTGGTGGGATTGGGGATGATTATAGGTATCGCGGAGCTAAATATTGAAATTAGAGTGAACCGCCTTAAAATGTTGCACTCGGAAATGACGCAATCTCTAAAAATAAACAGCTTTGGGAAAATCCATTGTTTCAATAAAAGTTTGAAACATTCTATTGACATCTTGCATTATTGTTGAATATTCCTGATACAAAAGAGTGTGATTTGATGACTTTTGGACCTAAAAAATACAATTTACTTTTTGTGTGTTTTTGTAGGGAATTCCCTGAAAAATATGTGCACGTGACTGGTACCTCCCTTTGTGTCAGTTTTTCTCTCTTATTTGTTGCATGACCCCCTGTTTTCATAAAAAGAAAAGTTGTCTGAAGGGCTATACTTGACAGAGATATTTGAATGCCAAATTTAAAGTGATGCGATCATATATTTTTCCACCTGAACGTTATAATGATCGCCTATGGGAACATATTTAGTTCTGTGATACCTTGAACAGTTTGATTTTGAAAGAAATGACAAGGTTTTACCAGATTGATGAACACATGTGAGTAGTGTTCTTTTTTGTCTAGCAGAGCCCACACCATTGTCAGCCGGGGCTCTCGTGTTGCAAACATTAAGACAGCTACATGTAGCTATTCTATCCAAAGGTTAAAAAGTTAAATGCAGCAAACTGTGTTTAACTGTTCGAACGAAGTGTCTCATTGATGGTACCACTGAACTAAATATCTGAATTAGATTTGCCCACCCCGGAAGTGACGCAATCTCTAACAATAGGCAGCCTGGGGAAAATATATTGTTTCAATAAACGTTTGAAACATTTTATTGATATCTTGCTTTATGATATCTTGCTTTATCCTTGGATATTGTTACTTTGGATCTAAAAAAATACAATTGACTTTTGGTGTGATTTTGTTGGGAATTGCCTGAAAAGTATGTGCAAGTGACCAGTACTTCCTGTCAGTTTTTTTCTCTTATTTGTTGCTTGACCACGCGTTTTCTGGTCAGAAAAAGTTATCTGAAGGGCTATACTTGACAGAAATATTTGAATGCCAAAATTAAAGTGATGCGATCATAACTTTATCACCGGAATATTATAATGGTCGATTATAGGAAAATATTTAGTTCTGTGATACCCGATAAAAACTCCACATCTACATTTCATTTGATAACATAGATTTATCTCTCTTATCCAGTGTTATTAATTTGTTTACTCTAATAACATGTTTATTCAATGCTACTGGATTGGATACAAGTGAAGCCATATTAGCTATACCCATGACAATGGATATACCCAATTAGAGGCACAATGGGGATTGATAAAAACACGTGTCAGTGGCTCACGCTGAGCTCTATAGATCTCTGTGACCAGCGCTGTATGGAGGAGTACTGTCAGGTACATTTGGTCCGACTGCGAAATGGATCATGTACAAAATAGTGCAGTATTTGTGGCATGGGGGTAACGAACCAATTATTGCTCTGCGTGAGGTATGTTTACTAGAATGAAAATATGAAATTATTGCACCGAGAGCAGAGGGTCATGGCAAAAGAATTAACCCGGCCATCGAAATTTCCATTTAGAGATGTGGCGGTATTAGGTATACAGTTAAAACTAGAAGTCCTGTCACGAATAGTGCGCTTATCTAGGCTTAATTGCGCGTTGGAATTGCGCGCAATTTCCACATCGAATGGCATCCAAACCACGGCAGGTTCTCCTGGTTACTCATAGCAAACACATGCAATGTTTCTGTCAATGGACCTCCGGGTTACCCGGAGGTCCATTGGCTGAAACATTGCTTGTGCACAGGTCATATGTACAGAATTTGATAGCTTTACTTAGGCCATAACGCGTACATTAACGCGCATATCAACGTGCTATTTGTGCGCATTTCATGACAGGACTTCTAGTTTTAACTGTACCTCTTACACAATATGGTTACTATTAATGATTAACGCACTCAATCCAAACAATTTGGGTTACGGGGATACTCGACCCTTCGATAACCCGACTTGATTAAATTGATCGCCACTGCACGCGACAAAGAATATATAAAACGACTTTCCGCATGTTAGAGAAACGGGGTGATTCCTGGGTATTTGGGAAGATATTCAGAATCCTAACAAGCATCATCAAAGATTCCATGCATTGAAACAGATTCAGGTTGAGGTCACGATGGCACTTCATTCTAAAGCCGTTGAGGAAGAGATACTAAGAAACCCCGCTAAAAGAGCTGCCCTACGTCGGCGGAATCGAATGCCTGTATCCCTTGCAAGTCAAATCATTCAAAAGGGACCAACCTAAGCTCAAGCGCAGGCTGCAATTTATCAGACAGACACTTACGGACGAAGATTTAAAGGCACTAGAACATGATCGATAATACCAATTATTATACTAATGAGAATGGGCTTGTAACCAGAGCCCATAAAGTCTGCATCCAGGAGAGCCCGTCCCATGACCGAACGAGGCCGCAGGCGTTCACTAGGCTAGAATTACCAATGAGGGGTCAGTATCGCAGATGGCATTGAAACATATCTGTCCGCGACCTGTGTAGGGATAGGCGTTGGCGAAATTGGGTTGTTGCCACACATTGCCCCAATTCCTGTGGTTACAGCTCTAGAAACTGTAGCGGGGGCCTGTGGATTAGCAGGTGTGTTCGGGAAGTTTGTAAGCCGAATGCTCGTAAAGAAGGCAAAAATGCACAACGCCATTGCCACCTTAGCAGATGCCAAGCTGTCGAGCATCGCAGATCTATACTCAAACACTGTTGGCGATAACCAGATACCCGAGGAGGAATTCAGTGGTGTGCTCGCAAAGGAAGAAAAATTAAAAAATTCAACCTACTCCGGCGTGATATCCGCAAGGCATCTCGCCGGGAGAGCCTGCAAGGCACAAAAACGAGGTATTGCTACTGATACGCCAATAACACACCCGGCAGAGACAGAGACCCCACTGCGCTCGCTGGACGGCTGAAACCAGAGACTACCGCACCCGCCGATCTGAAAGCATATCATGGCATTTACTTTACATTATAGCTTGGCGGCCTTGACACCAACTTCCGTCAGCGTTTTCAAAATCAAACAAGAGAAGATGTTTTTATTGTAAAAATCATATGTGTACTCACACGAAGCGAATCACTGGGTAAGTTTGTAGCTATCAAGCTATCAAGCCCGACGGTCATTTTGCTCGGCTCACGGTGTGTAAAAATCTTCTAGTTGTGGCTCTGGGCCAAGACTGTTTAACTTGTTCCCAGTTTTCTGTGCATACTCGTGAATCGCAGTATCGACATCCTGGAATGTGCGCAAGGCATGGCCTTGGTGACGCAGGTCTTTGTTGATCCAATCGAAGCGTTCTGTTCGCTTACGGGACCATACTGCCTGGGCGACATAGAGCTTTTCTATGACTTCGTCATGTCACGCACGTTCCGCAACAGCATCGTTATCTAGACACTTGGGGACGAGGTAGTTGCTGCTAGAGAAGGCCACACTATTAACAATGGCGCCCCAGCTAGTCGTTGAATGAACTGCGTTCGTGAGGCACTGCATTCGAGATTCGAGAGCCCCTGTTGCTGTCCCTGTTGTCTCTGTTGTTCCATCGGAACGGGAATAGCAACCGCTTGGGTTTCTACTGCGTTGTTTGCGACCGTCCTCTGGAGATTTGTCTTCTCATCTCGCAACTCGACCAAGGCTTTTTGTTGTTTCGCTCTCCGAGCGTTAGCTCCTGCCCTCCCAGCGGCCACTTTTTTATTGTCTTTCTGTCGCTATTTTTGTTGCTCTTGTTCCTACAAACGTCTCAGTGGTTGGTACGGCTATCACTCCCTCCACCTGTTGCGCATCAACAGTCGACCAGTCTGGCTCCGACGATATGTTCAGATCTGTTATCGATATGTTTGACATCATTTTGCTTTGTTAAAGGACAGGTGGACAGGTGTGTCCAAATTGTCCGTGCTTAGCGGTGGTTAGCGTCATGATTGGCGGAGCTAAGCACATGCCATACCGACGATATAGCTCTCATGTGGCACTACTTAGGGCGTGCCCAACAAATGGATCCGCCTCAAGGTCAGCAACCAACTCTAGATGGTTCTCCGCGATATGGGAAGAAAAATGCTGATCACCCTTGAGTGGAGTTGTAGTGCGGCGGTCCCCACAGTTTTGCACCGAGTCGTGCCTCATAGCGGGAGTAGAGTTTATCGATTTCCTCATCGGCCATGGCCTCGACCTAATCAACTGTTAGGTTTTTTCCAAAGTACAGCCTAGCCTGCCCACCAGAAGCTAACGCAGCTAGCATTTCACGTTTGGCCCCATCGACCATCGGGGCAGGATCCACTGCCGTCTTGCCTTCAGCATTGCCCACTTCTGACACAGCACCTTGCTCTTTCAGTAGTTGGTCAATGATATTGTCAGAATTCTTGATGGTGTGGACATATGTACATATACGCCTTCTCGAACAGGCCCGCTATGACAACGCTTTAAAAGCGGTTGGTTGGTCTGTTTTTAAACTAGCCGGGCATGCTTATTCTCCACCAATACCCGGCCAACTGCTGCACGTTCCTCACGACTTCCAGTCACACCATTCTCCCATAGACAGTCCTCGAAGCTGTCTCTGTCCTTACAGTGGAACAAGCGCGCCCAGCGGGTCTGTTCGCGGAGATCCTTTAAGACAGAATTATACTTTTGAGTCAAAAGCCAAACCAGTCTGCTGCGCATGACGACCTGAGAAGGCTAGCTCGGACAGCTTGTCTTTCTTTTGTGTCAAAGCTTTCATAGCCGAGCAATCATCGATAATGTACAAGGATGGCTCCCCTCTGGAACAGCTGATAGAATGAGTTGATACGCTCACCAGGATTAGATGTACACATCTGGATTCTTTCAAATCCATGTACGATCGAGGTATGTTTTGTTGTATTTGATTGTGGGGCAGTGCACCACAATGTGCCGAAACACACGCCCCAGTAAGGACTATCCAGAGCACAAACTGACTTGCCACAACCTGTTTGACCGCAAGTAATGGCTGAGTGGGGATGCGTTACGAAAAGGTCATTAATAGATTGTACCGGTGAACTGGCCATCTTCAGTGTTAAGCTGCGCATCCTTGAGAATGTACAGATATACAAATATACATTCAATGCACCACTCGTCTCTGTTGTCTTTGTGATCTAGATAGTGATACCTTCAATGACGTTTTCTATCCGCCGGCCACTGCCGTGTAGCTCGCCGTCATCCGTGGTCAGCAGGTCAAGCCATAGTGCATACTTGTTGGTCAAGAACCCTCCCAGTGTTCCATTGCCCGGAGGCACGCAATCCCTGGGAGCACAGCTGATTGGGCACTCCTTCGATGATAACCTCAACTTTGGTGATCTTGAAGTTATAAAAGGCCTCGGGTTTCCTACCGAAAGCTGCACCAGCCTTAGCAGGCCCTCAAACAGCAGCAGGATCCCTTTCATGCTTCGTGTGACAACGTTAAGTGTCACTCTTGTCTTTGGTCATTTTGCGAAGGACGCGGTCATTGAGGATGGCGAGACGACCGGCATATTGGTTGGAGACCATGCGAGCAATTTTAGATTGGGTGACCATTTCATATTCCAGTCTGATATTATCAATGGTGTAACTGGAATCGCATGTGGCCTGGACCACTCGATTGTAACCATTGAATATCAGCTCGTATTCGAAGCGTTCCCCAAGCGCACTCTGGTAGAAATACAGAGGAGTTCAAAGTCCAGCGGTTACAGAAACCATTGTCTCGACAGTCAACACTCAGGTCCCGACTGAAGAAATATTCCAACAACATCATCAAGGCATATCTTGCTTGAAGGCATGCCTTGATGATGTAGTTACAATATTTATCAATGGGGATTACAGTTAAAAAAGAAATTTATTTATGGATAAATATACGTAGTTGACATACACGGACTTCCCAACTTCTTATATCTAATTGGCACGTGGCGGACTCAAAATTGGCCTCCCCAATCAGCCACGGGCCTCCATTTGCATGAGACCGACAGTGGGTGAGACATTAGTATACAAGAAGGAAATCTAGTCCCGTAAGAAAGTACATGTTTACCAGCAACTGTGAGTCAATATTATGACCCTAATCCAGATTAGGGTCATAATATTGACTCACAGTTGCTGGTAAACATGTACCGGGGGGAGGGGGGGGGGGCGATAGCCTTGTCCACAACAGACTCATCCTTGTCCGCTTCGCCGATACACAGTTTAGTGGCATTCCTTTTCACAGAGGTATCAATATCCTGGTAGTGTAGATGATTGCACTCGGAGGCTGTCTTCCAGAGGTTAAGGTAGCAGTGGTACACGTCTGTATCGTCGACCGACATCACTTCGTTACCGCTGATCTTGACTGCCATTTTCTTGATGATGGCACGGCCAAAATTCTGAACTACTGACCTTTTATCATCTGTTGAGTTCAGGGTGACTGCAAAGGTTATGCCCAGTGTACCTGGTACGATAAGGTCGTGGGACCCGAGGTTGGGGAAGCGGACATTGAGCTGTTGGTTCGGGCCAATCGTACTAGGATCACAAGCGACTGCCGAACTCCCTTTACCCCAAGGGATTCTCATAGTTTGCGGTATGAGTTAAGCTTTCGTCCACAGTGGTTTGAAGACACGTTGGACGATATCGAACCGTCCCCTCATCCTTCAACACAATGACAGACTTTGACCATGACGAGCTCGCAAGACGACAGGACGATGATGATGCAATGGAGTTGCAAGATGAAACTAGCTTTTCCCAGGCCCCTGACAACGGGGCTGTTGTTCCTTTGGAACAAGAGAGAGGCGATAAAATACCTTCATTGCAGCATGAGCTTTTGGAAGAGGCTGTCAATGGCTACTACCAGAATCTGTTTGGGAAAGGGATGGTGCCTCTTCTACGTGACTATTCCAAGTTTGAGATAGATAACAATGGGCGGCGGTGGCTGAAGGCCCTTCCAAATGTCGACATCGTCAGTAAATCGAGGGTACCTCTTGCTCTCGCAACAACTGCTAGACAGCGTGGCTGTGGTGAGGTCATCCAGAAGAAGCTGGGGTTTGTGGGTTGGACTCGAGTGAAAAAGGCGCTTAAGCCAACGGCGTATGAAGCACTGCGGGTCAAGAACACTGAGTTGTGTGAAGCAACTGCTAGGATCGGATCAGATCCTATCAATAGCACAGAACTGCAAGACTTGTGATAGGTGGCTAATGCTGCGTCAAATTCCACTCAAAACGTGGTGGAAAGTCTTACCGAGGAGATAGAAACTGCACTTAAAACATTAGATGACCCTCCACTTGATAACACGGGATTGGAGTACAGCATAAGAGAGCACCGCGGACTCGACAGGGTAATGCAGACAACCCGCGGTGAGCTGACAAACAACCTGGCTAAAACTGACTGAGTTTGACAAACATATTGCTCTGGAAAAAAGAAAGCTCAATGAAGCTCAAGTTGATCAGTTTAGCAGGCGCCAGATAGCAGAACGCTTCCGGGATCTACAAGACGAGCTGGCTTTTCGTCTGGAGGCAGCCGCAGAACACAGAGATGTTCTTCACTCCCAGATAAACCGGATCCAAGAAACAATCAGTAGGATTCTCGATGAAGACATGACGCAAGCCGAGCGCATTCGAACGCTGCTCCGGGAGCAGGGGATCACAGTAATCTCAATCCTTACTGCGGTTGGGATGGCAATCTCGACCGTATCTCTGGTCCTGGCACGGGTACATCCTCTGCAGTACCTAGATCGCCAGCACAGGATAGGCATGGCCTGAAGGAGTGGGTTGAAACACATTTGCAGACCCTTGGCCGAGTTCGAACTAATTTCGCTGCCGCCTTCCCTGGTCTTATTGGGAGTTTGGTGTCCTGGCTTCATAAGCTACTGGCCAAAACCGTTGGCTGGTTTGCTGGGAACCTTTGGGCCGCGGCCCTCGCAATAGAGGGCATGTTGCTTGTTGATGTCCGAGGCTGGTTGTCATGAGATGATAATGTGTGAGGGTTGGAGACCCACGTCCTCGAGCGTTAGGGATATGTAAAAAGCCATATTGCCAGTAGGCCCACTTCCACACCGCCCACAATGAACGCAGTCTTTTCCTCGCTGTAAAGTTAAGCAGAGCGCTTCTGTGAACTCTCCTCTGTCATCGCAGAAAGAACGTGCGTGACCACCACGGCGGAGGTAACATGGGGTTAAGGCGACATTACCTGTTTCTGTGCTACAGGCTGTGGCATGGCATTCACTTCGTTGTTAATCCCCAGTACCTGAGCGTCTGTGACAGTTATGATCTCATTGTTATACCCCACGAGGCCGAGTGAATGGCCACCTTGTTCCATATCGGAAGGCGCCATGTAGAGACGGAGTCCGAATACATAATCCGTTTGAATTGGCGTGAGACAACATGTCTTTTTTGCCTTTAATTGCGCGCTCCAAGTCCACTGGTCGGGCAATGGCATCTTCCCCATTCGCTTCAAACTGCTTCTGGGCATCAAACGCAGTACCCGTTCCGAGAATCGATGAACGGATCTGAGCCTGGGACCCGATTATGTCCTAATGGACTCGCTGATTCTTTCGACCCCTGCCCTTGTAAACCCCTTTGCCTCGTGCGCTATAAACGTAGTAAAATCGGCATGCTCTTGTCTGATAAAACTCGCATGGGTATGATCGTGCTCAGAGATTTTCGATGAATGTGACCATATGGTTGTATCTTCGATTCGGTGGGTGTAATGCGAGAGGGTAGATGTAGTATGGTACGATTCGGTATAAAGTGCCCAACCCGTCATTATAATCCCTCTTTCTCTCCAATCTCTATCAAGTGACACACAGAATTCGTTTGACAATCTTTAAAAAGCGTGTCCGTCACATGAGTTATTGTATCTAGACCATACGTGGTCCTTGGTTAAGGCAACTCTAATTTCAACTAAAATCCGTCCTGTCTGGTAGTAAAGATGAAATAGCCAGAAACCTCTAGCGAACAAGTCTGTGGTTTGGTTCAGGTGGTCAGTAGCTGAGATCCCGCATCCTGTTGTCGCACACCATACAGCGAAGTTCACATGGTTTTGCTAGAAGGACATGGGCGTGCTCCGCCATTTCTTGATAATTGCATAAGAATTTATATCTGGGTGTTTATACTTGGAGAAGATGTCCATGTGATTGGTTTCAAAACTCTTGGTCTCTAAGCTATGTGGAGGGGTTACAGCAACATGAATCACGTTGCCATCACTTAGTTTTTTGGGGTGATAGACCCCACGGCCCTGTGTGTGGCACCAGCATTGTAACAGAAGGCTTTTGGGTGATCAGCCATTTTAAACATTATAAACACGGTTTGCTGTAACTGTTCGAACGAGGTCGCTTATACAATATTTGCGATTGCACAATATTGTCGAGTACTGTTATCTCCTGTGACGGTCAACGGAGTGCAAGCTGAACTAAATAGTCTGTTCACTCTTCCTGCTGCTGTGGGAATTAATTTCGATTTTGTGCTAGTGGGCAAAGGGTGGGTCTGAGTGGGGTAATCGGTCCCTCGTGTTGAATTAACATGCTAACCTGAGCGTCATAAAATCTCTCAGTACCGGTTTTTACACTTGCTGCGTCTACATAAGTGACTCCACAAAATACGCTATTTCATTACACCCAGACTTAAAGTGAATTTTATAATTAAACGTACATAGTTTACTAATTGTTTTGTCAGTTAGAAGGTGTGATTTACTCAAAGTGTGACAAGTCTAGTCGTCACCTGAAACTCGGGATCACAGGTTGTTAAAACTAGATAATATGTTGGGGGAAAATCAACAAATCGGGATTTTGGTACTACCATAAATATGCCCACATTTCTAAATAAAACATGGAATGTTTGTAGTGACGCAGTCCCCTCCCAGTTGGAGGTCCTGAACCCACTATCAATGCGCACACTCGAACCAAATAACTCTCGTCGATTCATAAATTATTCAGGGAGTAATGGATTTCAAATCCAACATTGTCTGCACTTTCGGCGTGCTGAAACTTTTCAAGTTGCTCTAGGAGGTTATTTTTCCCAAGTCCGCACTGATCTCGCATTTTTGGGTGGATAATACAGAGTCGCGTATTCTCTTCCCATAGGGCATTTTTGCGGCTAATCGGATAACACTGTTTATACCGCTTTTACAGTGAGAGGGGCAGGTAAAGGAGGGTGCTGAGGAACTGTTGATTTTCCCCACAAAATAACTTTGTACAACGGAAGGCGACTAGGCCTGTTATGACAGCTTTTTGGACAAAGGTCAAAACGTTTATGATAAAAAGGTACTTCTTTTGTGTGAGATTTGGTTTGGATAAAGTCGGAAGTTTTTATCACAACTTTTATGATAGGATGAGCACGTCTCCCGATTTCCTGCCAACTGATTGCCTGACCTGTACAGAGACCATTACAAATGGTTGTGGTTTTCTATTGACTCGTTAACAGTTTATTGTTTTCTATGATACATTTTCATCGACAAATAAGTCGCCTTAATCTTAACATGAGCAACTTTCCTTTTTTACTTGAGGTACATGTGTAAAAGCAATTATTGTCATCACCATTGAGAAACATGGTGGCTGCACATTGTTTGTACTTGATATTGTCAATTTTAAACGCAGTGGACCACAATTAACTGTTAATCACCTAAGGGCTGTTTTGATAAGTGGCAGACCATAATGAATGAGAAAACCGCCATTTACATTTCACTGATGAATAAATGTATCAATGCAAAAGGGACAGGTGACGACCTATTGTTTACAAACTCAATAGGTCCCCAATTACGTGTGCTGACACTTTTCAATGCTGCTCTATGGAAGCATTTCATATACATGTATTGTAGGTTTATATTTCTCACAAAGTGATTTTGTTTTTCAAGACATATTGAGAAGTTTTTACAAATAAATTTAATTATCCATTCCATAGATACTTTAAAGAAAATTATTAATATATTATATTAAATGATCATACACCTATTATCATGGGGACTACGTCATAGCAATTAAAGTTCAAGAGATGGGTGAGGAGGGGTTACTGTGTGATAGCACTGTTCAGCATTAAGGGGGATATGACGTCATAGCAATTAAAGTTTAAGAGAGGAGGAAGGAATGGGGTAATGCATCATATCACTGTTCGACATTAAGAGGGGAGGGGTATGACGTCATTACCTGCTACCTCCTTTGAATAGTTAGGCGGACAACGTCATAGCAATTAAAATTATTAAAATTATTAAATTTAAGTTTTAGAAAATATGATCACACCCTTATCTCCATCACGCCTCCCCATAACCTCCTTTGACTCCCCTTGTCGGAGGAGGAACAGCTCCTACTCTGCTCCTCCTACGGTCAATCCACATCGATTCGTGCATCTCTACTAATCACAATTCACTTACAAATTTTGACTAGCACGAAAACTTTCTATACAACCCAATTATTATTTGAAAATTAAGATTTAATAACTGCTACATGCAATTTTCTTTAAAAGCTATATACTTTTTCAATATATAATTAAGAGATGCAAGAGATGATGGTTGATGGCGCCCGGATTGTAGAGTGTCTTTGTAATAACGAATGTTTCCACAGAGACAGCGTGTATAGAAACAGTAGAAGCTGAACCCAGAAGCTTGGCTGGAATGAGATGTGATACAAATGGAATGATGTACTGTTCAAGTTTCACCGTGTCAGCGATATTATAAGTTATTGTGATGAATTGACGGTAACATGGTCTGAGGTTTGCGACTCGGAGCTTATGTTTAAGCAAGACGGCCCTGCCTTAGCCCAAAACCTTCATCCTGAAACGCGAGAGTATTATTTACTGAACTTGTGGTCGTTAAAGGTTGCCTTGTTCAAAGCAACGTTTAACGATCACGAGTTTTGTAAATAAATCTCTCATGTACCCCACGACAGCAGTGAATTAATAATCAATATATATATCAGATAAACTCATTCCATCTTAGTTCAAATCGTAAATTTTGTAATTTTAAAGTTTGTAATTTAAGCAACACTTAATTCGGAACACTGTCAGCTACACATGTGAAAAATCCAGAAAAATGAAGCGGCTTGCTTGTCACTCCGTTGATGAAACAATCACGAAACGGGTGACGTCATTTCAAATATTTCGCGTTGTGACGTCCAATGGTAACATTTGCCACTTGAGCCGTAAGCATAAACTATACTGAACGAGCTCTCGTCCAATCAGAGGAGGAGGATGTTAGTCTCATTGGAACATAAGGTAATGATATACCACTGGAACTAAATTAAGCACCACTGTTTTTCTCGCAGTGGTGTTAATAGAAATTGCCATTACTTCCATGCTATCTTTCAGATAGCCAAAAGTTGTTTGCGGAAAGAATAGGCTTTTGACAAATCAAAGACAGCACAGTAATGAAAATATGCAGTATTTTCATGGCGCTAATTACACATATCTGTCACTAATGTTTTTAATGGAAAAATGTTCTCTTAACAAGTATAGTGCTGGTACAGTCCACGATGAAACAATACCGGTAATTGCTGACAAAAATGTAATGTGTGATCTCCAGGACACAAAAGCAGTGTCTGACGTCAGTAGCGAGTGTATCCAACACGTGCTCGGAGGACAGCCTGAACCTTCCCCCTGATGCTATTATGAGAGAGGCATCCCCAAATCATTACTGATCCCCACATCATAAGGAACAGTAGGTCTGATGTTCCTGGACACCTAAGCAGTATTTCTATGCCCCCTCACTCTCATGTAACCATCTATGACGCGGAGCAGAAACCTACTGTCGCCTGACCAGTAGACTCTCCTCCACGTACTGAAATTCCAATGTTGTCGTGCCAAACGTCATCTTTGATGCTGATCGGACAGCGCTGGATGCTTGATGATCCGACTGCACAAACGCCTGTTGGGGAGCCAAAAGCATTTCAAAACCCCACTTGATGCAACGGGTTCACGCCTAACAAGGGGTTGTCCAGGACTTGGTCCGTCCTTAACATCGTTGGTTTGTTGATGTGTTCGGACAAGTCTGCTGATGACAGAATGACTGTAGCCTAGTTGCCTTCCGATAGCTTTGAATGACATTCCTGTTGCATGCATTCCATCTGAGTGCCTCTGACAGTCTCTTCCTTGCCATGTCAACATTAATTTATTGATAAAAGACGTGACAAATGTTCTTGTTTTATACCCAGATACTGCATGTGGATGAGAGTGTTTTGGGGACATTCGTGGGAAGCACGCCTTACGTAGACGAGGGTATGTGTTTGGGGTACGTATCGACCAGAAACATTATGTTTCACAAGATCAAATGTCATGCAACACATAGCCATCATTAAAACATAATAATTAGTAACAGCAACTTTACTGTCATGAAACATTTCAGGGGGTGCTTAATTAAGTTCCAGATGTATATTTTTCAAATTTCGAAGGAAAATGTTGAAAATGAAGTTGAAAAGAACCTGTAAACACAAAACGTAAGATTGGTACCCCAGACGTTTTTACACCATATCACTGGTATCTGATTTTAAAAACGGTTTCAGCTGTACTAATATGCCATAAGATTTCGACTTTCTGTGGAGACAGTCGTCGTAAACTGGTCATATTCTGAACCCTCCTCTTGATGCTATTATGAGCGAGGCACCCCCAGATCATTACTGATCCTCCACCATAAGGAATAGTAGGTCTGGTGTTCCTGGGCACCTAAGCAGTATTTCTATGCCTCCACACTCTCATGCGACCATCTCTGACGGGAAGCAGGAACCTACTCTCGCCTGACCAATAGACACTCCTCCACGTCCTGAGATTCCAATCGCTTTATGAACCTTTTGGACCTCATACCAAAGGTTTCGGACAGTTCTGCTGTACAGCTGCCTGTTTGGGAACCAAAGGAGTTTCAAAACCCCACTTGAAGGAAAGGGTTAACGCCTAACGGTATGTGGCAGAATCCGATCTTCCCGATGAGAGGTCGTTTGGGATTGTCTTGGCCTTGGTCGGTCCTTATCATCGTTGGCTTGTTGATGTTTTCGGACAAGTCTGCTGCAGACAGAATGACAGAATGCCTAGCCAAGTGGCCTTCCAACAGCTTTGGATGACATGCCTATTGCATGCATGACAACGATTTGTCATCTTAGTGCCTCTGACCTGACAGTCTCGTCATTGCCTTGTCAACATCTATTGATAATAGAGATGGCGAATTTGCTTGTTTTATATCCAGATATTGCATGTGTATGATAGTGTTTTTTGTGACATTCGTGGATGGCATGCTTCACGTGGAGGACGTGTTTGGGGTACGCTATCACCCCAAAACCTCGCGTTTCACTAGATGAAATATACTGCGATACATAGCAATCATTGAAAGACAATAATCAGTAATAATAACTTCACAGTCATGAAACATTTCAGGGGATGCTAAATTAATTTCCAGGTGTATGTCAGGTGGATTCCTACTAAAACACCCATCGTGCTGTCTTAGTTATTCAGTTATTGGTGTTAAGGTCATTTTGAGCATGCAAGGCAACAACATGACAAAACAAGTCAAATTTAGCACATCAGGTATATCTATGCTGACCATTTAGAAGACTTCCATTCCAGACATTGGTTAAAGAGTACTATTTTAACTGGTTGAGGGCTACATTTTTTGGGGTGGTCTGAATTTGTTCATCAAAATTTGTTTTATTGCAAATTATTGAAGAGTGCCTATAGGCACTCTTCAATAATTTGTGATAAAACAAATGTATATAAACAAAATATTATTTGCATTTGACTGAATATGAAAAATGAGCAAAGAAAATGTTGGTTTTTCCTCTGGTACTCTCATTTTTTGAAAGCCCTGATAGTGGCTTCCAGCACTCAACCAGTTAAAGTTGAGCAGAACATTTTTTCCACACCATCGAATCAGTTCTACTTTTCCCAGAGTTCATGTGGCAAATAATTATACATTGGAATCATATTAATTGAAAAATCTCTTTGCCATTGTAAATTATTTAATTAAGAAAAGTATTCAATTAACGGGGAAATGGACACTTTCCTGTATTCTAGAAATTTATTTATTTATTGGTGTGTTCGGTGTATCCCAGAGATAAAATGAGCGTTTATTCTATTATATTTTGTTTGGCAGAGCTCACAGAACTCTGTCAAACAACACAAAATAGACGAGATGCCTGTAGTGGCTGCACTGGGTCCAAATGGGCCTATTAAGAATTCAGTGATTGTCACGGTAAGCTCTTAACACATTTCAAGATTTGTTTTATTCAATTAATTCTCTATAAGGCCTATGAAAAAAACATTTCTTGTTTCTCAGGCAATTTTGATGACGGAGGGAGGCTTTTGAATTTTTCTTATATTTGTTCACAGGTTGGAATTTGAAATTTTACGAATTACACTATAATGTGGAGAAAAAGAATGTTTTCAGTAGTTTTCCATAAAGCAGTGGCAAATTTATCTAACTGTATCTTATTTGACAGTCTCTTTCCTATAAGTGCAAACTAGTATGGGATAAAGTGATGAGACAGGTTTCATTGACGAGGGAGGAAACTGAGAAACAAAAATTTGTTTTAATAGCCTAACTTATATGCAATTAACAGATCAATTTAGAACTGACGGTAAATGTGTTTGTATTTGGAAGCAGTATTCAATTAACGAGGTTATTCAACAGCAGTCTGTGAAATAACATAAGGAAAACAAGCAAGGAGTCTGTAAATAGACCACAATGTTGAACTCAGATCAATATCGTCTTCTGTTTTTTCAGAAGACTTAAAAATACAGACCATTTCAACCAAATCACAACTGTGTCATGATGAGGGCAAAAATCTCCATCTTTCTATCAACAAAACTATCAATCTCCCCTGTTATGAAGTAAGTGTAACTGGAGGTGTGACTGTACCTGGATGGATCTATCATTACCCCAGTCACAATGATTGACACAACTCTAAAGCAATAGCTATAAAATGGACACCACGATACTGAAATATACATCCAGATTAAAACTGCAGATGTGCTGTTTCCTCATTTCTTACCATGCCCACAAAATCTGAAATATTTGAGACGTGAAGATGCAAATTGCAGAGACAATCTTCGGACAAAATTTAGACCTAGCAGCAAATTATTCCAACTGGCCGAAAAGGAGCATGACTATCTCGAAAATAATTCGACCATAAATATAATCACCGCTGCACAGGTTTCCATGGTGGTAAACATGCATACCAAGTGTCAAGACAGGCCTATAAACATCGTTGAACATCTCCGGACAAACTTATGTCTACGGATGGATAGGCGGATGGATGGACGGACAGACAGACAAGATGATTACAGTATACCCCAACACCTCACACCGATAGCTCATTACATACTCGATTCATTGCATCTCAAATTGTATTTTCGTTTGTTTTTCTTCACGGGATTCTGCCTTACTGGAAAATTGGCTCCAATATCAGTTATCAGCAGATCGTCATCTGATCGAGAACTGATTTTATGATCACATTGCTGTAATGTCTGGGTGGATACTTCACTCTGGGTGTGTTTTTGGTAACATTCACTCACTGCATATTCCTTTAACCCTTTACCCAACGTAACGGCCAAAACCGGCCAGCGCTATTCTCAAAAATCGCCAATTAATTTTCAAAATATTTTCATTTTTTGTCTCAAAAACATAGGTTATGACCCCTCGTTGGAACGAGCTCGTCGAGCTCGTTCCAACGAGGGGTCATAACCTATGTTTTTGAGACAAAAAATGAAAAAATTTAGTTATTCAAGAATTTTTTTTGCAAGTGTCGTCTGCTTTTCATGTTAGGTAAAGGGTTAAACACACAATATTCATTGAAAAATAACAAAGAACAACTGACCTTTCTTTGTGGTAGCTGTCCAGATACTCGCTGGGTTTCCTTAAACATCACTTCCTGGCATTCAACACTTCCTGCTTCTATAAACACGATTAACGGCCTAAATGCTTTATTATTTAGGGCTTCCAGCGCCTACAAATGAATTAATGGAATGAGTATGTAAGTTTTACATTTTATACCACCATTACCAGGTCAGGAAATAAGAAATCGTGTTTGTAACATATTTACTGGTAACGCCTATTTCAGTGGTCGTAACCTGTCGTAAACTATTTTCTTAAGTTTTCCTGTGATTTTTATTTTATCACTGTTATTGAAGTAAAGTTGATTTCACTCAGAAAATAGTGTTTATGTGATTTTTTACCATCATGATGTTGAATGATAACTATAGTACTATTATTGTTCCATGTAAAGTTTCTGGGATGAAGATGTTTGGGTGGGGGGATTTGCACGAATCGAACAAAGGACAATTCGGATCATGAATGTGGATGCCCAAAACATCAAATGTCTGAATCGTCCATGGTTCAAATTGTCTCAAAAAAGTTCCAGAGCGTCCAAGGTCAGTAGCATCAAAAGCATCTGCAAACCGCCTACTTGTTGGTTACCCACAGTGTCTTCGACATTCAAATTTAAACCCAAGAAAGTCTAATAGATCACCATCTAGGTTTTATACTGTTGTTCGTCACTTTGCAAATTATGGACTTGAAAGTGTCGTAAACGTTTGTCATTATAATAGCATGAAGTTAATTTCTGGGTGAGAGATAATTCAAAATAACCAACATTCGGTGATTCTTCATGATGGCTTTGTTACCGTACCTTGTTTCACCACTGACGAAAAACAGGTGACGTTAGATATATCAAGAGAAATAACAGCACGTGACATGCAACATTCCTAGATCAACATGGAAAACGACCATTTAAGTCATTAATAGAATAGAAATTATGCATAACACGGGTTTCTGATTGTTTCCAATTCTATCAGCTGTAGACAAGCAGTGCCAAACTTCCAAGGGTTGTTATGTTACTGCAGTTTGAAAGGCAAATTTTATGGAAAAACAATGAGGAATGGATCTCAACAAACATCATGAACCTAACCTCCACACCCATAGAGAGACTAAATTGTTTAAGAAATTTTCTAATCTTGCACTAAGTAAAACTTTGGGTACCAATGTACAGCCCAAAATATTAACTCAGGGACCCAGTTTGAACAAACTTGAATCATACCACCGCTTCCCCTAGAGGTGCTCTATACCAACTACCAAAATAGTTTCACTGGTAGAGGCACTGAAGAAGATGTTTAAAGACTATTCCATATAATGCACTAAGTTAAACTTTGGGCTCCTACAGAAAGCCCAAATATTAAGTAAGGGACTCGAACTGAACAAATTTGAATCAGCCCCTAGAGATATTATATACGAAATATGAAAGGATTCTGACTGGAGGATGTGAAGAAGAGTTTGTTCTCCAATGGAGAGTCCAACTATTAACCCATGGACCACATTGAATCTCGAATCTGCAACCCCCCCCCCCCCCCCCCCTGAGATGTTGTATACCAAATATGAAAAGATTCTGTCTGATGGCTCTGAAGAAGAAGACTTAACGAAATTTACTCATACTGTTCTAAGTTAAACTTTGGGCTCCAACATGAAGCCCAAATATTAACTCATGGATCCAATTTGAACAAACTTGAATCTGACACACCAAAAGATGTTGCAAACCAAATATCAAATATGTTCAGAAGTGGATCTGATGAAGAAGGTTTTAGTTTTAAAAGACTATTTCTCATAATGCACTAAATTAATCTTTGGGCCCCCATATAGAGCCCAGGCATTAAGCCTGTGACTCGAGTTAAACAAGTTTGAATCTGAGATGTGACATAACAAATATGAAACGATTCTGTCTGGTGGATCTGAAGAGGAAGATTTTAAAGAAATTTTCCCATATTGCACTAAGTTAAACGTCGGGCTCCAGTATAAAGCCAATATATTAACTCAGGGGCCCAATTTGAACAAACTTGAATCTGACCCCCACCCAGAGATGTTGCATACCAGATATCAAAATAGTTTCACTGGTGGATCTGATGAAGAGAATTTTTAAAGACTATTTCTCATAATGCACTAAGTAAAAATTTGGGTTCCCATCGAGAGCACAAATATTAAGCCAGGTACTCGATTTGAACAACAAACTTGAATCTAACTCCCTTGAGATATCACATATCAAATATGAAAGGATTCTGACTGGTGGATCTGAAGAAGAAGGTTTTGGAATTTCATCATACTGCACTAAGTCAAACTTTGGGTTCCAATAGAGAGCCCATATATTAAGTAAGGGATTCGAACTGAACAAACTTGAATCCGATCCCTAGAGATATTGTATACGAAATATGAAAGGATTCTGACTGGAGGATGTGAAGAAGAGTTTTTCTTTATTTTTGAATCTGTCCCCGTCCCCTAGAGATGTTGTATACCAAATATGAAAGGATTCTAAAGAATGGATCTGAAGAAGAAGATTTTTAAAGAAATCTCCTCATACTGCACTAAATTAAAATTCGTGCTCCCATAGGGAGCTCAAATATTAACCCAGGGTGTCTATTTGAACAAACTTGATTAAATATTGCACTAAGTTAAAGTTCAGACTCCCACAGGAAACTCAAATATTAACTCATGGACTCGATTTGAACAAACTTGAATCTGGTCCTCATAACAATGATGTATACCAAATATTTTTAGTCAAGATTCCGGCTCCTATACTGAGCCCAAATATGAACAGAGGGGGTAAATTTGAACACACTTGTATCTGCAGTTGCCCCCCCCCCCCCCCCCCCCTCTCCTAGTGGGGGCTGGAATAATACCAAATATCAAAAGATTCTGATCAATAGTTCTGAACAAGAATTTTTTTTGAATGTTTGCAAATATGCTGACTCAGGATGTTTTCGATGCCCTTTACAGATCACCCTGACACAACCGATGGCAATTGTTTTAATTGTTCCATTCTGTTGGTTCTGGGGATACTTCATATCAAATAAAACTGCTCTGTTTCGTGCGATTTGGGAAATATGGGCGATTGAAAATATTTCTATTTTTCGCTGCCGTGATTCCCGCGAGGACACGGGAAAGGATTTTTTGGCATAAATCAAGTACTTATGATGAATAACACAACATACCAAAATTGGGTTCAATTCGGCCCACCGGTTTATAAAATAGAAATTTCGGATGGGGACAAAAATCTTGCTCCTCCCATTACAAAGGCAAATATTACTCCACAAACTTGATTCTTCACCTCAAACGAAAGCTCAGTACCAAATATCAAGTCATTGTTCCCACTGGTTCATGAGAAAAATATTTTTTATAATTTTGGAGCATTTTGTCCATCCCCTCCATATGGGGCGGGCAACTTTATTTGAACAAACGTGAATTAGCATATGATATGGAACAAGCAAATCAAATGTTGTTCAGTTCGGTCTAGTGGTTTAGGAGAAGTCGATAATGTAAAGTTCTGACAGATGACGGGTGGGCAGAAAGTGAGCGGTAAAGCTCGCCGTGACTTTGGGTCAGGTGAGCTAAAAATACTGGCCAGATGCTTGATCTCGGATTGAAGTTAATGAGAAGTCTCCCATTTTGTAGCTTATGGCGCCCTTCAAATACCGGAAAAATTACGAATTTTAAATTTTGTACCACGATTACTGTGTGTATTCAATGTTACTCAATACAATACAGACATTGACGAATGCGCTAGGTACACCATGGAATCAGGTCTATGGGCACCTTCAACTCTCGTGAAATAAAATTCAAACGCAGGTCATTGATGATGCTCCATCCTTCTGATGTTCTGTCTTATTCAGCCCTAAGGTCTTATCTTTCCAAGTATTTTCTCATTTAATCCAGTAATAAAATATAGAGACAGATATCCAGCTGATAATTAGAGATTATTACATGGTTAGTTTCACTTCAACTGAGATATCAGTACAAGGTAACTCAAAAGCAAAAGACAGAAGGTTAAGAACTGATATTTTCTGATGCTTACAAAACAAATATAATAAAAACGCAGCGAATTTTAATCATGCAAACACATGGAAATAAACATGAATCAATACAAAAAGGAAAAGTTATAAATTATCTCGATAATAATTTTAGAAGACACTGTAAGTAAATAAAAATGTTCAATGAGGTGATTTATTTTCAGTGAGGGATTGTCTATGAACCAAAAACCCGTTTTTTCCTTAGCCATATTGCCATCATTAATTCCCCATAATACAAAATTTCAGTTTCAGACTGCTCCATTATGCTTGGTTACACCAATTTTTCTAATTGTGTTCAATGAATAATCGTAAACGACTTTGATGTAAACAAAATAGTTGTGCCCAATAACGCTTCAGGAGGGGAGGGGGGGGGGGGGGGGGGGGGCTCTAGCTTGGTTCACATCTTTCCTGATCAATATTATAACAGATGAGTCTGAAGTCAGACCTGGCAAGATTGACAACGTGTATGGGAATTTACACCGGTCTGGGAACTCATACATCCTGAGGCGGTGTAAATTCCCATACACACTGGAAAACACAAGGATAACGAATTTATTTCCAAGAATTTCGGTGTACTTAATACTTTAACCTACATTGTGGGAAAAAACTGACAGAAAATTTGTACTTTGTAAGTTTCTTAAATAAAACCAGACAAATATGGATGTCACTGGAACTGGCTGAATGAGCCAGTTCCAATGACATCAATATCTGTAATATTTTATTGCACATAAATATTAAATTTCCTGTATTTTTATTTTTGTTCTAACATAACCGAGCAGAACGCATGAATTAATAATTAAAAATGGGTACTCTTTAGCCATATAGCTTGCTGTTGTATACTCTTGTTTTTACATCGTGGTTAAACACGGTGTAGAAAAAAGCCATTTGGATTGCAAGTTACACCATACTCTCAGCCAATCAAAATGCAGTATTTTGTTTCATTTGGAAATAACATGTAATACACAAATTATAGAATTATTATCCCCTCATTTTAATACAATAACTAGAAAAATGATGGTCATTTTTATGAGAAAATTTGGGTTATATAAATCACTGTTAATAGGCACAATTAAATATTATATGCTCCAATGAGGATGTTGAGATTCACATAGTGTAATTAATAGTTGTCTGGGTTGCAGTACGTAATTGAGACACGAAGCCTTTGAACTGTGTCTCTTAATCCTATGCAGAGTTCATTTATTCTGATTTCGTCTTCAAACTGAACTCACAAAAGAGATGCTGGCAAGAGAATTTAAGAAAACCTGTTTGGAATAAGTGTTCCTCCTCCTGTTTTTTATGGATGCTCTGTAGTCGGTGTTTCAGTTTAATATTACCGCAACACTTTCCAAAGAGTGTGTCGAATACTGACAGCAACAAGCTGTTCGTAATAGGGCATTTCTTTATTTCGTGTCTTGCCCGATTCGTGAATAGGAATGCATGTTATTCAACGGATCTTGCATCAGAGCTGCATTGGCATGAATGAAAGTGTCGCAACGCATGTTGTGGTTTAGTTGGTAAACCAGGTGGCACAATTGAGGTGAATGATGAATATTTCGTGAGGTGTGTTAAACACGTTAAATCCCATTTGGTAATTAAGCAAATTAGCGGGGTGGGGGGGGGGGGGGGAGGTATGATTTAGAGGAACCTTCTTTCCCTGGGTAGTATTATTGAGCAATTAGCATTACAATTATTGTCTTCTCCAGTGGGTTGGGAAGGTTTTCATATCACAACATTTGAAACAGACACAAATTCGCAAGTCATTCCATGGTTCCTCTGGGTCCGTCGAGCACTGGATAGTTGGATACAGTTAATAATTATTTAAAAGTGTTTTCCACTTCACTTGATACAAAATTCTAATATAAAACTCTGTGGACACAATCGTCTTCACTACACAGCTTTCCACCACTTACATGATGGAATCTTTAAGATGGGAGGTATTGGAATTTTGAGTTCGGTATCAGATTCGTTATTTTTAGGAAAGTACACCGCGGTATCGGTTCGGTATCTGACTTGACTAAGATTTGCGGAGAGTACAAAAGGGAAATTCACACCTGAAAAATACAGGATAAGTTGGTCTTTTTCATTCTACCACAGCACCACAAATGCCAGCACATATATCTACAGTAAGTTTGTAATTGGTTCGAAACACACCTTAACCTTTAATGCTTCACCTAACGAATAGCCCGTATCCGCCCGCGTAATATGCAAACTGAGTAGTTGAAAAAAGCAATGCTTTTCAAAATATTTTAAAAAACCCATATCATGTGCCCCCCTCATTGGAACGAGCTCATTGAGCTAGTTCCAATGAGGGGTCACCTGGTATGGTTTTGTTAAAACTTTTTGAAAAATTATAAAAAAATATATTTAAAATAATAAATTTTGATATCTACAGCGTTGGGTAAAGGGTTAAAGGGCTATTTCAGGCTTTTGTAGTCTGACAGCATGTGCCCTTAACATGCCATCACCAGGTGGGTCCGGCTGATAACAGACAAATCTCCTAGGTAGTGATTTCTACTCAAGTCTTGGCTATCTTCACAGGTATACAGAATGCCTTCTCAGGTAGCCTACTCTAGAAATTACTGGTATACAGAATGCCTTCACAGGCAGCCTAGACGAGAAATCACTTACAGAATGCCTTCACAGGTAGCCTAGACTAGAAATCACTGGTATACAGAATGCCTTCACAGGTAGCCTAGACTAGAAATCACTGGTATACAGAATACCTTCACAGGCAACCTAGTCTAGAAATTACAGGTATACAGAATGCCTTCACAGGCAGCCTAGACTAGAAATCACAGGTATACAGAATGCCTTCACGAGCAGCCTAGACTAGAAATCACAGGTATACGACTGCCTTCACAGGTAGCCTAGACTAGACATCACTTACAGAATGCCTTCACAGGTAACCTAGACTAGAAATCACAGGTATACAAAATGCCTTCACAGGCAGTCTACACTAGAAATCACTTACAGAATGCCTTCACAGGTACCTAGACTAGAAATCACAGGTATTCAGAATGCCTTCACAGGCAGCCCAGAATACAAATCACAGGTATATAGAATGCCTTCACAGGTAGTCTAGACTAGAAATCACAGATATACAGAATGCCTTCGCAGGTAGCCTAGACTAGAAATCACAGGTATACAGAATGCCTTCACAGGCAGCCTAGACTAGAAATCACAGGTATACATAATGCCTTCACGAGCAGCCTAGACAAGAAATCACAGGTATACGAATGCCTTCACAGGTAGCCCAGACTAGACATCACTTACAGAATGCCTTCACAGGTGACCTAGACTAGAAATCACAGGTATACAAAATGCCTTCACAGGCAGCCTACACTAGAAATCACTTACAGAATGCCTTCACAGGTAGCCTAGACTAGAAATCACTGGTATACAGAATGCCTTCACAGGTAGCCTAGACTAGAAATCACTGGTATACAGAATGCCTTCACAGGTAGCCTAGACTAGAAATAACTGGTATACAGAATGCCTTCACAGGTAGCCTAGACTAGAAATCACTGGTATACAGAATACCTTCACAGGCAACCTAGACTAGAAATTACAGGTATACAGAATGCCTTCACAGGCAGCCTAGACTAGAAATCACAGGTATACAGAATGCCTTCACGAGCAGCCTAGACTAGAAATCACAGGTATACGACTGCCTTCACAGGTAGCCTAGACTAGACATCACTTACAGAATGCCTTCACAGGTAACCTAGACTAGAAATCACAGGTATACAGAATGCCTTCACAGGCAGCCCAGAATAGAAATCACAGGTATATAGAATGCCTTCACAGGTAGTCTAGACTAGAAATCACAGATATACAGAATGCCTTCGCAGGTAGCCTAGACTAGAAATCACAGGTATACAGAATGCCTTCACAGGCAGCCTAGACTAGAAATCACAGGTATACATAATGCCTTCACGAGCAGCCTAGACAAGAAATCACAGGTATACGAATGCCTTCACAGGTAGCCTAGACTAGACATCACTTACAGAATGCCTTCACAGGTGACCTAGACTAGAAATCACAGGTATACAAAATGCCTTCACAGGCAGCCTACACTAGAAATCACTTACAGAATGCCTTCACAGGTAGCCTAGACTAGAAATCACAGGTATACAGAATGCCTTCACAGGCAGCCCAGAATATAAATCACAGGTATACAGAATGCCTTCACAGGTAGTCTAGACTAGAAATCACAGATATACAGAATGCCTTCACAGGCAGCCTAAACTAAAAATCACAGGTATACAGAATGCCTTCACAGGTAGTCTGGACTAAAAATCACAGGTATACAGAATGCCTTTACAGGCAGCCTAGACTAGAAATCACAGATATACAGAATGCCTTCACAGGTAGCCCAGACTAGAAATCACAGGTATACAGAATGCCTTCACAGGCAGCCTAGACTAGAAATCACAGGTATACAGAATGCTTTCACAGGTAGTCTAGACTAGAAATCACAGGTCAGGTATACAGAATGCCTTCGCAGGTAGCCTAGACTAGAAAGCACAGGTATACAGAATGCCTTCACAGGCAGCCTAGACTAGAAATCACAGGTATACAGAATGCCTTCACAGGTAGCCTAGACTAGAAATCACAGGTATACAGAATGCCTTCACAGGTAGCCTAGACTAGAAATCACAGGTATACAGAATGCCTACGCAGGCAGCCTAGACTAGAAATCACTGCTGAGGAACTGGACGTGTGCAGGCTGTAGTCTCGTGGGAATGTGGGACAATTGCCCAGGATCTTAAGAGTTAAAAAAATTAAAAAATAAATCAGTCACCTTTTTCATCAAAATGAATGCTTCAACTGCCATCAAGCCTCGTAGCCTCATCAAGGCCTTATAAATAGCGAACGTAGAAAAATTGGAAAATACAAATGGTTTTGATATTCAATGATTGATTCCGTTCAGTTTCGAGTATCGCAGTGGTAACGAGATCTGTTCAGTTTTCGGAAAATTTCCATATCTCTATGGAGTTGATTTTAATGACACAGAGATAAAGATTCATTACTGTAGTATTCGGGTAGGGGAGCATTTTGTGTTATTTCTATACTTATTCTTAACATGCTGAATCTGTATATTCCTTTTGTGTATAGCTCCCTTGATATTACGACCTGGTTCAGCTGTTTGGCATCTACTTTCTCAATAATTTTGATATCTTGTCTTTTTTAGGAAGATTATTTTTTTTCAGGATTGAGAACATCGTGGTTAGTTGTGACATTTAATTTTAATAACATGAGTTTACTTACTATTGAAGGCTTTGTGTCTGTTTTCAGTGATTACTTGTACATTTTTGGTTTGTATTATGTTTTGCGTGTACATCCAGATTGCTACCTTTATTGAGGAGTTGTTTGCACTTCACTATTATCAGTGGGTTGAGACCTTTGGCCCTCTGGTGATCAACTATCTAAGTGCAGGTGCGTTTTCGTCGTTTGTGCCTGTATGCTGCATGTGATGTGTGCACATTGTGACATATTTTGCATTCTACCCACAATTCGATCTCACCAGAGGTAACTGTGTTGTGTACTTGGTTAAGACACTTTATCCAAATTGCCCATGTGGGGGTCAAGTTGCACTGTGTGATGAGACGTAATGTACGTCGGATATTGCACTACACTATATAGATTTTAATTTTCATGTTTTACTCATACATTTTACAACAGTGTAACCAAAAGAGATTTAGCAATCAACAAGGGCTAATATTTCTCGGATAATCTAAGACTGATTCACGCAAAGATTTGCATAACACAACTAACGAGAATCCATGTACATTCTACGAGAATCCATGTACATTCTAGCTGCAGCGCTGGTAGGGTTCGTGTGAAAACATTTTGAGTCAATTTATCCTTTTATATAACACAACAGCAGTAAATTGACCTGCAAATTGACCAAAATAAGCTGAACATGACCTGAAATAACCTAACACTTTGCCAATAAAATTGTACAAATATGGCTGCCATATGAACCGGTGTGACAGGAATGATAGTCCGTAGGAACGTTAGTCCCTCTGGACTATTATTCCGCGGCTGTGTTGGGTAAGGGTTGGCATGTGTTATCAGTACACAACAAGGGTTGTGGCCTCATGGGATCCGCTGCCATTTTCGCGAGAATACAAATCGATTCTCCCATATTCAGATGAAATATAAGCCCTGATCAGCTTTAAGTTATGCCTCTCAACGGAGTTTCACACGGAAAGTATAAGGTGGGCGGAAAGACGGCCAAAATGTAGTCTTCAATTTACTAGTCGGGCAACGTTGAATGGGGCATTCTACCCACAAACTCAGGATGAGAGAGAGAAAAGGAACCGATCAAAATGTAACAGGAGACTCAGAAAGTCACCAGACAAAACAAGAAAGGTATGTAGAAACCAGTTTTGAAAAAAACAGCTTTTGAAAAAATAACAAAAATGTTTTAAAAATCACCAGTTTTGAAAAAAAAATCACCGTTTTTGAAAAAAACAACAGCTTTTGAAAATAAATTTACCACTTTTGAAAAACAAATTCTAACCACATTTGAAAAAAAATTACCACTTTTGAAATAAATTGTCGTTTTTTCAAAACTGGTTATTTTTTTCAAAACTGGTTATTTTTTTTTCAAAACTGGATATTTTTTCAAAACTGAAAATTTTTGTTATCAAAAGTGGTTATTTCCTTTTCAAAACTGGAGAAAATTAATGGAAAATAGTTCTTTTTTAGTTTCAAACTTTTTACCAATCTTCAGCCTCCAAAACCGGATGTCTCCTGGTGCCGACTTGAATCTGTTTGACCTGTGCAGGATGCTGGGTAACGACTATACAGTTGACAGAAGATATCTGCATTGTTTTGTACGACATCGAAGAACCGCCACCTCTTCTAATACTAACTCGTTAAAACAAGAGCAACGCGAAGTGTGGCATATGCCTCCTCCCAAAATGCCAAGTGTATCAAACGCCAAATTTATAGAAGTAGCTGTAACCTAAAAAGAACTAAAGGGGGCGCCAAGGGTGGCTAATTCTCCCGAATTAATTCCTTGATACTGTAATGCCTCGATACTGTAATGCTGTATACTGTAACTAATAATACGGTCTAGCAGAATTTTAAACCTCTTACTTGCCACAAAATCAGTAATTTGACCTTGAGGTCAAAGGTCAGTGTTATATGTGGGTCATGATGATACGCGACACATAATCTCATGGTGATACACCCACATGCCAAGTACCATAAGCCTAGGTCAAAGGATAAAACAGTTCTGAGCCGGACACGAATTCCGTCCACAGATGGCGAGCTTCAGTATATAAAATGAACGACGGAAACACGTATCACCCTGACAACACGCGCTGCGCGACTCACTAAGGCAACGTAACAATAAAGCGATAACGTCACAAGATGTGGCCGCTTACACGGGCTCTCATGACAATGAAACACGGCGTAGCTGGATCAAGGGAATGACGTCACTCCCGGGGTTCGCTTTGGAGTTCCCCCAACATGGAACAATCCATCCCTCCTACTGATACTGGCTAACCGGGTATTACAGAGTATTAGATGATATGCTGCCATATCGTCGCCTGAGAGCTAGAATGTTCTATGTCCCACAGGGACATAGAACATTCTAGCACCCGGGCGACGATATCATGCACTACATTTAAATATTCACTGACTAAGGCGGTAAGTTGGTTAAATGTTACTCAGGGCGCATGTTTCAAACAATTACTGTAAATAATTTTACTGGATTGTAGAAACGTTTTAGAATGAATTCTGAAAATCAATAGCTTGTTATAACTAGGTATGTTCTGGACAGCACACGTAACAATATATTCAATGTTTGGAACTGAATTAAGCACCCCCTGTTTTTTTCGCAGTGGTATTAACAGAAACTGTTATTACTCTACTGCTGTCTTCAAGATGGCCAAAGGTTATTGTTTGCGGAAAGAATGGTCTATTGACAAATGCCAGGATGACAGCCTTAGCCCTCCTCCTAATGCTACCAGTGAGCCTTCTGATAATGCAGAAAGGCAACTGCTGCCACTCCTCGTGCAATGCAGCTTCCAATTGCGCCAAATTCTGTACAGGCTGATCCCTTGCGGCGACCACGAAAGTCCCATATGTGTTCTAAGAGATTCAAATCGGGGCTCATTGCAGGCCAAGATACTGTTGTAATAGTGTTGTTTTGAAGGAATTCTCTCACCGCATGGCAACGATGTGGCGTTGCATTGTCGTCCATGAATACAAAGCGAGTAGCCAATGGGTAGTTGTCGAAATGAGGCACGGCAACCGGATTGAGAAAGTCTTGGATATACTGATGACCATTGAGATTCCCACGTGCAGTCACCATAACAAGTTTTGACGAGAGAGGCATCTCCAGATTATCACTGATCCTCCACCATAAGTAACAGTAGGTCTGATGTTTCTGGGCACGTAAGCAAAAGTTCTATGCCTCCACACTCTCATGCGACCATCTGTGACGTAAAGTAGGAACCTACTCTCGCCTGACCAATAGACTCTCCTCCATGTCCTGAGGTTCCAAACACCACTCCAAACGTCGTCTTTTATGCTAATCGGACAGAGCTGGACTCGTGTTGGCCCTTCCGGATCACATACCCAGTGCGTTGAAACAGTTTCGGACAATTTGTTTGCACAAATGCCTGTTGGGAAGCCAAATGCGTTTCAGAATCCAACTTGATGAAAATGATTCGCACCTAACGAAGCGCGTCAGACTCTGATCTTCCCGAGGAAATATGTTTCGAGTTTGTCCAGGCCTTGGTTGGTCCTTATTATCTTATTATCTTTGGTTTGTTAATGTTTTTGGACAAGTCTGCTGCTCACGGAATGACTCGCCTTCCTATAGCTTTGAATGACATGCATTCTCTTATTTTAGCCAGCTATTGCATGATGTAGATGATAGTGTTTTGCGTGACAACCAGAAACATCATGTTTTCACGAGATGAAATGTATAGCAAGACAGAGCAATCATTAAAACATAATAATCAGTTTCAGCATGTTTACTGCCGTGAAACATGTCAGCGGGTGCTTAATTAAGTTCCAGGTGTATACTCCTGAAAAGCTAAATTTCAAGTCCAATGTGTGACCCCAGAATTGTTTTAACAGGGATAATGCAGTATTCAGCTATTGCCATCACAATAACCAATCGAGGCACTTTGCACTACTGGGTATCAAAACATCAAATAGTGCAAGGTCGACCCATGCTAATGGCCAAAGCCCCTACGAGGTAGTATACGGTAGTCGTATAGCCCAAACACCATGAAAACAGTTGATTGACGTAAGTTATAGTAATAATGACCCAGCACCATTATCCTATAATCCTACCAGCCCGAACAGGTAACGAATGACACTCTCAATAGACTGAGGGATGTTGGAACTGCTTCATTCTCACAGCATGGCAACCATCCAGTGGCATTCCTGAACCTGGTAGCAGAAGAGAACAGAGTCTATCGCCCTGAGGTTCCATGTTAAATGTGTAAGACAATCCAGGTCCAATTTATAACGGAAAGAGTTGTGATCTTTGCTAAACAGCAACAACTAGAAAATGTGCTGAGTTGGACATCTTACTGCCAATACCATTTCACTTTCTAATTCAACAAACAAAACATGGCTACATTTAGGGAGGGTTTCGAATATATACATGAAATGCATTGGATTTCCACTTGCCCATAACTGTGTATTTGTGAATCTGCGAGTCCCTACTTGAAATTCAAGAAGCGGCACCAGAAGCTGTGACCCTTAAAATCAGACACATCCAAATAACAAAGCAATTCAAACATTATAAATTACGGCCTAAAGATATCAGAAATAAAGCAGAGTTGGTTGCTTTATGCTATGGTGCTTGTCAGCTTAATGTTCCTCTGAAAACTACCCCTGGCGAGGAAAAGAAGGAAAAAGCCAACAAGTACCATGAACTTTTGTACACAGAAACAGAAGGCCAGCTACCGGACCCAATTAATAACCTCAATAGTGAAGGCTTGGCTTGGGGAAGAGAAGGGAATGAACATGTTGCCTCCAAAATTGCTTCTGGAAATTCAGGAATTTCTCCTTACCATAGAGGGAAATAAGAATTTAAATAAAAGAATGCTCTCTGACTATAAAGAGGGAAAGGCCAAACGTTACTTTGATAGTCAGGGGGTTACAAGAGGTGCAGTATCACACAATTTCTGATAGCTCCTCTTTTTCCTTCATGAAAGCACAATGTACCCGCTCACAAAATATTTCGAATATTCCACACACAACAGGGGTTCTGATTGAAAAGAAAAGGAGGAATATAAAAAGTGCATACTGCACATGCTTTGCAGGCCTTGAATCAACATCCAATTACATAGCAGCTATTCTATTTAAAGTTGAACATGCATGGAAATCTAGTCATACAAATGTAGCATGTACTTCAAAAACCCTGTACATGGAATACTTATGGGTCAAAGACTAATATTAAAAATATTAAAAGAATTGCTGATATGGAATGGAAAAAAAATCACACTACTCTTAAAAAATCTAAAAACCTTGTCATAAACCCAACTTCCATCCTGTAGATCATAGAGAGTCCAGTTCGTATAATAAACCAACTCTTGAAAATATTGTAAACAGGTTTGAAAATGCATGTGCATTCCAGTACATAAATGTACCAGTAACTACTATATATCCACCTGAGTATGACAGTTGAAACTACTGATGTAATTGATATACCCAGACATTTCATTCAACTTGCAACTGTGTAAGAAAATTCCAAAGAGTTTGTTGAGGATCTTTCAGTTTATTCTCAATTAAAAGTGGACAATTTGTAAGAAAGCACCATAATACATACATACATAATAGTACTGAATGGAATAGGCAAAGGGTGGGGCGTATTACGTCCTCCATAATTCATGATGTATATACTAAAGTCAAAACCATAAAAAGAAACAGTAAACTGAATAAACTGAATACACATACATGTGCACAGCCATTAATATATAAAATATGTGGAATCAGCAAAGTCTCTGAAGATATTCCAGCTCTTAAATGTGGCCGTTCAATGGAAGCGGAAACACTATCCTATTATACAGAGCAAATGAGACAAAACACAAAGATTTTAAAGTTCACAACTGTGGTCTTTTTGTTTTAAAAACATACATTTACATTGGAGCATCACCTGATGCTATAACCAATTGAAGTTGCTGTGGTGAAGGAGTGGTTGAAATAAAATGCACCCTACGTATCGCTCATCTTCACCCCAATCAAGTTAAACCAACCTATCTGAAATACGAGATTTTGAATACAAACCATAAATATTTTTCACAAGTGCGAACTGGTATGAGGTACTGCGACTATGTTGTATGTACACGTCATGGGTGTGTAAATATAAGAATACATTTTGACCCTTACCGATGGAATGATTTGATATTCTGGTGAATATTGTTTTAGATCCTTCTTGAGTGAATTCCTCATTGAAAATGCACGTGAGGAACTATCTCATTCTCTACATCAACCCCCTGGAACAAGCATGACAGAGCTGAATGCAATCCAAATTAAAAATATATCTGAGTTTCCCTCCTCAGAGTCTCAAGAAATTATTGTTATACCTGCCACCCATGCAGACCTTATTGACAAAAGACCTATGCAGATCTTTCCTCCATTTAGCAACACACCTGATACAAATTTGTCACTTTATGGCAGTTTCGACCCGAATCCACCCCCACAAAGTAAATCAAAGAAACTAAGATATTTCCGGAAAAGAAAGGGAAAGGGTAAGAACAGAGTTAGGCCTTTGTTTCTATGTGAAATTTGTTGGTGAAATAGAAAACAGATGACAACAGCATACAATGTGACATATGCCGAAATGATTTCACTGGGCTTGTGTAGGTCGCATGGGTGATAATGACCAGGAATGGTATTGCCCTAAATGTAAAAAAACAGAATAAAGGAACAGATTGTTAAACATGATAAGCCTTTGTCTAAAAGAAATCAGCTGGACTCATCTGCAAAAGTAAGAAAAAATCAACCTTTTTTCTCCTAAACTGAGTTTATAATCCTTTGATGGAATTGTCAAACTAATGGGGGTTATAAATTATGTTTGAATGAACAAAATGAAATTTCAGATGATATCTGTTGATATCAACAACATATTTTTGTGTAATTCCAGAAACCCGCGTCTGGTAAAAAGTTAATTGACAGCTATTTTTAGAGTCAGTGTAACTGTCAAATTGGGCTGCTGCTAATCGCAATTCAAATTTTGTTATTTTTATTATTTTTTATTTTTCTTCAAAATTATAGGTTAAGACCCCTCCGTGGGACAAGTTTTTTTTTAAGCCAAAAAAGAAAATTTTTAGTTACGCAAGAGTTGTTTGGGCAAGTGGCCTCTCCTACTTGGTACTAGAGTAAATCAGTTATTGTTTCAATTATCCAATAACATTCAAACGGTTATTTGTGAACATCTGTGTTACAATAATTTTTTTCTGATTAATAACTGGTTATGAGAATCAGCTCTCTGGGCTTATTCTCATTACCTACAAGCCAACAGTGAGCTGATTCAAATAAGCTTTATCAAATTAAACATGTAATTATATTATTTGAAGGTAAAATTATCTTATTCATATAGCAAGTACACAGAAAGTAAGGATGTAATTTTACTTCAAATTCAGAATGTTTTCTTGTGATTATCCGACAACTTATTTCAGGTGGTACTACATGTATATAGTGAATGTAATGGTTAGTACAGTACAGACAGAAATAAGCGGTATGATAAGTACAGTAGTAGTACAGTATTAATGTAAATTAGTTGAATGGTAACCACAAAACCATTCTCCACTTAGGCTGAATGATGTAATCTGGTCAGCCAAGGAATTGACACCATTTTGTGGAAAGCTCTAACCGCGAACTTGTCAGAGAATGGTATCAGAGCCTTGTTTGATAAATTAAGGAAGAAAACTATGTTGTTATCATGACTGCAAATTAATTCTGCTAGGACAGTGGAACCCTGTTCATCGAATAGCCGCTTCGCCAAAGCAAAAATTATTCATGTTAACTGAAATATTCAATTAACAGGAATTGTATCACTTTCCCCTATTCTACAGATAAACTTAGCATTTATGCTTTTACATCTTGTTTGACAGAGCTCCATGATATAATAGCTTAAATGTCTGCATTGGATGTATTGAGGCCAAATAGGTCTATAAACAAAGGAAACATTGTGAGAGTCCGGATAATTTCTCGACAGGTTACAAAATTTCTTATTCAATTAACAGGAGTTTACTCTATAATTTATATTTAATTAACAGATCAAATTTGTATTGGAGGTGTGGTAAATAGTTTTGGAATAGTTGGGAAATTATATTCAATTAACAGGGTTATTCAGTTCAGACTTATCAAATTAAGTGGGCACTATTGTATCAGTCTTGTACATGTACCTTGTATCTATATATTTGCAAGTACGGCTGGTGTAATAAATTATTGCCATGTACCCAGTTAACCAGTGATGGAAGCAAGTTACATAGTGCAGCACACACAGTGAAGATATAATCAATTAGGGGGGGGGGGGGGGGGGGGGCTAATGTTATAGGTAATATATTCTCAGTATTGTGAACTGCTTCAGTCGACCAATTGCTCGTTCAACATGAATGCGGACATTAGCAATATCTTTAGTTTTCTTTACAATCTAAACCTGAACTTGGAGGGGGTATCTGAAGAGTTGCACCACGCATCATTAGATCAGATTCAATTGGGAACCCTCTATCTGCCATAATTAATTCATTTGCTCAATTAGTCTACGAAAACCAGATCTTTGTACAATGATCAGATGCTCTCCAACCTCATGCATCAGATCAAAAGCTTATCTGACCATTTGGACTAATACCAACTAGTATTTTAATTGTATTGTGCTTCTTATAGTCAGACCATGTAAGGGCTTGGATTTGTAAATTTCTGGGCCTTCCAATAAATATTTCACTGCAGTCAATTATCACTCTCAGGTTTTTGTACTTTTGCGTGGAGTGAGTAGCTTTGCTTTAAATATTTCTTTATCAGGCCAAAATACAGTACGTGGAGAGTGTATTATCACTAAATCACCCGCAGAGTGGAGATTCCACCCGAGCAATAATTGCACATTTGTTGCAAAGCACAACCATCACCAGCAAAGTTTCAGCCAATGGACCTCCGGGTTAAACCCGGAGGTCCATTGACTGAAACATTGCTTGTGTTTTTTCTCGATATGTACAAAATTTGAAAGTTATAGCTTGGGTGGTAACTCCACTCCGCGGGTGATTTAGTTACAATCCACTCTCCACGTACTGTATAAGTGGTTTCAGTTCTTTTGGTAGTAATTTTATTCAGGTGTTGAAGATGCTGGAAACCAAACTAACAGAAATTAAAAAAAATATCTGCCAACCCCTCATTGATTAAAGCCGGTTGTGATTCCATTTGTGTAAGAAGTAACTATTCCATCAAACTTAGTTTTCTTCCTGGGCCTCTCTTCTTAGGGGAGAATTTATTAAATCTGTTTATCCCTGACAAAAGAGTATTTTTTTATACCACACCAATATCTCATCTTAAAAGCCTTCTTGCTCACTAGTTTTAAGAGGTCATGAAAAGCCTGTTTGTTGGGAAGACCAGTGCAAATCCTAACCAGATTTGAAATATTTTGCTTCTGTGGACATTGGAACTTGTATCGCTGCAATTTGTTTGGTTGTGCTACTGTTGCCTTGTCTAATATCTGACATGTGTTCATATTTATATATCAAGCTCTTGAGAGCAGTGTCTTTACTCTCTACACGTTCTTCAAAAGATCGAGCAAATACTATATCATCCAAGTAAATTAGGCACGTTTTCCAATGAAGTCGCTTTTAAAATTAGCCCAAGCAATCGTTCAAAACAATTACCACTAGACTTAAGGTCAAACGGACGCACCTTAAATTCATACAGTCTCCTGCCTGTAGTAAAAGCAGTTTTTGATTGGGCTGAGGGTGCCGATTCAAAAAAGAAACATCAATATAAAGTTACTAAAGTATCATTTACAAACAAACATTACAATTAGTGAAATAACAATACAAGTCTGAGTTTCATTGGAACAGGCTCAGTGATCTCCATTCATAGTTTTATTGTTATGTTAATGATTTCTATATAGATTTTTTCAAATTTTTACTTCATTTCTTAAAAACTGTTATTTATTTATTTATTGGGGTTTAATGACACTTTAGTCAGCCAGGGCCACCTCGTATCAGACAGTTTTACAGGTTGAGAAAGCCTGAGTTCACGAAGAGAAACACCGATCAGCGGTAAATAACTGTCAGACTCTCCAATTTACTAATCCGGCAGAAACAAGGTTAGCAGTGGTTGAAGGCGTGTGTACCATCGACGTGCTATACGCCTTAGCACACTGTGTCACCGTGATCCCGCTCTAGCAAGTGAGGTTTAATATCTTGCTCAAGGACACAACGTTCGTGATTCTAGCGAGATTTGAATTCATCATCTCTCGATCATAAGGCCGACAGGCCATCCAAAGAGCCACCGCGCCTTTCTAAAATTACTGTGGTGACGGGTTAAAGAGTGGTGACAAAAGGCCTTACTCAACTAGGTCAATTCTTTCGATAAAAAAAAGAGAAATGGCGAGACATTCAGTAGATTACTGTATAAATTTGAAAGACGCCTCATCCAAGAAGACTTGTCCAATATCTCGGGAAAGAAACAACATTCCCAAGGCCCTAAAAGTCAGAATTTTCTGAAAATAGTCAACTTTAGAACTCCTGCACACATGTGTTTATGATGTTGAAACCGGACATACGCAAAAGATTTAGGTTTTGATGATCATAACTGAATGTCACGCCCAAGTACTTGCAGATTACTTTTCACACTGACAATAATTGTAACAAAAATGGGCGATTATTGTAAGAAAAGTGATGAGCGAGGTTTTTTTCTTACAGAAAATAGGCGATTGTTGTAACAAAAGTGGTGAGCTCATTTTGTAACAAAAGTGTTTGATTTTGTAACAAATGTGGTTTATTTTGTAAAAAAAAGTACCGAGCTGTAACAAAAGTGAGCAAACGTAATAAAAGTGGTGAGCTGTAACAAAAGTGGTTGTTGTAACAGAAGTGGTTGCCACATACGGTCTTTACAGTGAAAGAGTGAGACTCAGAACGGAGTTGTACTTCTGGGTGATGACCCAGACACTCTGTGTCCGTGTGCCTGCTCGAGAACGCCAGCCCAGAAAAGCATGTCCATCTTCTTGGTCAGCGCCTTCGTGGCGGAGAGTCATCAACCATGTACAATGAGGGCTCACCCTGGAAGAGCTGGTAGAAGACACGCAGGTAATCATAGAGCCTCTCACCCAGGTCGGCAACGTAGACCCCAATGCTAACCCAGATTCAAGGGCTTGTTAGGTATGTTTTGTTATACCGCGGCGTGGGGCACTGGATTACAATGCGCCTGAAGATGCCTTGGTAAGGGCATCTTCAGGCACATAGATAGATTTTGTTATACTGCGGCGTGGGGAACAGGATCACAATATGCTTGAAGATGCCTTGGTGAGGACCTTCCAGTAGGTCGAGGATGAAAACTGTTTTTGCACTACCAGTCTGTCCACAGATGATGGCCGAGTGGGGGTCTTTTGGTAGGTGTTAGTAGAGCGCCGTGACAAGGCGTCTATCGATGTGGACTTGCGCATACATGATGATGTAGCGGTAGATGTCCAATGCGCCTGCCGTCTCTGCTGTTTTTGTGATCTGTACTGTCATACCCTCAGACGCACTCTTCGAGGTGAGGCACTCTCCCAGGGAAACGTCCGCCAGGGCTAGCTCCTTTGTAGATCATGTTGCGGTAGATGTCCAATGCGCCTGCCGTCTCTGCTGTTTTTGTGATCTGTACTGTCATACCCTCAGACGCACTCTTCGAGGTGAGGCACTCTCCCATGGAAACGTCCGCCAGGGCTAGCTCCTTTGCGACCATCACCACTTCGGGGTGCCGCTTGCTGCCAAGTGAAGCAGCTTCTTCGCTTCATCCCACTGCTTGTAGGCGCGTATGGCCTGACTATACAGCTAGTTGGGGACTCCCCCAATAGTGACTTCAACCTTCGGGATCTCTGGATTGTAAAGGTTTCAGTGTCTCGGGCGTAGTTACCTACGGTAACCTACGGTAACTGGGTCCACAAAGAGTAGCAGGATGCCCTTCATACATTAAGGTTGAGGTTCCACAGTGTGTCTGATTTATTTGCTGTGACCTTGCGATGGTGCAAGACGTGGTCGTACAGGATTGCAAGGCAGCCTGCGTACCGGTTACGGATCGTGCGAGCGAGTTCGGTCGTACTCCAGACTGATGTTATCGATGGTGTACGACGGGTTGGGGTCGCCTGTTGCCTGCATCACGCGGATGTTGAACGTGAGCTCATACTCGAGCCTTGAGCCTAACGCGCTCTGGTAGAAATCCATAGTCCAGTGGGATGTAGAATCGGTTGCTGTAAGAATCTGCGACAGTCTTGTCTTCTGCGGCAGATGAATCACCGTCTCCAGCAGCACCTCTAAGCTTTGTGACATTTCTATTAGCAATGGCATCTATCCCTTGATTTTTTCTCTTCTGGACTGTTTTCCATAGGTCGTGGTAGCACTGGTAAACGTCGCTATCGTCGATCGACATAACTTCGTTTCCAGAAATCATAATTGTGATCTTTTTCACCGCGGCTCCACCGAGGTTTTGAACCACGGTCCTGTTGGCATCGGTGGAAGTCGGGGTGATGGTGAAGACCAAGTGCACTGTTCTCGAAACTTTCAAGTCATTGCCGCAGAGGCTGGGGAACCGGACCAAAAGCTACCGGGTTTGGTCGATTCTGATGAGGTTGTTTGTGACGACCACAGACTGTCTCACTCCTTTGACCCCCGAGGGGGTCTCTTAATCTGCGGTATGGGTTGCGTGTGGGTCCATATTGACTCGAAGCCATGCTGTTAATTGCGTCGCATCTGTATTGAACCGACACTCGCGAGCTTCAATAGACCCATGGGTCATAGAGGTGTTTGGACTTTAGCAGAAAGTCGGAAGCGGTGGATATTAACGAAGTGAATGAGATCAGCTTCACTGACAAAGTCAGTGTCCCATAGACGACTCCGCCGCAGGGTGAGTCTGGAGGTTAAGCTGCTGCTAGTCATGCCAGCGCAGAGTCCATGCTTTCTTTGCAGCAAGAGCTCCTACAATCGGCTGTAAATGATTATTACAATGTCCATGAGCAGAGGGGCAAAAAAAACCTACCACGTGACGCGACTATTCAAATGTTAAGCTCACGGACAAGCGGCTGCGCCTGAAGGGCTGTACAGGGATAACAATTGTGAACACCCGTACGGCGGTCCCCTTGCATAATCAACAGTCGCCAGTCGGGGTGGTAGTTCTGTCGTGCGCGAGTTGGGGTTCGTAAGTTGGAGGAAGACGAAGAAGAAACTGAGGGGCGAAGCTTTTTCAGCCCTGCAAACTGCTGACGATAAACTGGGTGAGGCGGCAGAGTTGGTGCCTGATGGGCTGCCCATGACAACGTGGATAACGTGGAACCCGTTTCATAGAAAACGGAGAACACAGTTCAGAGCGCCGTGACGGTTCTGACTGACGAAGAAGAGACTGCACTGAGAAGATCAGTGACCTCCGCTCAAGACATCAGGGTAGAAAGATGCCGCCATTTTGCGATGACCTGGACAGGGCCATGCACACTATTCGGGGTGAGTATTACCCACAGCTTAGCCCAACTTTCCAAGCGTGATGACCACATTGCTCAGGAAAGAAGGAAGCTTGTAGAGGCGAAGGGGCTTGACGATGGGATCATTGTGCCGCGCATTGCAGAGTACCTGTGTAGCCTCGAAGATGAACTGGAGGCCCTTCGTTCCCACATAATAATAAGAGAAGAATAAGAAGAGACCATACACCAGGTTCTGAACGAGGAGACCACCCAAGGCGATCGTATTCGCACCAAATCCACAATCTTTACCTTGGTTGTTGTTCTGACGGATGGAGGAGAGAGAGAGCCCACACCGACTGAAAGTGTGGTGTCCTGGCTGCTCAATTTGTTGGCTAAAACGACCGGATGGCTAGCAGGACATATGTGGGCCGTGGTCTTCGCCGTCGGTGGAATTCTGCTAGTGGCTGTCCGAGAACTGTCATCCTCAGGTCGCCTTTCATAGCGCAAATAAGCCCACTGCAACCACCCCCACTATAAACTTCACTTTCGCTTCAACTTTCACTTCGTTCTGATTCACTTCGTGAATATGTTGCCTGTCCCTCCGCGACACTGTTGATTATTGCCCTGCAACTGTTAGTCGTTCCTGTGCATCCAGTGCAGCTGTTCCATCTGCAGATTTACCATTTAAATTTACCTCCAGCTTCTGGTCTGGGTAGCCACGACGATTTAATTGTTGTACCCTGCCACCTGTCTGATGCGTAGAAGCATATCTGATGGTAGATCAGCTGCGGATGAAAGAGGAGCATCTTCGACATTTGCCAGGAATTGTTTTTGCGCATCAAAGGATGTGCCCGTTTTCAAGATGCGTGTGCGAGTTTGGGCCTGGGATCCAAGAATCGCCCAAACATAGGTGCGAATCGAGTCGTTCAGTCTCTCAACAATAGGTCGAGTGAAAACCACTTACTTATCGAGAATAGACGTCGTCCATGCATATGCCGGGGTCTTGTACTGTTCTGTGTAGTCGACGAGAATGCGGTCTTTTATCGTACACAAGAACGATGGTCTTGTAGTACCCAGTATAAAGCAGTATAAACCTGTGATCAAACCCCCATGTTTAAAAATCATTACATGCTGGCCCAGGTTTGTCCAGAGGATAGAGGTTGTATAGGTGCCCCAACCCATGGTTTATGTCATGCCGCTTCCAATCACTATTCGGAGGCACACTGAATTCTCCTCAAATCCGTTCATATGCCCTCCTGTCATAAGGGTTGTTCAATCCATCCCATGCTCATCTTGGGTCAGCGGTGCCTGGATTTCATTCAAGATCCATCGGATCTTGAAGTAGACACGGAAGGTGTACAGGGCGTTCATTAGAGGATCGGTTACAACCAAGTGGACTTCTTTCGACACACAGCATCCAGTTGTAGTGCACCAAACAGCAAAGTTGACCTGGTTCTGCCAGAACTCCATCGCGCTTGTGTTATTGTTCCATTCCTGCACTAGCTAGTCACAGGTCACGCGCGGTACACGGTACTTCTGGAACACACCTCAAAGACCCCCCCCCCCCCCCCCCGGGTGCCTGTTGCATCGCATGTTGTACGACGATGTAGCAGTTGTATCGCAACAGCAACTGCGTAGCCCCATACGGTTGAAGTGCCGCAGAAGACCCCGCCCTCTTAATAATTGGCATTTACTATTGAGAATAAAGTCCGCTTCGTCCATCATTCCGACTGCGCTCTCGTTTGTTTGCAAACACGCCTACGATGTACATACCATTAACTAACGTCCAAAACGTGGACCGGCCCAATACTTTGTGTGGAGATCTTCCATGTGCCCCCACTGACATGTTACCCCGCTGGTTTAATATTAGCGCTGCGTTCGGCAACAATGTAATCTGTGTGAGCAAGTGCGCTGTGAGAGAATAGGTAGCAATACCCGATGGTTACTATGTTTCTAAGCTGAACGAGTTGGTATTTCAGTAGGTCTGAGCCGAACTGGACCATCATAGATCTTCCGGTCGTTTCGGAATCAAGTCAAACAAATTGTTGAAATTAAAAGCGTTGGGGACTACTTTGGGTATTATCTAACGGTGAAATGCAGGAAAACACAATGCGGGTGGAATTACCGAGGTTTGCAATCTATCGAGAGATCTGCGTCCATCTTTCGGAAATCAGCACAACTCACAATATTCTCAACGAGCACCCCAGCCCATTACTGAGAAGTGTGCCTGTAGGCAACGAAAAATGTGGAAGTGGCCAGACCGAGAAATTCCCGCACCTGCAATATTAAAAAAAAATTGTATCAGGCCCCATTACCCAACTCTTGTTTAGAGTTTTGGACGCGAAATGTGATAATATTGAACTAGATATTGAATATCTCAGTGACGCTACATGTTCGTCAGCATGGTAGATAGCGGAGAACGAGGTACATATGGCGTAAAGTTATGTACTACCGTTCAGCTAGCCGGTCTCGAGGATACTTCGGATTTGGAAGACAAGTTGCACGCATGCTGTTTCGCAAGTGGGCGATACATGAGAAAGGAGGTCTCGCAGGACGCTGCCGCGGCTTCTACGCTAACCGATCTCGGGGATACTTCGAGTTTTGGGGACCCAGGGTTAAATGACGAGCTATATGCATTCCGTTTCGTAGGTGGAGGATACCGGAGAAAGGAGGTCACACAGGACGCCGCTGTGGCTGTCCAGTCATAATTTACTGAGCTGGGCAATCTTGGTCTGTCTGGTACGACCCAATGGAAGTGGTACAAACTCCTATCGATAGGCGAGAATCAGTGGGTTCCATATAGGGCCTCTTTCGCAGATGCGGGCGTGTGGAACTTGATATTTCAACCCTGTATCATGCTCAGGCAAAGTCACAAGTTCCGCAAGTTCCAGAACTCTGGAAACGCCATAACAATCCTTATTCCGTTTGCAAAGAAGCATGTCTTTTAGGAGACAGTTGCAGAGTGTGTGTTGGTTACAGACTCAAAACCGAGTTCTGTTAAACTATTATCGGAGTTTGGTCGCATTGAGTTTGGTTCCACCTCCACCTCCACCATAATAGCTCAGGTAATCCTTGGATCCCCACCTGGTGACTTTGTCACCGTGAGGCAAGGTATTAGCCTAAAATAGGGCCGCAGGCATGTGGACAAAGAGACTGTAGTTATTATACGAGGTACTGACAATCCCCATATTATCATAACACTGAATAGTATGGAACACAAAATAACAGATACTAAGGAGATAGTTTGAGTGAGAACCAAACATGTGTATTAGCTGATGGTACCAAACTTTCCTTGTCAGTTGCAGAGATGAAAATAAATACCCCATTCTTCTACACTGGGAAATTGACAGTATGATGTAGTTATAGGCAATATTGAAGGAGCGCGAGCACCAAGTGACCCTGCAAGAGAGACGCTGCTTAATATGCTCACTCGACAACAAATAAAACATCGAAATAAACCTTGGGCTAAGTTGAAAGTGATTGATTTTAATTTGGGGGATACTGGCCCGAGTGACATTCTAGATCCACAAGGGAAATATGAAAGTTTGAATAAAATCCGAAACATGGCAAAGGATGCGACGGGGCAAGTAAAGTAAATTGGTACTGTTTCAAAGTTTTTGTTTCAAGAATGATACAAAATGGTAGAGAGTTCCAGCAGTTAGCTGTGCCTAAACCATTTAAGGAAACGGTTATGAAGTTGTCTCAGGAGTCGTTGATGACATGTCATTAGGCAGCCAAACGAACTCTGGTTCAAGCAGAGTTTTATTGGCCGGGGATACAGGCGGATATAAAAAAAAAATTTGTAGATCTTGTGATATTTGTCAAAGAACAGTGCAAAAATGGAGAATTGCCAAAGCTCCTTCAGGTAAAATGCCCATCATTGATATAACCATCAAGAGGATAGCAGTTGATATTGCAGGACCTTTGCAGCCAAGAATTGATAATGGGAATAAATATATACTCACAATGGTTGGTTACGCCACCAGATATCCCGATGCAGTAGCTCTCCCTTCAATTGAAACAGATAGAGTAGCAAAAGCTCTTGTTGATATATTTTGCCGGGTAGGGCTTCCGCAGGAAATGTTGATATGAGCTGATATGGGCTATCAGTTCACATCAGGTTTAATGGAAGAGGCAAGTCGCCGCGTTTCATTAAAACAGTAAACTACCCCTCCATACCATCTTATGTGTAATGGGCTTCTCGAACAGTTTAACGCAACACATAAATAGACGCTTAAACGAATGTGTGAGGAACGGCAGAAAGATTGGAATAAATATTTTGGTCCTGTACTTTGTGCCTATCATGATGTTTCATGGGAAAGTATTGGATTTTCACCCTTTGAATTGATTGATGGCTGGCCTGTAAGGGGACCAACGACCATTTTGAAAGAGCTTTGGACAAAGCATCTTTGGGGGTTACTTATTGGAAAATTGTTATGGCTCCTATCGAGCCAATAAGTTGTCGAGTAGTGATTTGGAGAGGTATTGATCGCACGAATCAAATCTCATCGAGCAAATAAGCCATCGAGTAATTGCTCAAACGAGTGACTCCTTTTACAACTCTTATCCTCGTCTCGGTGTTGGAGGATACTTATGTGATGGTGATAAACTATCGGCGGATGCATTTGAGGATATATTTTGAGGGTACCTTTTGGAAGATACGTTTAGGAAGATGTATTTTGTAGGATATCATCATGTAGATACTTATGGTTCCCAGTACTTATTCGGCTTCAGGTTTCTATAACTCTAAGACCACTACTGTTGACGTTCCCATAGATATCTTTTGGAGGATACTTTTTGGAGGATAGTTATGGTTCCTGGCGCCTGTTCAGTTCCTTGCTTCTCTGGGTCACCTCCACTTCTTTATAGCTCCAAGGCCGCTACTCCTGACTTGTCCATTGTCACTACCATCTTGTCTATGGTCTGCTTCCACTATAGTCACCCAAAGCTATAGTCTTCAACACCATTGCAGTCTTGTATCGTTACTTCTGACGTGTGGCACTACTAAAGGCATATTGGCTATCTCTGTCTGAAATCTACCCTCGGTTAGGCCTTTAACACTTGCAATCCGATTTCTCCATTCAACTACACCCGTATTGATCCTTACGTACCCTGAAACTAGTGCACGCTAGGATACATTACATGTAAGAAACTGTATGTTGATCGTACAGAGATGTGCTTATGTGTTAGTACACAATGCGTCACAATGCGTACACATTGTATGAAGCACATTAACACATGCTGGATGTGCCAATATGTGCTTGCGTACTTATGCACAATGTGCACAAAATACATGCTGTAAATATGCACATACGACGAAAAGGGATTCTAGAACTATAGTCAGATACAAAAAAGGGATTTCATGGAACGTAGGACTTATATTAGGTAGAATGTCCTCATGCAAAATGTGTCACAGTGTGTACACATCACAGGCAGCATATCGGCACATACGAAGAAAAGGGGATTCTGTATCTACAGACATATTCTAAAAAGGGATTCCTATCTCTCCATCCCTCTCCTACTGCTGACAGTGTATGTTAGCTTATCAACTCATTATTTTCTTTCTGGGTAGAACTCTGGTCATCTCTATTATGCGACTGGCACCGAACATTGCACAGCTTCAGTGTGAATTCATTATCATGCAGTATGAGAAATGGCAGTTGACAGTTTTTATGACCAGAACATGTGACTTACCCTGAATTAATCACACGTTCAGGTTTTAAACAAATGTTTTATTACTAACTGAGTAACTGACCGTGAGCACTCTACAGTCTTAACATTTATGTCATCTGTATCAACTTTTTACCCAACGTAATCAGTACTTTTAACATTCTCAAATCTTTTATTCTCAAATTGCATCCAAACATTACCCCGCACTGGAATGGATATTCTCTTTTCAATTGTAGCTTGTTTTATGTTGTATAGAGGGGGAGGTGGGCTGCAGGAGGAGCAGAGAAGGTGTTTGTCACTTACCTGTCTGCTTACTGTGTTTTCTTTATTTGGCAGATGATGCTGGGACACCTTCGTAGGTCATGGATGTATCTTGTCACAGCATATTTGTATCGAAAGTTAATATCTGCACAACCCCCTCACTGTTTAGCGTACTGATGTGTTTTGTTTCAACTTTCCTGTTGCAGTACCTTTCTTGTTTTGTATGGTGAGTTTCCGTGTCTCCTGTTACATTTTGATCGGTTCCTTTTCTCTCTCACCCTGTGTTTGTGGGCAGAATGCCCCATTCAGCGTTGCCCGACTAGCAAACTGAAGGCTGCATTTTGGCCGTCTTTCCACCCACCTTATACGTTCTGTGTGAAACTCCGCTGAGAGGCATTAACTTAAAGATGATAGGGCTTATATTTCATCTGAATATAGGCGAATTGTATTCTCGCGAAAAAGGTATCGAGAACTCATACCTTATGAGACCGCAACCCCTGTTGTATACTGATAACACATGTTAACCCTTTTCCCAACACACCTTTATAAGTTTTAAAACATAAACTGAATTTAATAATCTTTTTAAAACATAAACAGTTTTTGCCAATAAAACCTTACAAATATGTAAAATATGTAAGTTGAGTTGGTTCCTATGAGAACCATATTTGTACAATTTTATTGGCAAAGTGTCAGGATATTTCAGGTCATGTTAGCCTTATATTGGTTAATTTGCTGCCGCTGTCTCAGATGAAGGGATAAATTGACTCAATTAATTTCACACGAATCCTTGCAAAGTTGCAGCGAGAAGCTATATGGATTCTTACTGATTTTGTTTCAGTTCTCAGAATCCCGGATAAATTTTAACCCTGGTTGATTGCTTAATATCTTTTGGTTACACTGTTGTAAAATGTATGAGTAAAACATGAAAATTAAAATCTATATAGTGTAGTGCAATATCCGACGTACAGTACCCCTCAATACACTGTGCCACTTGACCCTCACATGGGCAATTTGGATTAAGTGTCTTAACCAAGTACACATCACAGTTACTAGTGAGGATCGAATTTTAGGTTGACAACATATAGAGCTAGATTTTTATTAAAACTTACTACTGGGCTTATGTCAAGGACACACATTTGTCCATTTTGTATCACTTTTCAGCTTTTGTGCCGTAATAGTTTCCATTAAATTCACCATAGTCTAGAAATTCATCTTCCTCTATATCTTTCTCAAATTGATCTCTGTTCACAACGCAATAACCTCTAACATCTTCCTTACCATCTGGGGGTGTTCTAGTAGTATCTGAAATAATTAGTTTAGTATTCATAATGTTTTCAATAGATTTTTTGCAAATAGAAAACAAGGATTACGCATGTAAGGCTTGTCATAAAAGGGAAATTTTATACTAACGTTCTGAAAAAGGCGAAAATTACTCAATTAAAGGTCATAACATTGCACAGTATGGCCGAACTATACCCGTTGTCGAAGTCATTACAACAAAGTAAAAACGTCTAACGTCTAAAATACCAAATATTGACCAAATCCATTGGAATTTATTCAGGTTATCAAGCTAATGAGTTGAAAATGTCAAAAATGTACAAATTAACGGCCATAACTCCACACAGCAAGGCCCAACCACACTGGTTTTTCAATTGAAGCAAAACATCGCTAACATGTCTCACAATATTGACGAAATCCATTAATATTTGTCCAAGTTATCGCGCTAACGAGCTGGAAACAGGCAAATATTACCAAATTAAGGGCCATAACTCCGCCCAGTATAACCAATCAACACCGATTTTCAACCTTGAGCAAGACATTGTTCAGAAAGTCTCATATACCAAATATTGACCAAATCCACATCGCACTAACAGGCTGAAAACATGCAAAAATCACACAATTACGGGTAACAACTCCACACAGTATGGCCGAACTGTATCAGTTTTCAACTCATTCACGACACTGTGAGTCTCGCCTATCAAATACTGACCAAATCCCTTAATATTTGTTGAAGTTATCGTGCGAACGGGAAAGGTGCTGCCCGCCCGTACGCCCTCTCGCCCACCCATCCGTGAAGTAACGTCATCAAACTATACGTCGAGTTTTTGAAACAACTTCATCAATAACAATTTTTTTTACTGTAGCATTCTACCATTATTTTTTTTTAATTCAATGAGAGATGAAGGCTTTCATTTTTATTCTTTATTCTTTATTATTTTTTAATAGTAGTTAAACTTGACGTCCATATAAGGGCTACATTTTTAGTGCAGGTATCACAAATGGAGGTATACATATACATAGTCCTAATATTTATATGTATTATTTAATGCATATTATGTCTGCATACGTGTATGTGGGTGTGTGTTTATGTGTGTGTATGTGTGCATATGAATCTATATGACGTCGGTCTGTTACCAGTTACTTGAACATTTTCATTTTCATAATCATTCTATAATTCTTCTGAAATGTATTATTCGACCTACGATACTTTGATCACTTAATTATCTTCTGAATCTCTCCCGTCAATCTGCAAACTATCCTCGGGGAATGGCAGGAAGACAGCCAGCCTGACTATGTCATTCCCCGCAGCACCTGTAAGTCATTTTATATTGGTAAATAAATTGCTAATATTGTTCTCTGTGAAACTATGATGCATTCAATGTATTTTGTATATAAATATATACTTGCGCTGCAAATAAAGTTACAAAGTTACAAAAGTTTCATATTCTGTAGAAGTGATTCACTTTTTCTTTCAAGTGAATTTATTTCATCGAATTGCCTTCAGGCACATGAATTGTAACTAAGCATATCAATTCATTGTGGCAGCCAAGAAACATATCAGTTAATAAAACAAATACCAAATACATTTGTGTTTAGTTGGCACCTTTTTTGAAAAATAAATATTGTCCGCATAATATTTGCGTTATTTTCTGCAGAACATAGCATACTGGTTAAAGTCCCACAATTCATACTAATTTTGGAACACACTGCAGTGTAATAAAAACGTTCAACCTGGGGTTTAATTTCCATGATGGATTGTCTGAGAACCGAATCCTTTTTGGGGCCCAAAAGGTGGCATTTAACTGGATGACATGACAAAAAATGATATTGACGTGAGAGAGCTGTATCACAATGACAATCATTGGCTGAAGGAGTTCAACACATAAAAAATGCACATTCACAATGTAAATGCATAAACCATATTTTGTCCTCAATATTTTTCATCTTTTGCATTTTACCACCTTATCTTTATACCACTGGAATGTTAGAACATAAGGAAAAAATATTGAAACTCAGTTTACACCCCCAAAATGGCATCAAGTCAATCAATGCTCTAACACCTCCCATCAATGGCATTTGATGATGAAGTGACAGCTGGCTACAACGCATAACTACTTTCACGTCATCACACAACAAATGAGAGAATAGCACGACAGTTAACAACACGATATCAACCTTTCAATCACAGCACTCGTTTGTGGTCAGCGAAAATTATTTTATTACACACCCGTAACTGTATTTGTCACGATCACATGGATTTTAGGGGCATGCGGTAATTTTAACCAGAAAGCTCTAGTGCAATCCGATAAAAAGTACCCTTCGCGTGCACAAGTTCTCTCGTTAGACTGGTTCTTATAGTTTGCAGCGTTCAGTGGAATATAACCAATGAGAACCATCGGCTATATTTATCTCTCGGAATTACCGATTCCCATTACGAAATGTTTGATGCACAACTAAAAACTAAAAACTGTTGAAAGACACGAAAGACGCATGATCTCTGCCTAAGAAATTGAACAGTGAAACTCAACCTTTGCTTTCGTTATTGAAAATCGAGGAAAACTTAATTACTTGTAGTGCAAAAAAGTCCAATTGGGTTCGATATTGCAGCCAGCCACAAGTACAGTTCCTATAAAACTTTGTTACAATGTTGCCCTCACCGCTTCGTGCTGCCGGCGAGTCGATGCGAGGCCTACTGTGTAACTGTAATCTTATTGGTTCGGCAATGAAGCAGCACGTTTGCCAACGTAAACATACTTTGAAAAGCATGTTAAGGTGAAGTAGTCCTCAGGAAGAAAGACTAAATGAATCTTGAATACTGGTTAACATGAAGCGGAAAAACAGACGACGACACGCCGACAACGTCTGGGGATGTTTGACAGCTAGTATATGCAGAACTTTACTAATTAACTATCTCCACTTCCACCCTTACTAGATGACCTCCCCCCCCCCCCCCCCCCCACACACACACACACACGCACACTAGCTGAATAAAGAAAATAAATTCGAAAGAATGAAAAGCCTGTTTTTTTTTACATTTGTGGAACCAATGTTTTTTACGTGCTAGTGGGTGTTGGGGCAACAGGTTTATTTTATTTTATTTTTTTGTAGGGCAGGGTGGAAGGGTTTTTTAGGGGGATATAGTATTGCTAAAATATGACTTTCTGGAGTTTGTACTGGGGAAATTAAAAAATGTTACCAGCTACCCACTACAGAAATTCTGAAAAATCTCGAGTAGGGTGGGAATGAGACCATGAAGAGGGGGAGGGGTCATAAATACATGTGGTCTGATGAATTTAATATATTGTCAATTTTATGAGATGACTTCCCTGAAATTCAAATATAATTATTAGAATATTTAAAACATAGACAATATGACAATATTTTCCAGACACAGATTGATGTGCATTTTTAAATGACTAATTAAGGATTTTTGCTAGTATTTCTGTTTTATACAAGGATATTTCTTATTTTGCTTTAATTCTCAGCAACAAAACTTAAATCGAATGCCACCTATATGACTTAGTTACATGGGTGTATGAGATGGGGAGGGGGTTGAGGCACTCTCACCCCCTTCACCAATAAGCAGTTAATTTTGCAGTTTTCATTGAAAAGGACTGGTATTTTCAGAACAGAGTGTTCAGAGGTAGGGGTATTTTTTATAATTTTGGCAAATATCAGGGCAGTGGGAAGAGCATTTTCATAGGCAAATTCGAGGCAAGGGCCTGCATTTTGATTTTGAAACAAAAGTTCTGGGCAGTTTGATTGGTCAACCCCCATCCCCAAGAAAATGTTCTCCAAAGGCCTAGATCATTTTAGCCACATTCTATCAGTCCTCTTTAAAACTACTTACTAAATGCAAATTCAGAATACCAAATTCCAAATTTAAGACTGACAAGATATTGGAGCAGACACATAAAAAATTATTTTGTTTTGAACCAGATACCAAGAAAAAAATATTGACAGAACAGTATAATACTACTAGTACAAAATAATGTAAACATTAATCAATCTTTGAAAATATTATCAACCAAAATAAGTTGGAGCTCACTGGTGAGAACCTCCCCCCCCCCCCCCCCCCCCCCCCCTTATTTCTCTTTCAGCCTCTGACAAAGCATGTGTTGGATACTCATTTTGTGAGCTTTCAAGAAAATGCTGTCAGGTTATAGATGGGTGGGTGGGGGTTGTTAAAAAGGTGTACAAACTAAATTACTTGTGCTGTGGAGACAAGACATGACATTTTCTTGCAGTTATCATCTCCCTTTGTATATCTGTGTAGCATAATGTGGACAACCTAAAGCTTTTATTTGCAAGTACAGCCCATTTCAAACAAAGGTTATCAAGACTTGAGGTAAAATAAAAAGAAGACTAAATTTCAAGTCAGAAACTTTATAAAGTTGAAAAATAAAGTGCAAACTTACCAAGACTGCAGAGTTCACTCCGAGTCGGAGTCGGAGTCAGAATGGAAACTCAAACTGCCTCACTGCCCTCAGGCTCAGTTACTCCAAACGATCGAATGACTGCCCCGGAAGGTTAATTATTGCACAAAATGTCTTTTCTCGTCCAGTGTGTACGTTTGTTACAGTGCAGAACAGAAATGACCGATGTACAGTCCACATGCGATAGCCTTGTGGCAGTAGTGCATGTATCGTCAAGCCGAGTTCAAACTTATATTTTTAGTTTCAGTTTAAAAAGCACGAAATTTAAACAGAATGGCCAGTTCGCACCGTATTCAAATTAAAATCCTTGTACATTTTCCATCCTCCAGATATAATGATGCCTGCACACACAATTTTGAAAACACATTTGAGACCTCATAATTTGTGAAGTCTGATATGCTGAACGCAATCTTTTGAGTTTTGAATGTTCGGATCGACATTTGTTTGCGAATAAAATGAATCAACAGCGATTCTACAGATTGCAAGGTCAAAGACTTAAGACTGGTTCTCTGACAAAATTGCCCGTTTCTCTCTAAAATTCTTTCAACCGTTCAAATTGTCGACTATTTAATTAAATTAGCGATTAATTACAGTGAATTCTTTTTCATGGTTGGGTGTGTAATAAATACAGAACCACACTTATGTTTGAATGGGTTAACGATTACTGGACTCGAGCGCGTGGCGCTGGGATAACCACTCGAGCCTACCGGCTCTCGTGGTATCCCTGCGCCACCCGCTCTCGTCCAGTAATCGTTAACCCATTCAATCATAAGTGTGGTTCTGTATATTTATTATACGCCTGTTCTATGTAATCTCCATTTACAGCAACACCACGCCATGCGCAAAATGACAAGCTCTTCCACACATTTGTGCGGAACGGAATCGTTGATGGACTACAAAAAATAGAAGCAAAATTGCACTGGAATTTTCTACAAATCCTGCACCGCAAATACAATTTGAATCGCTTGAATCAATTTGAATATTTGCTTTGCGATAAAATGTGTTCTTTTTGTTGATAGTAGTTAAGTTCTTTAAAAAGTCACGGCGACATTAAGGTGTTGGAAATGGGATATAATACAAAAACTATCACACATAAGAAATTTAATATCACAGGAAGCTTGTTTTTTGTTAACATCATTTGAATAATGAATTATATTTATTACACGCCCGTTCTATGGCATCTCCATCTACAGCAATGCTAAACCATTCGGAAAATGAAAATCTGTTCCGCACATATGTGCGGAATGGAAATCGTTGTCGGACTATTTTTATAAAGAAGCGAAATTTCACTTGAATTTTCTACAAATCGTGCACCGCAATTACAATTCAAGTTCAATCGCTAGCGATAGCCAAAAATCGTCCCCTAAGTTCCAGTAGGCACATAAAACACATTAAAACTTCAGGGAGGAAATAGTAACACGGGTTCCCCTCACAAATTTGGTTGGCGATAAAATGTGTTCTTATTGTTGATAGTTGTTAAATGATTTGTTTGTTTTGTTTTGTTGGTGGTTAACGTCACATATTTATGCACCATGGCTAATCGTGACACAACATGGTGATGAAGTCAAGTTTAGTCAATCGTTGATCAACATGTTGCCCATTTTAGAGGACTTTCACCCCAAGCATTGGTGACTGGGTCCTATTTTACTAGTAAAGCGGAACTGGTTTACCACAGTAAACAAGTGCTGCTTACTTCCCGGGGTTCCCACGGGGAAAATGATTTGCTGAGTGTCCTTCTAATAATTGTTTTTATAGACGTGAAGTCGTGTAATAAACACAGAACGACACACGCGCGTGAATGCGTCAATTGATATGGTACTTGTGCCATCACGGAAGGATAAAAGTGGAGGCCAGTGGATATATTCCACTTGTATTGCCGTGAAAAATATGCACTTCTTCAACAGATTTCACTTTTCCCTGATATCGAAGTGCGTTCTTTAAAAAGTCACGGTGACATTAAGGTGTTGGAAAATTGAATACACTGACGATATGTTCTGTTGTTGAACACGGTCTATTTAGAGTAACTATTGACAATTTATTTTTCGGGTTTGACAACACATTTGAAACCAAGAATCACGTCGTGTCGGGCAGTGTTACGAGCATTTATCAGACTCATCAATGTACTCAATCCACAAACGAAGCATGTGCACCATTGGCAGGCAGTACACTTTAATAATAATAATAATAATAATTTTCAGCCTAAAATCCACAAAATGTGCTCTTTGGCTTTACATACAAAAAAAGGGAAATGATTTCTTATCCACATATTGGTGCGGAAAGCTTGTTTGTAGAGATGCCTTTTCAAACCTGCTTTGAATGACTCAGTTTCCTGTGGTAGTCTCAGGTGACTCGGTAAAAGGTTCCAGAGATTAGGGGCGGCGATCAAAAAGGCCCGGTCACCCGCGGAAGGTAATTTTGAAACAGGTTGGACCAAGGTGTGCGAGTCCGAAGAACGGCAGGTGTGTAGTATGTGACCAGATCTGAGAGATATGATGGTGCCAGGTCATTCATACATTTATATGTCAGAAGGATTATTTTATATTGAATTCTTTGTTGGACAGGAAGCCAGTCCAATATATAGCACCACCATGACCACACGATGGTAGCTGGGATTAAGTGCCGTGCCCAAGGACACAATACAGTTACCGCAGGTCAGGATCGAACTGTGAACCGTTCGATTTTAAATCCACTGCTATAACCATTCAGTCACAAAGTTCCCTAATTGACCCAACTCCATTAAGATGACGGCCAGTGAGAGACTATCTGAGACCAATGATCTATCCAGCAATCCTGTTGGATCAGTGATAACGGCCAGTGAGTCACTATTTGAGACAAATGAGCTATCCAGCAATCCTATTGTATAAGTGATAACGGTCAGTGAGACACAATTTGAGACCAATGAGCTATCAAGCAATCCTGTTGTATCACTGATAACGGCCAGTGAGACACTATTTAAAACCAATGAGTTATCCAGCAATCCTGTTGTATCAGTGATAACGGCCAGTGAGACACTATTTGAGACCAATGAGCTATCCAGCAATCCTGTTGTATCACTGATAACGGCCAGTGAGACACTATTTGAAACCAAATGAATGAACTATCCAGCAATTCTGTTGTACCAGTGATAACGGTCAGACAGACACTATTGGAGACCAATGAGCTATCCAGCAATCCTGTTGTATCAGTGATAACAGCCAGTGAGACACAATTTGAGACCAATGAGCTACAGTTAAAACTAGAAGTCCTGTCACGAATAGTGCGCTTATCTAGGCGTAATTGCGCGTTGGAATTGCGCGCAATTGCCACATCGAATGGCATCCAAAGCACGGCAGGTTCTCCTGGTTACTCATAGCAAACACAAGCAATGTTTCTGCCAATGGACCTCCGGGTTACCCGGAGGTCCATTGGCTGAAACATTGCTTGTGCACAGGCCATATGTACAGAATTTGATAGCTTTACTTGTGCCATAACGCGTATATTAACGCGCATATCAACGTGCTATTTGTGCGCATTTCATGACAGGACTTCTAGTTTTAACTGTATCCAGCAATCCTGTTGTATCAGTGATAACGGTCAGTGAGACACTATTTGAGAACAATGAGGTATCGAGCAATCCTGTTGTATCAGTGATAACGGCCAATGAGGTACTATTTGAGACAGATGAGCTATCCAGCAATCCTGTTGTATCAGTGATAACGGTCAGTGAGACACTATTTGAGACCAATGAGGTATCGAGCAATCCTGTTGTATCAGTGGCAACGGTCAGAGAGATAGTATTGGAGACCAATGAGCTATCCAGCAGTCGTGTTGTACCAGTGATAACGGACAGTCAGACACTATATAAGACCGATGAGCTATCCAGCAATCCTTTTGTATCTGTGATAACGGCCAGTGTGACACCATTTGAGACCAATGAGCTATACAGCAATCCTGTTGTATCAGTGAAAACGGTCCGTGAGACACTATTTGAGACACATGAACTATCCAGCAATCTTGTTGTATCAGTGATAACGGGTAGTGAGGCACCGTTTGTGACCACTCAGCTATCCAGCAATCCTGTTGTATCAGTGATAACGGTCCGTGAGACACTATTTGAGACCAATCAGCTATCCAGCAATCTTGTTGTATCAGTGATAACGGCCAGTGAGACACTGTTTGAGACCAATTAGCTCTCCAGCAATCTTGTTGTATCAGTGATAACGGTCCGTGAGACACCATTTGAGACCAATGAGTTATCCAGCAATCTTGTTGTATCAGTGATAATGGTTAGTGAGGCACCGTTTGTGACCACTCAGCTTTCCAGCAATCTTGTTGTATCAGTGATAACGGTCCGTGAGACACCATTTGAGACCAATGAGCTATCCAGCAATCTTGTTGTATCAGTGATAACGGTCCGTGAAACAATATTTGAGAGCAATGAGCTATCAAGTAATCCTGTTGAATCAGTGATAACGGTCAGTGAGACACTATTTGTGACCAATGAGCTATCCAGCAATCTTGTTGTATCAGAGATAACGGTCAGTAAGACACCATTTCGGACCAATCAGCTATACAGCAATCTTGTTGTATCAGTGGTAACGGTCGGTTAGACACTATTTGAGACCAATGAACTATCCAGCAATCCTGTTGTATCAGTGATAACGGTCCGCAAGACACTATTTGAGACCAATGAACTATCCAGCAATCCTGTTGTATCACTGATAACGGTCAGTCAGACACTATTTGTGACCAATGAGCTATCCAGCAATCCTGTTGTATCAGAGATAACGGTCAGTAAAACACCATTTGTGACCAGTGAGCTATCCAGCAATCATGTTGTTTCAGTGATAACGGTCCGTGAGACACTATTTGTGACCAATAAGCTATCCAGCAATCCTGTTGTATCAGAGATAACGGTCAGTAAGACACCATTTGTGACCAAAAAGCTATCCAGCAATCTTGTTGTATCAGTGATAACGGTCTGCGAGACACTATTTGAGACCAATGACCTATCCAGCAATCCTGTTGTATCAGCGATAACGGTCAGAGGGGCACTATTTGAGACCAATGAGCTATCCAGCAATCTTGTTGTATCAGTGATAACGGTTAGCGAGACACTATTTGAGACCAATGAGCTATCCAGCAATCGTGTTGTATCACTGATAACGGCCAGTGAGACACTATTTGAAACCACTGAGTTATCCAGCAATCATGTTGTATCAGTGATAAGGGTCAGTGAGACACTATTTGAGACAATGAGCTATCCAGCAATCCTGTTGTATATGTGAAAACGGTCAGTGAGACACTATTTGACACAAATGAGCTATCCAGCAATCCTACTGTATCAGTTATAACGGTTCGTGAGACACTATTTGAGACCAATGAGCTATCCAGCAATCCTATTGTATCACCGATAACGGCCAGTGAGACACTATTTGAAACCAAATGAATGAGCTATCCAGCAATCTTGTTGTATCAGTGATAACGGTCAGAGAGACACTATTTGAGACCAATGAGCTGTCCAGCAATCCTGTTGTATCAGTGATAACAGCCAGTGAGACACTATTTGAGACCAATGAGCTATCCAGCAATCCTGTTGTATCAGTGATAACGGTCAGTGAGACACTATTTGAGAGCAATGAGGTATCGAGCAATGCTGTTGTATCAGTGGCAACGGTCAGAGAGATACTATTGGAGACCAATGAGCTATCCAGCAATCGTGTTGTACCAGTGATAACGGACAGTCAGACACTATATAAGACCGATGACCTATCCAGCAATCCTTTTGTATCTGTGATAACGGTCAGTGAGACACTATCTGAGACCAATCAGCTATACAACAATCCTGTTATATCAGTGATAACGGTCAGTGAGGTTCTATTTGAGACCGATGGGCTATCCAGCAATCCTGTTGTATCAGTGATAACGGTCAGTAAGACACTATTTGAGACCAGTAGGTAATAAGTGCGGATTCTGGCACAGCTTTGTACATGTACCGTACACATACACGTACATGTACGTGTACCGCCATAGGGATTCAGTGTTAAATCGTGTACACGTGTACAAAAATGTCATTTTTTATGGTGTCCCAGAATCTGCAATTGTTTTGGGGCTCACAGATCGCACTTTTGTCGTTCAAACACCCGTTGGCGAACGCGTAGATTCGACACGTCGCTCAAAAAATTGAAAAATGTATAAAATTTTTAAGAAAATGTACATTAAAAATTGTTGTCGACGTTCCCATCGTGGATTAGACCATCGATCCATCGTTGGTGAACGCGAGCAAAAACGTTTTGCGGCTTCTAGGACAGCATCAAAAAAGTGGTTTGTGGATTCTGGGACACCGACGTTCGCCAACAGGTGTTCGAACGTCAAAAGTGCGATCCGATCGGGGAAACCCATTTGCGGATTCTAGGACAGGAAAAATCGACCTCAAAACGTTTTTTCGACGTTGGCCAGTGGCGAAAAGTGAGCGTAAAGTGTAGTTACTCATCGAGGATTTTTTTAAAAATCGATTTGAGTCTCCGGTACATGGAAAAAGGGCGGTTTGCCGTTTCTAGGACACCGAGGATTTTTTTTTCAAAACTGAACAGAAAAAACCTCAGTTTGGAAAAATCCACTATGGGTATCCCCACTTCTGACGTAAGTGGGGATACCCATAGTGGATTTTTCCAAACTCAACAGAAAAAACTGAGTTCTTTTTTGGAAAATCCCATGATGGGTATCTCCACTTCTGACGTAAGTGGGGATATCCATAGCGGATTTTTCCAAACTCAACAGAAAAAACTGAGTTCTTTTTTTGAAAATCTACTATGGGTATCCCCACTTCTGACGTAAGTGGGGATACCCATAGTGGATTTTTCCAAACTCAACAAAAAGCTAAGTTTTTTTTTGAAAATCCACTATGGGTATCCCCATACATTTGGATTCACGTAGATTTCTTCTCACCTTTTTCGTGTGGCCGATCCTGGAGGATCTTCACTAATGATGATTGTAGCGTGCAGGAGCTCTATTTATACTGTACAAGTGGAAATACCCATTGTGGGATTTTCCCAAAAAACTTAGTTTTTTCTATTGAGTTTGGAAAAATCCACTATGGGTATCCCCACTTAACGTCAGAAGTGAAATAATAATAAATTTTATCAAAATAATGTGAATCATTACACCGAGTTACTCTGCGATGAAGCTCGTTCTAACACGCGAATATAATTATTCACGAAGGAAGCGCTGTGGATTTTATTGTCCAGTCACTGAGGGTCGAAAGGGGCTTGTTCCCCATGCCATCCCTGTGCGCCTCTGGCGCGTTAAACCATTCCACTCGAGTGTCAGTCTACAATCATCAGTCTGTTTTATCAAGCATGTCAAAGTGATATTTACTGTATAAACTTACTGAGAACGCCATTTGTCACGCTCGAAATATATTACGGGTTTTCATTCAAATGAGTCAATTGTCAGTTAAATCGTTTAACTGAAAAACTATTCTGTGGATGAAAGCGGAAACAGTTCAAAAGATTAATTGATGTTATTTTTTTTGAAAAGCGTTACATTTACTGACATGTTTTTATTCGAGATTTTAATTATTCATGTTCTTTCTGATTTTTAACACGTTTGAAACAGATGTTATTTTAATATTTTTTAACTATTTATCGAGGTTTCATTTTGTAAACTGTTTTTTCTCAACTGGTTTTAGTTATTATATTAAAGACAGAAGATTTTTATTAACATAAAACATAAAAAATAATTATACATTTGATTTTGAAAAATAATAAAATAACTCAAGTTAGCATACTCTAAAGGAAATACTAATAATTTAGAAAACGAAAAAATGTTTTTACACATCACAGATTCTAAACGTAGAGATCAACTTTTAAGCGAATATGAACGTGCCAAGAAGAGCATTCAATCGGCTGACAGAAGCAGACGTCTTGGAGAGATGGAATTGAGACGCGAAGCCACAAAAATATTTGTTTGAAGCAAGAAGGAGATAGTTGAAGAATTGAGACCCATAAAAGAGAGTTCTTTGAGAATGGGTTCGTTGCCCGGTAGTTTTACAAAACAGTATTCCTTTCAATCTACACCGGATTACGTTCCCATGAGAATCGAAACCGACGTGAGTGAGAGCGACTATCACCACTGATAGCGTCGCGTCGTCCGAGGATGGTGGTAAGAGAGATCTCTTGTATGGAATTTATAAGGATTCTGACGGTAGAACTTTTGTAGGCCACACAGAAGTGCGAGAGGATGATGATAATTTAATCGTTGGTTCGAATAGATACGAATTAACTCCTGGACTGCGCAAATTGCTCCTTTTCGACAAGCCTAGAGATTACACAGAGCAGAATTTCGACAATTACGGTGACATTCTGGTTCAGACCCACGCCATGAAGAGAAATAACGATGCCAGAGAAACGAAATCCAAAGCCAACAGAGGTTACAAGTGGACGAAGGTGGTCAAACCCATGTGGGATATGAATAAGAAGTTCGTCGAGTCGGTGACTGGCAAAGGGGTGACAACCACTTTTCTTCCGAGCGATTCTGGCGCTCTGTCTCAGAGATTGAGTTTGTTGATGGCAAGTAGACACGCTGATAACACTGGATTAGATAATGAGATAGTCAGCATATGCGATGAATTGTTGAGGCAGCAGGTTTTGAATAAACGTGATTACAAAAGACTGATGAACGAATTGAAGGATTGATATATAATAAGTAGAGAGAGAAACAAACAAAAATATATAAAATAAAAAGAGTAAATTTTACACTACAAAATAATAAAAGTAATTTAAACAACAAACGATTTACTGGTGAAAAAAACAAAATATATATTATAAATATGTTGGTGATAAAGAACAGGGGATACGTCAGAACTTACGTTCAAGGCGGTTCTGCCATCGTCGATTCTATAATGCGAGCATTCATGAGTGATGCAGGTAGAAAACTCGCTTCGACCGCGTTTGAGGTCGGTAGGAAGACGGCTTTGGATGCTGGTAAGAAAGCCGCTTCCGAAGCCAGTGGTAGGATAGCTTCTGTGGCTGGCAAGAGTGCAGCCGATGCGTTGATCGACAAGTTGATCAGTCCGCCGGCGAAGTGAGCAACGTTAGAGCGATTGCCGAAAAGTTGGAAAGATTTTAAGGATGCTGTGGTACCCATACGAGATTTGGCCAAAATGACGAATGGATCTGGATTGAAGAGAACTTGCGACGGTGTAATATAAATAAATAATAATATTTATAAAACTGAGTTTGATGAAAACATAAAAATTGTGTTTGAAAAAATCTAAAATAACAAAAAATAAACAAAGATGAACATTAAAGATATGTCTTGGAACGACCCCTCGACCAAGAGGTCAAATAACGAGTTCTTTCCCAAAAGCATAAGAGGCTTGATAGTGGGAAAATCGAATTGTGGAAAGACCAATCTATTGATGAATCTGTTGTCGCGACCCGACTGGTTGGATTATGACAGATTGTTCGTGTTTGGCAAGAGCTTGTTTCATCCCGAATACAGATTGCTTAGAGAGTGCATGGATCGTACAGAGATACAATTTGAGAATGAAAGGCAGTTTCCTACAGCTATTGGCAGGAATCGCCGCAAAAGCATTACCCTTTGCCGCAAAAGCATTACCATTTCTCGGAAAGACTCTCGGCGTGGGAGCTCTCTCGGGACTCGCGAGTTCGGCAGTTGAGAAATTAATGGGTGGCTGCAGACTGTTTTTGAAGAAGGGAGGATCCGTGTGTCACGTCCAGGTAGACAACAGCGGTAAAGGATTGTATCTAGAACCTGTTAGAGGTGGCAACTCTTTGAGTGGAAACGGTCTCTATCTGAAGAGTGGACAGAACGTTGAGCGACTTGGCAAGGGTTTGTTGTTTGGTGAGAATTTACCATTTAAGAATATACCGATTTTGAGTATGTTATTATAATGTAAAAAATTATATAATTATATAAAATATAAATCATAGAAAGTATAAAATAATATAAAATGGATAAAAAGGTGGAAAACAATTAGATGATAATGATGAATATCATGAGATAGAGTGCGAAAAAGATGTGGAAAAACGAGTAGATGCTAATCATGAATATTGCAAGATAGTGTGGGAAAAAGATGTGGAAAAACAATTAGACGCTAATGATGGATATCTTAGGAAAGAACTGAAAAAAGAGCGGGATAGATGGTTGAAATTGAAAAGAATGAGACGCTTTCCACCGTCGCCACTACCTTCTGAAGAGAATGGAAATGGTGCAAGTGTTACCAAGAGATGCACAACATTCATTCATAATTATGATTCAGATAAACAAATGTGTTCTTATAAAAACGTAACATATCACAAAAAAAAGAAAAGAAGAATCAATGCCAAATTTGAGAAAAAAGGAAACGTTATTATAATATATATGGGCGATAGTGAAGAAGAAGAAGGAAAACAAAAAAAACAAAAAAACAAAAAAAAAAAGAAATGAGATCTAGAGATGATCAACCTCTCTAGATCTCAATACTTTTTTTTCCTTCTTCTTCGCTAAAAATCAATCTCTTTATTGTTTATATTTCCAAGTCCATTATTAGCATGTTGACGATCGTGTCTTCTCCTTTTTCGAAAATGTGTTGAATGTTTATCTTTACTTTTTTGAGTTTTTTTACATCGGTGAATGCACTCTCACCACCCGATTTGTTCATGAGTTCGAGTGAGATTTTTGGATATATGTAACTTCCGTAGGGCAACGACAAATCGTCTTTGTCGAATTCTCTATCTTTGGCGATGACGATTTTCTGTAGATCGCTTTGGTACTCGTAAAACAAATCGAGCATGGCTTCGTCCAATTTCAAAGGCATGCTATATTTGTCGTGTTTGTGCTCTAAGCCCTTCGTCTCAACCTCGTTCAATTTGATGGAGTCATGTCGTTGTAATCTATAGATTTTATAACCGAATTTCTTACACGTTTCGACTCGTTTCAATTTCAATTTGCATCTTTTAGGTGTTGTTGTCATGATCGATTATTTGTTTTTTTTTTGTTTATGAATTATTGCAAATAATGTATATTTTTTAATTTTGTATTTAACAATAATTTGTTAAAAAAGTTTTTTTTTTTACTGTCTCTATATATAAAAATTTTTTTTAATTTTAAAATTTATTTAAATGTAAAAAATTTTTCTGTAAAAGTTTTTTTTCTCTTTAAATATAAATAAAAAGTTTAAATTTTAACGTCCTTTTTTCCTCGTAGTAATTCAATTTTTTTCATGTTAAGGAACATAAAAAAATTGATTAATTTCATCAAAAAAAATGTTTTGGAAGGAATTAAAACATATATATATAAAAACAAATTTTAAAACTTTTTAACAAATTATTTAAATACAAAATTCGAAAAAAATATTCTTACAAAAGAAGCCAACAAATAAAAAAATTAAAAATTTAAATGAGAAAACCGAACCACAGTTAAACGAGATTTGTAAAAAATTAAAAATTCCACATTTCAGAAATCATAGAACCAAATCAAAAAAAATTGAAGTCATACAGGAATATCGTTTGTGAAACGATGGAAAGAAAAAAATCGAAAGATGACAGTAACGCCCAACGATAGAAAAGGAAAAGTGGAGCATGATGAAATTAGAAAGATCAGGCACGAGGAGATATGTAGTTTGTGAAAAGGCAAACAAAATGTCGATAGCAATGACGTCAAAAAATGCATCGGTTGTGAAAAATGAGAAGAAGAGAAAGATAGTAAAAGGAATCGAAATGCCGACGTCGAAAAAACAAAAACGTTTCGGTTGTGAAAAATGAGAAGACGACTAAACGAAAAGCCGTTGAAGAACTTCAAGTTTCAAAAGAAAAAAAAAAAAAACTAAAACGAAAACGAGTGATGCACTTCAGAATCTAGACAAACGAGATATATTGAGCAAAATTCAATGAGCAATCGACGAAAGGAAAGGAGAAGAATATGTAGCACGACTCGTCACGGAACTATTCCGTAGAACGGGAGAGTGTGATCAAAGGTGTTTTTTAAAACTTCCGTCATGCTTCCCTCGTTCAAGAAAGTCAATCCGAAATTGTTCATGGAATGGGTGAAGAAAGAAGTATTGGATTTGTTTCGCAAACGCATGAATGTGGGACAAAAAATTAAGATTATACTCCATTGCGTGATGAATAAAATGGACGTGAAGTCCGGCAAGAACATCGTGAAAAATGCATATTTCAGATCTAACGTCAAACCCATACTTCGAGGTTCAGATTTATCAGACGTTTTCGAAAAGATGAAAGACAAGATGTTGATGTCTCTTGCGAATTATCAACATGAAGGTAGTAATTGGACGTTCGATGAGGTGTTGAAACTCGAAATTCATATAACTAAAAACGATTCGTTGAAAGGGTCTTCCTACGTGGAATTACCGTATTTCTTAGCTAAAAAACACTCCGTGGTCAACGTGAGAAATGAAGATGATCATTGTTTTAAATGGGCAGTCACCTCCACTTTATACCCTGTCAAAATCCATCCTGAGAGAGTTTCTCATTACGAGGTGACTTCTCTTAATCTTGATTGGACTGGAGTGACACGTTTCCAATGCAGTTAAAACACATCGAACGTTTCGAGGCTCAAAATCCCACCGTAGCAGTGAACGTCTTGGGATACGATGATGAAAAATGAACGATCTATACTCTCAGACAGACTTCGTATCTCGAAAGAGAAAAGACGATTATTTTATTATTGATTTCGAATGGTGACAATCGTCATTATTGTTGGGTTTTAAATCCGAGCCGATTACTGTCGAGACAAAATAATAAACATAAAGGAAAGATATGTTTATGTTGCAACTGCATGGACGTGTTTCACAGCAAAAAATCGTTAGCGAAACATCAGGAATATTGCAACGAAAATCAAAGTGTCACCATCGAAATGCCCAAACCCAACACCATCGTGAAGTTTGAAAATCGCGATAGAAGGATAAAAGTACCATTCATCGTGTACGCCAATTTCGAATGCTTCACCGTGAAAAAGAGTTCCTGCCAACCCGACGCTCTTCAAAGTTACGTCGAAAGATATCAAAAACACATGCCTTCGGGCTATTGCATTTACGTGAAATGCGCTTTCGACTTGCAACACAACATGGGTCCCTTCACCTATACGAAACAGTGCGAAGACGACGACGTGCCTCAAAGGTTCGTGGAAGAGTTAGAATCGAAAATTCAAATGATATACGACAAATTCAAAATTCCGGCGAAAATGATCATTACACGAGAACAGCAGGATGAAAATAACAGGGCCACCGAATGTCACATATGCAGACAATCGTGCGACGAGAATTCAGAGGAAAATAAGAAGGTTAGAGACCACGATCATTACATGGTTCTGTATCGCGGTCCGGCTCCCAGCAAGTGTAATTTAAAATATCGAGACGCTATTTTCTATCCGGTGATATTTCACAATCTCTCAGATTACGACAGTCATCTATTCATGAAAAATCTCGGCATCTCCCACGGAGAATTAAATTGCATTGCGAACAGCGAAGAAAGATACATTTCATTCACGAAATGGAAGGTCATGGAGAAGAAAAGAGTAATCGACGGAGAAACGTTGGAAGAAAAAACGAAATCCATTCGTAGAGGCATACGTTTCATCGACAGTTTTAAATTCATGTTGACCGCTCTGGAAAAATTAGTCGATAACATGAGCAAGGATAAACTTAAAATCACGAGCGAACATTTCGGAGAACGAGTAGACGTCATGTTGAGGAAGGGAGTCTATCCTTATGATTACATGAACGATCTAAAGAGATTCGATGACACTGCACTACCTTCGAAAGAAGATTTTTTTTTCGAAATTATATAAATCCGACATTTCCGACGAAAATTACGAACACGCCAAAAACGTGTGGAAATCATTCGATATGAAAACCATGAGAGAATATCACAATCTCTATCTGAAGACTGATGTTCTGCTCTTGGCACATGTGTTTGAAAATTTTCGAGACGTCTGTCATCGAAATTACGATCTGGATCCGGCTTGGTATTTCACCACACCCAGTCTGGCGTGGGATGCTCTGTTGAAGACTACCGAAGTCCAATTGGAATTATTATCGGACATGGACATGTTGCTCATGTTCGAAAGGGCTGCGAGAGGTGGCATCTCGATGATCTCCCACAAATATTCTGAACCTAACAATCCCTACATGAAAGAAGGTTTCGATTTGAAACGATCGAATAAATACATACAGTATTGGGATTCTAATAATCTGTATGGTTGGGCTATGAATCATCCTTTACCGATTGGAAATTTCGAATGGGTGATGGAACCGGAAGAGATGCAAAAATAGATAGACTATCCTTGCATTTTAGAAGTCGATTTGAACTATCCGGAAGAATTACCTGATCTACACAATGATTATCCACTGGCTCCCAAACGAATGGAACCGATCGAAGGAGACGAGGTAAAACTCATTTCCAATTTATGTAACAAACGTAAGTACGTCATCTACAGCGAGAATTTGAAACAATACATAGGACACGGGATGAAATTAGTCGACATACATCGCATCATTCAATTCGACGAAGAGCCTTGGATGAAAAAATACATCGATCTCAACACGAATCTCAGAATTCGAGCCGCGAACGATTTTGAAAAAGATTTCTTCAAACTCATGAACAACTGCGTGTACGGTAAATCGATGGAAAACATCAGGAAGAGAACTGACATTTGACTCGTCACGTCTGAGAAAAGAGCTAAAAAATTAGTGGCGAAACCCAATTACAAACACCAAACCATATTCGACGAAAATCTAGTGGCCGTTCACATGCAAAAGACGCACCTGAAGTTCGACAAACCATATTATCTTGGACCGATCATCTTAGATATCAGCAAGCGATTGATGTACGAGTTTCACTACGATTACGTCAAACGAAAATTTGGTAATAAAGCCAAACTACTGTTCACCGACACGGACAGTTTAGTTTACGAGATAGAGATGAAAGATGTCTACCGAGATATATCTCCGGATGTGGCCGCATGGTTCAACACGAGCAATTATCCTGTCGATCACCCATCCAACATTCAATCGAACGACAACAAGAAAGTGTTGGGTAAATTTAAGGACCAGAGTGGCGGTAAACAAATCGTCAAATTCGTGGGCTTGAGACCCAAACTGTATGCTTATCGTCTAGAAGATGAAGAGATCAAGAAGTGCAAAGGGGTTAAAGCATGCGTGGTGAAGAAAAACATCTCTTTCCGAGAGTATAAAGATTGTCTGTTAGGAAGTGGTCCGGTGTATAAGACTATGAAATCAATTCGAAGCGAAAATCACGACTTGGATACCAAAATAGTCAACAAGATTTCGCTGATGGCCGACGACGATAAGAGATTCATGTTAGACGATAAAATAAGCACTTTGGCACTCGGACATTGGACTTTGGATCTAATTTTAGACGATAGGATTTCAGATATGATTGAGGATGATAGGATTCCAGATGTGATTAAGGATGATAGGATTCCAGAAAATCAAGAGGAATTAGACGGATTCAAGATTATGGAAGTGGATAAAGACATCAAGAGAGTTAGTTTAAAAAGAAAAAGAAAAACATAAAAAAATAATGTCATTTTAGTGAATTATAATAAAATAAATAAATTAAAAAAAAAATATACACATTTATGAATAAGAAAATAGAGATATCCGTAGAAGGTGTTGTCTTACCTAACGAACCCCTATCCAACATCGATCTGTCGAATGCGGCGAAGGATTTGAAAATCAAAGATTTTGTAGGCGTGTTTTCCACAGATGCCTTGCCGAAGAGAAGACCTTGACAATCGGAATGCGGAATTTTAAATCTAGACGATTTATTGGGTGAAGGCACTCACTGGGTGGCGTGGTTCAAGAACGGGAAGAAGAAGAATTATTATTTCGACAGCTACGGAATCTCTCCACCAAAAGAAATAAAGAACTATTTCAACAAATCGATGGTTCGTTACAACACGGAACGAGTGCAATCGCCAGATCAAGTGTTTTGCGGTCACCTGTGTCTCTACGTTCTCAAGAGATGGTCTGAAGGAGATCGGTTTCAAGACATTCTCAATGATTTACATTAGAGAGAGAGATTTTTTTATAGTATATATAAAGGTAAAAAATTATTAAAAAAATTTTAATCGAATAAAAATGAAAAATAAGTGAAATAATTCATTTTTAATAAACTGCGTTTGAAATATATTTTAAAACAAAAACCTCAAAACAACATGCCAGTCGATAAATTTGGTAGAAGTGACGACGAAAGTCAACCCAAAAAGAAAAGTAAGACGCTCGAAGTCGGTGATGGTTATGACGTTGCCAACTTGGATGAACGTTACATTCGGAGATACAAACCTCGAGAGGAACCTTTGAACATGAACGGTAAGAAGCTCTACAATCTTCATGAGCCAATAGATCTCGCAGATGCTGCGACTAAAAAATACGTTGACAGGGGGAACGTGGATTTCGAATGAATCATGCTAGATAATTACGTGGATAAAGCCATGACCGATGATCTTGATCTGAAATCTAAACGTTTGGTGAATGTCATGAATCCCATAGATCCCACCGATGCCGCGACCAATAAATACGCGGACGACTCTCATGCGCGATTCAGCAAAAATCTGAGAAGTAGATACGTTCAGAAAACAATGCACTCGAATTGAACGCCAATTCTAACAAGATAACGAACGTGGCCACTCCCATGAATCCCAAGGACGTAGCAACCAAACACTACGTAGATCTGGAACAGAGAAAGTCTGACAGATGAGAAATGAAATCGGATCTGAATGTGGGATTCAACAAGATATTGAATCTGTTGAAGGTCGAAGGTCGATGACACGGATGTGGACTCAACAAGGGCTATGTAGATTCTACCGTGATATGATCACAAGGATACGTAGAATCGCAAGTGGACAATCTCTACCTGAACAAACAATCTGGCAGAACCATGGAGGGTGGCATCAACATGAACGGTCACAATTTATTTGGTCTCGATCACGATCCCGAATTTGATTCCAGTGCAGTCAGCAGGAAGTACATGGATGACAACTCGGTCTGGAGAAAGGGCGACATCAAGGAAGGTAAACTAGACATGGGCGGACACGCGCTCACAAATCTACCGGATCCCGTAAACATGACTGATGCCTGCACCCTGATTTCGGTGGTGGAAAGAGTCAAATATGCTAGACAATTGATCACCGTGTGGGCCAAGGAGGCTGGCAGGTTAGAGCTGGGAAAAACCGAGTGGTCTTTGGGAAACGGAGGTAGCGGATCGCAACATGGTCAGGTGGGATATCTCATGCCGTTAGGAGGTGAAATCATACGAATGGGTCTGGCTTCCACGGATTTGAATAACAGAGTGGTCGTCAATCTCGGGGTGAATGGAGTAGAGAGTGATAAGAGATACAGCCTTGAAAAGACTGAGAATCAACACGCGAATGTTAGCACGTTCAGCACGCCTCTCAAAGTGAACGCCGGAGACAGGATTAATTTCGTTACGAAAACACTAATCCCGAAGCCGCCACTTCCGTGGTGAGCCTACTGATCGAACTAGATCCTTTGAACAAACAGTGAAAGCGTGGATATAATTAATTAAAAAAAAGAATGAGTGATTATTGAAAACAAAAAAAAAAAGTAATGAGATTTAGAAAGATGTTTAATCTCTCTAGATCTCATTACTTTTATTTTTTTTTTTGTTTTTTAATAATTACTCATTACTTTTTTATTTTGTTTTCAATTTTTTCAAACACGTCTCTCATCGAATGATCAACATCTTATTTCCATCTGATTCGAATTGTAATTCTTTGTCCGACAGGACCAGGGCAAAGGATTCGGTTTTTCTCGGCATGTTCCTATCGAATTGCATCTTGATCTGAATGTCTCAGACGCTACTGTTGAGTCGTTCACTCTGTTTACTGACGTCGAATACGAACATGGGATACATCGACTTGTATTCGCCGGGAGATATGTTAGTATTGCCCATCAATTCGTCTAGACCATGATACTTCTTTCTAAAATCAGCGTCATCGCCGTACAGTCTGCAGAAATCGTTCTTGTCGAACGACACATTGTAATCGATTGCTGGATATCTCGCGGCGTTCAGAATCACTTGCATGTTTCACAAATGGCAGTGATCAAACAGCGACGCATTCTTTTCCTGAGACCCATCCCTATCGGTCTGAAATGCAAACACAATGAAGCATGGTCTCTCAGAAGCGGATTTCACCATCATTCTCCAATCGAAGTGATTCGTAGAGGGTGGAATGCTAGCCGTGTGGCACTGTCTCATTCTAAATCCTACAGGTAATTTACTCTTGGATTCTATGATCTTGTAGAGACACGTTTTTTCCACGATCGAAGGCTCCACGTGTGGAACGAACCACGATATCTTGTGTAGAGTTATCTTACCCGCATCGGTCGCGGTGAGTCTCACTATCGTGTCGTCGTTTCCTTTTCGAATCAACGTCAGATTGTGTTTGAATCCGTACATAATCTTGTTGTAATCGTCTGCGAATCCGAAGATGTGTTTCAAAGGTATCCTGAACGAAAACGTTCCTTTAGGTCTGGACGTGTTGATGACGTAGTCGAATATCGCGACGGCGCCGGCGCTAGCAGGGCCGACCGTGTCTTTCATCCACAACTGATTAAGTCCTCTGGATTTCGAAAAATCATCCGGATACGTCAAGAGTCCGAACATCATGGTGGCCTGACCGGGATGAAACACAGATTCTATCTCTTGTCCGGATAGCAAGTATTTTATATTACTGAATAGATGCATGGTGCCATTATTGGCTAGAGTAATCGTGTTGTCGTCGGCGTAGTCGCTCCCATCTTCCTTGGTGAGACGTCCCTGCACCACTATGTAACTCTCGCTAAGATGGATGAATAGATTTTGAGTTTCGACGTTGATTCTTTTCTCTCCCGCATTGTTCAAACTCGTTCTGGTTACCGGTTCGTATTCGTGAACCTCATATTCTTGAATACTTTCATCTTTCACTATGCTTTGTGCTATATCTAGTATATTTGCCATTTTTGAAGGGTTTTTGTTTTTTGTTTATTAATTAGCTTGCTTTTTTTATCTAAAAAATAGTTTTAATTATTTTTTATTATTATTTTTCTCTCCTATATATATATATATGTGTAAACAAGAAAATGTTAAAGAGAGTAAATAAAAAAAAAATGTTTTCTTTATCAAAACTTCGTCTTCTGCAATTGTTGTTCGTAAAACGTTCCGATGATCTCTTCTCCATCCAAAGCTTCAATTTCATAAGTCACCGGATCGGTGTGAAATATTTTGATTATCACGAAGATTTCCGAGGTCCATCGAGGAGTATAACCCTTTTCGAAGTGCTTCTTATAAGCGCAGATTCTCACTTGATCGCCGACTGCAAATTTTGGCGTTCTAGACTTCTTCCTGATCTTAGATCTCGCGAGATATAGATTCGCGTAGACCCGTTTTTCGTTTTGAGGATCGCGAGCTTCCGCGGGAGTCATCTTGATTGATCTGTGTCGCGTGTTGTTGTAATCTTTGACCAGACCGTTCAGAGTGTATATGTATTTCTTAGTCGAATTCGCCGTGAAGTATCTGTGCAACTTTTTCTTCATTGTTCGATTCCAACGTTCCACCACGCTAGCTTTCTCTTCGTTTTCGATCGAGTAGAGGTCGACTAATCGATGAACTGGCTTGTTGTAGAATTCCTTTCCCTTGTCCACCCACAATTTATTCGGTTTTCGAGAAGACAAGTCGAACATGCTCTTCAGAGCCTCGGCGACGCAAGGTCCCGATTTATTCTTCAAAGCTCTGATCCAACCATATTTGGAAAAATCGTTGATGACCGTCAATAGATATTTGACGCCCTCGTTCCACCTCGAAAACGATCTCATGTCGACCAAGTCGACGGACCAAATGTCATCCAAACCCTTTACGAACACCCTTCTCTTTCGAAATTTATGCACGATGGGTTTGTGTAACTCCTCGGCCAATTCGCTTGTCAATAATCGTTTCTTCTTCTTTTCCGATGCACTTTTTTATTTGAACGCCCCATCCGAATCGACGTTTCGCACCGATCAGATTACCGACCAGCGAACGTTCTATCTTCTCTCTCCTGGTCAGATTCGATATACCTCTCAATTTCGCCAGCATGTTTTTATCGCAGACGTCGTTGTGAGTCTTGGTGTCAGGATGTCCGGCATAGCACAGATCGTGATCATACGCGGCCGCGTCCACCCTCTTCACGGGTTTGCTCCAAGATTTTTGAGTCAGATCGGCATTGAGTCTCTTGTTCAATTTTTTCCGGGTCCCGTGAAACTGTGACCTGGCAGATGCATTTCGAAAGGTAGATTATTGATCATTTTATTCACGATGCCTTTACCTTTGCTCGCATTCCTTTTTTGACGAATCGAGTCTTGATCGAACAACACACGACGCAAATTCCGCGAAGCATCTGTCTGTCGTTTTTAGTTCATACTTCTCGAGAATTACTCTTCTCGGTAACTCTCTTATACTTTACGCAATACATTTTTGAGAGTTATTTAAATTAATTTCGTTTTTATTTTATATATAAATTTAATATTTCTTTTTTAAAAATTCTGTTCTTATTATATATATTTTTTTTTAATCACTGCTCTTGAGTTCTATCATCTTACTGAATTCCTCCCTGGCCTCTTTCCTCTCCTTTTACACGAGAGAATCCTTCATCTCTTCCTTCATGATCTGACGAGTCTTGATTCTCATGGCTTCTTTCATGGCATCGTGTTTCGTTTTCTCGCTCAATATCGTGAACTATTCTCCGTCCGATATCCTACCATCTTTCAACGCCATTGAGATCATTTTGGATATCGTGTCGATCTTGGAGTCGGCCAAGACGCGAATCTTTTCGTGTTTCCTTGCCTTCAGAAATAATTTCCTACTCAAAAAGTTTCCGAGCATGCTATTCAATCCGGCGGCGAGAGCCACTCCTTCTACGGTCAACACGATAGGAATGCCGACCGCGGTCGACAACAATCCTATGCCGGCCGTGTGTAAACCCATGAAAATCGTGATGAGTGTCGTGTTGACTGCGTTGACGAATTTCAGGAAACACGAATACTTCTACTTGAGAGAACGGCAAGAATCTCTCTCTCTCGAGTCAGATACAATTGGATTCTACTGATTTGATCGATGCGATACCTCTCTCCATTTTCTTTCTCTTCTAGCGACGGGGCCGTTGGCAAAACGCTGTTTGGCTTCTCATCCTCGTCATCATCTAACGTCAGATACAATTTAATTCTGGTTCTCATTTTTATGTTTTTTTCTTTCTAATATTAGATAACAAATTTTATGTGTGTATTTATTTTATTTTCTATTCTCCCTTATTTATATCAACGAGAAAACTTAGATGTATGCTTCATTCAGCAATAATTTTATGATGCATCCCTTGTCTTCTAAAGTCAGACTTCTACCCGCCAATTTCAGTTCTTCTGAATTGGTGGGCTTGTCTCGACCCTTACAGAAGACTAATCTCCTCCAAAACGTGATCACTTCGTCGATTCGAATGCGTTCGAACGCCGGTTCAAAATACTTGACGACCATATCTTCCCTTTCCATCGTCAGACACGAATGATTCACGTGATCGAAGTCTAGATGATCCTGACATCCGACGCATCGTTCTAACAAGAGGCGGCCTAGTTGTTCATTCACGCAGAATGCGTAAGCTCTCATCAGCATTTTTAAAAGCAACCTTGCTCTCAAAATCTGGGAATTGTTCATGATTTACGTATATTTTATCTATTTCGATTCGATATTATATTTTAAATAACTATCTATTTATATATTCTTTTCTCTCCTATATATATATCAATCACTTTTTATTTCCTCTCAACAAAATCGATTCTATCACGATTCGCCCCACAAAACTCTCGAGGTGAATCGGTAAATCGTTTTCACCTATCAAATCGCACCCTAGACCGTCCGAAATGCGATCACGAACGTGGTGTCTCAGAACCCGGAAACCCCCTTTTTCCACGTTCCAGAGGCCCAAATCGGTCTTAAAACAAAATTTAAAAAAATCCTCGATGAGTAACTACACTCTGCGCTCACTTTTCGCCGTTGGCCAACGTCGAAAAAAAAACGTTTTTAGGTCGATTTTTCCTGTCCTAGAATCCGCAAACGGGTTTCCCCGATCGGATCGCACTTTTGACCTTCGAACACCCGTTGGCGAACGTCGGTGTCCCAGAATCCGCAAACCACATTTTTGATGCCGTCCTAGAAGCCGCAAAACGTTTTTGCTCGTGTTCACCAACGATGGATTGATGATCTAATCCACTTTGGGAACGTCGACAAAAATTTTTAATGTACAATTTCTTAAAAAATTTTCACTTTTTGAGCGACGTGTCGAATCTACGCGTTCGCCAACGGGTGTTTGAACGTCAAAAGTGCAATCTGTGAGCCCCAAAACAATTGCGGATTCTGGGAGACCATAAAAAATGACATTTTTGTACACGTGTACACGATTTAACACTCAATCCCTATGGCGGTACACGTACATGTACGTGTACGTGGACGGTACATGTACAAAGCTGTCCCAGAATCCACACTTATTACCTACTGAGACCAATGAGCTCTCCAGCAATCCTGTTGTATCAGTGATAACTGCCAGCGAGACACTATTTGAGACCAATGAGCTATACAGCAATATTGTTGTATCAGTGATAACGGTCAGCGAGACACTATTTGAGACCAATGAACTATCCAGCAATCCTGTTGTATCAGTGATAACGGTCATTGAGACTCTACTTGAAACCAATGAACTATCCAGCAATCCTGTTGCATCAGTGATAGCGGTCGGTGAGATCATTGGGACCAGTGATCTATCCAGCAATCCTATTGTATCAGTGATAACGGTCAGTTAGATACTATTTGAGACAATGAGCCATCACGTTGTATCGGTGACAACGGACAGTGAGACAGTATTTGAGACCAATGAACTCTCCAACAATCCTGTTGTATCATTGATAACGGCCAGCAATCTTGTATCAGTGATAATGGCCAGAGATACACTCCTTGAGACCAATGAGCTATCCGGCAATCCTGTTGTGTCAGTGATAACGGCCAGTGAGACACTCCTTGAGACGAATGAGCTATTCAGCAATCCTGCTGTATCAGTGATAACTGTCAGCGAGACACTATTTGAGACCAAAGAGCTATCTAGCAATACTGTCGTATCAGGGATAACGGTCAGTGAGAAACTGTTTGAGACCAATAAGCTATCCAGCAATCCTGTTGTATCAGTGATAACGGTCAGTGAGTCACTATCTGAGACCAATGATCTATCCAGCAATACTGCTGTATCGGTGATAACGGTCAGTGAGACACTATTTGAGACCAATGAGCTATCCAGCAATCCTGTTGTATCCGTGACAAGGGTCAGTGAGACAGTAATTGAGACCAATGAGCTAACCAGCAATCCTGCTGTATCAGTGATAACGGTGTCAGAGAGACACTATGTGAGACCAAAGAGCTATTCGGTAATCCTGTTGTGTAAGTGATAATGGTCAGTGAGACACTATTTGATACGAATGAGCTACCCAGCTATCCTGTTGTATCAGTGATAACGGTCAGTGAGGTACTATTTGGGGCCAATGAGCTATCCAGTAATCCTGTTGTATCAGTGATAACGGTCAGTGAGACACTATTTGAGACCAATGAGTTATCCAGCAATCCTGTTGTATCAGGGATAACGGTTAGTGAGACACTATTTGAGACCAATGAGCTACCCAGCAATCCTGTTGTATCAGTGATAACGGTCAGTGAGGTACTATTTGAGACCAATGACCTATCCTGCAATCCTGTTGTATCAGTGATAACGGTCAGTGAAACACTATTTGAGACCAATGAGGTATCGAGCAATCCTGTTGTGTCGGTGACAACGGTCTGAGAGTTATTATTGGAGACCTATGAGATATCCAGCAATCGCGTTGTATCAGTGACAACGGACAGTGCGACATTCCTTGAGACCAATGAGCTCTCCAGAAATCCTGTTGTATCAGTGATAACTGTCATCGAGACACTATTTGAGACCAATGAGCTATCCAGCAAACCTGTTGTATCAGTGATAACGGCCAGTGAGTTACTCTTTGAGACCAATGAGCTCTGCAGCAAGCGTGTTGTGTCAGAGATAACGGTCAGTGAGGCACTATTTGAGACCAATGAACTATCCAGCAACCCTGTTGTGTCAGTGATAATGGCCAGTGAGACACAACTTGAGACCAATGAGCTATCCAGGAATCCTGCTGTATCAGTGACAACGGTCAGTGAGACACTATTTGAGACCACAGATCTATCCAGCAATCCTGATGTATCGGTGATAACGGCCAGTTAGACACTATTTGAGACAATGAGCTATCCAGCAATCCTGTTGTATCAGTGACAACGGACAGTGCGACAGTAATTGAGACCAATGAGCTACCCAGCAATCCTGTTGTATCAGTGAAAACGGTCAGTGAGACACTATTTGAGACCACAGATCTATCCAGCAATCCTGATGTATCGGTGATAACGGTCAGTTAGACACTATTTGAGACAATGAGCTATCCAGCAATCCTGTTGTATCAGTGACAACGGACAGTGCGACAGTAATTGAGACCAATGAGCTACCCAGCAATCCTGTTGTATCAGTGAAAACGGTCAGTGAGACACTATTTGAGACCAATGAGCTATTCAGGAATCCTGTTGTATCAGTGATAACGGTCAGTGAGATATTATTTGAGACCAATGAGCTATCCAGCAATCCTGTTCTATCAGTGATAACAGTCAGTGAGACAGTACTTGAGACCAATGAGCAATCCAGCAATCCTGTTGTATCAGCGATAACGGTCAGTGCGACACTATTTGAGACCGATGAGCTATCTAGAAATCCTGTAGTATCAGTGAAAACGGTCAGTGAGACACTATTTGAGACCAATGAGCTATCCAGCAATCCTGTTCTATCAGTGATAACGGTCAGTGAGACACTACTTGAGACCAATGAGCAATCCAGCAATCCTGTTGTATCAGCGATAACGGTCAGTGCGACACTATTTGAGACCGATGAGCTATCCAGCAATCCTGTTGTATCAGTGATAACGGTCAACGAGACACTTTTTGAGACCAAGGAGGTATCAAGCAATCCTGTTGTATCAATGACAGCGGTCAGTGAGGCACTATTTGAGACCAATGAGCCATCCAGAAATCTTGATGTATTAGTGATAACGGTTAGTGAGATAGTATTTGAGACCAATGTGCTACCCAGCAAATCTATTGTATCAGAGATAACGGTCAGAGAGACACTAGGCGAGAACAATGAGCTATCCGGCAATCTTGTTGTGTCAGTGATAACGGTCAGTGAGACACTAGGTGAGACAAACGAGCTATCCAGCAATCCTGTTGTATCAGTGATAACGGTCAGTGAGGTACTATTTGAGACCAATGAGCTATCCAGCAACCCTGTTGTGTCAGTGATAACGGTCAGAGAGACACTATTTGAGACCACAGATCTATCCAGCAATCCTGATGTATCGGTGATAACGGTCAGTTAGACACTATTTGAGACAATGAGCTATCCAGCAATCCTGTTGTATCGGTGACAACGGACAGTGAGACAGTATTTGAGACCAATAAGCTATCTAGAAATCCTGTAGTATCAGTGAAAACGGACAGTGAGGTACTATTTGAGACCAATGAGCTATCCTGCAATCCTTTTGTATCAGTGATAACGGTCAGTGAGACACTATCTGAGACCGATGAGCTATCCAACAAGCCTGTTGTATTAGTGATAACGGTCAGTGAGGCGCTATTTGAGAACAATGAGCTATCCAGAAATCCTGTTGTGTCAGTGAAAACGGCCAGTGAGACACTCTTTGTAACCAATGATCTCTTCAGCAATCCTGATGTATCAGTGATAACTGTCAGCAAAACACTATTTCAGACCAGTGAACTATCCAGCAATCCTGTTGTATCAGCGATAACGGTCAGTGAGACACTATTTGAGACCGATGAGGTATCGAGCAATCCTGTTGTATCAGTGATAACGGTCAGCGAGAAACTATTTGAGACCAATGAGCTATTCAGCAATCCTGTTGCATCAGAGATAACGGTTAGTGAGAAACTATTTGAAACCAATGAGCTATCCAGCAATCCTGTTGTCTCAGTGATAACGGTCAGTAAGACACCATTTGAGACCAATGAGCTATCCAGCAATCCTGTTCTATCAGTGATAACGGTCAGTGAGATACTATTTGAGGCCAATTAGCTATCCAGCAATCCTGTTGTATCTCTGATAATGGTCAGTGAGACACTCTCTGAGACCGATGAGCTATCCAACAAGCCTGTTGTATTAGTGATAACGGTCAGTGAGACACTATTTGAGACCAATGAGCTCTGCAGCAATACTGTTGTATCAGTGATAACGGCCAGAGAGACACTATTTTAGACCATGTAGCTATCCAGCAATCCTGTTGTACCAGTAATAACGGTTAGTGGGAAACTATTTGAGACCAATGAGCTATCCAGCAATCCTGTTGTATCAGTGATGACGGTCAGTGAGGTACTATTTGAGACCAATGAGCTATCCAGCAACCCTGTTGTGTCAGTGATAACGGTCAGTGAGACACTATTTGAGACCACAGATCTATCCAGCAATCCTGATGTATCGGTGAAAACGGTCAGTTAGACACTATTTGAGACAATGAGCTATCCAGCAATCCTGTTGTATTAGTGACAACGGACAGTGAGACAGTATTTGAGACCAATAAGCTATCTAGAAATCCTGTAGTATCAGTGAAAACGTTCAGTGAGACACTATTTGAGACCAATGAGCTATCCAGCAATCCTGTTCTATCAGTGATAACGGTCAGTGAGACACTACTTGAGACCAATGAGCAATCCAGCAATCCTGTTGTATCAGTGACAACGGACAGTGCGACAGTAATTGAGACCAATAAGCTACCCAGCAATCCTGTTGTATCAGTGATAACGGTCAGTGAGATATTATTTGAGACCAATGAGCTATCCAGCAATCCTGTTCTATTAGTGATAATGGTCAGTTAGACACTATTTGAGACAATGAGCTATCCAGCAATACTGTTGTATCAGTGATAACGTTCAGTGAGATATCATTTGAGACCAATGAGCTATCCAGCAATCCTGTTCTATCAGTGATAATGGTCAGTGAGACACTACTTGGGACCAATGAGCTATCCAGCAATCATGTTGTATCAGTGATAACAGTCAGTGAGACACTATTTGAGACCGATGAGGTATCGAGCAATCCTGTTATATCAGTGATAACGGTCAGCGAGGTACTATTTGAGATCGTTGAGCTGTCCAGTAATCCTGTTGTATCAGTGATAGCGGTCAATGAGACACTATTTGAGACCAAGGAGGTATCGAGCAATCCTGTTGTATCAATGACAGCGGTCAGTGAGGCACTATTTGAGACCAATGAGCCATCCAGCAATCTTGTTGTATTAGTGATAACGGTTAGTGAGACAGTATTTGAGACCAATGTGCTACCCAGCAATTCTGTTGTATCAGAGATAATGGTCAAAGAGACGCTATGCGAGACCAATGAGCTATCCGGCAATCCTGTTGTATCAGTGATAACGGTCAGTGAGACACTAGGTGAGACGAACGAGCTATCCAGCAATCCTGTTGCATCAGTGATTACGGTCAGTGAGGTACTATTTGAGACCAACGAGCTATCCTGCAATCCTGTTGTATTAGTGATAACTGTCAGTGAGACACTATTTGAGACCAATGAGGTATCGAGCAATCCTGTTGTATCAGTGACAACGGTGAGAGAGATACTATAGGAGACCTATGTGCTATCCAGCAATCGTGTTATACCAGTGATTACGAACAGTCAGACACTATATTTGACCGATGAGCTTTCCAGCAATCCTGTTGTATCTGTGATAACGGTCAGTGAGACACTATCTGAGCCGAGTCAGCTGTCCATCAATCCTGTTGTATCTGTGATAACGGTCAGCAAGACGCTATTTCAGACCAAGTAGCTATGGAGCAATCCTGTTCTATCAGTAATAACGGTCAGTGAGACACTATTTGAGACCAATGAGCTGTCCAGAAATTCTGTTGTATCAGTGAAAACGGCCAGTAAGACATCATTTCAGACAAATGGGCTATCCAGCAATCCTGTTGTATCAGTGATAACGGTCAGTTAGACACTATTTGAGGCCAATTATATATCCAGCCATCCTGTTGTATCTGTGAAAAACGGTCAATGAGACACTATCTGAGACCAATGAGCTATCTGACAAGCCTGTTGTATTAGTGATAACGGTCAGTGAGGCACTATTTGAGAACAATGAGCTATCCAGCAATCCTGTTGTATCAGTGAAAACGGCTAGTGAGACACTCCTTGTGACCAATGATTCCTCCAGCAAACCTGTTGTATCAGTGATAACTGTCAGCAAAACACTATTTGAGACCAATGAGCTATCCAGCAATCCTGCTGTATCAGTGATAACGGTCAGTGAGACACTATTTGAGACCAATGAGCTATCCAGCAATTCTGTTGTTTCAGAGATAACGGTCAGTGAGACACTATTTGAGACCAACGAGCTATCCAGCAATCCTGTTCTATCAGTGATAACGGCCAGTGAGTCACTCATTGAGACCAATGAGCTCTCCAGCAATCCTGTTGTATCAGAGATAACGGTCAGTGAGACACTATTTGAGACCAATGAGCTATCCAGCAATCCAGTTGTATCAGTGATAACGGTCAGTGAGACACTATTTCAAACCAATGAGCAATCCCGCAATCCTGTTGTATCAGTGATAACGGTTAGTGAGACACAATTTGATACAAATGAGCTATCCAGCAATCCCGTTGTATCAGTGATAACGGTCAGTGAGACACTGTCTGAGACCAATGAACTATCCAGCAATCCTGTTGTTTCAATGATAACGGTCAGTGAGATACTATTTCAGACCAATGGGGTATCCAGCAATCCTGTTGTATTGGTTATAACGGTCAGTGAGACCCCGTCTGAGACCAATGGGCTATCCAGCTATCGGTTTGTATCAGTGATAGCGGACAGTGAGACACTATCTGAGACCAATGAGCTATCCAGCAATCCTGTTGTATCATTGATAACGATCTGTGAGACACTATTTGAGAACAATGATCTCTCCAGCAATCCTGTTGTATCAGTGATAACGGTCAGTGATACACTATCTGAGACCAATGAGCTTTCCAGCTATCTGGTTGTATCAGTGATAGCGGTCAGTGAGACACTATCTGAGACCAATGAGCTATCCAGTAATGATGTTGTATCAGTGATAACGGCCAGTGAGACACTATCTGAGACCAATGAGCTATCCAGCGATCCTGTTGTATCAGTGATCACGGTCAGTGAGACATCATTTGAGACCAATGAGCTTTTCAGCTATCTGGTTGTATCAGTGATAACGGTCAGTGATACACTATCTGTGACCAATGAGCTATCCAGCTATCTGATTGTATCAGTGATAGCGGTGAGTGAGACACTATCTGAGACCAATGAGCAATCCAGCAATCCTGTTGTATCAGTGATAACGGTCAGAGAGACACTATTTGAGACCAATGAGCTATCCAGCAATCCTGTTGTGTCAGTCATAACGGTCAGTGAGACACCATTTGAGACCAATGAGCTATTCAGCTATCTAGTTGTATCAGTGATAACGGCCAGTGAGACACTATCTGAGACCAATGAGCTATCCAGCAATCATGTTGTGTCAGTGATAACGGCCAGTGAGACACTATCTGAGACCAATGAGCTATCCAGCTATCTGGTTGTATCAGTGATAAAGGTCAGTGAGACACTATCTGAGAACAATGAGCTGTGAGACACTATCGGAGACCAATGAGCTATCCAGCAATCCTGTTGTATCAGTGATAACGGCCAGTGAGACACTATTTGAGACCAATGAGCTCTCCAGCAATCATGTTGTATCATTGGTAACGGCCAGTGAGACACTATCTGAGACCAATGAGCTATTCCACAATCCTGTTGTATCAGTGATAACGGTCAGTGAGACACTATCTGAGAGCAATGGAGTATTCCGCAGTCCTGTTGTATCAGTGATAACGGTCAGTGAGACACTATTTGAGACCAATGAACTATCCAGCAATCCTGTTGTATCACTGATAACGGTCAGTGAGACACTATTTGAGACCAATGTGCTATCCAGCAATCCTGTTGTATCAGTCATAAGGCTCAGTGAGACACCATCTGAGACCAATGAGTTATCCGCCTATCTTGTTGTATCAGTTATAGCAGTCAGTGAGACACTATCTGAGTCCAATGACCTATCCAGTAATCTATCTGAGTGCAATGAGGTATCCAGAGCTAACGGTCTGTGAGACACTATTTGAGACCAATGAGCTCTCCAGCAATCCTGTTGTATCATTGATAACGGTCTGTGAGACACTATTTGAGACCAATGGGCTCTCCAGCAATCCTGTTGTATCAGTGATAACGACCAGTGAGACACGATCTGAGACCAATGAGCTCTCCAGCAATCCTGTTGTATCGGATATAGCGGTCAGCGAGACACCATCTCAGACCAATGAGCTATCCAGCTATCTGGTTGTATCAGTGACAACGGTCAGTGAGACACTATCTGAGACCAATGAGCTATCCAGCAATCCTGTTGTATCAGTTATAACGGTCAGCGTCATATTGTATCAATGATAACGGCCAGTGAGACACTATCTGAGAACAATGAGCTATCCAGCAATCATGTTGTGTCAGTGATAACGGTGAGTGAGAAACTATTTGAAACCAATGAGCTATCCAGCAATCCTGTTGTCTCAGTGATAACGGTCAGTAAGACACCATTTGAGACCAATGAGCTATCCAGCAATCCTGTTCTATCAGTGATAACGGTCAGTGAGATACTATTTGAGGCCAATTAGCTATCCAGCAATCCTGTTGTATCTCTGATAATGGTCAGTGAGACACTCTCTGAGACCGATGAGCTATCCAACAAGCCTGTTGTATTAGTGATAACGGTCAGTGAGACACTATTTGAGACCAATGAGCTCTGCAGCAATACTGTTGTATCAGTGATAACGGCCAGAGAGACACTATTTTAGACCATGTAGCTATCCAGCAATCCTGTTGTACCAGTAATAACGGTTAGTGGGAAACTATTTGAGACCAATGAGCTATCCAGCAATCCTGTTGTATCAGTGATGACGGTCAGTGAGGTACTATTTGAGACCAATGAGCTATCCAGCAACCCTGTTGTGTCAGTGATAACGGTCAGTGAGACACTATTTGAGACCACAGATCTATCCAGCAATCCTGATGTATCGGTGAAAACGGTCAGTTAGACACTATTTGAGACAATGAGCTATCCAGCAATCCTGTTGTATTAGTGACAACGGACAGTGAGACAGTATTTGAGACCAATAAGCTATCTAGAAATCCTGTAGTATCAGTGAAAACGTTCAGTGAGACACTCTTTGAGACCAATGAGCTATCCAGCAATCCTGTTCTATCAGTGATAACGGTCAGTGAGACACTACTTGAGACCAATGAGCAATCCAGCAATCCTGTTGTATCAGTGACAACGGACAGTGCGACAGTAATTGAGACCAATAAGCTATCTAGAAATCCTGTAGTATCAGTGAAAACGGTCAGTGAGACACTATTTGAGACAAATGAGCTATACAGCAATACTGTTGTATCAGTGATAACGGCCAGTGAGATATTATTTGAGACCAATGAGCTATCCAGCAATCCTGTTCTATCAGTGATAACGGTCAGTTAGACACTATTCGAGACAATGAGCTATCCAGCAATCCTGTTGTATCAGTGACAACGGACAGTGCGACAGTAATTGAGACCAATGAGCTACCCAGCAATCCTGATGTATCAGTGATAACGGTCAGTGAGATATTATTTGAGACCAATGAGCTATCCAGCAATCCTGTTCTATTAGTGATAATGGTCAGTTAGACACTATTTGAGACAATGAGCTATCCAGCAATACTGTTGTATCAGTGATAACGTTCAGTGAGATATCATTTGAGACCAATGAGCTATCCAGCAATCCTGTTCTATCAGTGATAATGGTCAGTGAGACACTACTTGGGACCAATGAGCTATCCAGCAATCATGTTGTATCAGTGATAACAGTCAGTGAGACACTATTTGAGACCGATGAGGTATCGAGCAATCCTGTTATATCAGTGATAACGGTCAGCGAGGTACTATTTGAGATCGTTGAGCTGTCCAGTAATCCTGTTGTATCAGTGATAGCGGTCAATGAGACACTATTTGAGACCAAGGAGGTATCGAGCAATCCTGTTGTATCAATGACAGCGGTCAGTGAGGCACTATTTGAGACCAATGAGCCATCCAGCAATCTTGTTGTATTAGTGATAACGGTTAGTGAGACAGTATTTGAGACCAATGTGCTACCCAGCAATTCTGTTGTATCAGAGATAATGGTCAAAGAGACGCTATGCGAGACCAATGAGCTATCCGGCAATCCTGTTGTATCAGTGATAACGGTCAGTGAGACACTAGGTGAGACGAACGAGCTATCCAGCAATCCTGTTGCATCAGTGATTACGGTCAGTGAGGTACTATTTGAGACCAACGAGCTATCCTGCAATCCTGTTGTATTAGTGATAACGGTCAGTGAGACACTATTTGAGACCAATGAGGTATCGAGCAATCCTGTTGTATCAGTGACAACGGTGAGAGAGATACTATAGGAGACCTATGTGCTATCCAGCAATCGTGTTATACCAGTGATTACGAACAGTCAGACACTATATTTGACCGATGAGCTTTCCAGCAATCCTGTTGTATCTGTGATAACGGTCAGTGAGACACTATCTGAGCCGAGTCAGCTGTCCATCAATCCTGTTGTATCTGTGATAACGGTCAGCGAGACGCTATTTCAGACCAAGTAGCTATGGAGCAATCCTGTTCTATCAGTAATAACGGTCAGTGAGACACTATTTGAGACCAATGAGCTGTCCAGAAATTCTGTTGTATCAGTGAAAACGGCCAGTAAGACATCATTTCAGACAAATGGGCTATCCAGCAATCCTGTTGTATCAGTGATAACGGTCAGTTAGACACTATTTGAGGCCAATTATATATCCAGCCATCCTGTTGTATCTGTGAAAAACGGTCAATGAGACACTATCTGAGACCAATGAGCTATCTGACAAGCCTGTTGTATTAGTGATAACGGTCAGTGAGGCACTATTTGAGAACAATGAGCTATCCAGCAATCCTGTTGTATCAGTGAAAACGGCTAGTGAGACACTCCTTGTGACCAATGATTCCTCCAGCAAACCTGTTGTATCAGTGATAACTGTCAGCAAAACACTATTTGAGACCAATGAGCTATCCAGCAATCCTGCTGTATCAGTGATAACGGTCAGTGAGACACTATTTGAGACCAATGAGCTATCCAGCAATTCTGTTGTTTCAGAGATAACGGTCAGTGAGACACTATTTGAGACCAACGAGCTATCCAGCAATCCTGTTCTATCAGTGATAACGGCCAGTGAGTCACTCATTGAGACCAATGAGCTCTCCAGCAATCCTGTTGTATCAGAGATAACGGTCAGTGAGACACTATTTGAGACCAATGAGCTATCCAGCAATCCAGTTGTATCAGTGATAACGGTCAGTGAGACACTATTTCAAACCAATGAGCAATCCCGCAATCCTGTTGTATCAGTGATAACGGTTAGTGAGACACAATTTGATACAAATGAGCTATCCAGCAATCCCGTTGTATCAGTGATAACGGTCAGTGAGACACTGTCTGAGACCAATGAACTATCCAGCAATCCTGTTGTTTCAATGATAACGGTCAGTGAGATACTATTTCAGACCAATGGGGTATCCAGCAATCCTGTTGTATTGGTTATAACGGTCAGTGAGACCCCGTCTGAGACCAATGGGCTATCCAGCTATCGGTTTGTATCAGTGATAGCGGACAGTGAGACACTATCTGAGACCAATGAGCTATCCAGCAATCCTGTTGTATCATTGATAACGATCTGTGAGACACTATTTGAGAACAATGATCTCTCCAGCAATCCTGTTGTATCAGTGATAACGGTCAGTGATACACTATCTGAGACCAATGAGCTTTCCAGCTATCTGGTTGTATCAGTGATAGCGGTCAGTGAGACACTATCTGAGACCAATGAGCTATCCAGTAATGATGTTGTATCAGTGATAACGGCCAGTGAGACACTATCTGAGACCAATGAGCTATCCAGCGATCCTGTTGTATCAGTGATCACGGTCAGTGAGACATCATTTGAGACCAATGAGCTTTTCAGCTATCTGGTTGTATCAGTGATAACGGTCAGTGATACACTATCTGTGACCAATGAGCTATCCAGCTATCTGATTGTATCAGTGATAGCGGTGAGTGAGACACTATCTGAGACCAATGAGCAATCCAGCAATCCTGTTGTATCAGTGATAACGGTCAGAGAGACACTATTTGAGACCAATGAGCTATCCAGCAATCCTGTTGTGTCAGTCATAACGGTCAGTGAGACACCATTTGAGACCAATGAGCTATTCAGCTATCTAGTTGTATCAGTGATAACGGCCAGTGAGACACTATCTGAGACCAATGAGCTATCCAGCAATCATGTTGTGTCAGTGATAACGGCCAGTGAGACACTATCTGAGACCAATGAGCTATCCAGCTATCTGGTTGTATCAGTGATAAAGGTCAGTGAGACACTATCTGAGAACAATGAGCTGTGAGACACTATCGGAGACCAATGAGCTATCCAGCAATCCTGTTGTATCAGTGATAACGGCCAGTGAGACACTATTTGAGACCAATGAGCTCTCCAGCAATCATGTTGTATCATTGGTAACGGCCAGTGAGACACTATCTGAGACCAATGAGCTATTCCACAATCCTGTTGTATCAGTGATAACGGTCAGTGAGACACTATCTGAGAGCAATGGAGTATTCCGCAGTCCTGTTGTATCAGTGATAACGGTCAGTGAGACACTATTTGAGACCAATGAACTATCCAGCAATCCTGTTGTATCACTGATAACGGTCAGTGAGACACTATTTGAGACCAATGTGCTATCCAGCAATCCTGTTGTATCAGTCATAACGCTCAGTGAGACACCATCTGAGACCAATGAGTTATCCGCCTATCTTGTTGTATCAGTTATAGCGGTCAGTGAGACACTATCTGAGTCCAATGACCTATCCAGTAATCTATCTGAGTGCAATGAGGTATCCAGAGCTAACGGTCTGTGAGACACTATTTGAGACCAATGAGCTCTCCAGCAATCCTGTTGTATCATTGATAACGGTCTGTGAGACACTATTTGAGACCAATGGGCTCTCCAGCAATCCTGTTGTATCAGTGATAACGACCAGTGAGACACGATCTGAGACCAATGAGCTCTCCAGCAATCCTGTTGTATCGGATATAGCGGTCAGCGAGACACCATCTCAGACCAATGAGCTATCCAGCTATCTGGTTGTATCAGTGACAACGGTCAGTGAGACACTATCTGAGACCAATGAGCTATCCAGCAATCCTGTTGTATCAGTTATAACGGTCAGCGTCATATTGTATCAATGATAACGGCCAGTGAGACACTATCTGAGAACAATGAGCTATCCAGCAATCATGTTGTGTCAGTGATAACGGTGAGTGAGACACTATCTGAGACCAATGAGCTGTCCAGCAATCCTATTGTATCAGCGATAACCGCCAGTGAGATACTATTTGAAACCAATGAGCTCTCCAGCAATCCTGTTGTATCAGTGATAACGGTCAGTGAGACACTATCTGAGGCCAATGAGCTATCCAGCAATCATGTTGTATCAGTGATAACGGTCAGTAATAATGGTCAGTGAGACACTATTTTTGACCGATGAGCTATCCACCAATCCTGTTGTATCTATGATTTTATTTTAGATTGAATCCTTTATTTATCCCTTTACATGCTATCCAATTTTTTATATATTTGTTTCTCTCAAATTCTCCAAAACATTACAAGAAAAAAAATCAGGTAATTCCTCATTGAAATGAGCTTAATGACATGGTTTTGTTGAAAATGTTAGAAAATTATATTTCTTCTACTGCTTAATTTTTTTTTCTTTTTATGTCCAATGCTTATCTTGAGCTTGGATATTGCTTATCTTGCAAATTATGCTCAGTCAATTGTTGACGCATTTCTCACTGCGGAAGGCAGAAGTCTTTTCCACTGTTTGGCTGAAGATATAACATGACTTTTCAGACGACAGATATTACGACCTATAAAGTAGATCTTTTGTTTCTCAGGCCATTTTTTGTAAACACTACGTTTGAAACGACAGTTATTAATCTCATAAAATTATTAACAGGTGGATTGCTGGATGTCCAGTTTGGAGTACTATGCTGAAGTGCAGGTACCGAAGTTAAAGGCTCTGTGTTCTATGGATGTACTTTGGATTATCTTTGAAGTGAAAGTCCCTTTTCTGTATGGATTTGCCACGTTAGAATGTATAGGAGAGTGCAAAGGCACTCTCCCATAAACTATATCAATACAAACACATTTTGATGATTCCCACCCCTCAAATTACCACTCTACCTACCGGTAGAATGTGGGTTGTGATTGTGAAATGTGATAATGCTGTCAGTCAGTTATCATACATGTTGTAAAGAATGCTTGCAGTACACTGATAATCATACAATGAAATCACCGTAAAATGTACTTACAAGGCATAACACTACCGAATCGTTTTCTTTCATCTCTCAGCAACAGCTCCTTAAGTGACCTTCGACCTACACCTTGCGCCCCAACAAGCACCAACGTTTTCTTCTCAAATGGCACAGATGGCGGTATTTTGTCTGCTTTCTCATATATTAGGTCACTCTTGTGAAATCCTGAAAAACAGTATATTTTTATTAAGATTTTCAGAGGGTACTGTTTTTGAGTAGGCATTTATTCATTTATTTGTTGTTAAGGTCACATATTTCTGCACAATGACTAATTATGACCATAACATGAAAATAAATTAAAGTCCCGCCAATCGTTTATACCCAAGTTGTCCATTTTGGAAGACTTTCACCACAGTCATTGGAGACTGGGTCCAATTTTACCAGTAAAATAGAGCTTGTTTCCACTACTCGGCAATAGAGAGGAACGTTGTTAATGGAATAATGACTCTGCCCGTAAAAAATATCCAATTGACATAATTATTATTCACTTAACAGGGATTTTGTCACTTTTATGCATTCTAGAGATAAAGTTAGTATTTATTCTAATTTTTCTTGTTTGACAGAGCTCATACAGCTAAGAGGGCTGAAACGGTTGTCTCATTTTCACAACTGACTTAACCGAAAGCTATAACCGGATAACACCCGGTTATCCATAGCCATTATTTCACCTAATCTGGGATCAAAACTATAGGAATTGGAAAGCAGTATTCTCAGAACCTATTCCGTAGTGTCTATACAAACGAACGTTGTCGAATACTCGACAACGTTCGTTTGTATACATACTATGCAATAATTTCTGTTTTTACTCAGTACTCACGGACATTGCCGACCATTAACGGAGCCTTGAATGCCAAAGTCGATTATCTACAGCACTGCTTCAAGATGTAATCTATCTCAAAATAGAAGCGGCAGATTAACCGTGGAATGACGATCACTATCAATATTTCGGATAACCGGTTGACGTTTTTTTAAAAATCGGTTAGGTAGGTAACCGGTTCCAAACCGGTTACCCAGTTAACCATTTCATTTCTAACAGCTATAATAGATTAAATGGATAAAATGGGTTAAAGACCCCAACTGGATGCACTGAGGTCGAATTGATAGGGGAAGACATTGGTTATCAGGATGATTTCTCGAAATAATATGTTTTTTTTTTCATTCAGTTAATATGATTTTACTCTATAACCTAAGGCGTTTTCATGCTAACCCAAATGGCCACATCCAATTTCGGATACCCATATTATCTTCATTTATGATGCATCTTGATGTCTTCCGGTTCGGAATGAGGACCAGTCTAACACGAATTCAGATAGAGAGATTTCTGAAAACCGATCTGCGAGCATTATTGCTTTTGCGGCTTCCGATTTCACACCAATTTCCATGATCGTCGCTGGATCAAATTGAGTGCGCGTTTCAAATGATTTTTTTATCAAAACGAAAAAGCAAAAGGCTGTCGTATGTTTGTAGTATCTCGATATCAATGGGACCAAATCGTTATCATTTGTTACTAACAGTGACAGAAATATATTTTTAATCATGTTTCTTGTTATAATCTTTGATTATGAGCAGAACTTGTAAACACTATCGAATATTTCGCATTGATTTAGCGAGAGAACATGCCTGTCACGTGGAGTATATATTGTTATCACCATAAACAAAACCGTATTTTTAGAGTAAAAACGCCTCTAGATGCAATTTAGCAGGTCAAATTTCTACTGAAGGTATGGTAAATGTTTTTTTGAAGTTACATTCCATAAACAGGGTTATTCAAGTAAAAGATGTGAGGATTAAAAAAACTATTTAAGTGGTCTCACGCATCGGTTAATGATTACCATACTAAACAAAAATGTTAGTTCCCTCCTCCGCAACACATCCCCCTCTATTCCAGATACGTAACATGTAAGCATGTATATTGGACCCTATCCGATTGCAAATCTCTGAAATCTCTGAAATGAATGACGTCATTAAATTGATATAACGTACAAACACAAAATCATTTACCATGCCTTCAATACAAAGTTGACCTATTAATTCCATATAGGTTATGGGGTAAACTCCAGTTATTTGATTAAAACACTGTACAGTATATACTATTGAAAAAAGAAGGGAGTATTTGATAAAAGTGAGATATATGAAGAAATATATTTATATTTTCATCAAAAAGACAGTTGAGGCATTGCGCTGTGACATCTGGTAAATGACTTCAGCGATGTCTGACAACACATTCCAAGTACGGAGCTGTAGAGGACATGGACGATCAGTCAGATAATTTACCACATTCAGTCCAAGACCTCAATACCTTGTAATCCTCCTCGATTCCCGAGACAAGTGCGGATCTGACGTGGCAGACTCATCACATATAATCCAATATCAGCTTGTATGATGTTATTCGAGTTTCCCAGCGGTGCAGCGACGAGTTCCTGGACATTGGTTGGGGACTGTTGGCATTGTCATACGCGTCTGCCATGTATATCCCAGACGTGCTCGATTGGTAAAAGATCTGGACACAGCGCTGACCAAGACAGTGTGGTGATGTTCTGCTCCTGGGGGAATTCTGTATCAAAGGCCCTGTGTGCTCGATATTATTTTAAAATTGGAAAATTGTGCATGTGATCGTTTCCAAGACAATAATGAACAATAACATTATATACATTTGGAATGTCTGACAAATATTAAAATCCAACTCGACCTGTATTTTCTATGAATGAGACAATAAAGCAAATAAGGATCAGCTGTGTCTTGTATATTTGAAGTTATCATTCATCAGGAGACTTGGAAATTCTATGACAATAAAGGTAAAGTAATGTCGGATAAATCGTCCCCTGATTCTCATTGTGCTCTATATGATCACTGGCAGGGGACGAAATGGCATCTTGAATCTGGTCTCTATTTTGTGTGCATATATAAGTACCAAATATGCATTGGCTGTGACCAGTATACGTTTAATTTGTCGTTAAGCAACCTAAAATATTGAAAATTCTATGACAACGAAGAGCAGTAACTCAGTAATCAAGTGCGTGGCAAACATCAAAATTAAACTTGACCTAAATTTTCTGTGGATGAGATCAAGTACACAATTTGAATTGGATGTGTCGAATAGAGCTGAAGCTGGAAACCTAAAATCTTGGAAATTCCAAGAAAAGAAGGGGCAATCACTCCATAACGGAATTAGTGTCTCGTAACTAGGAATGGGAATGAAATTACACTCCCTACCAGAAAATGTCCCGGGTAATATCAAGTAAATTTACGAGAGTAACATGATGCATTTCTTTTCGTGAAAATGAATACTTTTTATTGGCAATTTGACATCTCCACATGAAAAGTTCTTTACCAAACAAATGTGTGTAAACCCAAAACCCCTTTCAGTTCGTCTTCATTTTCAGAATCACTAGTTTGATCACCACTACCTCCTCTGGCTTCAGCCCCCTCTTAACTGCCATCAACAATCTCCTCTGCTTGAAACTGGTGAAGGCTGTGAAGAAGGAGTTGATGTTGGTGCAGGTTGTGAATAGAGAGCAATACTAGTGATTCTGAAAGTGAAGAGAAGTTTGAACTTTGATGCGAGTAAATTTCATGCTGTTGAAGAGAGGAATCCTCCGGAACTGATCAAGAGCTTCAGTGATTTCGTGAAAAGGGTTCTTCAGGAGACAGGATTGTTCAGATGTGAGAGGGCTAACAAAATCTTAAAAAGTTATATTGGGGCAGTTTTTCAATTTAGAATATTTCAATTCTACCGACAAACAGTGCTATGTGTGATTCTCGGCTCGGTGCCATAGGTTTCCTAGGTATCGTGACCAGCTCTCGGAACCAGGGTTAAACAGTAAATGGAATATCAAACAAATGTCAAAACTGAAGTTCATCTGCATTTTCTGTGGATGTGGATGTGGACATATTCCAAATATTGACTGGCAAAACAGAATATTTCGGATACCCATATTATGTTAATTTATGATGCATCTTGATATCTTCCGGTTTCGGTATGAGGACCGGTCTAACACGAATTTGGATAGGTGTATTTCCAAAACCGATCTGCGAGCATCATTGCTTTTGCGGCTTCTGGTTTCACACCTGTTTCCATGATCGTCGCTGGATCGAATTGAGCGCGCGTTTCAAATGATTTTTTTTTTAAAACGAAAAAGCAATAGGCTGTCGTACTTTTGTAGTATCTCGATATCAAAGGGACCAAATCGTTATCATTTGTTACTAATTGTGGCAGAAATATATTTTAATCATGTTTCTTGTCATAATCTTTGATTATGAACAGAACTTGTAATCACTATCGAATATTTCGCATTGATTTAGCGAGAGAACATGCCTGTCACGTGGAGTATATGTTGTTATCACCATACACAAAACCGTATTTTTAGCATAAAAACGCCTCTACATGCAATTTATCAGGTCAAATTTGTACTGAAGGTATGGTAAATGTTGTTTTTTTTATGTTATGTTCGATTAACATGGTTATTCAATTACAAGATTCCTATTTAAGTGGTCTCACGCATTGGTTATTAGTTTCCAGGTTGTATACTGAACAAAAATGTTAGGACCCTCCTCCCCAACATATTCCTCTCCATTTCGGATATGTAACTTGTAAGCATGTATGTTGGAGCATATCTGATTGCATATCTCTTACATGAATGACGCCATTAAATGAATTTAACTCACACACACACACAAAATCATTTACCATGCCTTCAATACAAATTTGACCTATTAATTCCATATAGGTTATGGAGTAAACTCCAGTTATTTGATTAAAACACCGTGCAATATATACTATAGAAAAAAGAAGGGGGTATTTGATAAAAGTGAGATATATGAATTGATTGAATTTAATCTCCAAGCACAAACCATTTACCATACCGTCAGTAAAATAATTGACCTGGATGGTATAGAGTAAACTTCTGTTACTTGAATAAAAAATCACAACATCCAAAACAGACATTTAATTCATGAGCTCTTTAAATCACAATACAATAAAATAAATACTTAGTTTTTTCTCCAGAACAGAAAAAACAGCTGATTCCCACTTAACTGAATACTCCTGATAAATGAATAATGTTCACTGGCACGATGACTATTCAGTATATAATCTGAGGATGTGGACTACTAGATATTGTACTTACTTGGATGATAATACTAAGACTCACATGGAAATGATAATCAGATACTTCAATGCCCAACATCCAAACTAACAAAGAGTCATGATTATAAATATATAGTTTATAGATCACATGATTTCTGTCTCGCCTGTGCTGCTAGATGGGGATTCTATCGAAATTACACACTGAAATAATAATCCACAAAGCCTTTCAGACTTACCAAAAATAGGTTTTGGCCGCAAAAGTTCAGTGCCAAAAAGCTATAACAGTATGAGCACTTTTTATGAAAATAATCCTTACCGTTATTATTCTTTGTACTATAATTATTTTTTTTCTTGTTCTTCTTTCTCAAGCCACAGACTACAAAACATAAATAGACAATAATCATATGAGAAGAGTTTAGTGGATAACACGGTTTTAAAAAATACTTGAAATCATGTACCAATGTGCTGCGAGTTACATGCACAGCTTGCTAATTACAATCATATATTGCATATCACTTGCACAGTTTACAGGTTACATGCACAGCTTGCACATTACATGCATAGCGTCCACGTTATATGCATAGCTTGCACGTTACATGCACAGCTTGCATGTTACGTGCATAGCTTGCGATTGCAGTATATCTTGAACGTTACATGCATAGTTTGCAAGTTACATGCATAGCTTGCAAGTTACATGCATAGATTGCAAATTGCATGCATAGCTTGCAAATTACATGCATAGCTTGCACGTTACAAGTATAGTATACAAGTTACATGCATTACATGCAAGTTACTGACATAGCTGGCAAGTTACATGTATGGCTTGCAAGTTGCATGCATAGCTTGCAAGTTTCATGCATAGCATGCAAGTTAAAGCCATAGCTTCCAAGTTACGTGCATAGCGTCCAAACTACATGTACAGCTTGCAAGTTGCGTGCATAGCTTACAAGTTACGGACATAGCTTGCAAGTTACAGACATAGCTTGCAAGCTACATGCATAGCGTCCAAATTACATGCATAGCTTGTGTGTTACATGCATAGCTTACAAGTTATGGACATAGCTTGCAAGTTACAGACATAGCTTGCAAGTTACATGCATAGCTTGCAAGTTACATGCATAGCTTGTAAGTTACTAGCATATCTTGCAAGTTACATTCATAGGTTGCAGACTACACGCAAAGCTTGCAGGTCACATGTATAGCTTGCAAGTTAGAGGAATAGCTTACAAATTACATGTAGAGCTTGCAAGCTACATGTTTAGCTTGCAAGTTACAAGCGTAGCTTCGAAGTTACATGTATAGCTTAAATGTTACATGTATAGCTTGCAAGTTACATGTATAGATTGCACGTTACATGTATAGCTGCAAGTTACATGTATAGATTGCAGGTTTCATGCATAGATTGAAATTCAAATGTATAGCTTGCATGTTATATGTATAGCTTACAAAGACGTGGAGGGCAAACGGCTAAAAAAGTGCTATTTTTCAGATGGTTTTCTTTATCAGAATTTCTAGTTATCAACCTCAGAAGATGTTACTTGAAGCTCAGCTGATGCGATGCGGATCACAGCTGGTAGGAACCAAAGTAGAATTGTTCCCCTTTGATGAATTACCAGGTAAAACAAATTTGTTTATTTCAAAATTATTCATCGTTATTAGTCGGATGAAAATGACCTAATGAGACATTATGTAGTTTGATGATGAGTTTTTGTATAGTGAATAATAAATGATGGCAATAAGTAACACAATCAGAGGAACTGACGTTACCAGACATAATGTAGTTTGATGTTGAGTTTTTGTACAGTGAATAATTAATGATGGCAATAAGTAACACAATCAGGAGAATTGACGTTACCAGACACAATGTAGGTTGATGTTGAGTTTTTGTATAGTGAATAATTAATGATGGCAATAAGTAACACAATCAGGAGAACTGACGTTACCAGACAAAATGTAGTTTGATGTTGAGTTTTTGTATAGTGAATAATTAATGATGGCAATAAGTAACACAATCAGGAGAACTGACGTTACCAGACAGAATGTAGTTTGATGTTGAGTTTTTGTATAGTGAATAATTAATGATGGCAATAAGTAACACAATCAGAACTGACGTTACCAGACATAATGTAGTTAGTTTGATGTTGAGTTTTTGTATAGTGAATAATTAATGATGGCAATAATTAACACAATCAGGAGAACTGACGTTACCAGACAGAATGTAGTTTGATGTTGAGTTTTTGTATAGTGAATAATTAATGATGGCAATAAGTAACACAATCAGGAGAACTGACGTTACCAGACATAATGTAATTTGATGTTGAATTTTTGTATAGTGAATAATTAATGATGGCAATAAGTAGCACAATCAGAACTGATGTTACCAGACATAATATAGTTTTATGTCGAGTTTTTGTATAGAGAATAATTAATGATGGCAATAAGTAACACAATCAGGAGAATTGACGTTACCAGACATAATGTAGATTGATGTTGAGTTTTTGTATAGTGAATAATTAATGATGGCAATAAGTAACACAATCAGGAGAATTGACGTGACCAGACATAATGTAGTTTGATGTTGAATTTTTGTATAGTGAATAATTAATGATGGCAATAAGTAACACAATCAGGAGAAATGACGTTACCAGACATAATGTAGTTTGATGTCGAGTTTTTGTATGGTGATTAATTACTGATGGCAATAAGTAACACAATCAGAATTGACGTTACCAGACAGAATGCAGTTTGATGCCGAGTTTTTGTATAGTGATTAATTACTGATGGCAATAAGTAACACAATCAGAACTGACGTTACAAGACAGAATGTAGTTTGATGTTGAGTTTTTGTATAGTGAATAATTAATTATGGCAATAATTAACACAGTTTGAACTGACGTTTCCAGACAAAATGTAGTTTGATGTTTAGTTTTTGTATAGTGAATAATTAATGATGGCAGTAGGTAACACAATAAGAATTGACGTTACCAGACAGAATGTAGTTTGATGTTTGAGTTTTTGTATAGTGAAAAATAAATGATGGCAATAAGTAACACAATAAGGAGAATTGACGTGACCAGACATAATGTAGTTTGATGTCGAGTTTTTGTATAGTGAATAATTAATGATGGCAATAAGTAACACAATCAGGAGAATTGACGTTACCAGACATAATGCAGTTTGATGTTGAGTTTTTGTATAGTGAATAATTAATGATGGCAATAAGTGACACAATCTGGAGAATTGACGTTACCAGACATAATGTAGTTTGATGTTGAGTTTTTGTATAGTGAAAAATTAATGATGGCAATAAGTGACACAATCAGGAGAATTGACGTTACCAGACATAATGTAGTTTGATGTCGAGTTTTTGTATAGTGAATAATTAATGATGGCAATAAGTAACACAATCAGGAGAACTGACGTTACCAGACAAAATGTAGTTTGATGTTGAGTTTTTGTATAGTGAATAATTACTGATGGCAATAAGTAACACAATCAGGAGAACTGACGTTACCAGACAGAATGTAGTTTGATGTTGAGTTTTTGTATAGTGAATAATTAATGATGGCAATAAGTAACACAATCAGAACTGACTTTACCAGACATAATGTAGTTAGTTTGATGATGAGTTTTTGTATAGTGAATAATTAATGATGGCAATAAGTAACACAATCAGGAGAACTGACGTTACCAGACAGAATGTAGTTTGATGTTGAGTTTTTGTATAGTGAATAATTAATGATGGCAATAAGTAACACAATCAGGAGAACTGACGTTACCAGACATAATGTAATTTGGTGTTGAGTTTTTGTATAGTGAATAAGTAATGATGGCAATAAGTAGCACAATCAGAACTGACGTTACCAGACATAATATAGTTTTATGTCGAGTTTTTGTATAGAGAATAATTAATGATGGCAATAAGTAACACAATCGGGAGAATTTACGTCACCAGACATAATGTAGTTTGATGTTGAGTTTTTGTATAGTGAATAATTAATGATGGCAATAAGTAACACAATCAGGAGAATTGACGTGACCAGACATAATGTAGTTTGATGTTGAATTTTTGTATAGTGAATAATTAATGATGGCAATAAGTAACACAATCAGGAGAAATGACGTTACCAGACATAATATAGTTTGATGTCGAGTTTTTGTATAGTGAATAATTAATGATGGCAATAAGTAACACAATCAGGAGAATTGATGTTACCAGACATAATGTAGTTTGATGTTGAGTTTTTGTATAGTGAATAATTAATGATGGCAATAAGTAACACAATCAGGAGAATTGATGTTACCAGACATAATGTAGTTTGATGTTGAGTTTTTGTATAGTGAATAATTAATGATGGCAATAAGTAACACAATCAGGAGAACTGACGTTACCAGACATAATGTAGTTTGATGTTGAGTTTTTGTATAGTGAATAATTAATGATGGCAATAAGTAACACAATCAGGAGAATTGACGTTACCAGACATAATGTAGTTGGTGTCAAGTTTTTGTATAGTGAATAATTAATGATGGCAATAAGTAGCACAATCAGAATTGACGTTACCAGACATAATGTAGACTGATGTTGAGTTTTTGTATAGTGAATAATTAATGATGGCAATAAGTAACACAATCAAGAGAACTGACGTTATCAGACAGAATGTAGTTTGATGCTGAGTTTTTGTATAGTGAATAATTAATGATGGCAATAAGTGACACAATCAGGAGAATTGACGTTACCAGACAAAATGTAGTTTGATGTTGAGTTTTTGTATAGTGAATAATTAATGATGGCAATAAGTGACACAATCAGGAGAATTGACGTTACCAGACAAAATGTAGTTTGATGTCGAGTTTTTGTATGGTGATTAATTACTGATGGCAATAAGTAACACATTCAGAATTGACGTTACCAGACAGAATGCAGTTTGATGCCGAGTTTTTGTATAGTGATTAATTACTGATGGCAATAAGTAACACAATCAGAACTGACGTTACAAGACAGAATGTAGTTTGATGTTGAGTTTTTGTATAGTGAATAATTAATTATGGCAATAATTAACACAGTAAGAACTGACGTTTCAAGACAAAATGTAGTTTGATGTTTAGTTTTTGTATAGTGAATAATTAATGATGGCAGTAGATAACACAATAAGAATTGACGTTACCAGACAGAATGTAGTTTGATGTTTGAGTTTTTGTATAGTGAATAATAAATGATGGCAATAAGTAACACAATCAGGAGAATTGACGTTACCAGACAAAATGTAGTTTGATGTTGAGTTTTTGTATAGTGAATAATTAATGATGGCAATAAGTGACACAATCAGGAGAATTGACGTTACCAGACAAAATGTAGTTTGATGTTGAATTTTTGTATAGTGAATAATTAATGATGGCAATAAGTGACACAATCAGGAGAATTGACGTTACCAGACAAAATGTAGTTTGATGTTGAGTTTTTGTATAGTGAATAATTAATAATGGCAATAAGTAACACAATCAGGAGAATTGACGTTACCCGACATAATGTAGTTTGATGTTGAGTTTTTGTATAGTGAATAATTAATGATGGCAATAAGTGACACAATCAGGAGAATTGACGTTACCAGACAAAATGTAGTTTGCTGTTGAGTTTTTGTATAGTGAATAATTAATGATGGCAATAAGTGACACAATCAGGAGAATTGACGTTACCAGACATAATGTAGTTTGATGTCGAGTTTTTGTATAGTGAATAATTAATGATGGCAATAACTAACACAATCAGGAGAATTGACGTTACCAGACATAATGCAGTTTGATGTTGAGTTTTTGTATAGTGAATAATTAATGATGGCAATAAGTGACACAATCTGGAGAATTGACGTTACCAGACATAATGTAGTTTGATGTTGAGTTTTTGTATAGTGAATAATTAATGATGGCAATAAGTGACACAATCAGGAGAATTGACGTTACCAGACATAATGTAGTTTGATGTCGAGTTTTTGTATAGTGAATAATTAATGATGGCAATAAGTAACACAATCAGGAGAACTGACGTGACCAGACATAATGTAGTTTGATGTCTAGTTTTTGTATAGTGAATAATTAATGATGGCAATAAGTGACACAATACAAATTAACGTTACCAGACATAATGTAATTTGATGCTGAGTTTTTGTGTAGTGAATAATTAATGATGGCAATAAGTAACGCAATCTGGAGAACAGACGTTACCAGACATAATGTAGTTTGATGTCGAATTTTTGTATAGTGAATAATTAATGATGGCAATAAGTAACACAATCAGGAGAATTGACGTTACCAGACATAATGTAGTTTGATGTTGAGTTTTTGTATAGTGAATAATTAATGATGGCAATAAGTAACACAATCAGGAGAATTGATGTTACCAGACATAATGTAGTTTGATGTTGAGTTTTTGTATAGTGAATAATTAATGATGGCAATAAGTAACACAATCAGGAGAACTGACGTTACCAGACATAATGTAGTTTGATGTTGAGTTTTTGTATAGTGAATAATTAATGATGGCAATAAGTAACACAATCAGGAGAATTGACGTTACCAGACATAATGTAGTTGGTGTCAAGTTTTTGTATAGTGAATAATTAATGATGGCAATAAGTAGCACAATCAGAATTGACGTTACCAGACATAATGTAGACTGATGTTGAGTTTTTGTATAGTGAATAATTAATGATGGCAATAAGTAACACAATCAAGAGAACTGACGTTACCAGACAGAATGTAGTTTGATGCTGAGTTTTTGTATAGTGAATAATTAATGAAGGCAATAAGTGACACAATCAGGAGAATTGACGTTACCAGACAAAATGTAGTTTGATGTTGAGTTTTTGTATAGTGAATAATTAATGATGGCAATAAGTGACACAATCAGGAGAATTGACGTTACCAGACAAAATGTAGTTTGATGTCGAGTTTTTGTATGGTGATTAATTACTGATGGCAATAAGTAACACAATCAGAATTGACGTTACCAGACAGAATGCAGTTTGATGCCGAGTTTTTGTATAGTGATTAATTACTGATGGCAATAAGTAACACAATCAGAACTGACGTTACAAGACAGAATGTAGTTTGATGTTGAGTTTTTGTATAGTGAATAATTAATGATGGCAATAATTAACACAGTTTGAACTGACGTTTCCAGACAAAATGTAGTTTGATGTTTAGTTTTTGTATAGTGAATAATTAATGATGGCAGTAGGTAACACAATAAGAATTGACGTTACCAGACAGAATGTAGTTTGATGTTTGAGTTTTTGTATAGTGAATAATAAATGATGGCAATAAGTAACACAATCAGGAGAATTGACGTTACCAGACAAAATGTAGTTTGATGTTGAGTTTTTGTATAGTGAATAATTAATGATGGCAATAAGTGACACAATCAGGAGAATTGACGTTACCAGACAAAATGTAAATTGATGTTGAGTTTTTGTATAGTGAATAATTAATGATGGCAATAAGTGACACAATCAGGAGAATTGACGTTACCAGACAAAATGTAGTTTGATGTTGAGTTTTTGTATAGTGAATAATTAATAATGGCAATAAGTAACACAATCAGGAGAATTGACGTTACCAGACATAATGTAGTTTGATGTTGAGTTTTTGTATAGTGAATAATTAATGATGGCAATAAGTGACACAATCACGAGAATTGACGTTACCAGACAAAATGTAGTTTGCTGTTGAGTTTTTGTATAGTGAATAATTAATGATGGCAATAAGTGACACAATCAGGAGAATTGACGTTACCAGACATAATGTAGTTTGATGTCGAGTTTTTGTATAGTGAATAATTAATGATGGCAATAAGTAACACAATCAGGAGAATTGACGTTACCAGACATAATGCAGTTTGATGTTGAGTTTTTGTATAGTGAATAATTAATGATGGCAATAAGTGACACAATCTGGAGAATTGACGTTACCAGACATAATGTAGTTTGATGTTGAGTTTTTGTATAGTGAAAAATTAATGATGGCAATAAGTGACACAATCAGGAGAATTGACGTTACCAGACATAATGTAGTTTGATGTCGAGTTTTTGTATAGTGAATAATTAATGATGGCATTAAGTAACACAATCAGGAGAACTGACGTTACGAGACAAAATGTAGTTTGATGTTGAGTTTTTGTATAGTGAATAATTAATGATGGCAATAAGTAACACAATCAGGAGAACTGACGTTACCAGACAGAATGTAGTTTGATGTTGAGTTTTTGTATAGTGAATAATTAATGATGGCAATAAGTAACACAATCAGAACTGACGTTACCAGACATAATGTAGTTAGTTTGATGTTGAGTTTTTGTATAGTGAATAATTAATGATGGCAATAAGTAACACAATCAGGAGAACTGACGTTACCAGACAGAATGTAGTTTGATGTTGAGTTTTTGTATAGTGAATAATTAATGATGGCAATAAGTAACACAATCAGGAGAACTGACGTTACCAGACATAATGTAATTTGGTGTTGAGTTTTTGTATAGTGAATAATTAATGATGGCAATAAGTAGCACAATCAGAACTGACGTTACCAGACATAATATAGTTTTATGTCAAGTTTTTGTATAGAGAATAATTAATGATGGCAATAAGTAACACAATCAGGAGAATTGACGTTACCAGACATAATGTAGATTGATGTTGAGTTTTTGTATTTTGAATAATTAATGATGGCAATAAGAAACACAATCGGGAGAATTCACGCCACCAGACATAATGTAGTTTGATGTTGAGTTTTTGTATAGTGAATAATTAATGATGGCAATAAGTAACACAATCAGGAGAATTGACGTGACCAGACATAATGTAGTTTGATGTTGAATTTTTGTATAGTGAATAATTAATGATGGCAATAAGTAACACAATCAGGAGAAATGACGTTACCAGACATAATGTAGTTTGATGTCGAGTTTTTGTATAGTGAATAATTAATGATGGCAATAAGTAACACAATCAGGAGAATTGATGTTACCAGACATAATGTAGTTTGATGTTGAGTTTTTGTATAGTGAATAATTAATGATGGCAATAAGTAACACAATCAGGAGAATTGAGGTTACCAGACATAATGTAGTTTGATGTTGAGTTTTTGTATAGTGAATAATTAATGATGGCAATAAGTAACACAATCAGGAGAACTGACGTTACCAGACATAATGTAGTTTGATGTTGAGTTTTTGTATAGTGAATAATTAATGATGGCAATAAGTAACACAATCAGGAGAATTGACGTTACCAGACATAATGTAGTTGGTGTCAAGTTTTTGTATAGTGAATAATTAATGATGGCAATAAGTAGCACAATCAGAATTGACGTTACCAGACATAATGTAGACTGATGTTGAGTTTTTGTATAGTGAATAATTAATGATGGCAATAAGTAACACAATCAAGAGAACTGACGTTACCAGACAGAATGTAGTTTGATGCTGAGTTTTTGTATAGTGAATAATTAATGAAGGCAATAAGTGACACAATCAGGAGAATTGACGTTACCAGACAAAATGTAGTTTGATGTTGAGTTTTTGTATAGTGAATAATTAATGATGGCAATAAGTGACACAATCAGGAGAATTGACGTTACCAGACAAAATGTAGTTTGATGTCGAGTTTTTGTATGGTGATTAATTACTGATGGCAATAAGTAACACAATCAGAATTGACGTTACCAGACAGAATGCAGTTTGATGCCGAGTTTTTGTATAGTGATTAATTACTGATGGCAATAAGTAACACAATCAGAACTGACGTTACAAGACAGAATGTAGTTTGATGTTGAGTTTTTGTATAGTGAATAATTAATTATGGCAATAATTAAGACAGTAAGAACTGACGTTTCCAGACAAAATGTAGTTTGATGTTTAGTTTTTGTATAGTGAATAATTAATGATGGCAGTAGGTAACACAATAAGAATTGACGTTACCAGACAGAATGTAGTTTGATGTTTGAGTTTTTGTATAGTGAATAATAAATGATGGCAATAAGTAACACAATCAGGAGAATTGACGTTACCAGACAAAATGTAGTTTGATGTTGAGTTTTTGTATAGTGTATAATTAATGATGGCAATAAGTGACATAATCAGGAGAATTGACGTTACCAGACAAAATGTAGTTTGATGTTGAGTTTTTGTATAGTGAATAATTAATGATGGCAATAAGTAACACAATCAGGAGAATTGACGTTACCAGACATAATGCAGTTTGATGTTGAGTTTTTGTATAGTGAATAATTAATGATGGCAATAAGTGACACAATCTGGAGAATTGACGTTACCAGACACAATGTACTTTGATGTTGAGTTTTTGTATAGTGAATAATTAATGATGGCAATAAGTGACACAATCAGGAGAATTGACGTTACCAGACATAATGTAGTTTGATGTCGAGTTTTTGTATAGTGAATAATTAATGATGGCAATAAGTAACACAATCAGGAGAACTGACGTTACCAGACATAATGTAGTTTGATGTCGAGTTTTTGTATAGTGAATAATTAATGATGGCAATAAGTGACACAATACGAATTAACGTTACCAGACATAATGTAATTTGATGCTGAGTTTTTGTGTAGTGAATAATTAATGATGGCAATAAGTAACACAATCTGGAAAACAGACGTTACCAGACATAATGTAGTTTGATGTCGAATTTTTGTATAGTGAATAATTAATGATGGCAATAAGTAACACAATCAGGAGAATTGACGTTACCAGACATAATGTAGTTTGATGTTGAGTTTTTGTATAGTGAATTATTAATGATGGCAATAAGTGACACAATCAGGAGAATTGACGTTACCAGACATAATGTAGTTTGATGTCGAGTTTTTGTATAGTGAATAATTAATGATGGCAATAAGTAACACAATCAGGAGAACTAACGTTACCAGACAAAATGTAGTTTGATGTTGAGTTTTTGTATAGTGAATAATTAATGATGGCAATAAGTAACACAATCAGAACTGACGTTACCAGACATAATGTAGTTAGTTTGATGTTGAGTTTTTGTATAGTGAATAATTAATGATGGCAATAAGTAACACAATCAGGAGAACTGACGTTACCAGACAGAATGTAGTTTGATGTTGAGTTTTTGTATAGTGAATAATTAATGATGGCAATAAGTAACACAATCAGAAGAACTGACGTTACCAGACATAATGTAATTTGGTGTTGAGTTTTTGTATAGTGAATAATTAATGATGGCAATAAGTAGCACAATCAGAACTGACGTTACCAGACATAATATAGTTTTTTGTCGAGTGTTTGTATAGAGAATAATTAATGATGGCAATAAGTAACACAATCAGGAGAATTGACGTTACCAGACATAATGTAGATTGATGTTGAGTTTTTGTATAGTGAATAATTAATGATGGCAATAAGTGACACAATCAGGAGAATTGACGTTACCAGACAAAATGTAGTTTGCTGTTGAGTTTTTGTATAGTGAATAATTAATGATGGCAATAAGTGACACAATCAGGAGAATTGACGTTACCAGACATAATGTAGTTTGATGTCGAGTTTTTGTATAGTGAATAATTAATGATGGCAATAAGTAACACAATCAGGAGAATTGACGTTACCAGACATAATGCAGTTTGATGTTGAGTTTTTGTATAGTGAATAATTAATGATGGCAATAAGTGACACAATCTGGAGAATTGACGTTACCAGACATAATGTAGTTTGATGTTGAGTTTTTGTATAGTGAATAATTAATGATGGCAATAAGTGACACAATCAGGAGAATTGACGTTACCAGACATAATGTAGTTTGATGTCGAGTTTTTGTATAGTGAATAATTAATGATGGCAATAAGTAACACAATCAGGAGAACTGACGTGACCAGACATAATGTAGTTTGATGTCGAGTTTTTGTATAGTGAATAATTAATGATGGCAATAAGTGACACAATACAAATTAACGTTACCAGACATAATGTAATTTGATGCTGAGTTTTTGTGTAGTGAATAATTAATGATGGCAATAAGTAACGCAATCTGGAGAACAGACGTTACCAGACATAATGTAGTTTGATGTCGAATTTTTGTATAGTGAATAATTAATGATGGCAATAAGTAACACAATCAGGAGAATTGACGTTACCAGACATAATGTAGTTTGATGTTGAGTTTTTGTATAGTGAATAATTAATGATGGCAATAAGTAACACAATCAGGAGAATTGATGTTACCAGACATAATGTAGTTTGATGTTGAGTTTTTGTATAGTGAATAATTAATGATGGCAATAAGTAACACAATCAGGAGAACTGACGTTACCAGACATAATGTAGTTTGATGTTGAGTTTTTGTATAGTGAATAATTAATGATGGCAATAAGTAACACAATCAGGAGAATTGACGTTACCAGACATAATGTAGTTGGTGTCAAGTTTTTGTATAGTGAATAATTAATGATGGCAATAAGTAGCACAATCAGAATTGACGTTACCAGACATAATGTAGACTGATGTTGAGTTTTTGTATAGTGAATAATTAATGATGGCAATAAGTAACACAATCAAGAGAACTGACGTTACCAGACAGAATGTAGTTTGATGCTGAGTTTTTGTATAGTGAATAATTAATGAAGGCAATAAGTGACACAATCAGGAGAATTGACGTTACCAGACAAAATGTAGTTTGATGTTGAGTTTTTGTATAGTGAATAATTAATGATGGCAATAAGTGACACAATCAGGAGAATTGACGTTACCAGACAAAATGTAGTTTGATGTCGAGTTTTTGTATGGTGATTAATTACTGATGGCAATAAGTAACACAATCAGAATTGACGTTACCAGACAGAATGCAGTTTGATGCCGAGTTTTTGTATAGTGATTAATTACTGATGGCAATAAGTAACACAATCAGAACTGACGTTACAAGACAGAATGTAGTTTGATGTTGAGTTTTTGTATAGTGAATAATTAATGATGGCAATAATTAACACAGTTGGAACTGACGTTTCCAGACAAAATGTAGTTTGATGTTTAGTTTTTGTATAGTGAATAATTAATGATGGCAGTAGGTAACACAATAAGAATTGACGTTACCAGACAGAATGTAGTTTGATGTTTGAGTTTTTGTATAGTGAATAATAAATGATGGCAATAAGTAACACAATCAGGAGAATTGACGTTACCAGACAAAATGTAGTTTGATGTTGAGTTTTTGTATAGTGAATAATTAATGATGGCAATAAGTGACACAATCAGGAGAATTGACGTTACCAGACAAAATGTAAATTGATGTTGAGTTTTTGTATAGTGAATAATTAATGATGGCAATAAGTGACACAATCAGGAGAATTGACGTTACCAGACAAAATGTAGTTTGATGTTGAGTTTTTGTATAGTGAATAATTAATAATGGCAATAAGTAACACAATCAGGAGAATTGACGTTACCAGACATAATGTAGTTTGATGCTGAGTTTTTGTATAGTGAATAATTAATGATGGCAATAAGTGACACAATCACGAGAATTGACGTTACCAGACAAAATGTAGTTTGCTGTTGAGTTTTTGTATAGTGAATAATTAATGATGGCAATAAGTGACACAATCAGGAGAATTGACGTTACCAGACATAATGTAGTTTGATGTCGAGTTTTTGTATAGTGAATAATTAATGATGGCAATAAGTAACACAATCAGGAGAATTGACGTTACCAGACATAATGCAGTTTGATGTTGAGTTTTTGTATAGTGAATAATTAATGATGGCAATAAGTGACACAATCTGGAGAATTGACGTTACCAGACATAATGTAGTTTGATGTTGAGTTTTTGTATAGTGAAAAATTAATGATGGCAATAAGTGACACAATCAGGAGAATTGACGTTACCAGACATAATGTAGTTTGATGTCGAGTTTTTGTATAGTGAATAATTAATGATGGCATTAAGTAACACAATCAGGAGAACTGACGTTACCAGACAAAATGTAGTTTGATGTTGAGTTTTTGTATAGTGAATAATTAATGATGGCAATAAGTAACACAATCAGGAGAACTGACGTTACCAGACAGAATGTAGTTTGATGTTGAGTTTTTGTATAGTGAATAATTAATGATGGCAATAAGTAACACAATCAGAACTGACGTTACCAGACATAATGTAGTTAGTTTGATGTTGAGTTTTTGTATAGTGAATAATTAATGATGGCAATAAGTAACACAATCAGGAGAACTGACGTTACCAGACAGAATGTAGTTTGATGTTGAGTTTTTGTATAGTGAATAATTAATGATGGCAATAAGTAACACAATCAGGAGAACTGACGTTACCAGACATAATGTAATTTGGTGTTGAGTTTTTGTATAGTGAATAATTAATGATGGCAATAAGTAGCACAATCAGAACTGACGTTACCAGACATAATATAGTTTTATGTCAAGTTTTTGTATAGAGAATAATTAATGATGGCAATAAGTAACACAATCAGGAGAATTGACGTTACCAGACATAATGTAGATTGATGTTGAGTTTTTGTATTTTGAATAATTAATGATGGCAATAAGTAACACAATCGGGAGAATTCACGCCACCAGACATAATGTAGTTTGATGTTGAGTTTTTGTATAGTGAATAATTAATGATGGCAATAAGTAACACAATCAGGAGAATTGACGTGACCAGACATAATGTAGTTTGATGTTGAATTTTTGTATAGTGAATAATTAATGATGGCAATAAGTAACACAATCAGGAGAAATGACGTTACCAGACATAATGTAGTTTGATGTCGAGTTTTTGTATAGTGAATAATTAATGATGGCAATAAGTAACACAATCAGGAGAATTGATGTTACCAGACATAATGTAGTTTGATGTTGAGTTTTTGTATAGTGAATAATTAATGATGGCAATAAGTAACACAATCAGGAGAATTGAGGTTACCAGACATAATGTAGTTTGATGTTGAGTTTTTGTATAGTGAATAATTAATGATGGCAATAAGTAACACAATCAGGAGAACTGACGTTACCAGACATAATGTAGTTTGATGTTGAGTTTTTGTATAGTGAATAATTAATGATGGCAATAAGTAACACAATCAGGAGAATTGACGTTACCAGACATAATGTAGTTGGTGTCAAGTTTTTGTATAGTGAATAATTAATGATGGCAATAAGTAGCACAATCAGAATTGACGTTACCAGACATAATGTAGACTGATGTTGAGTTTTTGTATAGTGAATAATTAATGATGGCAATAAGTAACACAATCAAGAGAACTGACGTTACCAGACAGAATGTAGTTTGATGCTGAGTTTTTGTATAGTGAATAATTAATGAAGGCAATAAGTGACACAATCAGGAGAATTGACGTTACCAGACAAAATGTAGTTTGATGTTGAGTTTTTGTATAGTGAATAATTAATGATGGCAATAAGTGACACAATCAGGAGAATTGACGTTACCAGACAAAATGTAGTTTGATGTCGAGTTTTTGTATGGTGATTAATTACTGATGGCAATAAGTAACACAATCAGAATTGACGTTACCAGACAGAATGCAGTTTGATGCCGAGTTTTTGTATAGTGATTAATTACTGATGGCAATAAGTAACACAATCAGAACTGACGTTACAAGACAGAATGTAGTTTGATGTTGAGTTTTTGTATAGTGAATAATTAATTATGGCAATAATTAACACAGTAAGAACTGACGTTTCCAGACAAAATGTAGTTTGATGTTTAGTTTTTGTATAGTGAATAATTAATGATGGCAGTAGGTAACACAATAAGAATTGACGTTACCAGACAGAATGTAGTTTGATGTTTGAGTTTTTGTATAGTGAATAATAAATGATGGCAATAAGTAACACAATCAGGAGAATTGACGTTACCAGACAAAATGTAGTTTGATGTTGAGTTTTTGTATAGTGTACAATTAATGATGGCAATAAGTGACACAATCAGGAGAATTGACGTTACCAGACAAAATGTAGTTTGATGTTGAGTTTTTGTATAGTGAATAATTAATGATGGCAATAAGTGACACAATCAGGAGAATTGACATTACCAGACAAAATGTAGTTTGATGTTGAGTTTTTGTATAGTGAATAATTAATGATGGCAATAAGTGACACAATCAGGAGAATTGACGTTACCAGACATAATGTAGTTTGATGTCGAGTTTTTGTATAGTGAATAATTAATGATGGCAATAAGTAACACAATCAGGAGAATTGACGTTACCAGACATAATGCAGTTTGATGTTGAGTTTTTGTATAGTGAATAATTAATGATGGCAATAAGTGACACAATCTGAGGAATTGACGTTACCAGACACAATGTACTTTGATGTTGAGTTTTTGTATAGTGAATAATTAATGATGGCAATAAGTGACACAATCAGGAGAATTGACGTTACCAGACATAATGTAGTTTGATGTCGAGTTTTTGTATAGTGAATAATTAATGATGGCAATAAGTAACACAATCAGGAGAACTGACGTTACCAGACATAATGTAGTTTGATGTCGAGTTTTTGTATAGTGAATAATTAATGATGGCAATAAGTGACACAATACGAATTAACGTTACCAGACATAATGTAATTTGATGCTGAGTTTTTGTGTAGTGAATAATTAATGATGGCAATAAGTAACACAATCTGGAAAACAGACGTTACCAGACATAATGTAGTTTGATGTCGAATTTTTGTATAGTGAATAATTAATGATGGCAATAAGTAACACAATCAGAACTGACGTTACCAGACATAATGTAGTTAGTTTGATGTTGAGTTTCTGTATAGTGAATAATTAATGATGGCAATAAGTAACACAATCAGGAGAACTGACGTTACCAGACAGAATGTAGTTTGATGTTGAGTTTTTGTATAGTGAATAATTAATGATGGCAATAAGTAACACAATCAGAAGAACTGACGTTACCAGATATAATGTAATTTGGTGTTGAGTTTTTGTATAGTGAATAATTAATGATGGCAATAAGTAGCACAATCAGAACTGACGTTACCAGACATAATATAGTTTTATGTCGAGTTTTTGTATAGAGAATAATTAATGATGGCAATAAGTAACACAATCAGGAGAATTGACGTTACCAGACATAATGTAGATTGATGTTGAGTTTTTGTATAGTGAATAATTAATGATGGCAATAAGTAACACAATCTGGAGAATTTACGTCACCAGACATAATGTAGTTTGATGTTGAGTTTTTGTATAGTGAATAATTAATGATGGCAATAATTAACACAGTTTGAACTGACGTTTCCAGACAAAATGTAGGTTGATGTTTAGTTTTTGTATAGTGAATAATTAATGATGGCAGTAGGTAACACAATAAGAATTGATGTTACCAGACAGAATGTAGTTTGATGTTTGAGTTTTTGTATAGTGAATAATAAATGATGGCAATAAGTAACACAATCAGGAGAATTGACGTTACCAGACAAAATGTAGTTTGATGTTGAGTTTTTGTATAGTGAATAATTAATGATGGCAATAAGTGACACAATCAGGAGAATTGACGTTACCAGACAAAATGTAAATTGATGTTGAGTTTTTGTATAGTGAATAATTAATGATGGCAATAAGTGACACAATCAGGAGAATTGACGTTACCAGACAAAATGTAGTTTGATGTTGAGTTTTTGTATAGTGAATAATTAATAATGGCAATAAGTAACACAATCAGGAGAATTGACGTTACCAGACATAATGTAGTTTGATGTTGAGTTTTTGTATAGTGAATAATTAATGATGGCAATAAGTGACACAATCACGAGAATTGACGTTACCAGACAAAATGTAGTTTGCTGTTGAGTTTTTGTATAGTGAATAATTAATGATGGCAATAAGTGACACAATCAGGAGAATTGACGTTACCAGACATAATGTAGTTTGATGTCGAGTTTTTGTATAGTGAATAATTAATGATGGCAATAAGTAACACAATCAGGAGAATTGACGTTACCAGACATAATGCAGTTTGATGTTGAGTTTTTGTATAGTGAATAATTAATGATGGCAATAAGTGACACAATCTGGAGAATTGACGTTACCAGACATAATGTAGTTTGATGTTGAGTTTTTGTATAGTGAAAAATTAATGATGGCAATAAGTGACACAATCAGGAGAATTGACGTTACCAGACATAATGTAGTTTGATGTCGAGTTTTTGTATAGTGAATAATTAATGATGGCATTAAGTAACACAATCAGGAGAACTGACGTTACCAGACAAAATGTAGTTTGATGTTGAGTTTTTGTATAGTGAATAATTAATGATGGCAATAAGTAACACAATCAGGAGAACTGACGTTACCAGACAGAATGTAGTTTGATGTTGAGTTTTTGTATAGTGAATAATTAATGATGGCAATAAGTAACACAATCAGAACTGACGTTACCAGACATAATGTAGTTAGTTTGATGTTGAGTTTTTGTATAGTGAATAATTAATGATGGCAATAAGTAACACAATCAGGAGAACTGACGTTACCAGACAGAATGTAGTTTGATGTTGAGTTTTTGTATAGTGAATAATTAATGATGGCAATAAGTAACACAATCAGGAGAACTGACGTTACCAGACATAATGTAATTTGGTGTTGAGTTTTTGTATAGTGAATAATTAATGATGGCAATAAGTAGCACAATCAGAACTGACGTTACCAGACATAATATAGTTTTATGTCAAGTTTTTGTATAGAGAATAATTAATGATGGCAATAAGTAACACAATCAGGAGAATTGACGTTACCAGACATAATGTAGATTGATGTTGAGTTTTTGTATTTTGAATAATTAATGATGGCAATAAGTAACACAATCGTGAGAATTCACGCCACCAGACATAATGTAGTTTGATGTTGAGTTTTTGTATAGTGAATAATTAATGATGGCAATAAGTGACACAATACGAATTAACGTTACCAGACATAATGTAATTTGATGCTGAGTTTTTGTGTAGTGAATAATTAATGATGGCAATAAGTAACACAATCTGGAAAACAGACGTTACCAGACATAATGTAGTTTGATGTCGAATTTTTGTATAGTGAATAATTAATGATGGCAATAAGTAACACAATCAGAACTGACGTTACCAGACATAATGTAGTTAGTTTGATGTTGAGTTTCTGTATAGTGAATAATTAATGATGGCAATAAGTAACACAATCAGGAGAACTGACGTTACCAGACAGAATGTAGTTTGATGTTGAGTTTTTGTATAGTGAATAATTAATGATGGCAATAAGTAACACAATCAGAAGAACTGACGTTACCAGATATAATGTAATTTGGTGTTGAGTTTTTGTATAGTGAATAATTAATGATGGCAATAAGTAGCACAATCAGAACTGACGTTACCAGACATAATATAGTTTTATGTCGAGTTTTTGTATAGAGAATAATTAATGATGGCAATAAGTAACACAATCAGGAGAATTGACGTTACCAGACATAATGTAGATTGATGTTGAGTTTTTGTATAGTGAATAATTAATGATGGCAATAAGTAACACAATCTGGAGAATTTACGTCACCAGACATAATGTAGTTTGATGTTGAGTTTTTGTATAGTGAATAATTAATGATGGCAATAATTAACACAGTTTGAACTGACGTTTCCAGACAAAATGTAGGTTGATGTTTAGTTTTTGTATAGTGAATAATTAATGATGGCAGTAGGTAACACAATAAGAATTGATGTTACCAGACAGAATGTAGTTTGATGTTTGAGTTTTTGTATAGTGAATAATAAATGATGGCAATAAGTAACACAATCAGGAGAATTGACGTTACCAGACAAAATGTAGTTTGATGTTGAGTTTTTGTATAGTGAATAATTAATGATGGCAATAAGTGACACAATCAGGAGAATTGACGTTACCAGACAAAATGTAAATTGATGTTGAGTTTTTGTATAGTGAATAATTAATGATGGCAATAAGTGACACAATCAGGAGAATTGACGTTACCAGACAAAATGTAGTTTGATGTTGAGTTTTTGTATAGTGAATAATTAATAATGGCAATAAGTAACACAATCAGGAGAATTGACGTTACCAGACATAATGTAGTTTGATGTTGAGTTTTTGTATAGTGAATAATTAATGATGGCAATAAGTGACACAATCACGAGAATTGACGTTACCAGACAAAATGTAGTTTGCTGTTGAGTTTTTGTATAGTGAATAATTAATGATGGCAATAAGTGACACAATCAGGAGAATTGACGTTACCAGACATAATGTAGTTTGATGTCGAGTTTTTGTATAGTGAATAATTAATGATGGCAATAAGTAACACAATCAGGAGAATTGACGTTACCAGACATAATGCAGTTTGATGTTGAGTTTTTGTATAGTGAATAATTAATGATGGCAATAAGTGACACAATCTGGAGAATTGACGTTACCAGACATAATGTAGTTTGATGTTGAGTTTTTGTATAGTGAAAAATTAATGATGGCAATAAGTGACACAATCAGGAGAATTGACGTTACCAGACATAATGTAGTTTGATGTCGAGTTTTTGTATAGTGAATAATTAATGATGGCATTAAGTAACACAATCAGGAGAACTGACGTTACCAGACAAAATGTAGTTTGATGTTGAGTTTTTGTATAGTGAATAATTAATGATGGCAATAAGTAACACAATCAGGAGAACTGACGTTACCAGACAGAATGTAGTTTGATGTTGAGTTTTTGTATAGTGAATAATTAATGATGGCAATAAGTAACACAATCAGAACTGACGTTACCAGACATAATGTAGTTAGTTTGATGTTGAGTTTTTGTATAGTGAATAATTAATGATGGCAATAAGTAACACAATCAGGAGAACTGACGTTACCAGACAGAATGTAGTTTGATGTTGAGTTTTTGTATAGTGAATAATTAATGATGGCAATAAGTAACACAATCAGGAGAACTGACGTTACCAGACATAATGTAATTTGGTGTTGAGTTTTTGTATAGTGAATAATTAATGATGGCAATAAGTAGCACAATCAGAACTGACGTTACCAGACATAATATAGTTTTATGTCAAGTTTTTGTATAGAGAATAATTAATGATGGCAATAAGTAACACAATCAGGAGAATTGACGTTACCAGACATAATGTAGATTGATGTTGAGTTTTTGTATTTTGAATAATTAATGATGGCAATAAGTAACACAATCGTGAGAATTCACGCCACCAGACATAATGTAGTTTGATGTTGAGTTTTTGTATAGTGAATAATTAATGATGGCAATAAGTAACACAATCAGGAGAATTGACGTGACCAGACATAATGTAGTTTGATGTTGAATTTTTGTATAGTGAATAATTAATGATGGCAATAAGTAACACAATCAGGAGAAATGACGTTACCAGACATAATGTAGTTTGATGTCGAGTTTTTGTATAGTGAATAATTAATGATGGCAATAAGTAACACAATCAGGAGAATTGATGTTACCAGACATAATGTAGTTTGATGTTGAGTTTTTGTATAGTGAATAATTAATGATGGCAATAAGTAACACAATCAGGAGAATTGAGGTTACCAGACATAATGTAGTTTGATGTTGAGTTTTTGTATAGTGAATAATTAATGATGGCAATAAGTGACACAATCAGGAGAATTGACGTTACCAGACATAATGTAGTTTGATGTCGAGTTTTTGTATAGTGAATAATTAATGATGGCAATAAGTAACACAATCAGGAGAATTGACGTTACCAGACATAATGCAGTTTGATGTTGAGTTTTTGTATAGTGAATAATTAATGATGGCAATAAGTGACACAATCTGGAGAATTGACGTTACCAGACATAATGTAGTTTGATGTTGAGTTTTTGTATAGTGAAAAATTAATGATGGCAATAAGTGACACAATCAGGAGAATTGACGTTACCAGACATAATGTAGTTTGATGTCGAGTTTTTGTATAGTGAATAATTAATGATGGCATTAAGTAACACAATCAGGAGAACTGACGTTACCAGACAAAATGTAGTTTGATGTTGAGTTTTTGTATAGTGAATAATTAATGATGGCAATAAGTAACACAATCAGGAGAACTGACGTTACCAGACAGAATGTAGTTTGATGTTGAGTTTTTGTATAGTGAATAATTAATGATGGCAATAAGTAACACAATCAGAACTGACGTTACCAGACATAATGTAGTTAGTTTGATGTTGAGTTTTTGTATAGTGAATAATTAATGATGGCAATAAGTAACACAATCAGGAGAACTGACGTTACCAGACAGAATGTAGTTTGATGTTGAGTTTTTGTATAGTGAATAATTAATGATGGCAATAAGTAACACAATCAGGAGAACTGACGTTACCAGACATAATGTAATTTGGTGTTGAGTTTTTGTATAGTGAATAATTAATGATGGCAATAAGTAGCACAATCAGAACTGACGTTACCAGACATAATATAGTTTTATGTCAAGTTTTTGTATAGAGAATAATTAATGATGGCAATAAGTAACACAATCAGGAGAATTGACGTTACCAGACATAATGTAGATTGATGTTGAGTTTTTGTATTTTGAATAATTAATGATGGCAATAAGTAACACAATCGTGAGAATTCACGCCACCAGACATAATGTAGTTTGATGTTGAGTTTTTGTATAGTGAATAATTAATGATGGCAATAAGTAACACAATCAGGAGAATTGACGTGACCAGACATAATGTAGTTTGATGTTGAATTTTTGTATAGTGAATAATTAATGATGGCAATAAGTAACACAATCAGGAGAAATGACGTTACCAGACATAATGTAGTTTGATGTCGAGTTTTTGTATAGTGAATAATTAATGATGGCAATAAGTAACACAATCAGGAGAATTGATGTTACCAGACATAATGTAGTTTGATGTTGAGTTTTTGTATAGTGAATAATTAATGATGGCAATAAGTAACACAATCAGGAGAATTGAGGTTACCAGACATAATGTAGTTTGATGTTGGTTTTTTGTATAGTGAATAATTAATGATGGCAATAAGTAACACAATCAGGAGAACTGACGTTACCAGACATAATGTAGTTTGATGTTGAGTTTTTGTATAGTGAATAATTAATGATGGCAATAAGTAACACAATCAGGAGAATTGACGTTACCAGACATAATGTAGTTGGTGTCAAGTTTTTGTATAGTGAATAATTAATGATGGCAATAAGTAGCACAATCAGAATTGACGTTACCAGACATAATGTAGACTGATGTTGAGTTTTTGTATAGTGAATAATTAATGATGGCAATAAGTAACACAATCAAGAGAACTGACGTTACCAGACAGAATGTAGTTTGATGCTGAGTTTTTGTATAGTGAATAATTAATGAAGGCAATAAGTGACACAATCAGGAGAATTGACGTTACCAGACAAAATGAAGTTTGATGTTGAGTTTTTGTATAGTGAATAATTAATGATGGCAATAAGTGACACAATCAGGAGAATTGACGTTACCAGACAAAATGTAGTTTGATGTCGAGTTTTTGTATGGTGATTAATTACTGATGGCAATAAGTAACACAATCAGAATTGACGTTACCAGACAGAATGCAGTTTGATGCCGAGTTTTTGTATAGTGATTAATTACTGATGGCAATAAGTAACACAATCAGAACTGACGTTACAAGACAGAATGTAGTTTGATGTTGAGTTTTTGTATAGTGAATAATTAATTATGGCAATAATTAACACAGTAAGAACTGACGTTTCCAGACAAAATGTAGTTTGATGTTTAGTTTTTGTATAGTGAATAATTAATGATGGCAGTAGGTAACACAATAAGAATTGACGTTACCAGACAGAATGTAGTTTGATGTTTGAGTTTTTGTATAGTGAATAATAAATGATGGCAATAAGTAACACAATCAGGAGAATTGACGTTACCAGACAAAATGTAGTTTGATGTTGAGTTTTTGTATAGTGTATAATTAATGATGGCAATAAGTGACACAATCAGGAGAATTGACGTTACCAGACAAAATGTAGTTTGATGTTGAGTTTTTATATAGTGAATAATTAATGATGGCAATAAGTGACACAATCAGGAGAATTGACATTACCAGACAAAATGTAGTTTGATGTTGAGTTTTTGTATAGTGAATAATTAATGATGGCAATAAGTAACACAATCAGGAGAATTGACGTTACCAGACATAATGTAGTTTGATGTCGAGATTTTGTATAGTGAATAATTAATGATGGCAATAAGTAACACAATCAGGAGAATTGACGTTACCAGACATAATGCAGTTTGATGTTGAGTTTTTGTATAGTGAATAATTAATGATGGCAATAAGTGACACAATCTGGAGAATTGACGTTACCAGACACAATGTACTTTGATGTTGAGTTTTTGTATAGTGAATAATTAATGATGGCAATAAGTGACACAATCAGGAGAATTGACGTTACCAGACATAATGTAGTTTGATGTCGAGTTTTTGTATAGTGAATAATTAATGATGGCAATAAGTAACACAATCAGGAGAACTGACGTTACCAGACATAATGTAGTTTGATGTCGAGTTTTTGTATAGTGAATAATTAATGATGGCAATAAGTGACACAATACGAATTAACGTTACCAGACATAATGTAATTTGATGCTGAGTTTTTGTGTAGTGAATAATTAATGATGGCAATAAGTAACACAATCTGGAAAACAGACGTTACCAGACATAATGTAGTTTGATGTCGAATTTTTGTATAGTGAATAATTAATGATGGCAATAAGTAACACAATCAGGAGAATTGACGTTACCAGACATAATGTAGTTTGATGTTGAGTTTTTGTATAGTGAATTATTAATGATGGCAATAAGTGACACAATCAGGAGAATTGACGTTACCAGACATAATGTAGTTTGATGTTGAGTTTTTGTATAGTGAATAATTAATGATGGCAATAAGTAACACAATCAGGAGAACTGACGTTACCAGACAAAATGTAGTTTGATGTTGAGTTTTTGTATAGTGAATAATTAATGATGGCAATAAGTAACACAATCAGAACTGACGTTACCAGACATAATGTAGTTAGTTTGATGTTGAGTTTTTGTATAGTGAATAATTAATGATGGCAATAAGTAACACAATCAGGAGAACTGACGTTACCAGACAGAATGTAGTTTGATGTTGAGTTTTTGTATAGTGAATAATTAATGATGGCAATAAGTAACACAATCAGAAGAACTGACGTTACCAGACATAATGTAATTTGGTGTTGAGTTTTTGTATAGTGAATAATTAATGATGGCAATAAGTAGCACAATCAGAACTGACGTTACCAGACATAATATAGTTTTATGTCGAGTTTTTGTATAGAGAATAATTAATGATGGCAATAAGTAACACAATCAGGAGAATTGACGTTACCAGACATAATGTAGATTGATGTTGAGTTTTTGTATAGTGAATAATTAATGATGGCAATAAGTAACACAATCTGGAGAATTTACGTCACCAGACATAATGTAGTTTGATGTTGAGTTTTTGTATAGTGAATAATTAATGATGGCAATAAGTAACACAATCAGGAGAATTGACGTGACCAGACATAATGTAGTTTGATGTTGAATTTTTGTATAGTGAATAATTAATGATGGCAATAAGTAACACAATCAGGAGAAATGACGTTACCAGACATAATGTAGTTTGATGTCGAGTTTTTGTATAGTGAATAATTAATGATGGCAATAAGTAACACAATCAGGAGAATTGATGTTACCAGACATAATGAAGTTTGATGTTGAGTTTTTGTATAGTGAATAATTAATGATGGCAATAAGTAACACAATCAGGAGAATTGATGTTACCAGACATAATGTAGTTTGATGTTGAGTTTTTGTATAGTGAATAATTAATGATGGCAATAAGTAACACAATCAGGAGAACTGACGTTACCAGACATAATGTAGTTTGATGTTGAGTTTTTGTATAGTGAATAATTAATGATGGCAATAAGTAACACAATCAGGAGAATTGACGTTACCAGACATAATGTAGTTGGTGTCAAGTTTTTGTATAGTGAATAATTAATGATGGCAATAAGTAGCACAATCAGAATTGACGTTACCAGACATAATGTAGACTGATGTTGAGTTTTTGTATAGTGAATAATTAATGATGGCAATAAGTAACACAATCAAGAGAACTGACGTTACCAGACAGAATGTAGTTTGATGCTGAGTTTTTGTATAGTGAATAATTAATGATGGCAATAAGTGACACAATCAGGAGAATTGACGTTACCAGACAAAATGTAGTTTGATGTTGAGTTTTTGTATAGTGAATAATTAATGATGGCAATAAGTGACACAATCAGGAGAATTGACGTTATCAGACAAAATGTAGTTTGATGTCGAGTTTTTGTATGGTGATTAATTACTGATGGCAATAAGTAACACAATCAGAATTGACGTTACCAGACAGAATGCAGTTTGATGCCGAGTTTTTGTATAGTGATTAATTACTGATGGCAATAAGTAACACAATCAGAACTGACGTTACAAGACAGAATGTAGTTTGATGTTGAGTTTTTGTATAGTGAATAATTAATTATGGCAATAATTGACACAGTAAGAACTGACGTTTCCAGACAAAATGTAGTTTGATGTTTAGTTTTTGTATAGTGAATAATTAATGATGGCAGTAGGTAACACAATAAGAATTGACGTTACCAGACAGAATGTAGTTTGATGTTTGAGTTTTTGTATAGTGAATAATAAATGATGGCAATAAGTAACACAATCAGGAGAATTGACGTTACCAGACAAAATGTAGTTTGATGTTGAGTTTTTGTATAGTGAATAATTAATGATGGCAATAAGTGACACAATCAGGAGAATTGACGTTACCAGACAAAATGTAGTTTGATGTTGAGTTTTTGTATAGTGAATAATTAATGATGGCAATAAGTGACACAATCAGGAGAATTGACGTTACCAGACAAAATGTAGTTTGATGTTGAGTTTTTGTATAGTGAATAATTAATAATGGCAATAAGTAACACAATCAGGAGAATTGACGTTACCAGACATAATGTAGTTTGATGTTGAGTTTTTGTATAGTGCATAATTAATGATGGCAATAAGTGACACAATCAGGAGAATTGACGTTACCAGACAAAATGTAGTTTGCTGTTGAGTTTTTGTATAGTGAATAATTAATGATGGCAATAAGTGACACAATCAGGAGAATTGACGTTACCAGACATAATGTAGTTTGATGTCGAGTTTTTGTATAGTGAATAATTAATGATCGCAATAAGTAACACAATCAGGAGAATTGACGTTACCAGACATAATGCCGTTTGATGTTGAGTTTTTGTATAGTGAATAATTAATGATGGCAATAAGTGACACAATCTGGAGAATTGACGTTACCAGACATAATGTAGTTTGATGTTGAGTTTTTGTATAGTGAATAATTAATGATGGCAATAAGTGACACAATCAGGAGAATTGACGTTACCAGACATAATGTAGTTTGATGTCGAGTTTTTGTATAGTGAATAATTAATGATGGCAATAAGTAACACAATCAGGAGAACTGACGTTACCAGACATAATGTAGTTTGATGTCGAGTTTTTGTATAGTGAATAATTAATGATGGCAATAAGTGACACAATATGAATTAACGTTACCAGACATAATGTAATTTGATGCTGAGTTTTTGTGTAGTGAATAATTAATGATGGCAATAAGTAACACAATCTGGAGAACAGACGTTACCAGACATAATGTAGTTTGATGTCGAATTTTTGTATAGTGAATAATTAATGATGGCAATAAGTAACACAATCTGGAGAATTGACGTTACCAGACATAATGTAGTTTGATGTTGAGTTTTTGTATAGTGAATAATTAATGACGGCAATAAGTAACACAATCAGGAGAATTGACGTTACCAGACATAATGTAGTTTGATGTTCAGTTTTTGTATAGTGAATAATTAATGACGGCAATTAAGTGAATGAAGCGACGAAAGAAGAGAGTTGTACATAAATTTCAATGCAAAATTAATATTCAAAAACATGAGCTGAAATTTGCGGATGAAGAGATAGTTCAGCTATCTGAACATTACAGCTTCCCCAGTGGGGAAGTTGAGACGCTTGATTAGCTGAACTAGGAGGAGAAATTTCAGGCTTCGTGAAAAGAATGAGAAACAATAACACTGTCAGAAAACCGTAAAATATCTGAGAATATTTTATAATTGTTCTTTTGATTTAATAAATAAAGGTTTTTTTACGTGGTTAGTTTACTTCGGTCGCAGGCTAATATGATGTTACGTCAGGCTGATATCTTGGCCCTTATGAAACTAACCAAGTAATAACTTCTTAATATCAAGCAGGGACAGATACGATCTGATGCGATTTTTTTCGAGTCTTACAGTACAGAATGGGTAGAAAATGACTACTGCTTGAGCTCCTACGGAAATTCGATATGCAACAAACAATTCAATTCGAAATGCATTTTCGAATTGAAATTGGAGAGTCAAATAATGAATATTTAGAATTTAACCATGGTTAAAGAAAGCAATGCAGAGAGTCAAGATTTTTCAAAATTATAATCCAGGTTGACTAATACACTAATTACATCATCAAGGCATGATTTCAATGAAGGATGTTGTTGTTGGAATATTTTATCGGTTTGGACTTGAGTCATCGATTTGGGAACAAATCAGGTTTACACCTTTCATCCCATCTTTACAATGACCCTTGTCCATAAAAACCCAAACTTTTACTGCCTAATCCAATTTATTATACCGATGCACATACTATACAAGTTTAATAGAAATAAATATTGTTTAAACTAAAAACTAAGTATTTTCATTTTTCACCTATACATCATGGCCAAATTGTCTTCATTGGGAGGAGCGCAAAGAACTTATTCCACTTAAGGGTCATAACTCATGTTTCAGAGAGCAAAAATTTAAAAACAGGGAAAATCAGTAGTGCTGTCAGGTTGTGGCCATTGCTCTTTGTAATTGGTTAATTTGTACTGAAGGGAATAAGCAATGTAAAACCTAAACACAAAACTAAGTTCACAGAATATAATTTAACTGATTCTCAGGCAATTTGTTTTTTCAAACCAATTAGAGAGAGAAAAGATTTAGTTTTTATTTTTAATTTTTTCTTCATATAGAGAGCGTGACTTGAGAGGCTTTACCTTATCTTGTCACATTTTAAAAATAAAACTGTTATGCTCTTCAAATCTCAGTTACATACATCAATCAACAAAACATACAAATGGTTGAAATCTCCTGATTTTGTAATGATATTGGAAGACACTGAAAGGCAATAAAATGTCCTACGAGGAGGATCAGGTTCAATGAGAGGATCAGACAGAAGTGTGTAAACCCAAACTCTCTTTCAGTTCGTCTTCATTTTCAGAATCACTAGTTTTATCACCACTACCTCCTCCGGCTTCAACTCCCTCTTAACCGCCATCACCACTCTCCTCAGCCTTAAGCAGATGAAACTGGTGAAGGCTGTGAAGAAGGAGTTGATGTTGATGGAGGTAGTGAATAGTGAGCGATACTAGTGATTTTGAAAATAAAGATGAGTTTAAACTTTGATGCGAGTGAACATCTTGCTGTTGAAGAGAGGAGTCCTCCGGAACTGACTGAGAGCTACAGCAATTTCGTGAAAAAGGTTCTCCCGGAGGCAGGATTGTAAAAAGTACAGATGTGAAAGGGCTAACAAAATCATACAAAGTTATGTTGAGACAGATTTTCAATTTAGAAAAAATCATTTGAACACACAAACAGTGCCAGGTGTGATTGTCGGTTCTGTGCGATTTCCTGGGTACCATGACCAGCTTTCGGAACCAGGATTACACAGTAAATGGAATATCAAGCAAATGTCAAAGCTGAAGGTCATCTGCATTTTCTGTGGATGCAACCATATTCCAAACATTGATTGGCTATACAGTTTATACCGAAAGGTCAGCAATCTAAAATCTTTGAAATTCCAGAACAATAAAGGGAAATAACTCTATAACAGAATGTCGGACAAACATTGAAATCAAACATGACCTTCATTTTCTCTGGATGAGATCAAATACATAATATGGATTGGCCATGAGGTTATCATCTGGAAACTCAAAGTCTTCAAAGTTTTAAGATAATAAAGGACAATAACTCTAACAGAGTGTTGAAAAAATGTCAAATCAGAACTTGATCAGCATTCTCTTTTGATGAGAGTGTTAACATGAGACCACATACAGATACTAAATATAGACAAATAGGACAAGTTAAAACTTCAAGTAATGTCATACCATAATACATCACGTTAACAGAGGCATATAAAAACTTAAACATACACAGGCTTCCCTTGGAATAATCATGGTCAGGCTGAACTAAATCTTCCCTCCTCTTCTCAAGCTGTTGTGACGGTATAATACCAGCGGGACATTCATCATGATCCACCAACCTGGCCTGGAAAATATATGACAAGATCATCGATGTGATATTCTGCAAAATCAACAGCTAAATGAAAGCTCCGTACTTCTGAAAGTAGGAACTTGCAAATTACTGTACGCACAAAAGTGGGTCCTATTCTTGTTTAGATTGGTTGCAATCTGGCTGAAATTCTCTGTGTGCTTTTTAAACTCCTCATATGTGAGCTGGCAGATATTCCGGCCTAGGCTGGCCTAGGTCACAGAATCTCAAGCCACAGAAATAAGTAGTATTTGGACACATTTTATCAACCCCCCCCCCCCCCCCCCCCTCTGTAAATTAGCATACTGACCAATGATTGAGGAGATATGATGAAAATATTTTGAAAATATTTGGGTTAAGAGTTAATAACAGTTCTGTACAAAGATGAAAAAGTAGATTATTTAGTGCTAGTAACTTATATTTAGTGTAATGCTGAGCAACTGTAAAAAAGATATATCATGATACAGTATGGCCGCCGTTGACTGGTCACTTTCCAAGAATGGGCAATATGTCAACGGACACACAATAATATTAAATTCCATTCACTAATTATAGGAATAATCGTCAAAAATGTAATTAATGAAGCACAGAGTGCAACCCAGTGCTTCATTAATTAAAATTTTGCTGATGATGATTTTTTATTACCTGATAAATGCATGCGTGGACATCACTGCACAGGCGTGGATTATGACCAGTCCACGGACACTGTACTGTACAGCGGAACACAGTTAACTGAATATTTACTTTGCCGGTGAATAATATTTAATTAAAAGGAATACTCAATGTACATGAATTTGGCCCCTGTTCTTGCCATCCAGAAAAAGTACAAATCTGAAATTAGGATGACAGAAACTGCATGTGTAATCATTATATCCATGAAGAGAACATTTATTATCTGCTCTCAATTGGCATCGGATTATTATTACACATGTCAAGGTCACAGTTTTTGATAACAGTATTCAGTAATTAAATGATGAGCTCAATGAAATAAATTAGACTAGGTCATTTTTTGCCATGATAATATTTTTATGTGGGGCTACCATGCATTAAACGTGAAAAATAGAACACAGAGACACAACTATAAACTTCAGTGGTTATACTACAAGCGGAACAGTGGATTGGGATTACGTCATGCACAGTGCAAAAAACGCAATACCATGATGTCATGATCTCATTCATAAACAAGAGCATCGCCTAGCGGGGCAACATACCCCCATCAAAATTGGATCATGCACACGTTTCTCTGGGGTAAAGTTTGAAATTTTTGTTGACTCGACTATGTCTGTCCCCCCTCCAATCATTGCCCATTCCCCTGTCCTGTCGTGGGTAAAGGATAATTCCCCTGTTTTCACATTTTCATATTACGTGATCTGTGTTCTTCACAAAATAAAAAAAAATGGTGGCATCTATTTTATTCATGAGATAACTTCTAAAGGGTTGCAAGGCTGTTGTAGAATATTCTCTTCGCCGTTTACATTGGTAGCGTCCATTCATTGACAGGATAACTTCATTGGTAACGATTGACGATAGGTGGCGCCAAGGAAAAGGACATTGTGAGGATCATAACAGCTATAAACGGCGAGACTTCTCATCGTTTAACAATAAAATGGTGTTATCTGTCCCTGTCACATGCACAACACAATGGCAATTGATGATCAACATGGGTGCAAAGTTTGAACAATAAAGCAAGTAAAATGCTGGAGTAGGCGACACAACAGTGTAATGTTTCTAGTACTAAAAGGGGGCATAACTCTGGAAATAAAAACAGAGTTACCTGCTTGTTTCACATTCACAACGTCAATTGGTGATCAACATGCGTGCAAAGTTTGAATAATATAGCATGTAAAATGTTGAAGGAGAAGGCGACACAATACTGTAACGTTTTAAGTACTAAAAGGGCATAATTCTGGAAATACAAAATGGAGTTACCTGCTCTTGTCACATGAAATATGGCAATTGGTGATCACCATGTGTGCAAAGTTTGAACAATATAGCAGGTAAAATGTTGAAGGAGTAGGCGACACAATACAGTAATGTTTTAAGGACTAAAAGGGAGCATAACTCTGGAAATGCAAAACAGAGTTACCTGCTCTTGTCACATGCACAACGGCAATTGGTGATCAACATGTGTGCAAAATTTGAACAATATAGCATGTAAAATGTTGAAGGAGAAGGCGACACAATACTGTAATGTTTTAACCCTTTACCCAACGCAGACGATATCAAAATTTATTATTTTAAATATCATTTTTTTTAATTTTTCAAAAAATTTCAACAAAACCATATCATGTGACCCCTCGTTGGAACGAGCTCGACGAGCTCGTTCCAACGAGGGGTCACATGATATGGTTTTGTTGAAATTTTTTGAAAAATAATATTTTTTCAACTGCTGAATTTGCATATTACGCGGGCGGATGCGGCCGATTCGTTGGGTAAAGGGTTAAGTACCAAAGGGGGCATAACTCCGAAAACACAAAATGGAGTTACCTGCCCTTGTCACATGCACAACGACAATTGGTGATCGGGCGGGCGGGCGGGCGGGCGGGCGGGCTGGCGGTCGGTCGGGCGGGCCGGCGGGCGGGCGCATGGCGGGCGGGCGGGCGGGCACATGGCGGGCGGGCGGGCGCATGGCGGGCGGGCGGGCGGGCGGGCGGGCGGGCGGTTGGGCGGGCGGGTGGGCGGGCGGGCGGGCTTCGGTGATGGGCGGGCTCTCTTCGGGCCGTCGGGCGGGCGGGCGAGCGGGACGGACGGACGGGCGGGCGGGGCGGGCGGGCGGGCGATAGGGCGTCCGGGAGGGTGGGCAGGCAGGCAGGCGGGCGGGAGGGCATCCGGGAGGGCGGGCAGGCAGGCAGGCGGGCGGGCGGGCGGGCGGCCGAGCGAGCGGGCAGGCAGGCAGGCAACGCCATAACATAATACGAGCGTATAAAAATCAACTCATAGATGCTGAATGATTGTTAACACGGAGGATAAAACTTTTGAATCTGTTTTTTGCACCGACTAATGAACCACTTCATGTTTATATTGATTGGTATTTAACTTAGTATTGAGGACGGTAATATGACCTACCTGCCACCAGTCATCATCAACATCAGCATTTAGAATCTGTAAAATGTCACCACTTCTGAATGAAAGCCCTCCTTCCTTACAAGGAATTAATATGTCTTTCATTGGATCATAGTCAAAGTGAGCTTTTCTATAAACCTGTTGGAGGAAAATCCTATCATTAGCATATTTAGTATACTCAGTTTTATTTGTTTGTTTTATTTCTGTGTAAGCCGAGGTAACCACAGAGAATCGAGCAGTGATGAGTAACTATCAAACTCCCTAAGAGCAGAGTCCCCAACATACTAACTATACACAAGCAGGATTAGTTTTGGTTGAAGGCTAGTGCACCATCGATGTGTGTTACGCCTTAGTACACAGCATCACCATGGTCCCGCATGTATCTCCCAAAGGACACAATGCAGTTACCAGTGGCTAAGGCATTAATTTTACAAAATGAGCAATAGAAAAAGGTGCCACTTAGAGGTCATTCCAATAGCTGTTACTGATGGCAATTTTACCCCAATGCAGTGCTGGACCGATCAAGTATAAATGAATTAAAAACAAAGTAGGGACCAAAATATCATGAAAAATTGACAAAGTAAGGAACGTAACTCGGGTGAAAACTGAGCGGTCTTTTTTATAACACGCACAGGAGCAGCTTATCACATGAGTCGCCTGTACCAAATTGCAATGAAATGGTTAAGCTATCCACTCACTACCGAGAGATCGCTTCCGACTGGAAAAAAAATCATGAACAATTGACAAGTAAGGACCGTTATTCTAGTGATATGTGGACAACATTTTTATACCACAGGCAGGAGTGGCTTGCCACAACGATCCCTCATACCAAATTTCACTAAAATCCATTCACCCACTGCTGAAATATCGCTAGACGGATGGACACATACAGAGACAACTGTCGGGGGCATTGGATGCACGCAGAGATGCATGTAATCCAGTACACCCCATTCTCTTCGAGTGTGAGGGTAAACTTAGGCATCACATGATTTGGCTTTGTTGCAATTTCGAGAAAAATATTGAAATAAAAATAATAAAAATAACAAAATTTAATATCGTGTACATTTGTTAAATGATTCTCACAGAATATTCATCTGATTCTTCTCTAAAGGCTTATTTTCTCCCCCCTCAGAAGTCAACACTTTGATTAGAAGTGGTGTTTAATGACATCTTGGTTACTACAACCAGGTCATAATTACAAACCACTGCCAAGGTACTGTAATTTCTATTGGCAAGACCACCAAGAACCTGAATGCTAGAACATGTGTTCTACTTTATTTATTTATTCATTCATTCATTAATTCATTCATTCATTCATTCATTCATTCATTCATTCATTCATTCATTCATTCATTCATTCATTCATTTATATTTATTTATTTATTTATTTATTTATTTATTTATTTATTTATTTATTTAATTTATTTGTATCCATGTTGTCCATTTTAGAAGACTTCCATCCCAAATATTGATGATTGGGTCCAAATTTATCCGTAAAATAGAGTAAGTTAACAAGCACTGCTTCACTTTGCGGGATTCCCACAGGGGGTTATACATGTACATATAAGACAAAACAACCCACCAAAAATGGAACTAAGTTCTTGAACCCAACATGTCCCCCATAGAGAGCCCAAATATTACGCAAGGGACTCGAATTGAACAAACTTGAATTTGATCCCACTAGAAATGTTTTACACCAAATATGAAGGAATACTTACTTGTGGATCTGAAGATGAAGATGTTTAAAGAAATGTCAGAAATCTCCTCATATTGAATTATGTTAAACACTGGGCTCCAATACAAAACCCAAATATTAACCCAGGGACCCGATTTGAACAAACATGATTCTGACCATTCCCCTAGAGATGTTGTATACCACATATGAAAGGGTTCTGACTGGTGGATCTGAAGAATAAGATTTTTAAAGAAATTCCATCCTATTACACTAAGTTAAAATTCAGATAACCATAGGGAGCCTAAATATTAACCTTGGGGCGAGATTTGGACGAATTTGAATCTGACCTTCTTGAGATGTTGTATACCAAATATGAAAGGACTCTGACTAGTGGACTCGAAGAAGAAGATTTTTAAAGAAATCTCCTCATATTGCACTAAGTTAAACTCTGGGCCCCAATATAAAGCCCAAATATTAATTCAGAGACCCAATTTGAACAGACTTGAATCTAACCCTCCACCCCACCCCCTGTCGTGCGGCGATTTTTAAAGAATATTCCTCATAATGCACTAATTAAAAAGTTAAAATTTGGGCTCCCACGGATAGTCCAAATATTGACACTCCCAGATATGTCACATACCAAATACGAAAGGATTCTGTCTGATGGATCTGATGAAGACGATTTTTAAAGAATGTCCTCATACTGCACTAAGTTAACCTTTGCGCTCGAATAGAAAACCCAAATATTAACACAAGGACCCGATTTGAGCAAACTTGAATCGGACCACCTCAAGAAATGTTGTATGCCAAATATGAAAGGATTCTGACTTGTGGATTTGAAGAAGAAAAAGATTTTTAAAGAAATTTTCTCATATTGCACTAAATTAAAATTCGGGTACCCATAGGGAGCCCAAATATTAACCCGGGACTCGATTAGAACAAACTTGAATCTGACCCCAAGAGATGTTATATATACCAAATATGAAAGGATTCTAACTTTTGGATCTGAAGAAGATTTTTAAAGTGATTCCCTCATATTGCACTCAATTAAAATTTGGGCACCCATAGGGAGCCCAATTATTAACCCAGGTACTCGATTTGAACAAACTTGAATCAGAACACCCGCAGATGCTATATACCAAATATAAAAACATTCTAAGAGATGGTTCTGGATAAGAAGTTTTGATTCTGGAAAACAATTATGTGTGCTATCAGAGTTATGCCCCTTGAGATTTCCCCTGTGGTCGAAGCAACTTTATGTGAACAAACTTGAAGTGACATATGATAAAGAAGGTACATATCAAATTTGGTTCAATTCGGCCCCATGGATTATGAGGGGAAGTTGATAATTTAAAGTTGACGCCGGACAGATGGACAGGCGAAGGACAGAAAGTGCTCACATAAGCTCCCCCTGAATTTCAGTCAGGTGAGCTAGAAACAAGCGACAACTTCACATGAAAAGTTTTTCTAAGTCGAACGCAGGGCATAACTGTGGAAGGCATGTATGGATGTATCCATTCTCCCAGAATGCTCTATCACTACACCAAAAGATATGAAAATCCCACAACCGATGCTGAAGATATAATGCAAAATGTTTGTACAGAAAGTTTTATAAGTGTAACTCTGGTCTGTATGCATGAACGAAACATGAATATATCTTCTTCCCCGTGCTCGGCTCTCACCATACCAAAGGATATCAAAATCCACACACAAATGACGGACTTATAAAAAGTTTTTATAAATGTAACAAAAGGCCATAACTCTGGTAGAAATGTATGCTCAGAACCCACGATATGTGGATATTATGTCCCCCATGCTGCTCTATCAGCATACCAAAGGACATCAATATCGGACAGCTGATGCCGAAGTTATAATGCAAAACATTCATTTTATTGTTTTTCAAAGTTCAACAAGAGCCATAACTGTGGTATGAATGCGTGGACAAAACCAGCGATTTGTGGATGCCATTTCCAATGCTGGTCTATTAACAAACCAAAGGATATCAACATTTGACAACCTATGCCAGGTTTCTAATACACAATGTGTGTATGGACGTACATACGGACAGATGGACAGACGGACACAGTCCTCAACTAGACACCGATCCGTCTGAGAAGATCGGGGCCATAATAAATGATCCAATACAATAATAAGGAAAAATGCTTATGATTACAAAATACATCTGCATATGATGACTAAAATAACTGCTGCAGAACAATTTATTAACCTGATGTATTTCAGTACAATCGGTGGAATAACTAAATATCATCAAATTCCACTGTTCCTGCAAGTCCAAGTTCTATAGATATTACATGCTCACATGTATCGGGTGAGTGTCAAGTTATTTTTCAAATATGATTTGAAACATGGTAATGTTTTTCAAAGACACCATGCCACCTACAAGGGCACTCTTAATTTAGTAAGGTTTATTAATAAAGAAATGATTTGCTACAGTTTATAAGAGAGTGTCTGTTGGCACTCTCCAATAACTTGTAATACAACCACATAAGTTAAAAGTTAAAAAAGCATTGATGTCATAATGAATAATACATCTATACCTGTCAGTGGTTGACGACTTCCTTCCTGATTACGACGAGGCCTCGATATGGTGGGCATTTTGTCTGGTTTTCCGCCCGTAATACCGCAGAATCTAAACTGAGTTAGTAGTCCAGGCACATGAGACATAAAAATGAGAAAGTAAGGAAAAAAATCGGAGAAAGCTGATTTTTTTATATATTTCCGGGACACACATTGCGGATAAAGTGTGAAAAGTCCCCGCGAATCCGAGTTGAGCTTTTTTAGTTATAGCGTTTTTTCGATGAAAAAAAAAATTTAAAAAAAAATTCGACCGAGCTCCATATTTCTCATTCTTATTCGCCTTAGTAGGGTGAGAATCATAAATATCGTGCTGAATTATATTGAGAATACATATCCCCAACAGAAAATGCCAACTTTGTACCAATCCTCACACTCAATGGTGAAATATTCACGAAAATGTACAAAATTACGAAAAAAAAGTTATTGTTTCCATACACACAACGGTACACAACGTCCATTAAATCAAAGCTACGACTATTTTGGGAGTTAAATTATATATCAAAAATTGCAGAAAAGCAGTGGCTTTATAATGATATATAACAATAGTCATTTATTCCATAATGAACTGGTGAAACGTGTGAAATATTAACCATACCCCGTAAACTCAAATTCAAACGGCATCGACTTTTCTCATTCAAATACCGTATTATAGCATCACTGTTTCAATTTCCATGTTCGATTAAATCACATAATGTGGTGTTCGCCTACACTCAAGATGCATTGGCAGTGACGTTTGACCAACCACTTTATATCAAAGCAGTGGAGATTGTGTCTTCGTCAGATAAGTTGACAAAAGTTTTCGTTAGACTCTGCGGCTTCCATATGATTATGTCATATTTAGGGGCAATTGGTTCGATCATGGCTGGTAGCGGCTTGGATGAACTTTGGGGGACTGTTTATGCTGGTGGGTCAATCCATCATTTGATCAGTGGTCATGCATATTCAAGAGCAGTTCGTGCCCATTTGCTAACACAAATTGCCATTACAAAACTTGTGTTTGAAGAAAGCCGAACACTAGATAACATAGACTGCACAGAAGTCAATGAAATATTCTGTGGACTTGCCAGAGGTGACTGTACAACAATCAAGCTGTCAATCAAGAAAGTGTCAACCATCTACTGTCAAAATTACACGAACTGCTCCAGAATGCGTCCGTAGAACGCACAGGAAAGCTTTGGGTACAATACTACGAGCAAATAGGTCTTCTCCAGTTGTTCCCATGCGACTGGGAACTCCACACATATTGTGTTCGCAATATGATTCCAGTATTTCACGCAGGTGGTCATTTTGCATACGCAAAAAGTTCTCATCTCTATTTGCAGCAGATGAATGAGCTAACAGAAATAATGCAACAGGATGATTTGAAGTTGTTCACTGAGAAAGGTTACTTTACCATAAGGCGCTCAGATAAATTCTGGGACGGGATATATTCTGATCAGACCATAGAGCAATGTTTAATGAGAATGTTCAAGCTCCCTGGTGGTCTCACACATGGCAGGGGAATAACCGATAGCACTGTTGCGAAATGGGTACATGGACTACCTCTTTGCCTTCCGATATGTAATGCTCTCGAAAATTTTGTTCATGTTCACACTGGTCATGGCGAACAACATCGGGATCTCCGTCAAAGTTCACAATTGACTGATGCCAATGATATCACCAAATTATTGAACTGGCTCAGAGTGCATTCCCCCTTTCAGAATAGAGATCCACTACAATTAGTCTCTATAGCGACCGGGCTTGTGGCCGACGAAACTGTGAACTGTGACCAAGTTCGCAAAATTGGTGAATTTTGCGAATCGAATGTTGTAAGCAAAACGTTCAACAGCATCAAACTACGACGTGTTGACACTGTGAAGTCTTTCGCATCGATGGCAAATAGCATCAAAGTCCGTGGAAGTAAGGTAGTGATTGACCCCACAATTCTGTTCAACCGCATCACATGTGTTATTCCGTCACAAGCAGAGATGGAAGAGTATCTCAAATATGAACTCGCCCCGAAACCACCAGCATTGTTTGATTCTGCTGGAATGAGGAAGACACAGAAAAGCACGCTCGGTAAGATCCTCAAAACATACGGTTCCGAGCAAACTAAAATCCCAGAACATTCTCTGTTTGTTGTAGATGGTGGATTTTTATTGAGGGCAGTTGTATGGCCTAAACAGTCGTCATATACGGACATATGTACATCATATTCCAATTATCTAGTGAGACATTTTGGGGCGAACGTCGTGGTTGTTTTTGATGGTTACGCTTGCACAATGTCGACAAAGGGCATGGAACAAGCCCGTAGATCTAAAGACGGGTATTCCATTGATATCAATATCTCACCCGAGTTACCAGCCACCACACCCCAATCCGATTTCCTTGCAAATGCCAAGAACAAAACCCAACTGATCGATCTTCTAATGCAGGAGCTATCTGCTATCAATATTCAGTCCAAGCAGGCCGAGGCTGATGCTGATGTACTGATAACCGAAACTGCACTTGACATCGCTCAAGATGACAACAATGTTGTCGTTGTGGGAACAGATACAGACTTGTTAATCATTCTTACCTCTCGAGTTCAACCGGGATGTAATATTCACATGATGTATTCCATTACCCCAAACTTACTAGTTTCAGTTAGTGAAATAGCAACCAAAATGGGTGACCATAGAAGCAACCTCCTTGTAGCACATTCTATAAGTGGTTGTGACACTACTTCTGCACTCTTTCGAGTTGGTAAGAAGAAAGTATTCAGTACAATTGTCTCCGATGTTACTAGCGACTCACAACAGTATGTCAACACAATTTTGGCGGATGACAGTACACCAAGTGCAGTAGCCGCTGCCGGGGAACATCTTCTCCTGATCTTATACGGGAGTAAAACTGTTTCCTCTCTCGACCAATATAGATATGTCACTTACAAGCGTTATGTAGCAAAATCTAAACTGAATAAACCCATCGACCTAGCCTCACTCCCACCAAGCAGCGATGCTGCACAACAACATGTCTACAGATGTTATCTCCAGGTCCAACAATGGCTGGGCACTTCGCTTCCTCCGACGGATTGGGGGTGGTCGCTAGACAATGGACTTCTTGTACCGACTGCAGCCACAAAGCCATGTGCCCCCGATAACCTACTGAATCTGATCAGTTGTGGTTGCAAGAGTGCTTGTACAAAAAAGTGTGGGTGTAAGAAGGCAGGACTCTCTTGCTCAGGTTTGTGTAATTGCAGTTCGGATTCTTGTAACAACCACAGAAACACTGTCCTGTCGGAAATTTCTGAGTTCGATGAATAATATGTATATAGGTCATGTCATTTCTGTATATAGCGTTGATAATAGTCAATGTAACTTAATCCATGTTGATTGATTTGTACATTCTGTAAATATTATTTATTGATTTTTGTACATTCTGTAAATATTATTTATTGATCTAATGCTGCCAGACACAGACGTGTCTGTTCGGTCCCAAGCCCGAAAATAGTTGAGTTCTCATGCTGACGAATTTTATGCCAAAAGGGGAACTCGGCCAGAAGCAGAGGGGGTCTTCCATAATGTCTATTTTGTAAGCAATGATAAAAGTCTTCAAATGGTGGTGGATTTTTTATCGTCTGTCCAACTAACATCCCGTCCTGTACTACGACCCTTTGGTCAAATCCGTTAGGAAAATCGTCATTTTTTGCGTAAATCCGATACTTTTTTGTGAATTTTCAATAATTTTTCGCAGAAATTGTAACAGAATGCACATTTTCCTCTAGGTAAATGTATATTAGACATTATGTAGCTCGAAATACGCGTAAACAAAAAATACAGTTGGATCAATTCGAGGTTACAAAGTTCGTGCGATTTTTTTTTATTTTTTTCAAACGCGTTTTCGAAAAAAGGCTGTAGAAAAAAAGCTCAACTGGGAATTTAGGGGACTTTTGTCTAATCGTTCAGTGACATGTACTCGACATTCCCTGAAAAAATCAGCTTTCTCCGATTTTTTTCCCTAGTGAAACCTAATGTTCTTGGGCTATAGAAGAAAAAATTCATTGCATCTACAGTACTGCCGCCGTAGACTGATCACTATTTCCACAGATACAATAATATTAGATTTCATTCACTAATTAAAGGAATAATCCATCTAAGTGATGAAGTACCGGGTACAACCCGATGCTTCATTAATTAAAGTTTTGCTGCTGATGGTTTTTATTAACTGGTGAATACATGCATGGACACCAATGCGTGGATTACGACCTGTCCACGGCGTCTGTACTCTTAGATGCTATCAACTGTCTTGATTTATGAAATTTTGCTCCACTAGTGTGAATGTGTCAGAGAAAATCATGATCTGATTAATAACACGAGAGTGTCTTGTAATGCAGTTTGATTATTGTTCATTATAGTCAGAATACCTTGAACCATTCTTACTTGCAGGATTCTCTGGATTCTTCCAGGGAACTCAGGGCAGTGGAGCTGTACTTCTTTACCGCAGTAAACAATTTCACTGATAAAAAAAACGATTCAGTAATAAATGCCTGAAGTGGAAGTCCCATAAAGCAGGCAGTCTGTTTATGATTCATGGGCCAAACATGAATTCATATTTGTGTTGAAGCCATGATGGAGCTATAGTTGCTACAAGTAACCTTAAACACGAATAAATAAATAAATAAATAATATGATAATATAAAGTAGGAGAACAAGATTTATTGAAATATGAGATTTATTGTTTAAGTAACAGCGAAAGCAATCAAAATTTGGCAAAAAAAACTTATGAACGAAGGGCAATAACTCTCGTTAACGTATAAAGAAAAACTGTATTTCAAATTAGTCCATGAAATAAATTATTAATACAAAGTTGCACAGCAAACTTAGCCAGAACCCAACGCCTTTTGCTCAACTTATCACTTCTGGATAGACAGAATGACTGAGTGTTGATAGGATAGATAAAATGATGGTGGCCAGTGTTCAAGCTGCCCGCTGCCAATTGCATTAACAAAAACTCGTTTGGCATAAAAAATACAGTATTTGGCACCAAAAATTAGCACCAAAACAATTTTTGGTCGGTCTCAAAGGAACTGTGTTTATTATTTCTTATCAAAACATTTCTTTGTTAATATATCCTTTGTATCTTAGTTAATGGCTTTTTTAAGCCTTCTAGAAATAACAAAATAATTTGCTAATTGTTTTATTTGGAGTTAATGACCAGGGAATAAATAATAATCAAGATATTATTTTGTAAATTTAATAATCGTCATTTATTTATTTAGTTAGTTATTTATACTTTATGTATTTTTATTTATTATTTGTAGTATTTTATCTATATCTTTATCGCTTGTAGGTTTTTTCCACTAGTTGAAAATACTTACAAGATCCATGCAAAACTAAATTAAATTCTCATACTCTGAGTGAAACAAGGCACCCTCTGCAATGCTTTATATATTACACAATATTCATTTGTTTTCATTTACAATCAGATTCCATTTGGCAAAATCTTTCATTTAAAACTAAAATAATTCCACTTGGTACCAAAGACAATTTTTTTAGACCAGCGTAAACAATGCCAATAACTCAAAGCATTAACCCCCTTCACTGTGATGTCAAAATACCAAAATTTCAGGAAGCTGTTTTTTCCCATAATGCATCTAGAAATTTAAACAATTCAATCTCAATTGACAGAGCTCAATGAGCTCTGTCAAACAAGATTGAATTGGTTAAATTTCTAGTTGCATTATGGGAATTTTTTCTGCCTGAAATTTAGATATTTTGACATCAGTGTGCAGGGGGTTAATTTCGCATTTGTCTACACCATTGCAAAGTCCTATAAAAGTGATAACTGGGTATGAATGTCTGGACAAAACCCGTGATTTCTGAATATATACAGATTATCATGATAAATAAAAGTCCTTTACTATAGAAGACCACACCGATGAAACGGAAAAGTAGCCAAAGTCAACCAAAACGCAGCCATCTGCTCGAGCAACAACGAAGAAGTTAATGAAAACTAAAAAAGAACAAACAAAGATATACAGATTATCATGATATTGTGCATGTCCTGTGTTTTGTATCAGATTCCACGCGATGTCCAGAATGAGATCTCAACGGGCCGGCTTTGTGATCCCAATTTTTGGACGCCACCGAGAATCTGATACAAATCACAGGACATGCACATTATCATGATAATTCATTTATCTAACAATTCTGTCAAATAAAGAGATTAAATTTTAACCCTTTACCCAACGCAACGGTCAAAACCAGCCAATGCTGTTCTAAAAATAGCCAATTAATTTCCATTATTCTTTCATTTTTTGTCTCAAAAACATAGGTTATGACCCCTCATTGGAACGAGTGGTCATAACCTATGTTTTTGAGACAAAAAATGAAAACAAATTAGTTATTCAATAAAAGTCTGCTTTTTATGTTAGGTAAAGGGTTAATTTATTTTTAAACATTTTTTGGGACATATGATAGCACATAGCGCTACCGGAAACGAGTAGTCTATATGATACGGAATCAGAATGAGTCGTCGTTGTGATACGTACCGTTTCTCGTGGTTTTCAGGTCAAAATCTATATGATTGTTAGATAACATGCTCTATCAGCATCCCAAAGGACGTCAATATCTGACAAGCAATGCCAGGGTTATAATGCACAATGTGTGTATGGACGTACATACGGACGGACGGACAGACGGACACAGGCCTCAACTAGACACCGACCCGTCTGAGAAGATCGGGGCCATAATAAATGATCCAATAAAATAATAAGAAAAAATGCTTATGATTACAAAATACATCTGCATATGATGACTAAAATAACTGCTGCAGAACAATTTATTAACCTGATGTATTTCAGTACAACCGGTGGAATAACTAAATATCATCAAATTCCACAGCGCCTGCAAGTCCAAGTTCTAAAGATATTACATGTACACATGTTTCGGGCGGGTGTTAAGTTATTTTTCAAATATGATTTGTAACATGGTAACTTATTTCAAAGCCAAAATGCCACCTGCAAGGGCAGCCTTAGTTTAGTAAGGTTTTATTAACAAAGAAATGATTTGTTACAGTTTATAGGAGAAAGTGTCTGTTGGCACTCTCCAATAAATTGTAACACAGCCATATTCAAAGTTGAATGTTAAAAAAATCATTGAAGCTCCCAATAATTGTTTACCAAGATTTACTGTCATAGCCAGTCTTTCTAACCACCAGTCTTGACCACAACAATAAAACAAAATGAAGATTGCCAATCAGAGGAGAATCACTCGATCCCGCCTGTTGTATACTACTCAAAGTTTGCTAAGCACCAAGTACATCCAACTACCTGTTTTACGTTTTAGTTGAAATATTGTGATGAAAAGTGTACATATTTTTTTATTTAATTATATCTTTAATGATTTAAGTACAGAAATTAAGATTTTATTTGTGTTTGACATTATTTTTTAGCTTTGGGATATGATACCCATGGAAAAGGGATATTATTGGTACAAGGGGAAATTTTTTAGTACATTGAACAAAATGTATCCTTTTGGAAAACAACGTAGACTAGTCTTGCTGGCACGCGGCGCAGCTCTGACGTTGTAGTAGCGTCGACACAACATCAATACGATGGGACGGCGTTGTGTGTTTGCAGGAGGGTCCTACTACGGTGCAATTTATCAGAAACCTTCAGACCAACATCCCCTTTACCAATCCTGTGGCCTCGAGTCAGCCGGGATGGAATCCCTGCAGGCGCGCAGTGCAGCTGCTGCCTTCTTATAGCCTCGCCACAGCGCCTTGACGTTGTGGCGACGCTGTAGTAGCATTTCGGTTGCGTTATGTGCTCGTAGAGACGGCATGAGACATGTGCCGTACTTCGCACATGTATGCGAAGCATTCGACTTGACGCAGCTTTGTGCATTGCCACCGACGACGTTCGTATACTAGTTGAACCCCTTCTGTTTAGCCATTTCGAGTCAGTGATGGGCTCAACGTGGAGGTTCTTCTTCTAATACTATATATTATAATTGAAGCTAATCGAATCGGCAAGATAGTCTGCGAGTGAAGACATCACTACCCCACCCTCCTAGAATCTCCAACATTCAGACTATTCCAGACATGTCATACATGTATATATATATCATAGCCTTTTTTCTGCTCCTTATATTACTCATTCTCCAAATGCTACTTACATGTATCTTTTCCTATCACAAAGCCCAGGAAGGTTCCACACATCACAGCCTACATTCCGGTTTAGTCCCACTCTTACGGTATACTAGTAGGATTAATCAGGGTAGGTCCATCTCAGACAATGGCTGATTTGGGCACATATAGAAAAATAGTGGGTCTGTTTTACCCAAATGCCCGCGTGGGAAAGCGCCACCAAAAATGTCTCTACTTCTCCGAGGTACTGTTCGCAAATATCCTGTGCCGCTTCGGCGCAAAAGGCATAACACTGATGCTGTTACTCAACATCATAACAACTTGTGATTTGAACACAGATCACAACTACCACCCCGTATTGTACTCATTTCAGCCTGGTGGAATATAACGAATTCACAGCTGTTCAATGATGTTCTGACCTCCCAGAATAAGTTATGTCCCATATTAATTTGTCTCCTCACAGTTGGTCCCGTCCTTGTACATGTATGCTGTTGCCATCATATTTTAATAAATTTATCAGGCGACATCGAGATGAACCCAGGACCAGGAACACCCTCAACATCAAGTTCCGATCTTGATAGTTTTTTCCATTCGGGCGCCTTCCGAATCTAAGTCGAACTTTCTAAAATTGTTTCATCTGAACATTCAAAGTTTAAAGTCGAAACTTGATCTTGTACGGTGTGAAGCAATTGATTGTGATATTTGTGTTTTCACTGAATCGTGACTCAGTGAGTCCGATGAAAACTCTAAACTGCAAATCCAAGGTTTTCACGACGCACTCAGAATAGACCGACCAACCAGAGGTGGTGGTGTAATAGTGTATGTTAGAAACACACTGTCCTTCAAATGTCGGCAAGACCTCGAAGTTGCAAACCTGGAATGTATTTGGCTACAGGTAGACAGTAACAACCAAAGCTTTTTACTTGGTCCTTTTATCGCCCGCCGAACTCCGATAATAATGTCTGGGAACTCATTTCCGAATCCTTGGAGCGTGCGGGAGCGCGGTGGCTCAGTAGGTAGAGGTGCAGGCTGAGGCGCATGTGCAGATGCTGAGAGGACGTTTTCTTTTGATGTCTGGAAAATTTTCTTTTATAAGCCTTTTGCGCAATCAAAATCCAATAATTTTGTTAAAAGTATATCTGTCAGTATATATAGACCCTGCTGAGAAAATAAACTGTGCATTTTACCCCTTGAAGGGGCCATTTCGTGAAGTACTTTGATCATTTTGTGCGAGTGATATTTCTCCTGAAGGAGGCAAGATGGCGGAATCGAATGTTGTTGCTGGTAAGTCACCTTCGCCAAAAGGTTCAACGCAAGAAAAGATTTTAAAATCTGTCACTTACAAGAAGGATTGTACAGTTCGACTATTGGTTGGTGACAACCAGGGTAAGAAAGTAAATGAAGTACTGAAGCTTGTTGAAAAATCCTGTGGAAAAAACTCTATTTTGGCCTGCGTTCCAGTATGTGGTGATTCGTTTGATGTCACTCTGACTGATAGGTGTTTAGCAGAAGTTCTGGTTGACAATCTACGTGAGAATAAACCGGGTCATAATGCTAAGATTATTTATTCAGAACCTGTTGTGGTATCCTTTCTTTACTTGCCTTCCTACATTGAAGATGACATTATTTTAGAAAAATTAATAGAACTTGGTATTATTCCATTATCACCCGTTCGTCGGAGGTATTATCCAGGGACTGAGATAGCTGATGGCACTCGTTATGTTAAAATTCGTTTTCCTCCCCACATTAAATCTCTTCCATACAGTATGCGTTTTAATACAGTGGATGGCCCAGTCTATTATAGAGTATTACATAATGACCAGATTAAAGTATGCAGTAAGTGTCTCAGTGATCAACACATTTTAAAAAACTGTCCTGAAATTTCTTGTTATAAATGTCACATGAAGGGTCACATGTCAAGATTTTGTACTGAACCCATTTGTGAAAAATGCAAGAAACTGTGTAAATACTGTAATTGTGAAACAAAAGAAGATGAAAATGTTGAAGGTTCACACCCTTATTATGATCAACTGTGTGATAAATGTGGATTGACATTTGCCAATTGTTCATGTACTGCATTTGATGATACATCTGACTGGTCTGCACCTAACACTTCTGACAGTACTGTGTGTGACTCTTCCAATTTAGAAACTGAAATCCCCAGTTCTGCAAACCCTACCCCACCAGATGAGGTTCCCCCTGTGGTGCCAAAGGATGATGAAATATGTGCTGAGGGTCCTGTTGATCAGTCAGATGAACATATGGATCAGAATTTAGAAGTCACTTCTGAGAATGGGGAGTCAGTCATCGAGGTTGCATCGGTGAATGATTCTCTCAGTTCTCAGCAGTCGGATATGGAGGTTGATAAATTACCAATGAAACTGAGAAAAAGGTCACAAAATGACCGTATTTTGAAAAATGCTAAAACAAAATAGAAAAAAGAAAGAGGATTCTGTCTGATCTACAGGACTTCTGGAATGGCAACGTTAATGCTTCCACTTCTCTTTGCAATGGTGATATTGTGTAGTTTAAACTGCAATGGGTTGAGGAGTGAGGACAAATTTAAAAAACTTACTGCTTTATTGAAAGAAAAAAGATGTGACATTGCCACCCTACAAGAAGTGCATATTGACGAAGCATTAGTTAAAAAATATGAAAATATTTGGGGCGGTCGGATTTTGTCTAATAATTATACAAACACGTCTTGTGGAGTGGCAGTGTTGCTTTCCAAACAATATTCAAATTCTGTTACAGAAGTATCCATGGACGACCAGGGTCGGGTACTTATCGTAAAACTTATAATTGAGAATATTGTGTACCATATTGTTTCCGTTTATGCCCCAAATGATTTGAAAGAAAGGGTAACGTTTTTCCTTAATTTGCAGAATTCAATTATAAATCTGGAAAATCTCATTATGATGGGAGACTTTAATACACATCTTGGCCCGCTTGATTCTAAGAATTTTTTTACGAACAATGCTTCCAGGGCTCTGTGGTCCATTATTCAGGATAATGAACTTACAGAGCTTTGGAGGCACAAAAACCCTGACAAAGTACAGTTTTCCTGGCATCGGTTTACATTAGATACATTGCAACAGAGTAGAATTGATTTCATTATCAATGCCCGCAGCCTAACATGTTTTAACCAATTTTGTTATTTACAGAACACAAGTCTCAGTGATCATTGTCTTTTAGTGTCAAAATTTAATTTAGATCAAACAGAATGAGGGAAAGGGGTTTGGATTTTCAATAATCAACTTTTAGCAAATGAACATTTTATTAAGGATATAAAACTTCTGATAGAAAAAGAAAAATCATGTTTCTTATTCACAGAAGATTTACTGACATGGTGGGATAAGTTGAAATACAAAATTAAAAAATTTTCAATCATGGCTGCGACTCGTTTGAATGGGGAAATTATGGAAAAGGAAAAGTTGTTAAGAAACCAATTGAGAATAGAGTGTGCAAGAGTTTATAGAATGGGGTTATTGCCAATTACGAACAAAAAATTCAGCAGTTAGAAAATGATTTAAAGGAGATTGAAGATGTTAAACTTAACGGGGCAGTGCTACGGTCAAAGGTTAAAACAATTGTGGAAGGTGAAAAGAACACTGCATACTTTCTGCGAAGTGAAACTCAAAAACAAGAGTCAAATTCAATGAAAGAAATTTTAGATTCTGATGGCACGCTTGTAACTAACACATTTCACATTTTAGAAGTTGCAAAAGAATTTTATCAATCCTTATACAAAAAAGAAACTACTGATGTCGAATGTGAAAATATTTTAATTAATTCATTGAGCAAGAAATTATCTGTTGAAGACTCAGATTCTGTAGATAGCCCCATTACATTAGATGAACTGAGGTGTGCACTTTTTTCTATGCCAGACAACAAATCCCCCGTACTAGATGGGTTAACTTCTGAGTTTTATAAAACATTCTGGAATTCACTTGGATCAATTTTGCTTGAAGTCCTTAAACAGTCATGTATAAATGGTGAGTTTCCTAGGTCAATGAAACAAGGGTTAATTGTATTAATATATAAGAAAAGGGGATTCAAATGCGAATTGAAAAACTGGAGACCTATCAGTTTATTAAATGTTGACTACAAAATAATATCCAAATCATTGGCAAATCGCTTAAAACACGTTATTAACAATATTGTTTCAGAGACACAGACCTGTTGCGTTCCAGGGAAAGACAAAAGTGAAAATATTTTAAGTATTAAAAGCGTTATTGAATACATTGAGTACAATAACTTGGAGGGAGCTCTTCGTAAACTAGATCAGATGAAGGCATTCGATAGGGTAGACCATGATTATTTATTCAAAGTTCTGGAAAGGCTAGGACTGGGGGTTAATTTTATTTCATGGTTAAAACTTTTGTATAAAGGGGCTTGTAGCTGTTTAAAAATTAATGGTTATACTTCTAGTTTTTTTTTCAATATTGAAAGGTCAGTCCGTCAAGGGTGCCCAATTTCAGCAATGTTATACGTTCTGTCTGCCGAACCATTTGCTGAAATTATTAAAAAATCTGAAGATATTACTGGCATTTCCCTCCCTGACAATTCAAAAGCTTCCATTTTTCAACATGCTGATGATACGGAACTAATTTTAAAAAATAAAGATTCAGTCCCAAGAGTATTAGAAAAACTTGCTATTTATAGTAAGGGTTCAGGGGCAAGGGTTAATCTAGAAAAATGTGAGCTAATAATGCCTTTAGGTTCAATTAAAAATCAAGTTTTCAATAACTGTCCCTTCAAAATTCAAAATGAAACCATTGAAATTCTTGGTGTTTTTCAGGTCCAAATGAAAACAGGTGCTATCAGCTAAATTGGGAGCCACTCATTCAAAAAATTAAAAAAACTTTAAACTTGTGGAAATCTAGAATTTTAACTCTGAAAGGAAGGGCTATAATACTCAATTCTTCAGCGCTCTAAAAAATATGGTATATTTTAACTGTTTCTCCTATTCCACTGAAATATGAAGAAGAATTGAGTGCTATTCTAACACACTTTTTGTGGAATGGTAATAGATCCCTGATTCGTATGGAGGTTGTAAATCTTGAACCCTCTCGTGGAGGATTTGGTATACCAGATATAACAAAAAAGAAATATGCCCTGCGTTTGAAATGGGTTAAACGGTTTAATACCACTATATTTCCTTGGAAATCTTTGATGAAATATTGGTTCATGTCATATAAAAATCTGAACCTAGAAAAAGGAATATTTTATATAATTCCGGAAATGAAATATTTGAGACAATTACCGGAATTTTTCAAAGAAATCCTCGTTGCGTGGGATAAACTTCAGTCTGATAAGAAATCTATAGTAATACCGGATTGCGATATTCTGGAACAAAGCCTGTTTAACAATTTATCACTTGTTGATAATTCTAGAACAATTTCTTTTGGTCAGTGGATAAATTCGGGAGTTACAAAAATTAAGGACATTTGTTATGAAGTTATTCCTGGTTTTCTGCCAATACCTGCAGTTTGTGAATTAGTAGACCCAGATTTTAATTCTGATACCAATACAATTAAATTACAATAATATACTTCGCGACGCTATCCCCGTTAGGTGGGAAAACTTCATTAAAAATCCAACTCGTTGTGAACGTGACGACACTATCTTATCTGCAGCAGAAGGGGAAATTCACTCTGCCGATATTTTAACTACAAAAACTGGTTATAAATTCCTTAGGAAAAAATCAAATGAAATTCCTTCCGGTGAGAAATTTTGGAAATTTGTATATCCAAATTTGCAATTTGAACGAATTTGGAAGAATATTAAATCTTTAAAAACTCCAGACATGTGGGAAATTGATTTTAAAGTTGCACACAATATTCTATTCACCAAAGAAAAACAAAAGTTGACTGGGCATTCAGATTCTGATATGTGCGAAATGTGTGTCACGGAAATAGAAAACGTGAAACACATTTTTGTTGACTGTGCACTTGTGTTTGACCTACAGACGAAATGTCGTTACTTAATTGACACACTCTTTGTCGACACGGTGCCGTTATCGCATGATTTGTTTGTCCAAAGTCTTTTGTTTGGTCTGACAGACCAAGTGGAAAATGTGAACGTGTTCTTGGTTAACTTTCTGTTATCGAATTACAGGTTGGCGATTTTCACGAGAAGGAATTTTTTCATGAAAGAAAACAGATTAATACCACACATTCGCTTGTTTGAAATGCTGCTGAACAAAAACCTGTCCTATTATTACAAACATTTTAAGGACACTGGCCAATATCATAAATTTGAAAAACTATTTGTGAGAAAGAACAAATTGATTTTCGTGTTAGATGATTCGCCCTTTATTGACCTAACGTAGTTTACAGACAACCTGATTTTCATGTAATGCGGGAGTTGTGATTTTATGTGTAGGGATGGTTGGGTGGGTGGGGCGGGGGTGGGGTTTCTGCGGGGGTGGGGGATCTTCTGGGTAACGTTGCAAATCTTACAGTGACAAACAACATATTTCTTTCCGAGTTTTCCTCCGTGTAAGAGATGATGAGTGTAATTTCATCATGGACTGCTTATTTTTTATCATTTGCCATTATAATGAATCTCAAAATTGAATCGGAAAAAAACATGTTTTTGTGACAGAATGTTTGATGGCGTTTCGTTGTGGTATTGTATTGGGTGTAACACAATACTATTTAGTTATAGCTAGTTCTGTGATATTTGTAAATATTTTGATGTTTTATGACAATAAAAGATAAAAAAAAGAGGTGCAGGCTGCAAGCCGAGAGGTCCTCGGTTCGAATCCCACCTGCGGCAACCGCGTTGTGTCCTTGGGCAAGACACTTCACCCCCATTGCTCATGCGGGGACACGGTGACGCTGTGTACTAAGGAGTACTGCACGTCGATGGTGCGCATGTCTTCAACCAATCTAACCCTGCCTGTGCTGCAGTGCAGAGTTACGATGTTGGGGAGCTGGCAGCTGCTCGTCGTTGCTCGGTGGTTCTCTCCGGGTACTCCGGCTTCCTCCACCCGTAAAACTGTCGCGGTCATGATTAGCCATTGTGCATAAATATGTGACCTTAAACACCATTAAATAAATAAATAAATAAATTGGAGCGTGCTATAGATTCCAATATAAAATACGTCGTATTAACAGGAGATTTTAATGACGATCAAATGACACCACAGTCAGGGCCAATTAAAGATATACTGAAGCAATATAATTTATCTCAAGTTGTGAGACAACCGACATTCTTCACCGAAACCTCGTCAACCTTATTGGATCTCATAATCACAAATAACCAGGATTCCGTTAACGCTCAATTTGTTGAAGACCCCTTTTATGCTGAACTTAAACGGTATCATTGTCCTATCGTGGCCGAACTTAAATTTCCAACAAAACATAATTATTCAGTCAAGCGACAAATATGACTCTATGCAAAAGCCGATTTCATCGCATTTAATAAGTGCATTGTGGATACGGACTGGGAAGACACTTTATCTTTGCAGTCGACAGTCGCTGTTGTTGATCATTTTACAACACTCTTAGGTAAGATGGCTTCTAATTTTATCCCTAACAAACGAATCTTAACCAGACCAAATGAGCCCAGGTGGATACATGCCGGAATAAAGCGTCTAATTCGTCAGCGAAAGCGCCTTCATCGCCTAGCGAAGCTAAAAAACACCGCGCATGCCTGGGAGAAATAAAAAAAGAAAGGAAACTACCTCTTCTGTAAGAGAAGCCAAGGCCAGATATTTTAGTGACATTGAAAATACACTGAAATCCCGCACAGTATCGGCCCAGCTGTGGTGCAAAACACTAAAATCTCTCCTCGGCAGTAAAACCTCGGAGATACCAGATCTCCACCACAACGGTCAAATACTGAGCTCAGAAGTCGAAAAGGCCGAAGCTTTCAACGAGTTCTTTTGTTCGATATCAAATGTCACTGATTCCAATGTTGTACTCCCACCATTGGTATTCGACCGCAATCGTCCAATCCTCTAAAATATCACCCTTTCCCCAAAACACGTCCTCGATGCACTGAAGTCACTCAACGTCTCGAAAGCATGTGGTCCCGACAAAATATGCCCAAGAATTCTAAAGGAATGCTCATATAGCTTAGCCAAACCATTGACTATAATTTTCAACCGCCTCCTAAGTGAAAGTTTTTATCCCCCGCATTGGGAAAAGGCAAATGTTTCTCCGATATTCAAAAAAGAGTCCCCTAACCTCGTGACAAACTATCGCCCTATCTCTCTTTTGAGCTGTATCGGGAAAGTCTTTGAAAAATGCATATTCCAAAAAGTGAGCGCCTCCCTCGACACAAACTCCCTGCTTACCCGATTCCAATCTGGGTTTATGCCCAAAGACTCCACAGTCCTTCAGCTGAGTGAAATGTACAATACAATCAGCAGTGTCCCTGACGAGGGGAGAGAAATACGATTTGTTTTCTGTGATATCAGGAAGGTGTTTGACAAGGTATGGCACAAGGGATTACTATTCAAATTGGAAAAGATAGGAATTGCAGGACAATTGCTCCGGTGGTTCAAGTCATATTTGGAGGATAGACAACAATGTGTAGTTATCAGGTCCCACTCCTCCGAATGGAGAAAAGTTTGTGCGGGTGTTCCCCAAGGATCCATACTGGGTCCCCTCCTTTTTTTAATATACATAAATGACATTGTTGACGACGTCTTCTGTAACATTCGTCTATTTGCGGATGACACATCCCTTTACCTCACTGTTGAAGACCCGGATAGAACAGCAAAACGTATAGGAGATGACTTAAGGGGGGATTGAAAAATGGGCAAGTCAATGGTTAGTAGATTTTAACCCGACTAAGACTGAATCACTGATAATTTCGCGTAGAGTTTCCGGGGTAACATATCCTCCTCTGAGTATGTCAGGCACTACCATAAGAGAGGTTAGCAGTCACAACCATCTTGGTCTAATCTTCAACAACCGTGGTTCGTGGAGAGATCATATCGCTGATATAACATCGAAAGCCTGGAAAAGAATATCCCTTCTCAGGAAATATAAATTTTCTCTCGACCGTAAAACCCTGGAAAAAATCTACTTTGCCTTTGTACGCCCCGTGCTCGAATATGCGGACACTGTTTGGGATAATTGTTCCGAAGGGGAAGTAACAGAGTTGGAAAAAATTCAGGTTGAGGATGCCCGAATAGTTACCGGAGCAACTGGAAGTGCCAATAAAGATTAATTATATGCCGAGACGGGGTGGGAAAAGTTGGTAACTCGAAGAGAAAAACAAAAACTAAAACAATTTTATAAAATGTACCACCACCTTGTCCCTGGTTACTTATCAACATTAATTCCACCTTCCTCTTCGGTTGCTCATGGCTATTCCCTTCGCAGGATCAGTAATCTATCTATTCCTTATTGTCGCACTACCTCACATCAAGACTCATTCATACCCCCCACAACCAAGATATGGAATAGCATACCCACCGAGAGGGGCGCGGTGGCTCAGTAGGTAGAGGTGCAGCCTGCAAGCCGAGAGGTCCTCGGTTCGAATCCCACCTGCGGCAACCGCGTTGTGTCCTTGGGCAAGACACTTCACCCCCATTGCCCATGTGGGGGCACGATGACGCCGTGTACTAAGGCGTACTGCACGTCGATGGTGCGCATGTCTTCAACCAATCTAACCCTGCCTGTGCTGCAGTGCGGAGTTACGATGTTGGGGAGCTGGCAGCTGCTCGTCGGGTACTCCGGCTTCTTCCACCTGTAAAACAGTCACGGTCAAGATTAGCCATTGTGCATAAATATGTGACCTTAAACATCAATAAATAAATAAATAATAAATACCCACCGAGATCAGGGAGAATAGTTCATTTTACCAATTTACGTTGTACTTCAACAGGGACAAATTACCCACTCCCAAGATTTTTTACTTCCTAAAGTCACGCACAACCCAAATACACCACTGCAGGTTACGGCTACGTTGTAGCAATTTAAATGATCACCTTTATAATAATCATCTGTCCAGTTCGCCCCTTTGTTGGTGTGGAGAGCGTGAAACGACTGATCACTGTTACTTCAACTGCCAGTTGTACTCGGACATCAGAACTGAAACGCTCGAAACCCTACCATACACTATTGACACATATACTCTTCTATACGGAAGTACTTCTTATCCCCCTGAAGTCAATGAGATTCAAATGCGTCCACGCATATATTGAGGCAACTAGTAGATTTTAGTGTGACGTTGTCTGGATGGTGGTTATCACACTAGCAAGCTACCGTAGGGACCCACAAGTTTTTTGTTTGTTTTGCTTCGTTTTTTTTATAACCGCGGTACATATCATACATTCAAACCCCCATCCACGCCCCTCTCCAATTCGGTCAATCACGATCCGTCCCTCTCGTCTTTTCAAGTACTTCAAGTAACATGGGTAACTCTTGATGATAAATCTCCAAATAGGTTACCCGAATACTTCTCGTTTATTTACAACTCGCAGGTCCAGAGATCCGTGAGTCTCGTCCTATGGCAGGATGACAATGCAACCAGTATACTGTGCAGGTCGATTGACCAAGCTACAACTAGTTTTTCTACCAAGATTAATTAGCGTTACCAGTATCGGACGCTTTCCCCGTGGGAACAGTTGTTAGATTATATGTGGAACCATTCCAAACAACCTGGGCTTCTCCTTCTTTATACCTCCACTCTACATTCCTTTCCTCACACTCTCTCATTTCATAATATCTCTTACTCTTTTCTGTTATGTTCAACCGGTGTACGATAATATATTTCCACATTTTCATCGTCTGTGTTTGAACTTCCTTTGTTATGTTGCTTCATGTGAGTAATTTGTTACAAGGAGACAGCTTACATAAGCTATAGCTTGCTGCTGAATCCTCTTTCATCTTTCACATTTATGTATCTTGATGAATTGTATCATAATTTTCTGTCAAATTAAGGAAATAAAATATTGTTTAAACTAAATTTGTCAGTATGTCAAAAAGTTTACGGAGCGAACTGGTATGTCTTCAATATCAAGTATGAGACCAATTACTGTTAATTACAGCTTGACAACGCTTTCTCATGCTCCCAATCAGGTTCCTGGTGGTCCTTTGTGGGATGTTGTTCCATTCTTGGCCCAGCATGGCACCAAGCTCCTGGACACGTTTTGGATGGACTGGACGGGCTGAAACTGCAAAATTGCAAGCTGCAACTCATTCCAGACATGTTCGATTGGATTGAGGACAGGGGATCTTGCTGGCCAGTCTATACACTCAATCCCCTCCCTCTGTCGGTACTCCCCAATAGCATGAGAAACATGAAGACGGGCATTATTGTCCATCAGAAAGAATCTATCACCCACTGCACCTGTATACAATCTGACATGGACATCCAGGATCTCATCAATATACCGTTGTGCTGTCAATGTACCACGTCCAAGAACACAGAGCACTATACGTCCACCCCAACTGATGCCCCCCAGACCATGATTGACCCTCCACCATAGCGGTCATGCTCAGCAACGTTGGCTGCATGCAATCGCTCTCCTGGTCTTCTCCATAGCTAGAACGCCTATTTGTATGGTCTAGGCAGTACCTTGACTCGTCTGTAAAAAGGACAGGTCACCAGTTTTCTCTGGTCCATCCAGAGTGGTCGAGGGCTCATTCATATCGTGCCTGACGTTGGCTCTGGGACAGCGGAATGCGAATACATAGTCTTTTCGATCTTAGACCACCTTCGTGTAACCTTTCCCGGATAGTCTGCTTCGAAACATTTACCCTGAATGCATTTTGAAGGTCACTGCGAAGCTGGGTTGCTGTCACAAAGCGGTTCCTACGGACCTGAATGTTCAAAAACGGGTCTTCAGCTGCAGATGTTGCACTGTCTCTGCCACCACTATGCTGCCTTACTGGTGTGCCATACTGCTGAAATCTTGATCAGGCTCTGGTGATCACCATATAGTGCACACAAGGGCTTAACCCTTTACCTAACCCGAAAAGCAGACGACACTTGCAAAAATAATTCTTGAATAACTATTTTTTTTCGTTTTTTGTCTTAAAAACATGGGTTATGACCCCTCGTTGGAACGAGCTCGACGAGCTCGTTCCAATGAGGGGTCATAACCCATGTTTTTGAGACAAAAAATGAAAAAAATAATGAAAATTAATTGGCGATTTTTGAGAATAGCGCTGGCCGGTTTTGGCCGTTACGTTAGGTAAAGGGTTAACCAAACTGAGGAGGACCTTGCTCCACCACCCCTACAACCCGCCACATTTCTGCTTCAGACAATTGTCTTCTTACATTTGCATTTGCCATATTCAATCATTACATGACAAGGGTTTGTGTTGAAATGAAGACTGAATACCCTACACATGTCATGTACATGTAGACAGTACACGAAAACATCATGAAAATCAAGGGGTGCATGCTTTCCATGACTATCACGAAAAGTCAACCTGTCAAGAGAGCTAATGTAAACACTGGGGACAATCTCATTTCTCAATCACATTCAGTGCTTAGCAAACTTTGAGTAGTATATAAATTGGGATGCCTGTAATTTCTTTACGTTCAGTGCAGCGAAAAATTATTGCGGTAATTATCCCCCTTCATGTGCAATGCAATGCCAGAAAAAGACAACTGTACTTTATCACGATTTTATAGAACATTTTCTGTTCCCACTACAGAGCAAACAACAAGTGTATGCATTGTGTAAATATAGAGTAATCGCTTGACTGGACTGGTTACGTGAAATAATTCATGAGAGGTGATGGACGTTGTACAAACACGAGTGCGCGAATGCGCACGAGTGTTTTGCAATATAATCCCTCGCCTCGAATGAATTATTTCACGTAACTAGACAAGACAGGCGATTACTCTGTATATTACTTTTCATTATTAGCGATAATTATATTATATAACCCTTTACCTAACGTAACGGCCAGCGCTATTCTCAAAACTCGCCAATGAATTTTAATTATTTGTTCGTTTTTTGTCTCTAAAACATAGGTTATGACCCCTCTTTGGAACGAGCTCGTCAAGCGCGTTCCAATGAGGGGTCGTAACCTGTGATTTTGAGAAAAAAAGGTGAAAATAATAGTTATTCAAGAATTTTTTTTTGAAAGTGTCGTCTGCTTTTCATGTTAGGTGAAGGATTAAAAAAACAAAAAAACAATGAAGTCCCCATTACACCCACGGCAAAGCGTCTTCGTTTGCGCGCACGGATACATGACCCAACTGTTGATTGCATAATTCACTTGTGAAGTTATAGTTTATAATCAAGCCCGGAAATCTCAGTAAATCACACTTTGGAAAGTAATAAAAGACACTAAATTGGCCTTCAGCAGTTTTCAGTTTAACCAAGATAGTGGCTTGTATCATTCAACCCGTTAAATTAGCCAAGGTAACTCCATCAATACATGAATGAATGTAATATATGTGGGAATCAGACTCCATGCAGTTTGTCTTAGATAACTGTGGCATGCATGTAATTTGTGTAGGAATCAGATTCCACGCTGCTTGAATTAGATAAGTGGGAGATGGTGGGGCGGGAAAAACAAGGTTAGTTTGATTGGGAACGAGACAGAATTTGGGCTCAAAAAGGACTTGAATTAAACAGTAATGAATTTCATACAAGTTACAGCACCGAATCTGAATTTAAGTAGAAACAGACATATAATTCCTATGGGCTTACACGAAAGTAGAAGTATGTTGTAAGCACTCTACAAGATGGACAGGGAAAGGAATTTTGACCCAATTATTTAATTTTCGAATGACATGTCCCAACTTGGTAGCCCATGGATGTGAGAAAGAGAAAGCAAATAAAGCTCACAATTGAACATACTAGTTATACATCACCTGTTGGATTTGATGGTGTTCAGTGGAGGCAGGTATAATTTTGAATATAATGCTGCCTTCTGCCCTCTCGATAACCTCCTCTAAATGTTCTTGAGTCTTTACAGAAATATCATTCACTTCTTTAATAATATCTCCAACATGTAATATCCCTACAAGAAATAAAAAGAAAAAACAACAATTAATACATCTATACCTGTCAATGGTTCACGAATTCCTTCCCGATTACGACGGTGTCCCGATATGGTGGACATTTTGTCTGTTTTTCTGTCCATAAACTGCAGAATCTCAACAGAGCCAGAAGAAAAAATGGCCGCCGTAGACTGATCATGGGTGGGCAATATTTCCACAGTCGCAATAATATTAGATTTTAATCACTAATTATAGGAATAGTCATCAAAAATTTAAGTAATGAAGCAACGGGAAAACCCGAGGTTTCATTAATTAAAGTGTTGCTGCTGATGATTTTTATTGACTAGTAAATACAAGCATGGACACCAATGACAATACGTGGATGACAACCAGTCCCCCGCTTCTGTAGTGTTAGATGCTATCAATACTCTTGATTTATGAAATGGCGCTCAACTGGTGTGGATGTGTCAGAGAAAATCATGATCTGATTAACAACAAGAGCACCGCCTAGCGGGGTAACATACACCCCTCAAAATTGGAACATGCACAAGTTTCTCTGGGTAAAGTTTGAAATTGTTGTTGACTAGACCATGTCCTCTGTCCTCCCCTCTCCCCCCCCCCCCCCCCCTCCGATAATTGCCCATTCCCCTGCCGTGTTTGGGGTAAAGGGTTTCGGATTGTGTACTTGTGTGCACACATTTCATATTGTTCTTGTGAAATTTCAGTATGCAGAATGGAAATACAAACAATTTTTATGTGTAGAATATTCTCCTCGCCGTTTACAATGGTAGCGTCTATTTCTTGACAGGTTAACTTCATTGACGATAGGTGGCGGCAAGGACAAAGACATTTTGAGGATCATAACAGCTACAAATGGCAAGGATTCTTGTCGTTTAGAAATAAAATGGAGTTATCTGCTCCTGTCACACGCACAACGGCAATTGATGATCAACATAGGTGCAACGTTTTGAACAATAAAACAAGTAAAATGCTGAACGAGTAGGCAACACAATAGTGTAATGTGTTACCAGTTAGAGAAAAAATCCGGAGGTACAGTTTAACTGTTTGAGTGCTGGAAGCCACTATCGTGCGCAAGCATGCAAATATGTAATCTGTCAATTGCCGAGTGAGGTCACCAGAGGGTACAGTTTCCGATGCTATTCCATAACGTGGGCTAGAGTCACCAAATTTATCATTTGGCTATATCTTCTTGTTTAGGCATGAAACCTTGATTGAGAGTGAGATTCACAGAGGGTAAATTTAGTAATGCTAAATGTACACCCTCTGGGGGCCTCATTTTGCAAATGACAGTCCGCTTGTTCCCAAGCCTGGTCACGCAGTGCTATTGAAGGAGGGCGCGGTGGCGTCGCGGTAAGTTAAGCAACGGCGATCCAGGTTCATCCTCGGATGGGTGACCGTCTGAGCGATCGATTCAGACTCCCGCGCTGTGCCCTTGGGCAAGGCACGTAACCCCAATTATCCACAGGAGGGAGGGGACACGGTTACGCCATGTACTAAGGCGTACTGCTCGTCGATGGTGCGCATGTCTTCAACCAATCTAACCCTGCCTATGCTGCAGTGCGGAGTTACGATGCTGGGGAGCTGGCAGCTGCTCGTCGTTGCTCGGTGGCTTTCTCCGGGTATTCCGGCTTTCTCCACCCGTAAAACAGTCACGGTCATGATTAGCCATAGTGCATGAGTATGTGACCTTAAACACCAATAAATAAATAATACTAATGACTTAAGCTATACAAATTAGCCTATTCGTTGCTCAGCAGTTTCTCAGCAGTTGGAAAAAAATGTTTACGAATTTTCACAAATTTGTTTAATCACAATTTATTTAAAAGTGCCACTAGGAACTTTCTAATAAATTTTGATGAAAAAGTATTTATGAATAAAATCTTGCTAATATGTAGCTCCTCTTGCTGGTAGAATGACATCCTAAAAATAAAACGTTACAAATCACTTTCGAAAAATAATATAGGATTCTACTAGCTAAAACATGTGAGAACATTCAATCTCAGATGTAAGTTTTGTTTGCTTTTCTTGATTCAGTTTTGATTTTTCAACATTTTATTCATGAAATGTCGACCCACTAGACTGGTGTGTGTTGAGACCAGGTCGAGGGAGAAACAGCCTTTGCGGATGACAGTTCAGTGAAACCTTGTTAATTGCATAACCACTTTTCCAGTGAAAAATATTCAAGTGAACAGGAATTGGGACATTTTCCTGTTATCTTGTGGTGAGCCTATTCACTATTTATTTATTTATTTATTTATTTATTTATTTATTTATTTATTAGTGTTGAACGGCAAAAGGAACTGGCGAATTTTCCCAAACAGACAAAAACAAATGGTTCCAAAACACGATAATTAAACAAGTTTCATACAAACAATGACGGGCAATGGTATTGTTTTGATCTAAAGAATATTTGGAGTGCTGAAGTTTCAAACTAAAAAGTGATTTTATTGTTGAAAATCAACTTTTAAATTGCAAATTGCACTAACAACAGTACTAAAAATTCACATTTGGAACACTTAAATTACTGAAACCAAAATTAAGGGCCTATATATGTAATGAAATTTTGTTTATCTTGAAAATTCTCACCTCTGATATTCCTTCAATTCAAATTAAATATACACAACATGTGCATCAAAATGAAGGTTGGGGTGTATAGAACACGAAACACATGTGTAAGCAACTCATTGAGTCGACTGTAGGCACCACTGGTTCCTGGAAGTCTGCTGCCGTATTCGCACCAGAACTGATAATTTAATAATATTTTACGAAAACAACTTGTGGCCAAATGTGCTTTACTTATCCAAAAACAAAGCTAGGGGATAAAAATTCTTCAAAACACGGCGACAGAGCTGCATTGGGGAAAATTCCAAAGCCTTTGCTTTTGTTTATGTGTGAGTATACTTTCGATTTCCGGTCGACGTCATCGGACAGAAAAAGCATGTAAAAACAACGGCATCTAAAATCAAGTAATGAAAAAGATCGCCTTCATACAGTATACTGTTATTAGATAGAGATTGCACAGTTACCATATCCAATGCAAGGTATCATGATACCTGTTGAAATTTCTTAGAATTACGATTTTGTTTTTTGATGGAAATTCGTGATAACGAGTGATTTGCGCATGTCTGTCGAGCATGGAAACCATCTTCAATAAAAAATGCAGACAGTGTTGTCCTTTTCCAAAATGCAGACCTATCGCTGTATTCGAAAGTGTTTTGAATGCCTAGCTTTGTTCTTGGATATATGAAGCACATTTGGCCACAAGTTGTTCTGATGAAATATTATTAAATTATCACTTCTGGTGCGAATACGGTAGCAGACTTCCAGGAACCAGTGGTGCCTACAGTCGACTCTATGAGTTGATTACATATGAGTTTCGTGTTCTATACATCCCAACCTTCATTTTGATATATAATTTGTGTATATTTAATCTGAATTTAAGGAATATGAGAGGCGAGAATTTCAAAATAAACAAAATTCCATTACTTATATAGGCCCTTAATCTGAACCATGTATCTACAGCACTTTACAGTCAAATGAACTTTAAGGTGCTTTTTGAATTACTTAAAACAGATTTCTCCACTCTGAAAGATTTTGTAAGTATCAATATTAAGATGTGTAACCTTAAGAATGCATGCTTAGGATTTACTGGAGCTTCACACTTTTCATTAGTAATGTATACCATCAACCGAACAAGGATTGTCCATCTAGTGTTAGAGACAAAATAATTAGTGCATTTATTCTTGACCAGTCAGCTGTATCATGTATTGCCATTTCATGAGAAGGTTCAACATTGTACAACTCTGTCGGTGTTAGATGTTTGGATTTAGCAATCAATGTCAACAAACATTCATGCATATCTGTACCAAATACATCATTGCATCTGCCATTTGTCTCTTAAGGTGTCACATCTTGGTGTCATTACTGGAAAAATATTTTGGAATGGACATTATAAACATGTTTTAATTGATTTTAAAATCACCTCAGAGTTCATTTCTCGGTAAAGTGCTATAGATATATGTTTTGGATTAATTTTGGTTTCATTAATTTAAGAGTTGCGTGTGTGAATTTTCCGTTCTGTTGTTAGTGCGATCTATATTTTGAAAGCTGATTTTCAACAACAAAATTATTTTTCAGTTTACAACTTCAGCAAACAAAATATTCTTTAGATCAAAGCAGTATCATCGCTTGTCACCGTTTGTATGAAAATCATTTAGTTTAGTTGTTTTAGAACTCTTTTGTTTTTGACCATTAAGGTCTATGGCTAATTGTGACAGCAACATGGATATAAATTCAAGTGCAATTGTTGAAGGCAATTATACCCCCCAAACATCGACAAAGAAAGGACCATAAATATGCTGGCAACGTTTTTATAACACATGCAGAAGAAGCTTGTAACACGGATCTCTCATCAAATGTTATTGCAATCCATCCATCCACTTTTGAGGCATCTCTGCGGACGGACGGAAGGTTGCATGGCTGAACGGATGCAAAGATGGACAGACACACAGATTGAAGGATGCATGTAATCCAGTTCACCCCTCACTCTCTTCACGAGTGGGGGTATATCCAATCGTTTATAACCATTTTCCCCATTTTAGAGGACTTCCACCACAGGCATTGGCTATGAGGTCTTATTTTACCAGGAAAACAGAGTTTGTTTACCACATTAAACAAACACTTCTTCCCTACCTGGGGTTTCCAGGGAAACCTGATCATTGAGGTCAAAATTTCAGTCTGCATATTTTCTCAGTAATGCAATTTAACCAATTCAGGCTTGACAGAGCTCACTGACAAAACACTACTGTCCCTGTTCTCAAAAGTGTACTTTAAAATGATGTTAGCTTTGTACCAAACACTGTTTACTGTATTAACAGAAAATAATACAGTAAAACCCAACTTAACTGGATATGTCATTACTGAGTAACCTTGTTAACTGAATATAACTTCTGAACATGAAACCATTTACCATACCATATTTACCAATTTGACCTGCTAATTGCAAATAGGCTACAGAGTAAACTTCTTTTAATTGAATAAAAATTCTTGCAAATTTGTCGAGAAATTACCCTGACAATCACAATATTTATTAGATACACTCGAAGGAGGCTGGTCGACGAAATGCTTCAAAATCGTTTTAAATGTGAAATTCTCTACTCTGTTGATTGGCATCGAAGACGAGGTGAGGGTAAGGACTGTGTTTTGACGTTCCTGTACTTTAAGATCCAGCTGTTCCAATCTTTTTGGGGAGACGCTTGATCTTGTGCGCCAGGTTGCGTCTTGTGTTTGTATTGGAAACCATGCAACGTCTGCAGATCAGGTTACGCTTAGTATCATACCTGCAAGGTTTGTTGTCATAGTCTATGTGTCTTAAGGTGCTATATAAGTTACGGCATTTTGTTTATTTTGAGATTTCCTCCTCTGATATTCCCTAAATTCAAATTAAATATACACAAATTATACATCAACATAACGGTTGGGAGGGAAAGAACACGAAACATATATGAAATCAGCTAATAGAGATAGCAGCTGGAACCACTAGTTCCTGGAAGTCTGCTACCGTATTCGTACCAGAACTGATACTACAGTAATATTTCACGAGAACAACTTGTGGCCAAATGTGCTTGCTTCATATATCCAAGAACAAAGCTAGGCATCCAAAACACTTTAGAGTGCAGCGATAGGACCGCATTTGGAAAAGGACAACACTGTCTGTATTTTTTATTGAAGATGGATTCCATATTCGACGGACATGCGCAAATCACTCAATACCACGAATTTCCATCGAAAAACAAAGTCGTAGTTCTGAGAAATTTCAACAGGTGTCATGATACCTTGCATAGAATATGGCAACTGTACAGTCTCTGTATACTAATAGTATGCTGTATTAAGGCGATCCTTCTCATTATTTGATTTTAGAGGGCGTTGTATATCGATGCGTTTTCCGTCCGATGACGTTGACCTGAAATCGAAAGCGATTTACAATGTCAACAAAGGTGATTGTCTTGAAATTTACCCCCACACAACTCTGTCGCCGTGTTTTGAAGAATTGTTATGCCCTAGCTTTGTTCTTGGATATGTGAAGCACATTTGGCCACAAGTTGTAAAATAATATTATGTTATCAGTTCTGGTACGAATACGGTAGCAGATTTCCAGGAACTAGTGAATGCTGCCGTCAGCTCTAGGAGTTGATTACATACACGTACATACCTCCCAACCTTCATTTTAATGTATAATTTGCGTATATCTTATTTGAATTTAAGGAATATAAGAGGTGGGAATTTCAAAATAAACAAAATTCTACTACTTATATAGCTCCTTAATCGAAGTATGTGAATAAACCTTTAAGAGTCTTTATAGTGTCTCACTGTGTTGACTTCATTAACAGTGATTCTTATCCAAGAGCAAAATTTAACTGGCCGTTCCTATTGATTCAGTTGCCCCCGCCAAATGACCATTTATTGTGTGCTTTAATTGTATTAGTATTTCATACTGAACCTTCGATATGAATGTAGCATTTGTGTGTCCGTGCAAAACGGTGTGATATTTATCTTTTCTTTCAATTGCAATTCACGTTCGGACTCAGGCGAACATAAACGGTCTCCATTAAGGGCCAATAAAGTGATCATCGATCATCATTCAGACTTCCGTCAGTTTAGACAGCAAACAATAAATGTTTGTTTCTTTGCCAATTTACTGATATTTACCTGTATTGTATTGAATATCTAACGGTATCCTACCTTCACCGTTCAGTGTGAGCGTAACGTCGATTCTTCTGTCTATCACTTCGAGCACATCGGCGACTTCCATCACCATAATTATGTATATCATTTCTGTTATATATAACACCACCAAAATACAGGCCAAGATACTGGTGTCAGTACAGAGAACATAAACTACTCAAAAAGGTCCAGAGCCCAACTTGGTGAAACCCCTTCAAGTTCCGAGAGAAATATTTATGATTATCTTACTTGCACTTCGGATATTCCTCAAGGTATGAGTCTAATTAAAATTCCTCAAAACCAGGCTATTCGCGCGACGCCCTGAAAGACACCTTCGTGGAGGCAGCCAACGAACGTTTTCGTAAACTTGAACAGTCAGTGTCTGAGCGATCGATTCTGACTCGCACCTTGTGTCTTTAGGCAAGGCACTTCACCCCGATTGTCCACATGTGGGCCCGATGACATCGTGTACAAAGGTGCACTGCACATCGATGGTGCGCATGTCTTCAACCCATCTAACCCTGCCTGTGCTGCAGTGCGGAGATACGATGTTGGGGAGCTGGCAGCTGCTCGTCGTTGCCCGATGGTTCTCTTCGGGTTCTCCGACTTCCTCCACCCGTAAAACTGTCACCGACACGATATGGCCTTGGCTGTTAATGTGTCGTTAAATAAATAAATAAATAAATAAATAAATAAATAAATAAATAAATAAATAAATAAATAAATAAACAGTCAGTACATAGAATACAGGAGGAAATCCAACTTGAAGATAAAGTAAAACAGTTGTGTGATAAAACTGATGACTGGAGCAATATGGTCGACGAACAAACTTTAGTCTGTCTGCTGTCACCGAAAACAGCGACGAAATTGTGCTTAACATTGCTAATAAAATTGATGTTGATTTAACTGTAGAAGATATACCAAGGAGTCATCGTGTTGGAACTAAGGTCGTAAATGGCAGAGAAGTTAGGGGCAGACCTATAATTTTCATGTTGAACAACTACCGAATCAGGGACAAAGTTTTCAGAGTCAGGTCAAAACTCAAATCAGTCAAGTTTGACAGTCAAAATTCGAGAATTTGCCTTCATGAAGATTCTAACTAAAATCCTTTCTGCCCTAGCCAGACGTGCTCGTCTGTTAGCTCGGGATCGCAAAAAATCAGAGTCTTGGATTTTTGACGGAGTCATCTTTGTAAAACTCAGAGATGGCCCCGTCCAAAGGATCATGACCCCGTCGCACAGATGTCAGATCTCGAGCGTAAGTTTCGGATTGTTCAGACAATCGACCTGAACAGATCTCAGTCACCAATCTTGTAACTCCTTCCAACCCATACCTACTCACTAGATTTACTGAATCCAATAGAAATACGATATTAAATCCCTACAGGAAGGTGTTATTTCCATTGCTTGCAATCCACAGCCCGATTAATGCCTATCCGGTAACACATCGACCGGATACCTCGGTGAGGGCTGCTTTGAGCAATACTCACTTCGAGAGGTCATATCTTTCATATTTTTCTGTTAAACACACGTTTGCACGATAAATGAACCTTTTGTTAATGTCCCAGTATATTCACCCTATCTAGACCCTGACCTAACGTACTTACGCAGACGAACCGTTCTGTTAAGTCCGAGTAGATTTGTCCAATCTGGACTCCCACTCAACGAAGTCATTGAGGTCTCGTTAGTAAAGAGGCGAGTGCTGGCGTGTGATGTCAGCTTTCCCAATCCAGTAGGGTTAAGTGGTGTCCTGGTATTTTTATTGGCCCAGTGTCATTCCATAACACAGGCGTGACTCTGTGAGGTAGTCTCATTTTAAATCCCAAGAGATAGCTTCACCCGAGTGCTATAATCTACGCACCTAGCGCTAAAATTCATGTCAAAGACTATAAGTTTGTATTTTATCAGCTAAGTCGGATGTATAATGATTTTGAAATTATCAAGGTTTAAAAACCCTCCAGGGTGCTAGTCATTAATACAGACCATGGCACTTGTCGGTGGTGTCTCGTCGCCTGGTGTGACTCTTGCGCGTTTTGATGCAATGGTCGACATGGCGATTGGTTATCTCGGTGAGTGTTGCCGTTTGCTGCATTCGCCCGGATGCCCCGTTGACGGGCTACCTATGCGACGTGGCTATTTGCACGCTCTTTCCCCAGCTACATCTTATTAAATTTCTTTTTAAAATTCTAATTTGGCCAAATTCATGCAGCTGCTGCATGGCATTTATTTATCAAGGCGTCTCACCCGGGGTTAGCTGTAATCACTTTTGACCATTGCATGCCAATATAGACGTTAATTGCCTACATAACAAAACACCAACACACCCTTGGCTTAACCCGCCCACTCATTAGGACTGAATATGACATCATTTTGAAGTATTTTTCAGGTCTACATGGTTGGTGCATGTAAATGCATGAAAATTGGCAAGTGTTATTTCCTCACGCCATCAGAAATACTTGTAAATATTCAGTATGTATATGTAATATTAATGCGCACATGTAGGGGCGCATCATGCTAGAAATGCTGCCGAAATTCTGGCTGCGTATGGTTGTGAGGTCATGTTTGCCTGTGTATTAGTATGTGTGCGTTCGTGGGTATGTATTTGCATGTGTATGACTGTGTTGTAGTGCACGTGTACGTTCAAGGATGTGTACTTACAAGTGTACGTGTGAGTGTGTAGAGATACGCCGAGCGAGAAACGAGTTGAAGATGTAGGGTTAGGGTTAGGGTTAACCTAACCCTAACCCTACCCTACCATCTTCACCCATCCATCTTTTACTAATCATGAAAAAGAATTTGTACTATTGAAGAGAATCTGGTGAAATCTCCACCCATGCATTTTTCACCATTTAAGAAAGAGAATGTGTGCTATTTTAAAGAATGTGGTGAAATGTCCACCCATGCATTTTTTACCATTTATAAAAGAGAATTTGTACTATTGAAGAGAATCTGGTGAAATCCCCACCCATGCATTTTTTACCATTTATGAAAGAGAATGTGTGCTATTTTAGAGAATCTGGTGAAATGTCCACCCATGCATTTTTTACCATTTATGAAAGAGAGTTTGTACTATTGAAGAGAATCTGGTGAAATGTCCACTCATGCATTTTCACCATTTATGAAAGAGAGTCTGTGCTATTGAAGAGAATGTGGTGAAATGTCCACCCATGCATTTTTTACCATTTATGAAAGAGAGTTTGTACTATTGAAGAGAATCTGGTGAAATGTCCACTCATGCATTTTCACCATTTATGAAAGAGAGTCTGTGCTATTGAAGAGAATGTGGTGAAATGTCCACCCATGCATTTTTTACCATTTATGAAAGAGAGTTTGTACTATTGAAGAGAATCTGGTGAAATGTCCACCCATGCATTTTTTACCATTTATGAAAGAGAGTTTGTACTATTGAAGAGAATCTGGTGAAATGTCCACCCATGCATTTTTTACCATTTATGAAAGAGAGTCTGTGCTATTGAAGAGAATGTGGTGAAATGTCCACAAGAAATATATTGACACCCGAGTTATATTTACTAGTCCCTGATTGTTTGTTTATTTTGGATCAACCTGACCTTCAAAGCTAGGGTAATTGAAACAGACAATTTTTAGGAGTGCAGGAAGCTGGAGTTCACGGTGAAAACCACTAAGTAACAATGGGTAAGTGACAGACTTTCCAACTTACTAATGTGGAACAAGCAGGGTTAGCATTGGTTGAAGGCAAGTGTACCATTGTCACAACCTGTATCTTAGCACATAATCTTCACGGTACTCCCGCTTGGTCTCTCTAGCTGAAATGTCTTCCCTGAAGCAGGATGATTAGTTCATGAGCAGAAAAGGTTATTATGTTAAAAATAAACGTAGATCACCTTGATTATCAATCAAACTTCCAGATGATATTTTGTCTATAACCAAATCATTGCTTGCGTTAGTTGTAGCAGTTACACCCTGTAATAAACAAAAAAGTTCCCAACCGTTTTAAAATACCCGCAAAATAAAGTTATTAAACAGTGCAATCAGAGATAAAATTCAAATCATTCTTATTTAGTTGACAAGATGAGAGAATGTGATAAAATCTTTGAAAATTGTGTTTAAAGGTTTCCCAACAATATTCCATATGAACCCCAAACCACTTTGTTACCAGATTTTATTATTTTATTGCAGCTCTAATGATATTACAATTTTTCTTTTAACACATTTCAAGCTGGTGATATTTTTCATGACCTTTGGCTTCACAGGTTAATTTCTTGACCTTTAATCTGACGAGCCAACCACATCTGCCCAGGTAATTTGCAAATTAAACAGCTGATGAGAAAAAATATTTTTAAACAAGAGGCCTCATGGGGCCTGAGGGCGCTCACCAGACATTGTAGTCTAAATATCAAACCAGGGACTTGACTTGAATAAGCTGCATACGCCCCTCCTAAGAAAAGCATATGCCAACTAGATGAAGCGATTGTGCCCACATATTACACAGGATTTGCCTTCTATTTTCAGTTCCTGCACTTTTACGTCCCAAAATTGAGATAAACGCATAAAAAACAGATTTTTTTTTTACTTTTGTTCGGAAATTTTCGAAGTCCCAAACAAAATATTTTCAGCCTAACATTTTTTTTCTTCTCAAAATTGACCAAAAAACATAAAAAACAAAAAAAACTAATTTCCGGATTTGGGTCCAAAAGTTCCACCCGGCCCCAATATTTTTAGTGTAAAAAAAAATAATTTTTTTTGTCTTAAAATTGACCGAAACGCATAAAAAAACAAAAAAAAATTCCGGATTTTGGTCCAAAAATTCTACGTCCGGAACGGGCCCCCAAATTTTCAGCCTAAATATGAACCCAGGGACTTGGCTTGAACAAACTTGAATCTCCCCCACCACTCCCCCACCCCCCCCCCCCCTCCCCCCCCCCCCCGCTTCCCAAGGATGCATACCTGCATTTCTTTGCATACCAAATATCAAAAGATTCTTATTGGCAGATCTGAAGAAGATTTTTAAAGAATATTCCTCATACTGCACTAATTTAAACATTTGGGCCCCCAAATATGGACGCAGGGAATTGATTTCAATAAACCTGTGAAACAATCTTCCAAAGATGTTATATGTGGAATTTTAAACCTTTTGGAGGAGCGGTTTGGGAGAAAAGTAGTCTTAAATATTTTTCCCATTACCCACAGTGTTAAAAAATGCTGACTCAGCACTTTTTCAAAGTCCCAGAAAAGTATCCCATGATAAAACCTATAGCAATTTCTTTTTACCATTCCATTCTATTGGTCCTAAGGAAGCTTCACACCAAATAAGAATTCTCAGTGCCGTGTAGTTTTGGAGATATGGGCGTTTTAATTTTTTTCTATTTTCAGCTCCTGCGGTTCCCATGGGCGACGGGAAAAAATGGGCATAAATTAAGTACTTATGACCCAGTAAGCCCTCATATCAAATTTGGTCCAAATCTGCCTCTCGGTTTGGAAAATAGAAATTTTAGGAGGGGCAAAAATTCTTGCACCTCCCATAACGACGGCAAATAAATCCCCACAAACTTCTCTTAAACAAATCTGAGTCTACACCTCAAAAGGAAGCTGTACACCAAATGTCAAGTCTCTGCTATTTCTGGTTCATGAGAAGGAAATTGTTTAAGATTTAAGCACACTTTTTGGGTGAGGCCCTACCAAGGGGCGAGGCAACTTGATTTGAACAAAATCAAAATGCCATGTCATAACAAACTATTGTCTCAAATATCAATTAAATTGGTTCAGCGGGTTGGGAGGAGAAGACGCAAACACCATGTTCACGGACGCCGGACGACGGACGGTGAGTGATCACTATACCTCTCCTGACTGAATGTCAGGTGAGCTAAAAAATGTTCCTAAAACCACATCATGTGACCCCTCGTTGGAATAAGGTCATTTAGCCTGTTCCAGTGAGGTGGTCATATGATATTGGTTAGTTGAAATATTTTGAAAATTTAAAAAAAAACAATAATCAAAATCATAGATTTTAATATCCAGTGTTTGGGTTAAGTGTTAATAACCACGAATTTATTTTCGTCTGTAAATCGTTATCGCTTTCTGACAAACATTTTTACACAAGCAGTTTCAGCAACTCATTAATGTATCACAATTTAAAGCATAAATTTCATATTTTGTTCGTAATATTTGTGTTCTCAAGGACAATAAAACTTATTAAAAGATTAAAAATTATTATATGAAACCTGAAGACAGAAAGAACATGAGGCATGTTACATCCTGGCCATGCACCAATATTTGTGCTCCATACAGTCAATCCAATGTTAAGAAAGCTCCATCAAGCTGCATTTTTATTGTTAAAATCACTCCAGATAATGGACATATTTAATGGGATTTGTTGTGACTATCACAAAGTTAATATTACTGCAAAAGTTTTCAGTAACCCAAGATTACAATATCAATGACCTGGGAAGACCGACAAAAACAAAACTCACCTTTACAGAAACTTTTGCAAACTAAAATTGAGAAGTTCGAAAAAACATGAAAAGTTTAACAGACAAATAAAAAGAATCAGTTAAATCATCGCATACAATAGGCTTAATACTTAAAGATGTTATTGAAAACAAAAATGGTAAGCTAAGGCCTCACAATCTGCACAAAAGCTAACCTAAACGCTAATTCTTACAACAGAAATTAAGTTTGGCCATGGAATTTTCGGTGAAATTGGAGACAAAGTCACAGTACTGGGGTTGGATAATGTTGTGATAGTGCCTTACTACCTGCATATACAATATAAAAGCCATGGACACACTGGACGTTGAGTAAATGGCTTAAATTCAAATTCTTACAATATTGGACACGCACATCTGATGCCAATGCTAAAGCAGTCACCACATGGGCCTTAGATTGAGGTAAAATTACTTTAACACAACTTCGTACAACTGAAAATTAACAAAGTTTTCATGTTATTCATCAAGTAATTGCATCAAATCAACATATAGTAGTGCAAGGAAATCAGTGAGAGCTTCTCTATCACAATTCCGCGTGACATAATAGAATCAAGGACGCTGGTTTTGTTTACAGTGGCATAGAGGGGTTCGAACTCTCCGGTTCACTCGGCGTGGATTCGAACCCCCGTTAAGTCATTATAAGTTTTCATGTACAAAAAAAACGAAAATCTAACAATAAGGCTTAATTACTTCAGTCATGGACCTAAATAACCAATAGCTGCAATATAAAAGCCCTGGGGTCACTGGGTTTGCAGAAGCCAACTCAAAAAGAACCTTTTACAGTCGGACTGAGTGAAACATCAATTGTTACAAGTACAAGTTCACAAATGTTTGTTGGAAAAGGAAAAAAACGGACTTAATAAAAGCACATTCACTTCGTTCAGAAGTTAAGAGAACCTACACTCACAATATACTACACCTATAAGCAATATAGTTCACCAAAATATACAATAAAGTTTTAATTTAACACAGCTTCTGACAACAGAAAAAGTTTTCACCTGAAAATGGAACAAAACTTTCCATAAAATAAGGATTAAGTACTGTAGTCATGAGCTTAAGTAACCTACAACTGCAATTTGAAAGACCTGGGGCAACTGGGTTGAAAGAAGGTTACTTAAACACAAACTCTTACAAAATTGGACGTCGACGTCGATGCCAGCACTGACGTCGCTGGGATCATGACATTATCTCGCATCTACTTCGTAGAAGGTGAGCTAAAACAAACCATTTGTGTTATATATTATGCCCATTTATGACACACAGCTTGACCATGTCATTTACAACTGAAAAGAGGAAAGAAGTTGAAAGGTCTATCACCATGTTCATGGTTTTAAAGGCCATAGACGTTCAGTTGATACTCAACCTAAGGCCAATGTTAGTTTTTTTTCCATTGGATAGACAATTTCAACACTTTATGTATATATATAATGCCCACTTTAGAGAACTCATACCATGTATATATATAATGCTCACTTTAAAGGACTCATACCATGTGTATATATCATGCCCACTTTAGAGAACTCATACCACGTATGTATATAATGCTCAGTTTAGAGGACTCACACCATGTTTATATTTAATGCCCGCTTTAGAGAACTCATACCATGTATATACACAATGCTCAGTTAAGAGAACTCATATCATGTGTATACATAATGCTCACTTTAGAGAACTCACACCCCAGGAACTGATTATTTATTGGTGTACACGACATGTTCAGCATCTAGGGCTATGTCCTAACTAGGTATTAAGTCAATTTATTCAATTGTTTATACCCACGCTGCCGCATTGAAGAACCTTCACTCTGGACATTCGTTACCAGATCCTATTTTCAAGTAAAGAGGAACTGCTGCACATGACGGGGTTTCCACATTTCCGCATACCAACCCAACCCACCCCATCCTACTCCATCCCACCTCATCATCCCAGGTAATTCCACAAAATATAAAATAAATGAACTTAACTTGGATGGAGATAAACAGTTATTAGTAAGAAGTATTTTAACAGATCAGCAATTGATCAAATGAATTGTACTTACCATTGGTTTAGTTTTGCTCTTTTTTATACCAACAGGAAGGACATTATCTGGTGGTGAATTTAATGACACAAACTTTTTTTTAAAATCGTCTTCATATCGCTTCAGTGCAAGATCATCATGGGCTAACTCGCCCTAGAATCAAAAGTAAACACAAGGCAAGATAAAACATATGTAGCGCAAAGTGTGTGCACAGGTCCCCGACATCCAGTTTGTGAAGTTTTGCACATATCGGTGGGAATTTCTTCACAGGTGGTGGTGGGGGGCGCGGTGGCTCAGTAGGTAGAGGTGCAGGCTGCAAGCCGAGAGGTCCTCAGTTCGAATCCCACCTGCGGCAACCGCGTTGTGTCCTTGGGCAAGACACTTCACCCCCCCCCCCCCTTGCCCACGTGGGGGCACGGTGACGCTGTGTACTAAGGCGTACTGCACGTTGATGGTGCACTGTCTTCAACCAATGCTAACCCTGCTCGTGTGGAGTTAGTATGTTGGGGAGCTGACAGTTGCTCGCCGTTGCTCGGTGGTTCTCTCCGGGTACTCCGGCTTCCTCCACCCGTAAAACTGTCGAGGTCATGATTAGCCATTGTGCAGAAATATGTGACCTTAAACACCAATAAATAAATAAATAATAATATTCACAGGTGGTGTCTTGACGAAATGTATTTATGACCGCATTTTAAATTCCCTACATCCACTTGACAACATCATCTTTGAATGCATTGGACTAGGTGAATGTGGGAGTGTAAAAATTACAAAACAACTGTAATTGTGCACACCCAGCTGTTGGACCATAACTCTGAAAAATGAGATTTCCCCAATGTTAATAGCCGTTCCCCTGGTGTATCATCATAACAAAAGATATTCAAATTCGACAAGTGATGATTTTTTAGTCTTGAAACAAAACATATATGTCCAAGAAATCTCACAGTAGTTCACAGTAAATGGCTGTAACTGTGGTAAAAATTAGCAAACCTACCCGCCCTATACCGGCGTTTGATTTTGAGGCACACAGCTGTTATATGTTGTCTATTTATATATATTAGTGGTTATCTTGAAGGTCACATATTTCTACACAACGGCTAATTGTCACAGCCACATGGATATAAAGTCAAGTCGAGCCAGTCGTTTATAACCAAGTTGCCCATTTTAGAGGACTTCCACCGTAGGCATGGGTGACCGGGTTGTATTCTACTAGCAAAACAGAACTCGTTTACCACGGGGATGGCAAGCAACTGTACTCGCATTCAAATAGCAGCGGTAAACAACAAAGTGTGGGTCTCATTATTCTTCGCACATAGATTTTGTTCAGACGGAAACGTGACTTGGCGCTGCCAGTGTTCATGGCTGGCCAGCAGGTTACCACTACACCAGCGCCGACTGTGAGTGACCTAGCAACTTATCAGACTGCCTCCATCAAAGATACTCTGTTGTCGAAGCTAGTTTTGTTATTTAATCCCCATACCATCACTCACCATGCATGCGTAACTCGGAGTGAACCGTTTGGGTATAATCTTCATGACTTTTGGTGATTATTATCAATGTGTTGGCCGGCCACCAAGACTACGTTTTCTGTCGCGAGCGCAATAGAAAGCATAGCCCTGGTGGCTGGAGTCTTGCATCCAGCTGACATATTTATGAGGACAAAAATAATCGTTGGAGGCTCAGAAACATGAGAAAATAAAATTGTTAGCCAACGCGAAACCCAATTTCAAAAGTGACCTGTTATATTCTTATCACTTATGCATACAAACAGACATGAGTTCAATCGAATGCTTGTAGAACAAAAAAAAAAACAAACAAAAAACGACAAGGTCGGACTCAATACTGTGCACCTACATTTTTCAAAATTGAAAGTCTGCCTGTGTTCAAAGACTGCTCTCAGATTCAGATAAGCTAGTGTAACAACACAACAAGTTTATAAGTACAAGAAATATAAGATTATTTCAAAGTCCAGCAGGGGCTAGAGCTAGATATGGGCGGTATAGCTGAGAAACGATCTGTTTTATTTTTAATAACTAACAGAAAACGAACCTGCCCTATTTTAAAAAATGACAAGAAGATGGTTTTCGCAACCTTTCATCTATGTGTACTGACTCTTCGTAAGTCGCTCCCATAAATTTTCAGCTAAATAGTCCTCTTTTACATGTAACTTTTGCATATGTCCTAGTAATATTTAACGAGTAATATAATTTTTACATCTTACAACCCCCCCCCCCCCCCCCAACACCATATTTGTTTTGGGTCCAACATCCCATCAAGTTATATATATCCAAGTCCCTAGATTCCTGTGAAGGAAACTTTGAATACAAATGGATTTTCAGAACTGTCTTCACAAAATTTATTTATTTACTTATTGGTGTTTAATGTCACCTATTCCTGCACAATGGCGAAGTAACCGCAACATAGATATAAAGTCAAGATTAGTTAACCGTTTATGCCACGTTGCCCACTTTAGAGGACTTCTACCCTAAGTATTGTGGACTGGGTCCTATTTGTCCAGTAAAACAGCAAACAAGCACTCCTTCACCTCCTGAGATTACCGTAAACAGGCACTGCTACATTTTCCGGGGTTCCCACCGGAGTGTGATAACAAAAGTGTACACAGACGTTTTATGGCATTAAAAGATTTCGTTTTTTGAGGCTAAAGAAAGAAAACGGCACCAGTAAAAATGATGAAAAATTGCAATGTTAACGAAGAGTTGTACATCACCAGCTCACCTTAAGTTTTTTAGTCTATTAAGTATATGCCAATTGTTAGTTCTCTGTTGTTGACCAACATGTTTATCCTTGCTAAAATCATGATTCCTTTCAAATTTATAAACGAATCATTTGTCAGGGGTAGAATTTTGTGAGAATCTGATTCTCGAAATGATCCTTGCAAATATCTTTCTGGACAGTTGGACATAATTGGCATCAAGTCATTTAGATTCTTGCAAACGTTTCTGAAATTCTGCCCGTGTTCATGGGTCGTACGTTTGGAGACTTAATGTTCTCTTAACCCTTTAACCAGCGCAATAGTCAAAACCAACCAGCGTTATTCACAAAAGTCACCATTCAATTTTTATTTTTTATCAATCTTTTGTCTCAAAAACATAGCTTATGACCTCTAACTAGAATAAGCTCATTGAGCTCGTTCCAATTAGGTGCCATAAGCTATGTTTTTGACACAAAAAAAAGAAAAATAGTTGCTGAAAAATCTTGTTTGCAAGTGACGTCTTCTTTTCGTGTTAGATTTAGGGCTAACTTTGTGCAGATAGAATTTTGTTTTTTCACATTAAATTATGTTTCTCAGTCATAACGGCAACAACAGAGTGTGTCGATATAATTGGCTAAATAATCATTTTTGTCACCACAGTATTGTAAGACAGAAAATGACTGATAAACGTTTAACGCCATTTATTTATTAGATATAATGTTCTATTATCAAACTTTGCTGATATGGCTTCAATCTGGGCTAGAGTTGCCCCTGTAGATACATTACTGGGTGCTACCAGTTTGTTTATTTTCGAATTTGTTTTGTATGATGAGGAATTAAGGATGATAATAAATAAGGATTAGGTGGATGAATAGAGAGCTGTTCAGAGAATTCATCTTGAACAAAAACTCAAAGATATTATAAGTTATTGTGATGAATTGACGGTAACATGGTCAGAGGTTTGCAGCTCGGAGCTTATGTTCAACCGAGACGCTAAGAACGTACATGTTCCAATAGACACTACCCATTAGCCCAAAATCTACATCGTGAAACACGAGGCTTATTTACTAAACTTGTGATCACAGGTTTAGTAAATAAACCTCTCGTGTATCCACGACGGCACTGGATAAATAATCAATAAACCAGATAAACTCATTCCATCTTAGTTCAAATCGCGGCTTGCTCGTCACTCGATTCATGAAGCAGTTACGAAACGGACGACGTCATTGCAAATATTTCTCGCTGTGGCGTCAGATGGTAACATTTGCCACTTGAGCCGTAAACATAGAATATACTAAGCGAACTCTCGTCAAATGAGAGGAGGACGATTTTAGTCTTATTGGAACATAAGCGGAGATTCAGTAAAGTGGGAAAAGATGTAATGCAGCTATCCAAACATAGGGAAACCAAGACGTTCAGAAGCAGTTGACCTAGGATTAGGAAACTTCAGTCTTTGTGAAACAATTAAACTGTCAGAAAACTGTTACAGTTCTGATAACATTTTTCAATTATATGACTACTACAAATAGCCCCCCAATACCACTGTAGTTTGCCCTCAAATCTAGCTCTCCGGAAAACAAGAGTGTCAAGTTTTCCAGATCGTTATCATGCCTGTCTCAAACGGGGCACACGTGAACTGACTATTTCTACCAGTGACCCACAAATAAACAGGAAAGCACAGAATTTAAACACGAGAATCTCACCATTAAACTCTATTGACAAACATTCAAGTCGAGGTCTATTTGAAAATGCCGTGGTGAACAATAGCAAAATAAGTTAACAACTATTTTCAAGATACGAATCCAACAAAAAGTAGGAGAATCTGTGTTATCGAAAGCGATTCTGATTGAAATTCAAGTCAAGTCTCCATTATTTTGACTTTCACGTTTCATGTTCGGCACGAGCGTTCGATATTACTGCGCATTTGTTTTCTCCAATTCCATAAATGGTTAATGGTTATTTGGCTAATATAATTCTTGTTGTATTTGATTTTTCAAGTGTTGTGATCAGTTTAAAATATTAATTGTCATATAATAAACAAATTACCACTGCGGCGTCTCGTTTGATCTGGCCGATCTCATCTTGTCAAGTCAATGGAATACAACACAGATCAATTGCCTGTAATTGTAGTAATCTGTAAATAATTAAATATTTTTATTTAATAAATAAAGAGGTTAATACTCATTTATTTCGGCCTAAGGTTGATATGAAGATTTATCTTACAATCAACATGTATTTTGTCTGCATTAACTCCGCAACTGCCGTGCATCCGACACCCTGATACAGAAGTTTGTATCAGGGAATCGGATACAAGCACGTTCCTTTCGCGTGAGTTCCATTTCTTTCTTTTTGTTCATCCAGACGATATGAAACTAGGCATGTATCTCTAATGATACATGTAATAACTTGTGGCTATCTCTAATGATACATGTAATAACTTGTGACTATCTCTAATGATACATGTAATAACTTGTGGCTATCTCTAATGATACATGTAATAACTTGTGACTATCTCTAATGATACATGTAATAACTTGTGGCTATCTCTAATGATACATGTAATAACTTGTGGCTATCTCTAATGATACATGTAATAACTTGTGACTATCTCTAATGATACATGTAATAACTTGTGGCTATCTCTAATGATACATGTAATAACTTGTGGCTATCTCTAATGATACATGTAATAACTTGTGGCTATCTCTAATGATACTTGTAATAACTTGTGACTATCTCTAATGATACATGTAATAACTTGTGACTATCTCTAATGATTCATGTAATAACTTGTGACTATCTCTAATGATACATGTAATAACTTGTGGCTATCTCTAATGATACTTGTCATAACTTGTGGCAGCAATATGTTGAGACAACAAACATGGGTTCAGCATTGCATGATATATGAGAATGTATTCAGACAATTGATACGTGTAGTAGCTCTAATCGTGATGGAGTTTATTACATGCCTGTTCTATGGAATCCCCATCTTTAATAACATTAAACCGTGCGGGAAATGAAAATATGTTCACTTCATCTGTCAAACCTTAACATAAACCTGCCTACTTGGAATTGACGTTTGTCCTACAATCACGAAAGCCATTCTGCTGTTTAATCGAAGCAATTGCGTTCTAACAAACTATCGCACAGACAATAAACAAGATAAAAACACATTTTTGCATAGAATTACTTCTAACCTTTAGAAGGGAGAGTTCAAATATGAACTACGATACTCGATAGTATAAACATACGTACACTGCCCACGGGAATTACCCCAAAATCATGTGTTAATATTTTGTAAACATTAACAGAGGATTGATCACCCGAAAACATAACCGATTGTGAAATAGCTAGGTAAATGTCTGAAATTGAAGAATATCGCCAGTTTAATGTGTTTGAAAGTAGCGAGGGAGAAAGAAACTCTAAAAAACACAAACACTTTGCAACCAAGAAACCAAATTCTGAACAGATTCAAAAAATGGCTCTCAGATGTACTCCGACATGAATCACGTGAAATTCATTGTATTCCACCAGTGGAATTAGACTCCTCAGTTGGAGGATATAATATTATAATGACGGCTAAAAATAATCTCAGTGACTATGAATCGGACACGCTCATCAGCATTCATTCTGGAATAGATAGACATCTCAGGGAAATGGACTATCCTTGCAAAATTTTATTCGACGACGAATTCTCATTAAGCCGGGATGTTCCCATAGCACGCCGTAAAAAATTGAAGCAGCAGGGTCTTGGGAATAAACCAAACAAATCTCATGGACTGACAGCAGAGGACGAAGAAAAGATCTGTGACTCTAAATCGCTTTCTACAAAGGGTCCGGAATCATTGTTAAATTTATTGTGGTACAATATTACAACATTAATGGGATTCAGAGGTTGGAACGAAATCTATCACCTTAAGAGGGGGGATATTACATTAAAAACAGACAGCTCTGTCCATGAATATCTTGAATTTAATAAACAGCTCACAAAAACCCGCGATGGAAACACTTCGAAAAATATTTGCGAACCCAAACACTTCGAGATGTGTGATAGAGGCATATAAATTATTCAGAAGGAATCGCCCTGAGAAAATGACGGAGAATGATTCTCCATTCTATATTGCTGTAAGTATTATGATTTAGGCTCAACCTATCGGCATCAATAAGGTGAAAACAGTGATGAAGAGAATGCTCTAAGGCTGGCTTGCATGGCAAGAAAACAAATCACTCGCTGCGAAAAACAAAAAAGTAATCTTCTTCGTGCAGGTGTTGCACCGACAGCAATAATGCAACTCCCATTGCACAAATATGTTGCAAGCATAAACAATTACGCGACGGCATCTCATAACCAGCAAAAAGAGATGTGTGATATTTTGCAGAACACCAGACAAGCTTCATCATCATCATCCGCATCAAAATCAACTGCAATAATACCGGTCCTATCATGTGAAAAAGCAAGTAATAGTAGTAGTACATGCAGTACTAGTTCGACAGCTCATGAAAACCCAGTTAGCGAACTATTTTCTGAGGCAGCCGTCAATGGAGGGGCATTTAATCACTGCATTAGTTAAGAATTCATAACCATACAAAGTATGGAAACATCTGTTGTGATCGCAAATAGAACAAGAGTACGGTTTCGAATATAATGGTAGATTGGAGAGTATAACAAGAAATGCTCGGTCGTCTCACATTCACCACACTATCAGAGTGGTGAAGTTGACAAGTGATTGTTATACAGATGTGATCTAATATTACTGCATAGCAAACGCAGCCTACAGTGATATATTGGAGCTAGTCGGCTTTTAGCATTGCTATAGACGGAAACTGGCCGTCTGGTACCTTCATTTAAATGTCTTTTGAAACTACTGCGTGATGTGTTGTCGCACACAGCTGGTGGAATTGAATTCCAAAGATTCGTTTCATTCTGTGTGAAAGAATTCGGTATAGGTTTGTACGGGCAAAAGGCACTCGGTGACCTAAGTATGCGATAGTGGTTAGACAATGCTGCCATGGGAGGAACCTTAGTAGTAAGATATATTTGTGTTATGCCGTGATACATCTTGAAGAAGTGTATCAATTTATGTTTCCGCCGACGTTAACGGAGATGCTCCCAACAGGTTTCAGAGTATAGTAAGGCCTTACTGGCACTAATGGCTGCACCAGTGACAATCCAAGCTGCAGCTATTTGGATTTTTTCTATGTCAGCAGACTTAGTCTCTGTGCAGTTATTCCATAATGTATCAACGTATTCTAGTAGACGTCTAATAAACGCAAAACTATTTTTTTTCCAATACTTTACGATCAAGTGTGACCTTTAGCTTTCTCAACATTTCAGTACGTGACCATGCTTTGGAGCAGATGTGGTCGATATAATTGCTCCAAGTACTATTCAAGATTACCCCCAAAAATGTTTGTGATCTTTTACGTCGGGTAACTGTGAGTTAGAAAAGAAAAGAAGTGCATGTGAATCGGGTTTACTTTTACGAGAGATAAGCATTGTTTCATGTTTTTGTGGGTTAAATTCAACTAACCACGTTTTAGCACAATGTTCAATTGTAACTAAATCATCGTTTATTATGGATGATGCGAGTTGTGGATCTTCACTAATTAGGTATAAAGACGTTTCGTCGGGGTTTTGATTTTCTCGTCCGTTTGAAAGAATAGAATCAAATAAATACCACCGTAGGGTGGCGCACCACAAACACTATTACCAGAGGGGTCAGCCACCCCGGCAAACCACTTCCAACCGTCCAACCATGAGGCTTAAAAACACGGGTTTTGATTTTCTCGGCCGTTTGAAGCAATAGACTCAAATAAATACCAACATAGGGTGGCACACCACAAAAAATTACTATTATCAGTGGGGTCAGCCACCTCGGCCCACCGCTTCCAGCCGTCCAGCCAAGAGGCTTAAAACAAGGGTTTTGATTTTCTCGACCGTTTGGCACAAAAGATTCAAATAAATACCACTATAGCGTGGCACACCACAAACACTATTACCAGTGGGGCAGCCACACCGGCCAACCACTTCCAACCGTCCAACCAAGAGGCTTAAAAACAGTGGTTTTGATTTTCTCGGCCATTTGAAGGAATATAATCAAATAAATACCACCGTAGGGTGGCACACCACAAACACTATTACCAGAGGAGACAGCCACCCGGCCAACCACATTCAACCGTCCAACCAAGAGGCTTAAAAAGAGAAGTTTTGATTTTCTCGGCCGTTTGAAGGAATAGAATCAATTAAATACCCCCGCAGGGTGGCACACCACAAACACTATTATCAGAGGGGTCAGCCACCCCGGCCAACCACTTCCAACCCTCCAACCAAAATGGCTTAAAAACAGGGGTTTTGATTTTCTAGGCCGTTTGAAGGAATAGAATCAAATAAATACCACCGAAGGGTGGCACACCACAAACACTTTTACCAGAGGGGTCAGCCATCCCGGCCAACCACTTCCAACCGTCCAACAAAAGGCTTAAAACAGGGGTTTTGATTTTCTCGGCCGTTTGAATGAATAGAATCAAATAAATACCACCGTAGGGTGGGACACCACAAACACGATTACCAGAGGGGTCAGCCACCCCGGCCAACCATTTCCAACCGTCCAACCAAGAGGCTTAAAAACATGGGTTTTGATTTTCTCGGCTGTTTGAAGGAATGGACTCAAATAAATACCACCATTGGGTGGCACACCACAAACACTATTACCAGAGGGGTCAACCACCTCGGCCAACTACCGCCAACCCTCCAACAAAGGGGCTTAAAACAGGGGTTTTCATTTTCTGGGCTGTTTGACGCAATACGTTCAAATAAATACCACCACAGGGTGGCACACCACGCCCACTATTACCAGAGTGGTCAAGCACCCCGGCCAGCCACTACCAACAGTCCAACCAAGAAGCTTAAAAACAGGAGTTTTGATTCTCTCGGCCGTTTGTCACATCAGGTTAACACTCGGACACTCATTCCACATATAACCCCTCTTTATGGGGCAACCAGGGCCCTAAAAGTGACAACCTCACAGAAAACCTTCTAGATGGGCAAATCAGATCAAATAAAGGTGCCGTAGGGTGGCACAAATAAAGACGAGTTGATTAACATGTTGCCTGTCTCCATATGACCCCCCTCTTTATGGGGAAATCAAGGCCCTAAAAGTGACAACAACTGAAGGCGAGTTGATTGACATGTTGCCCGTCCTCATATGACCCCTTTTTATGGGGCATCTGAGGCCCTAAATATGACAACCTCCCAGAAAACCTTCCAGATGGGCAAATCTGATCAAATAAAAGGTGCCGTAGGGTGGCACAAATGAAGACGAGTTGATTGACATGTTGCCTGTCTCCATATTACCCCTCTCTTTATGGGGCAATCAAGGCTCTAAAAGTGACAACCTCCCAGTAAACTAACCAGATGGGCAAATCTGGTCAAATGAAAGGTGCTGTAGGGTGGCACAAATGAAGACGAGTTGATTGACATGTTGCCCGTCCCCATATGACCCCTCTTTATGGGGCATCCAAGGCCCTAAATGTGACAACCTCCCAGAAAACCTTCTAGATGGGCAAATCTGACCAAATGAAAATTGCTTTAGGGTAACACAAATGAAGCCGAGTTGATTGACATGTTGACCGTCCCTATATGGCACCTATTTTGGGGGCATCCAAGTCCCTAAAAGTGACAACCTCCCAGAAAACCTTCTAGATGGGCAAATCTGATCAAATAAAAGGTGCTGAGGTTACTGCTAGTTTATCCGCTAATTAGTTAATCAGCAAGGTTAACATAACTTTAAGCCACGTTTATCCGTGAGTCTATCTGCGTGTTTAACGCGTGTTGTGTTTAGCGCGAGGTAATCCTCGTCGTTAATTCCAGTTTATTCGCGAGATTAACGTGAGGTTAATGGGAACCTGTTCGCGAGGCTAACGCAAAGTTGCCTGGAACGTTAATGCCAGTTTAACGCCAGTTTAACGCCAGTTTAGCAGAGTTAAACGCGAGTTTAACCGCGATGTTAACGCGAGTATATGCGCGAAGTTAACGCGTGTTTAAAGCGTGTTCGTCCGCAAGGTTAATGCGAGTTTGGCGCGAATTTATCCGGGCGGTTAACGTGAGTTTTTTCCGCGAGGTTGCCATGTCTTTAAGGCGACTTTATCGGCGAGGATACCGCGAGTTTGTAGCGAGTTTATCCGCGCGGTTAATACGAGTTTATCCGCGACTTTACCCCGAGTTCATCGTGAGTTTATCGGCGGAGTTAGCGCGACTTTATGTGCGAGGTTATCGCGAGTTTATCCATGTTGTTAGCGCGAGTACAAGGCACCAGGTAAAATTGAGTTTAACGCGAATTTGTCCGCGAGGTTTTCGCAAGTTCATGCGCGTTGTTAGCGAGAGTTAACCCGCGATGTTAACTCACTCGAGTTTAAGACGAGTTCATCCGTGAGACTAGCGCGAGTTTAACGCGAGTTTATCCGGAATATTAATGCGAGTTTATGCGCAAGTATATTACGTGTTTATCCGCGATATTATGGCGAGTTTGACGCGAGGATTACGTGGGTTTATCCGTGAGGTTAACGCGAGTTTGGCGCGAGTTTATTCAGGAAGTTAACGCGAGGTTATCCACGATGTTTACTGGAGTTCATTGTGAGTTTATCGGCAATTTTCTCGCGGGGTTAACATGAGTTTATCCTGACGGTTAACGCGACTTTGGCGCGAGTTTATCGGCGACGTTCACACGAGTATGTGCACGAGGTTATTGCGAATTTACCCGCGATGTTAGCGCGAGTTAAACGCGATGTTAACGCGAGTGCTTATTGGCTAGGTTATCACGAGTTTGGCCCGTGTATATCCGCGACGTTAACGCGAGATTAGCGCGAGTTAATCTGCGTGGTTAACGCTAATTTACCCGAGAGGTTAACTCGAGTTTAACGCGAGTTTATCCGCGAGTTAACACTGTGACGCGTGTCCATCAGTGAGTTTAACGCGTGTTTATCCTCGATGTTAATGTGAGTTTTACGCGAGATTAACGAGTTAATTTGCGAGATTAACGTGCGTTTGTCGGTGCAGTCAACGCGAGTGAGTTTATGCGTGACGTCAACGTGAGATTTTCATCCAACTTATATCTAGTTTATCCGCGATATTAATGCGTGTTTTTGCACAAGGTTATCGCGAGTTTATCCGCGTTATTAGCACGAGTGTAACGTGAGTTTATCCACGAGGTTAACGTGAGTTTCGCACGAGTTTATCCGAGAAATTAACACGAGTTTATCAGCGAGGTTAACTCGAGTTTTAGGAGAGTTTATCCACGATTATAACGAGAGATTATGTGAGACGTTGACGAGAGTTTATCCGGACGGTAACGCGAATTTAACGCGTGTTTCTCCGCGTGTTTAACAGGAGTTTCTCCCAGCGGTTAACGTGAGATAAAAACGAGTCAATTCGCGAGTGTAACGCGTGTGTATCCGCAGGATTAGCGCGAGTTAACGCGCGACGCTAACGCGAGCTTAACGCGAGTTTATCCACGAGGTTAACTCGAGTCTAAAGCGAATTTATCCGCTTGATTAACGCGATTTTGACGCGCGTTCATCCCCGTGCGTAACGCGAGTTTATTCCCGAGGTTAACGCGAATTTAACACGAGTTTAATGTAAGTTAATCCGCGAGGTTAACGTGTCGTTATCCGCACGGTTAGCGCGACTTTATCCGCGATTATAACACGTTTTTCTAACATGCGAGGGTATCGCGAGTGTATCCGCCTGTTTTTCCGCGAGGTCGGCGCCAGTTTATCCGCGGGGCTGAGGCGAGTTTATCCAGGAGGTTAACTGAAGTTTATCTGCGAGGTTATCGCGAGTTTAAAGCGAATTTAACTCGAGTTAATCCCAGAGCTTAACGCGAGATTATCGCGAGTCTATCTGTCAGGTTTACGCGATTTTATCCGCGAGGTTAACTAAAACTTTACGTGAGTTTATCCGTGATTACAATGTGAGTTTGTCCGCGAGGTTAACACGAGTTTGGCGCGAGTTCATCTGCGAGTTTAACGCGATTCTGTCGGCGATGTTAACGCGAGTTTATGCGCGAGGCTATCGCGAGTTTTTCCACGTTGTTATCGAGAGATAAAGGTGAGGTTAACGCGATTTTAACACGAATTTATTCCCGAGATTATCTCGAGTTTATCTGCTTTGTTAGCGATTGCTAACTCTCGACGTTAACGCGAGTTTAACACGAGTTTAACGCGAGTTTATCAGCAAAGCGTACGCGAGTTTATCCGCAAGGTTAGCGCGTGTTTAACGCGAATTCTAATCCACAATGTTGTTAACCCTAATTAATCTGCAACAATAAGGGGTGGTAAACCACGCCGTTAGCGGGAGTTTATGCTCGACGTTAACGCGAGTTCAAAGCGAGTTTATTCCCTAGATTAACGCGAGTCTATCCGGTAGGTTAACGCGAGTTTATCCGCGATTTTAAGACGAGATTATGCCCGAGATTATCGCGAGTTTATCCGCTTGTTTGTCAGCGAGTTTGTCCGCGAGGTTAACGTGAGTTCGTCGCGTATTTGTCCGGGAGTGTAACGCGAGTATATCCCCGAGGTTAAGAAGAGATTGACGCGAATTACTCCACGAGGTTAATGCGAGATTAACACGAGTTAATCCAGGAGATTAATGCGAGTTAATCCGCGAGGTTAACGCGAATTTAACGAGTGTTTGTCCGCGCGTTGAATGCGAGTTTATCCTCGAGGTTAAAGCGAGATTAACACGAGTGTATCGGCGCCGTTAACGCGAGTTTAACGCAAGTTTAACGCTAGGTAATCCGCGATGTTAACGTGTGTTTAGCCGCGATTTTAACGCGCGTTTATTCCCGAAGCTAAGGCGAGTTTAACGCGCGTTTAACGCGAGTTAATCCGCGAGGTTCACGCGTGCTTATACGCAACGTTAATCCGAATTTAGCGCGTGTTTGTCCGCGAGTCTAACACAAGTATATCCCCGAGGTTAACACGAGATTATCGCGAGTTAATTCACGATGTTCACGCGTGATTATCCGCGTGGTTGACGCGACTTTATCCACAAGTTTAACGCGAGGTAATCCGTGAGGTTCAAGCAACATTATCCCCGATGTTAACGTGAGTTTATCTGCGAGTTAATCAGCAAGGTTAACCCGAGTTTATTCGGGAGGTTAACTCGAGTTTAGCGCGAGTTTATCGTCGAGTTTAACGCGACACGTGGTTAACACGAGTTTATCCCCGGGAATAACGTGAGTTTAATGGGAGTCTATCAGAGACGTTAATGCGAGTCTATCCGCAAGGTTAACGCCAGTTTAATGCGAATCTATCCGCTAGGTTTAGTCGAGTTGAACGCGCATTTATCTGCGATGTTACCGCGAGATTATAAGCGACGTTAACACTTGTTTGTTCGCGAGTTAAACATGGGTTTTTCCCCGAGGTTAATGCGAGTTAATTCGCGAGGACTATCGTGAGTTCATGCGCGACGCTAACGCGAGTTTATCCGCGAGATTAAGGTGAGTCTAACCGTTAGGTTAACGCGTGTTTAACGCGAGGTTAACTCGAGTTTAACGCGAGTTTATCCGCGAGGCTAACTCGAGTTGAACGCGAGTTCATCCTCGAGGTTACCCGAGTTTAACGCGAGTTTATTCGCAAGGTTAACGGGAGTTTATCCGCGTTGTTAGTGCGAGTGTGACGCGCCGTTAACGCGAGTTTATCCGTGAGGTTAACACGTGTTTAAGGCGAGTTTACCCGCAAGGTTAACGTGAGTTTAACACGAGTTTATCCGCGAGATTAACACAAGTGTAACGCGAGGTTAACGCGAGTTTTGCGCGAGTTCAACGCGTGTTTAACACGACTCGTGGTTAACACGAGTTTATCCCCGGGAATAAGGCGAGTTTAATGGGAGTCTGTCAGAGAAGTTAATGCGAGTCTATCCGCAAGGTTAAAGCCAGTTTAACGCGATTCTATCCGCTAGGTTTAGTCAAGTTGAACGCGCATTTATCTGCGATGTTACCGCGGGATTATGTGCGACGTTAACGCTTGTTTGTTCGCGAGTTAAACATGGGTTTATTCCCGAGGTTAATCCGAGTTAATTTGCGAGGTTAACGCGTGTTTATCCGTGGGACTATCGTGAGTTTATGCGCGACGCTAACGCGAGTTTATCCAGAAGATTATCGCGAGTCTAACCGCTAGGTTAACACGAGTTTAACACGAGTTCATCCTCGAGGTTACCCGAGTTTAACGCGCGTTTATCCGCAAGTTTAACTGGAGTTTATCTGCGTTGTTAGCGCGAGTGTGACACGACGTTAAAGCGAGTTTATCCGTGAAGTTAACGCATGTTTAAGGCAAGTTTTCCCTCAAGGTTAACGCGAGTTTAACACGAGTGTATTCGCGCGATTAACATAAGTGTAACGCGAGGTTAACGCGAGTTTTGCGCGAGTTTATCAACGAGATTAACACGAGTTTATCCACGAGTTAATCCGCGAGGTTAACGCGTGTTTGTACGCTAGTCTAACGCTAGTATATCGCTGAGGTTAAAGCGAGATTAATGCGGGTTAGTCCGTGAAGTTAACGCATGTTTGTCCGCATGGTTAGTACGCGTTTGGCGCGAGAATATCCTCGAGTTTAACGGGAGTAAATCCGGAAGGTTAACGCATGTTTATCTGCGAGGTTTACGCGAGGTTAAATACGAGTTTAACGCGAGTTAATCCGCGATGTTAACTTGTGTTTACCCGCGAACATAACGCGAATTGATCCCCGAGGTTATGGCGAGTTTAACGACAGTTAATCCGGCAGTTTAACGCGCGTTTATCCCCAAGGTTAATGCGAGAATAACCCGCGTTAATAAGCGAGGTTAACGCGTGTTTATACGGGAGATGAGCGCGGGTTTATAGGCGACACCAATGCGAGATTATCCGCGAGATTAACGCTAGTCTATCCGCTTGGTTAAGGCGAGTTTAAAAGGAGGTTAACTCGAGTGTAACGCGAGTTTATCGGCGTTCTTAACGGAAGTCGCAAGTTTGTCCTTGTTAGCGTGAGAACAACGCGAGGTTACCTCGAGTTTAACGCGAATTTGTCTGTCAGGTTATCGCGAGCTTAGCTGCGTTATTAGATAGAGTAACTCGCGAGTTTAATGCGCGTTTATCCCTAATATTTGTGTGAGTTTAATGCGTGTTTATCCTCGATATTAATGCGAATTGATGGGCAAGGTCATCGCGAGTTTATCCGCGATATTATCGCGAGTTTGACGCGAGGTTAACGTGAGTTTACTCGCGAGGTTAAGGCGAGTTTGTCGCGAGTTTATCCGGAGGTTAACGCGAGATTATCCTAACTCGAGTTCAATGCGAGTTTATCGTCGATGTTAACGCCAGGTTAACGTGAGTTTATCCAGGCGACACTAACGCGAGTTTAACCGCGAGATTAACGGGAGTCTAACCTCTAGGTTAAAGTGAGTTTAACTCGAGTTTAAAGGAAAGTAATTCTGGAGGTTAACGCTTGTTTATCCGCGAGGTTATCGCTATGTTAAGGCGCGTTTAACGCTAGTTAATCCGCGAGGTAACGCGCGTTTATCCCCGAGGTTAATGCGAGATTAAGGCGAGTTAAATCGCGAGGTTAGGGCGTGTTTATCCGCAGGATTAGCGCGAGTTTATGTGCGACACTAACGCGAGATTATCCGCGAGATTAACGCGAGTCTATCCACTAGGTGTACGCGTGTTTAAAGAAGTGAGGTTAACTCGAGTTTAACGCCAGTTCATCTGGGAGGTTAATTCGAGTTTAACGGGAGTTTATCCGCGTCGTTAGAGCGAGTTTGGCGCGAAGTTAATGCGAGAGTATCCGTGAGGTTAGCGCGTGTTGAACGCGAGTTTATCCGCAACGGTAACGCGAGATTAAAACTCGTGGGTAAACTCGTGCTAAACTCCCGATAACCGTGCGGATTAACACCCGTTATCATCGAGGGTTAACTAGCGTTAATCTCGCGTCATCCTCGTAGATTAACAAGCCTAAACTTCGCGTAAAACTCGTTAACCTCGCAGATAAACTTCCGTTAACCTCGCGGGTAAACTCGCGTTAACCCCGCAGGTATTTCACGCGCCAAACTCGCGATAACCTAGTGGATAAACTCCTATTAAACTCGCGTTAACCTTGTGTTGACCTCGCGTTAAACTCGCGTCAACCTCGTGGATAAACTGGCGTTAACCTTGCGGATAAACTCGCGCTGACCTCACGGATAAATTCGCGCCAAACTCGCGTTAACCTGACGAATTAACACTCGCCAACAATGCGGATAAAGTCGCGATAACCTCGTGGATAAAATCGCGTTAACATCGCCGATAAATTCGCGTTAACCCTTTACCCAACGTAACGGCCAAAACCGGCCAGCGCTATTCTAAAAAATCGCCAATAAATTTTCATTATATTTTCATTTTTTGTCTCAAAAACATAGGTTATGACCACTCGTTGGAACGAGCTCGTCGAGCTCGTTCCAACGAGGGGTCATAACCTATGTTTTTGAGACAAAAAATGAAAAAAATTAGTTATTCAAGAATTTTTTTTGCACGTGTCGTCTGCTTTTCATGTTAGGTAAAGGGTTAAACCTGTGGGCCAGGCTCTTAACCACTACTCTCTTCCGCTACAACCTGGATAACCAGTCACATACTTCTCACCCCCAGTGAATTATTCGACCTTGACGTTCGTTGGATAACCAGTCACATACTTCTCACCCCCAGTGAATTATTCGACCTTGACGTTCGTTGGATAACCAGTCACATACTTCTCACCCCCAGTGAATTATTCGACCTTGACGTTCGTTGGATAACCAGTCACATACTTCTCACCCCCAGTGAATTATTCGACCTTGACGTTCGTTGGATAACCAGTCACATACTTCTCACCCCCAGTGAATTATTCGACCTTGACGTTCGTTGGATAACCAGTCACATACTTCTCACCCCCAGTGAATTATTCGACCTTGACGTTCGTTGGATAACCAGTCACATACTTCTCACCCCCAGTGAATTATTCGACCTTGACGTTCGTTGGATAACCAGTCACATACTTCTCACCCCCAGTGAATTATTCGACCTTGACGTTCGTTGGATAACCAGTCACATACTTCTCACCCCCAGTGAATTATTCGACCTTGACGTTCGTTGGATAACCAGTCACATACTTCTCACCCCCAGTGAATTATTCGACCTTGACGTTCGTTGGATAACCAGTCACATACTTCTCACCCTACAGTGAATTATTCGACCTTGACGTTCGTCGAATGAAATGGTTTTTGCGCGCCGAAGAGGAAAGTTCTGTGGAGTCTGAGATGGAATTGGAAGCTGTCTTCTCGCCACTTGCAGATCCCCTCTCACCTCTCCCTTCCAGACCAGAAAACCAGGACCAGAACGCCGAATTTGCTCCACCGTCAGAAAACATGCAATCTCGGAAGGACACGAACGACATAGACGAGATCACCAAAATCATCCAAGAAAGATAAGAATGCACTGGGCCATAACAAAAGTTCGCGCAACATACAACCTTACACCAACTACCATTCCACCTGATACTACGACCATTCTAAATGACACAAACACATCTACTACAACATCACCGTCACAGCCTCCTCCCTCGAAAAAAAGAAGCAAGAAGCGCAAACGTCGTTAACCCTCTCCTTTTCCTCCTTTAACACACTCAGACATGATGCAGAGAACTTAAAAGCAAAAGTATCACTATGATACAGTTAGAGATGGGTCGAAAGGGGCTTGTCTCACACCGTCCCTGCGCGCCTTTGGCGCGCTAAAACCATTCTTTTAATTTAGTTTTAGTTAGGCTTTCATAACTACTTCTGCTTCCAACCATGCGACCAATTAGAACATCTCGTAGATCGAACTACCAGCACAGAACGTCAGCACGACCGTACCAGCCTCCACTTAGGCATACTAGAATCATTATGCCACCACTAGATCATACCAAGCATAGAGAGGAAGCTTTGAGGGAACAGATAACGAGGCACGCCCTCTATTAAATCAAACATATCGAATCACCTGACTGGACCTACGGCACTCGTCATCCATCCACCGCGAAAATTCCTGATCAACAGGAGCTTGACGCAGAGTTGTTTGACCAGGTGGAGAAGTATAAACAGGCGGCCAAAGACACCATTGTGAACCACCTTAACCAGTTGACTGCCAAATACCCTGGCCTGCACACTTGCAGTAGTGACGATCAGAAGATTACGGACATGGCTGCCAACATTTCACTGCTGGCAGCCAAAAAACTGCTGCAAGCAGCACCTAAAGCAACTACTAACCCACAGACGATGGACATACCGGATGAATCCACTTCCACCAACCAGAAAAAAATCTTGGATGTAGACCCTACACTACGCTAATTAACGGCCCTTTTCAGAGCCACCCACAATATTAGAAAGAGTGGTACTTATACATACTCACTGCCTTCGAATTTACAAAAAACAAGCTCCCTCGAAGGAACATAGGGCAAACCATAACCTATGCGGGAATTGAGTTCTCCCCGAACCGCTTAACCTGGCGCACAGCCAAATGAGAACACCAACACTCATTCCCCTATATGTGTTCCACTATGTGGAGATCACACCCCTGCACGACGCAGGACGCTATATTTTCAATCCTGAGCATGTAACCTCGGGCGAACGTTGGGTTCCAGCCGTGTAATACGACAGTATGATGAACATGGCACGCCCTGATTAATCTTCACACGAACTGATGGTGCTATCTTCAAATCCAGCTCATATCACCAAACAACAAAGCCCCCTCCCCGGGGCCTGGCTTATAGGAATGGGCTACCCTGGACCTCCCCATCTCGCACCGCTGTTAGATTACTGCACCCGAAGCTTGAGGGCGAACGCAGTGGCTACTATGTCCCACACTATCACGGTTGGCGGTAGCTGGGTGGTTGACCCCTCTGGTAATAGTGTTTGTGGTGTGCCACCCTACGGTGATATTTATTTGAATCTTTTGCGTCAAACGGCCGAGCAAAATAAAACCCCTGTTTTAAGCCTCTTGCTTGGATGGGTGGAAGTGGTTGGCTGGGATGTCTGACCCCTCTTGTAATAGTGTTTGTGGTGTGCCACCCTACGGTGGTACTTATTTGAATCTTTTGCATCAAACGGCCGAGAAAATCAAAACCCTTGTTTTTAAGCCTCTTGGTTGGACGGATGGAAGTGGTTGGCCGGGGTGGCTTACCACTCTTGTAATAGTGTTTGTGGTGTGCCACAAACGGTGGTATTTATTTGAGTCTATTGCTTCAAACGGCAGAGAAAATCAAAACCTCTGTTTTTGAGCCTCTTGGTTGGACAGTTGGAAGTGGTTGACCGGCGTGGCTGACCACTCTAGCAATAGTGTTTGTGGTGTACCACCATGCGGTGGTATTTATTTGATTCTATTCCTTCAAACGGCCGAGAAAATCAAACCCCCCGTTTTTAAGCCGCTTGCTTGGACGGTTGGAAGTGGTTGGCCGGGGTAGCTGACCCCTCTGGTAATAGTGTGTGTGGTGTGCCATCCTATGGTGGTATTTATTTGAGTCTATTGCTTCAAACGGCCGAGAAAATCAAAACCACTGTTTTTAAGCCTCTTGATTGGATGGTTGGAAGCGGTTAGCCAGGGTGGCTGACCCCTCTGGTAATAGTGTTTGTGGTGTGCCACCCTACGGTTGTTTTTCTTTGCTTCTATTCCTTCAAACGGTCGAGAAAATCAAAACCCCTGTTTTAAGCCCTTGGTTGGACGATTGGTAGTGGTTGGCCGGGGTGGCTGACCCCTCTGGTAATAGAGTTTGGGTTGTGCCATCATATGGTGGTATTTATTTGAATCTTTTGCGTCAAACGGTCTTGGTTGGACGGTTGAAAGTCGTAGGTCGGGGTGGTCGACCTACTGGTAGTAGTGTTTGATGTGTGCCACGCTACGGTGGTATTTATTTGAATCTATTGTGTCAAACAGCCAAGAAAATCAAAACTCCTGTTTTTAACCCTCTTGTTTGGACGGTTGGAAGTGTTTAGCCGGAGTGGTTGACCCCTCTGGTAATAGAGTTTGTGGTGTGCCACAATACGGTGGGATTTATTTGAATCTTTTGCGTCAAACGGCCGAGAAAATCAAAACCCCTGTTTTTAAGCCTCTTGGTTGGACGTTTGGAAGTGGTTGGCCAGGGTGGCTGACCCCTCTGGTAATAGTGTTTTGTAGTGTGCCACCCAATGGTGGTATTTATATGAGTCTATTGCTTCAAATGGCCGAGAAAATAAATACCCCTGTTTTTAAGCCTCTTGGTTGGATGGGTGGAAGTGGTTGGCCGAGGAGGCTGACCCCTCTGGTAATAGAGTCTGTGGTGTGCAACCCTATGGTGTTATTTATTTGATCATATTCCTTCAAACGACCGAGAAAAACAAGACCTTTAGCCTATTGTTTGGACGGTTGGAAGTGGTTGGCCGGGATGGCTGACCCCTCTGGTAATAGTGTTTGTGGTGTACCATCCTGTGGTGGTATTTATTTGGATCCATTGCTTCAAACGGCCGAGAAAATCAAAACCCCTGTTTTTAAGCCTCTTGGTTGGACGGTTGGAAGTGGTTTGCCGGGGTGGCTGACCCCTCTCGTAATAATGTTTGTGGTGTGCCACCCTACGGTGGTATTTATTGGATTCTATTCCTTCAAAGGGCTGAGGAAATCAAAAGCGCTGTTTTGAAGCCTCTTGGGTGGATGGTTGGAAGTGGTTGGCCAGGGTGGCTGATCCGTCTGGTAATAGTGTTGTGGTGTGCCACCCTACGGTGGGATTTATTTGATTCTATTCCTTCAAAGGGCTGAGGAAATCAAAACCCCTGTTTTAAGCCTCTTGGTTGGATGGTAGGAAGTGGTCGGCTGGGGTGGCTGACCCTCTGGCAATAGTGTTTGTGGTGTGCCACCCTTCGGTGGCGTTTATTTGATTCTATTCCTTCAAAGGGCCGAGAAAATCAAAACCCCGGTTTTTACCCCTCTAGGTTAGACAGTTGGAAGTGGTTGACCAGGGTGGCTGACCCCTCTGGTAATAGTGCTGTGGTGTGCCACCCTACAGTGGTATTTATTTGATTATATTACTTCAAATGGCCCAGAAAATCAAAACGCCTGTTTTATGCCTCTTGGTTGGACGGTTGGAAGTGGTAATAGTGTTTGTGGTGTGCCACCCTACAGTGGTATTTATTTGAATCTTTTGTGTCAAACGGCCGAGAAAATCAAAACCCTTGTTTTTTACGCCTCTTGGTTGGACGGTTGGAAGTGGTTGACCGAGGTGGCTGACCCCTCTGGTAATAGTGTTTGTGGTGTGCCACCCTATTTTTTGTATTTATTTGAGTCTATTGCTTCAAACGGCTGAGAAAATCAATACCCCTGTCTTTAAGCCTCTTGGTTGGACGGGTGGAAGTAGTTGACTGGGGTGGCTGACCCCTCCGGTAATAGTGTTTGTGGTGTGTCACCCTACGCTGGTATTTATTTGATTACATTCCTTCAAAGGGCCGAGAAAATCAAAACCCCTGTTTTTAAGCCTCTTGGTTGGCCGGTTGGAAGTGGTAGGCCGGGGTGGCTAACCCCTCTGGTAATTGCGTTTGTGGTGTGCCACCCTACGGTGGTATTTAGGTGATTCTATTCCTTCAAACGGCCGAGAAAATCAAAACCCCTGTTTTTAAGCCTCTTGTTTGGACGGTTGGAAGTGGTTGGCTTGGGAGGATGACCCCTCTGGTAATAGAGTTTCTGGTGTGCCACCCTATGGTGGTATTTATATAATTCCAATCAATCAAACGGCCGAGAAAATCAAAGTCCCTGTATTTAAGCCTATTGATTGGACGGTTGGAAGTGGTTGGCCGGGGTGGCTGATCCTCTGGTAATAGTGTTTGCAGTGGGCCACCCTACGGTGGTATTTATTTGATTCTATTCCTTCAAAGGGCCGAGAAAATCAAAACCCCTGTTTTTAAGTCTCTTGGTTGGACGGTTGGAAGTGGTTGGCCGGGCTGGCTGAGCCCTCTGGTAATAGTCTGTCTTGTGTGCCACCCTACGGTGGTATTTATTTGATTCTCTTCCTTCAACGGCCGAGAAAATCAAAACCCCTGTTTTTAAGCCTCTTGGTTGGACGGTTGGAAGTGGTTGGCCGGAGTGGCTGTCCCCTCTGGTAATAGTGTTTGTGTTGTGCCACCCTACAGTGGTATTTATTTGATTCTATTCCTTCAAAGGGCCGAGAAAATCATAACCCCTGTTTTTAAGTCTCTTGGTTGGACGGTTGGAAGTGGTTGGCCGGGGTGGCGGTCCCCTCTGGTAATAGTGTTTGTGGTGTGCCACTCTACGGTGGAATTTATTTGATTTTATTCCTTCAAACGGCCGAGAAAATCAAAAGCCCCGTTTATACGCCGCTTGCTTGGACGGTTGGAAGTGGTTGGCCGGGGTAGCTGACACCTCTGGTAATAGTGTTTGTGGTGTGCCATCCTATGGTGGTATTTATTTGAGTCTATTGCTTCAAACGGCCGAGAAAATCAAAACCACTGTTTTTAAGCCTCTTGATTCGATGGTTGGAAGCGGTTAGCCGGGGTGGCTGACCCCTGTGGTAATAGTGTTTGTGGTGTGCCATCCTACGGTTGTTTTTCTTTGCTTCTATTCCTCCAAACGGTCGAGAAAATCACAACTCCTGTTTTAAGCCTCTTGGTTGGTAGTGGTTTGCCGGGGTGGCTGACCCCTCTGGTAATAGAGTTTGGATTGTGCCAGCATATGGTGGTATTTATTTGAATCTTTTGCGTCAAAAGGTCTTGGTTGGACGGTTGAAAGTCGTAGGCCGGGGTGCTCGACCTACTGGTAGTAGTGTTTGCTGTGTGCCACGCTACGGTGGTATTTATTTGAATCTATTGTGTCAAACAGACAAGAAAATCAAAACCCCTGTTTTAAGCCTCTTGGTTGGATGGTAGGAAGTGGTCGGCTGGGGTGGCTGACCCTCTGGCAATAGTGTTTGTGGTGTGCCACCCTTCGGTGGCGTTTATTTGATTCTATTCCTTCAAAGGGCCGAGAAAATCAAAACCCCGGTTTTTACCCCTCTAGGTTGGACAGTTGGAAGTGGTTGACCAGGGTGGCTGACCCCTCTGGTAATAGTGCTGTGGTGTGCCACCCTACAGTGGTATTTATTTGATTATATTACTTCAAATGGCCCAGAAAATCAAAACGCCTGTTTTATGCCTCTTGGTTGGACGGTTGGAAGTGGTAATAGTGTTTGTGGTGTGCCACCCTACAGTGGTATTTATTTGAATCTTTTGTGTCAAACGGCCGAGAAAATCAAAACCCTTGTTTTTTACGCCTCTTGGTTGGACGGTTGGAAGTGGTTGACCGAGGTGGCTGACCCCTCTGGTAATAGTGTTTGTGGTGTGCCACCCTATTTTTTGTATTTATTTGAGTCTATTGCTTCAAACGGCTGAGAAAATCAATACCCCTGTCTTTAAGCCTCTTGGTTGGACGGGTGGAAGTAGTTGACTGGGGTGGCTGACCCCTCCGGTAATAGTGTTTGTGGTGTGTCACCCTACGCTGGTATTTATTTGATTACATTCCTTCAAAGGGCCGAGAAAATCAAAACCCCTGTTTTTAAGCCTCTTGGTTGGCCGGTTGGAAGTGGTAGGCCGGGGTGGCTAACCCCTCTGGTAATTGCGTTTGTGGTGTGCCACCCTACGGTGGTATTTAGGTGATTCTATTCCTTCAAACGGCCGAGAAAATCAAAACCCCTGTTTTTAAGCCTCTTGTTTGGACGGTTGGAAGTGGTTGGCTTGGGAGGATGACCCCTCTGGTAATAGAGTTTCTGGTGTGCCACCCTATGGTGGTATTTATATAATTCCAATCAATCAAACGGCCGAGAAAATCAAAGCCCCTGTATTTAAGCCTATTGATTGGACGGTTGGAAGTGGTTGGCCGGGGTGGCTGATCCTCTGGTAATAGTGTTTGCAGTGGGCCACCCTACGGTGGTATTTATTTGATTCTATTCCTTCAAAGGGCCGAGAAAATCAAAACCCCTGTTTTTAAGTCTCTTGGTTGGACGGTTGGAAGTGGTTGGCCGGGCTGGCTGAGCCCTCTGGTAATAGTCTGTCTTGTGTGCCACCCTACGGTGGTATTTATTTGATTCTCTTCCTTCAACGGCCGAGAAAATCAAAACCCCTGTTTTTAAGCCTCTTGGTTGGACGGTTGGAAGTGGTTGGCCGGAGTGGCTGTCCCCTCTGGTAATAGTGTTTGTGTTGTGCCACCCTACAGTGGTATTTATTTGATTCTATTCCTTCAAAGGGCCGAGAAAATCATAACCCCTGTTTTTAAGTCTCTTGGTTGGACGGTTGGAAGTGGTTGGCCGGGGTGGCGGTCCCCTCTGGTAATAGTGTTTGTGGTGTGCCACTCTACGGTGGAATTTATTTGATTCTATTCCTTCAAACGGCCGAGAAAATCAAAAGCCCCGTTTATACGCCGCTTGCTTGGACGGTTGGAAGTGGTTGGCCGGGGTAGCTGACACCTCTGGTAATAGTGTTTGTGGTGTGCCATCCTATGGTGGTATTTATTTGAGTCTATTGCTTCAAACGGCCGAGAAAATCAAAACCACTGTTTTTAAGCCTCTTGATTCGATGGTTGGAAGCGGTTAGCCGGGGTGGCTGACCCCTCTGGTAATAGTGTTTGTGGTGTGCCATCCTACGGTTGTTTTTCTTTGCTTCTATTCCTCCAAACGGTCGAGAAAATCACAACTCCTGTTTTAAGCCTCTTGGTTGGTAGTGGTTGGCCGGGGTGGCTGACCCCTCTGGTAATAGAGTTTGGATTGTGCCAGCATATGGTGGTATTTATTTGAATCTTTTGCGTCAAAAGGTCTTGGTTGGACGGTTGAAAGTCGTAGGCCGGGGTGCTCGACCTACTGGTAGTAGTGTTTGCTGTGTGCCACGCTACGGTGGTATTTATTTGAATCTATTGTGTCAAACAGACAAGAAAATCAAAACCCCTGTATTTAAGCCTCTTGTGTGGACGGTTTGAAGTGTTTGGCCAGTGTGTTTGACCCCTCTGGTAATACAGTTTGTGGTCTGCCACCCTATGGTGGGATTTATTTGAATCTTTTGCGTCAAACGGCCGAGAAAATCAAAACCCCTGTTTTAAGCCTCTTGGTTGGACGGTTGGAAGTGGTTGGCCAGGGTGGCTGACCCCTCTGGTAATAGTGTTTTTTGGTGTGCCACCCGATGGTGGTATTTATATGAGTCTATTGCTTCAAACGGCCGAGAAAATCATACCCCTGTTTTTAAGCCTCTTGGTTGGATGGGTGGAAGTGGTTGGCCGGGGTGGCTGACCCCTCTTGTAGTAGAGGCTGTGGTGTGCATCCCTATGGTGTTATTTATTTGATTATATTCCTTCAAACCACCGAGAAAAACAAAACCTTTAACGTATTGGTTGGACGGTTGGAAGTGGTTGGCCGGGGTGGCTGACCCCTCTGGTAATAGTGGTTGTGGTGTACCACACTACGGTGGTATTTATTTGAGTCCATTGCTTCAAACGGCCGAGAAAATCAAATCCCCTGTTTTTAAGCCTCTTGGTTGGAAGGTTGGAAGTGGTTGGCCGGGGTGGCTGACCCCTGTGGTAATAATGTTTGTGGTGTGCCACCCTACGGTGATATTTATTTGATTCTATTCCTTCAAAGGGCCGAGGAAATCAAAAGCCCTGTTTTTAAGCCTCTTGGTTGGACGGTTGGAAGTGGTTGGCCGGGGTGGCATACCCCTCTGGTAATAGCGTTTGTGGTGTGCCACCCTATGGTGGTATTTAGGTGATTCTATTCCTTCAAACGGCCGAGAAAATCAAAACCCCTGTTTTTAAGCCTCTTGGTTGGATGGCTGGAAGTGGTTGGCTGGGGTGGCCGACCCCTCTGGTAATTGTGTTTCTGGTGTGCCACCCTATGGTTGTATTTATTTAATTCTATTCCTTCAAACGGCCGAGAAAATCAAAGACCTGTATTTAATCCTCTTGGTTGGACGGTTGGAAGTGGTTGGCCAGGGTGGCTGACCCCTCTGGTAATAGTTTTTTTTGGTGTGCCACCCAATGGTGGTATTTATATGAGTCTATTGCTTCAAATGGCCGAGAAAATCAATACCCGTGTTTTTAAGCCTATTGGTTGGATGGGTGGAAGTTGTTGGCAGAGGTGGCTGACCCCTCTGGTAATAGAATCTGTGGTGTGCAAACCTATGGTATTATTTGTTTGATTATATTCATTTAAACGACCGAGAAAAACAGGACCTTTAGCCTATTGTTTGGATGGTTGGAAGTGGTCGGCCGGGGTGGCTGACCCCTCTGGTAATAGTGTTTGTGGTGTACCACCCTATGGTGGTATTTATTTGAGTCCATTACTTCAAACGGCCCAGAAAATCAAAACCCGGTTTTTAAGCCTCTTGGTTGAACGGTTGGAAGTGGTTGGCCGGGGTGGCTGACCCTCTGGTAATAGTGTTTGTGGTGTGCCACCCTGTGGTGGTATTTATTTGATTCTATTCCTTCAAACGGCCGAGAAAATCAAAACCCCCGTTTTTACGCCGCTTGCTTGGACGGTTGGAAGTGGTTGGCCGGGGTAGCTGATCACTCTGGTCATAGTGTTTGTGGTGTGCCATCCTATGGTGGTATTTATTTGAGTCTATTGCTTCAAACGGCCGAGAAAATCAAAACCACTCTTTTTAAGCCTCTTGATTGGATGGTTGGAAGCGGTTAGCCGGGGTGGCTGACCCCTCTGGTAATAGTGTTTGTGGTGTGCCACCCAACAGTTGTTTTTCTTTGCTTCTATTCCTCCAAACGGTCGAGAAAATCACAACCTCTGTTTTAAGCCTTTTGGATGGACGGTTGGTAGTGGTTGGCCGGGGTGGCTGACCCCTCCGGTAATAGAGTTTGGGTTGTACCACCATTTGGTGGTATTTATTTGAATCTTTTGCGTCAAACAGTCTTGGTTGGACAGTTGAAAGTCGTAGGCCGGCGTGGTTGACCTACTGGTAGTAGTGTTTGTTGTGTGCAATGCTACGGTGGTATTTATTTGAATCTATTGTGTCAAACATCCAAGAAAATCAAAACCCCTGTTTTTAATCCTCTTGTTTGGACGGTTGGAAGTGTTTGGCCGGTGTGGTTGACCCAACGGCCGAGAAAATCAAAACCCCTGTTTTAAGCCTCTTGGTTGGACGGTTGGAATTGGTTGGCCAGGGTGGCTGACCCCTCTGGTAATAGTGTTTTTTGGTGTGCCACCCAATGGTGGTATTTATATGAGTCTATTGCTTCAAACGGCCGAGAAAATCAATACCCCTGTTTTTAAGCCTCTTGGTTGGATGGGTGGAAGTGGTTGGCAGGGGTGGCTGATCCCTCTGGTAGTAGAGTCTGTGGTGTGCAACCCTATGGTGTTATTTATTTGATTATAATCCTTCAAACGACCGAGAAAACAAAACCTTTAGCCTATTGGTTGGACGGTTGGAAGTGGTTGGCCGGGATGGCTGGCCCCTCTGGTAATAGTGTTTGTGGTGTACCATCCTATGGTGGTATTTATTTCAGTCCATTGCATCAAACGGCCGAGAAAATCAAAACCCCTGTTTTTAAGCCTCTTGCGTGGACGGTTGGAAGTGGTTGGCCAGGGTGGCTGACCCCTCTGGTAATAATGTTTGTGGTGTGCCACCCTACAGTGGTATTTATTTGATTCTATTCCTTCAAAGGGCCGAGAAAATCAAAATCCCTGTTTTTAGGCCTCTTAGTTGGACGGTTGGAAGTGATTGGCAGGGGTGGCTGACCCCTCTGGTAATAATGTTTGTGGTGTGTCACCCTACGGAGGTATTTATTTGATTCTATTCCTTCAAAGGGCTGAGGAAATCAAAAGCCCTGTTTTGAAGCCTCTTGGTTGGACGGTTGGAAGTGGTTGGCCAGGGTTGCTGACCCCTCTGCTAATAGTGTCGTGGTGTGCCACCCTACGGTGGTATTTATTTGATTCTATTCCTTCAAAGGGCTGAGGAAATAAAAACCCCTGTTTAAGCCTCTTGGTTGGATGGTTGGAAGCGGTCGGCCGGGGTGGCTGACCCTCTGGTAATAGTGTTTGTGGTGTGCCACCCTTCGGTGGTATTTATTTGATTCTATTCCTTCAAAGGGCCGAGAAAATCAAAACGCCTGTGTTATGCCTCTTGGTTGGACGGTTGGAAGTGGTTGGCCGGGGTGGCTGACCCCTCTGGTAATAATGTTTGTGGTGTGCCACCCTACAGTGGTATTTATTTGAATCTTTTGCGTCAAACGGCCGAGAAAATCAAAACGCCTGTGTTGTGCCTCTTGGTTGGACGGTTGGAAGTGGTTGGCCGAGGTGGCTCACCCCTCCGGTAATAGAGTTTGTGGTATTCCACCCTATTTTTGTATTTATTTGAGTTGATTGCTTCAAACGGCCGAGAAAATGAATATCCTGTCTTTAAGCCTCTTGGTTGGACGGGTGGAAGTAGTTGGCTGGGGTGGCTGACCACTCTGGTAATAGTGTTTGTGGTGTGCCACCCTACGCTGGTATTTAGTTGATTACATTCCTTCAAAGGGCCGAGAAAATCAAAACCCCTGTTTTTAAGCCTCTTGGTTGGACGGTTGGAAGTGGTAGGCCGGAGTGGCTAACCCCTCTCATAATAGCCTTTGAGGTGTTCCACCCTACAGTGGTATTTAGGTGATTCTATTCATTCAAACGGCTGAGAAAATCAAAACCCCTGTATTTAAGCCTCTTGGTTGGACGGTTGAAAGTGGTTGGCCGGGGTGGCTGACCCTCTGGTAATAGTGTTTGTGGTGGGCCACCCTGCGGTGGTATTTATTTGATTCTATTCCTTCAAAGGGCCGAGAAAATCATAACTCCTGTTTTTAAATCTCTTGGTTGGACGGTTGGAAGTGGTTGGCCGGGCTGGCTGACCCCTCTGGTAATAGTGTGTGTTGAGTGCCACCCAGCGGTGGTATTTATTTGATTCTCTTCCTTCAAACAAATCAAAAGCCCTGTTTTGAAGCTTCTTGGTTGGACGGTTGGAAGTGCTTGGCCAGCGTGGCTGACCCCTCTGGTAATAGTGTCGTGGTGTGCCATCCTACGGTGGTATTTATTTGATTCTATTCCCTCAAAGGGCTGAGGAAATAAAAACCCCTGTGTTAAGCCTCTTGGTTGGATGGTTGGAAGTGGTCGGCCGGGGTGGCTGACCCTCTGGTAATAGTGTTTGTAGTGTGCCACCCTTCGGTGGTATTTATTTGATTCTATTCCTTCAAAGGGCCGAGAAAATCAAAATCCCTGTTTTTACCCCTCTTGGTTAGGCAGTTGGAAGTGGTTGGCCGGGGTCGCTGACCCCTCTAGTAATGGTATTTGTGGTGTGCCACGCTACGGTGGTATTTATTTGATTATATTCCTTCAAACGGCCGAGAAAAAAATCAAAATCCCTGTTTTTACACCTCTTGCTTAGACGGTTGGAAGTGATTGGCCGGGGTGGCTGCCCCCTCTGTTAATAGTGTTTGTGGTGTGCCACCCTACAGTGGTATTTATTTGAATCTTTTGGGTCAAACGGCCGAGAAAATCAAAACCCTTGTCTTTTAAGCCTCTTGGTTGGACGGGTGGAAGTGGTTGGCCGGGGTGGCTGACCCCTCTGGTAGTAGAGTCTGTGGTGTGCATCCCTATGGTGTTATTTATTTGATTATATTCTTTCAAACGACCAAGAAAAACAAAACCTTTAGCCTATTGGTTGGACGGTTGGAAGTGGTTGGCCGGGGTGGCTGACCCCTCTGGTAATAGTGTTTCTGGTGTACCACCCTATGGTGGTATTTATTTGAGTCCATTGCTTCAAACGGCCGAGAAAATCAAAACCCCTGTTTTTAAGCCTCTTGGTTGGACGGTTGGAAGTGGTTGGCCGGGGTGGCTGTCCCCTCTGGTAATAGTGTTTGTGGTGTTCCACCCTATGGTGGCATTTATTTGATTCTATTCCTTCAAACGGCCGAGAAAATCAAAAGCCCCGTTTTTACGTCGCTTGCTTGGATGGTTGGAAGTGGTTGGCCGGGGTAGCTCACACCTCTGGTAATAGTGTTTGTGGTGTGCCATCCTATGGTGGTATTTATTTGAGTCTATTGCTTCAAACGGCCGAGAACATCAAAACCACTGATTTTAAGCCTCTTGATTGGATGGTTGGAAGCGGTTAGCCGGGGTGGCTGACCCCTCTGGTAATAGTGTTTGTGGTGTGCCATCCTACGGTTGTTTTTCTTTGCTTCTATTCCTCCAAACGGTCGAGAAAATCACAACTCCTGTTTTAAGCCTCTTGGTTGGTAGTGGTTGGCCGGGGTGGCTGACCCCTCTGGTAAAAGAGTTTGGGTTGTGCCACCATATGGTGGTATTTATTTGAATCTTTTGCGTCAAACGGTCTTGGTTGGACGGTTGAAAGTCGTAGGCCGGGGTGGTCGACCTACTGGTAGTAGTGTTTGTTATGTGCCACGCTATGGTGGTATTTATTTGAATCTATTGTGTCAAACAGCCAAGAAAATCAAAACCCCTGTTTTTAAGCCTCTTGTTTGGACGGTTGGAAGTGTTTGGCCGGTGTGGTTGACCCCTCTGGTAATAGAGTTTTTGGTGTGCCACCCTACGGTGGGATTTATTTGAATCTTTTGCGTCAAACGGCCGAGAAAACCAAAACCCCTGTTTTAAGCCTCTTGGTTGGACAGTTGGAAGTGGTTGGCCAGGGTGGCTGACCCCTCTGGTAATAGTGTTTTTTGGTCTGCCACCTGATGGTGGTATTTATATGAGTCTATTGCTTCAAACGGCCGAGAAAATCATACCCCAGTTTTTAAGCCTCTTGGTTGGATGGGTGGAAGTGGTTGGCCGGGGTGGCTGACCCCTCTGGTAGTAGAGTCTGTGGTGTGCTTCCCTCTGGTGTTATTCATTTGATTATATTCCTTCAAACGACCGAGAAAAACAAAACCTTTAGCATATTGATTGGACGGTTGGAAGTGGTTGGCCGGGGTGGCTGACCCCTATGGTAATAGTGTCTGTGGGTTACCACCCTATGGTGGTATTTATTTGAGTCCATTGCTTCAAACGGCTGAGAAAATCAAAAGCCCTGTTTTCAAGCCTCTTGCTTGGACGGTTGGAAGTGGTTGGCCGGGGTGGCTGACCCCTGAGGTAATAAAGTTTGTGGTGTGCCACCGTACGGTGGTATTTATTTGATTCTATTCCTTCAAACGGCCGAGAAAATCAAAACCCCCGTTTTTACGTCGCTTGCTTGGACTGTTGGAAGTGGTTAGCCGGGGTGGCTGACCCCTCTGGTAATAGTGTTTGTGGTGTGCCTCCCTACGGTTGTTTTTCATTGCTTCTATTACTCCAAACGGTCGAGAAAATCACAACCCCTGTCTTAAGCCTCTTGGTTGGACGGTTGGTAGTGGTTGGGCGGGGTGGCTGACCCCTCTGGTAATAGAGTTTGCGTTGTGCCACCATATGGTGGTATTTATTTGAATCTTTTGCGTCAAACAGTCTTGTTTGGACGGTTGAAAGTCGTAGGCCGGGCTGGTGGACCTACTGGTAGTAGTGTTTGTTGTGTGCCACGCTACAGTGGTATTTATTTGAATCTATTGTGTCAAACAGCCAAGAAAATCAAAACCCCTGTTTTTAAGCCTCTTGTTTGGACGGTTGGAAGTATTACCCGTCTGGTAATAGTGTTTCTGGTGTGCCACCCTATGCCTTTTGGTTGGACGGGGTGGCGGTTGGAAGTGGTTGGCCGGGGTGGCTAACCCCTCTGGTAGTAGCGTTTGTGGTGTGCCACCCTACGGTGGTATTTAGGTGATTATATTCCTTCAAACGGCTGAGAAAATCAAAACCCCTGTTTTTAAGCCTCTTGGTTGGACGGTTGGAAGTGGTTGGCTGGGGTGGCTGACCCCTCTGGTAAAAGTGTTTCTGGTGTGCCACCCTATGGTTGTATTTATTTAATTCTATTCCTTCAAACGGCCGAGAAAATCAAAGCCCCTGTACTTAAGCCTCTTGGTTGGTCGGTTGGAAGTGGTTGGCCGGGCTGGCTGACCCCTCTGGTAATAGTGTGTGTTGTGTAACACCCAACGGTGGTATTTATTTGATTCTGTTACTTCAAAGGCCGAGAAAATAAAAGCCCCTGTATTTAAGCCTCTTTGTTGGACGGTTGGTGGTGGTTGGGCGGGGTGGCTGACCCCTCTCGTAATAGAGTTTGGGTTGTGCCACCATATGGTGGTATTTATTTGAATCTTTTGCGTCAAACAGTCTTGGTTGGACGGTTGAAAGTCGTAGGTCGGGGTGGTCGACCTACTGGTAGTAGTGTTTGATGTGTGCCACGCTACGGTGGTATTTATTTGAATCTATTGTGTCAAACAGCCAAGAAAATCAAAACCCCTGTTTTTAAGCCTCTTGTTTGGACGGTTGGAAGGGTTTGGCCGGTGTGGTTGACCCCTCTGGTAATAGAGTTTGTGGTGTGCCACCCTACGGTGGGATTTATTTGAATCTTTTGCGTCAAACGGCCTAGAAAATCAAAACCCCTGTTTTTAAGCCTCTTGGTTGGACGGTTGGAAGTGGTTGGCCAGGGTGGCTGACCCCTCTGGTAATAGTGTTTTTTGGTGTGCCACCCAATGGTGGTATTTATATGAGTCTATTGTTTCAAACGGCCGAGAAAATGAATACCCCTGTTTTTAAGCCTCTTGGTTGGATGGGTGGAAGTGGTTGGCCGGGTTCGCTGAACCCTCTGGTAGTAGAGTCTGTGGTGTGCAACCCTATGGTGTTATTTATTTGATTATATTCCTTCAAACGACCAAGAAAAACAAAACGTTTAGCCTATTGGTTGGACGGTTGTAAGTGGTTGGCCGGGGTGGCTGACCCCTCTGGTTATAGTGTTTGTGGTGTACCACACTATGGTGGTATTTATTTGAGTCCATTGGTTCAAACGGCCGAGAAAATCAAAACCCCTGTTTTCAAGCCTCTTGCTTGGACAGTTGTAAGTGGTTGGCTGGGATGGCTGACCCCTCTGGTAATAATGTTTGTGGTGTGCCACCCTACAGTGGTATTTATTTGATTCTATTCCTTGAAAGGGCCGAGGAAAACAAAAGCCCTGTTTTTAAGCCTCTTGTTTGGACGGTTGGAAGTGGTTGGCCGGGGTGGCTGACCCCTCTGGTAATAGTGTTTCTGGTGTTCCACCCTATGGTGGTATTTATTTAATTCTATTCCTTCAAACGGCCGAGAAAATCAAAGGCCCTGTATTTAAGTCTCTTGGTTGGACGGTTGGAAGTTGTTGGCCGGGCTGGCTGACCCCTCTGGTAATAGTGTGTGTCGTGTGCCACCAAACGGTGGTATTTATTTGATTATATTCCTTCAAACGGCCGAGAAAATCAAAACCCCTGTTTTTAAGCCTCTTGGATGGACGGTTGGAAGGGGTTGGCCGGGGTGGCTGTCCCCTCTGGTAATAGTGTTTGTGGTGTGCCACACTACAGTGGTATTTCTTTGATTCTATTCCTTCAAACGGCCGAGAAAATCAATACCCCCGTTTTTAAGCCGCTTGCTTGGACGTTTGGAAGTGGTTGGCCAGGGTGGCTGACCCCTCTGGTAATAGTGTTTTTTGGTGTGCCACCCATTGGTGGTATTCATATGAGTTTATTGCTTCAAACTGCTGAGAAAATCAATACCCCTGTTTTTAAGCCTCTTGGTTGGATGGGTGGAAGTGGTTGGCCGGGGTAGCTGACCCCTCTGGTAATAGTGTTTGTGGTGCGCCATCCTATGGTGGTACTTATTTGAGTCTATTTCTTCAAACGGCAGAGAAAATCAAAACCACTCTTTTTAAGCCTCTTGATTGGATGTTGGAAGCGGTTAGTCGGGGTGGCTGACCCCTCTGGTAATAGAGTTTGTGGTGTGCCACCCTACGGTTGTTTTTCTTTGCTTCTATTCCTTCAAACGGTTGAGGAAATCACAACCCCTGTTTTTAGCCTCTTTGTTGGACGGTTGGTAGTGGTTGGCCGGGGTGGCTGGCCCCTCTGGTAATAGAGTTTGGGTTGTGCCACCATATGGTGGTATTTATTTGAATCTTTTGCGTCAAACTGTCTTGGTTGGACGGTTGAAAGTTGTAGGCCGGAGTGGTCGACCTACTGGTAGTAGTGTTTGTTGCGTGCCACGCTACGGTGGTATTTATTTGAATCTATTGTGTCAAACAGCCAAGAAAATCAAAACCCCTGTTTTTGAGCCTCTTGTTAGGACGGTTGGAAGTGTTTGGCCGGAGTGGTTGACCCCTCTGGTAATAGAGTTTGTGGTGTGCCATCCTACGGTGGGATTTATTTGAATCTTTTGCGTCAAACGGCCGAGAAAATCAAAACTCCTGTTTTTAAGCCTCTTGGTTGGACGGTTGGAAGTGGTTGGCCAGGGTGGCTGACCCCTCTGGTAATAGTGTTTTTTGGTGTGCCACCCAATGGTGGTATTTATATGAGTCTATTGCTTCAAACGGCCGAGAAAATCAATACCCCTGTTTTTAAGCATCTTGCTTGGATGGGTGGAAGTGGTTGGCCGGAGTGGCTGACCCCTCTGGTAGTAGAGTCTGTGGTGTGCAACCCTATGGTGTTATTTATTTGATTATATTCCTTCAAACGACCGAGAAAAACAAAACCTTTAGCCTATTGGTTGGACGGTTGGAAGTGATTGGCCGGGGTGGCTGGCCCCTCTGGTAATGGTGTTTGTGGTGTGCCACACTATGGTGGTATTTATTTAAGTCCATTGCTTCAAATAGCCGAGAAAATCAAAACCCTGTTTTTAACCCTCTTGCTTGGACGGTTGGAAGTGGTTGGCCGGAATGGCTGACTCCTCTGGTAATAGTGTGTGTTGTGTGCCACCCAGCGGTGGTATTTATTTGATTCTATTCCTTCAAACGGCCGAGAAAATCAAACCCCTGTTTTTAAGCCTCTTGGACGGTTGGAAGTGGTTGGCCGAGGTGGCTTTCCCCTTTGGTAATAGTGTTTGTGGTGTGCCACCCTACGGTGGTATTTATTTGATTATATTCCTTCAAACGGCCGAGAAAATCAAATCTCCCGTTTTTAAGCCGCTTCCTTGGACGGTTGGAAGTGGTTGGCCGGTGTAGCTGACCCCTCTGGTAATAGTGTTTGTGGTGTGCCATCCTATGGTGGTATTTATTTGAGTCTATTGCTTCAAACGGCCGAGAAAATCAAAACCACTTCTTTTAACCCTTTCCGACTACGGTTATAGTGACGTTTTAACGTCACAAAGAATCAGGTTTTGGCGACGTCAAACGCATTCATTAGCCCTTTGAACCCTGGTGGTATCTTCCATGTCAGTTCAATGACAGCAACAGGAAGAGTCCATGTTCATTATTTTGGGGTAGACCAATTTGGGGCTGCAGGTTGAAAATATTGATTGGTCTACCACACACATGCACTTAGCATCCATCCTATTTAATGAAATTATGACGTATCATGTTCCTGCACGAAAAAGCAGAGGCTCGGTTTCAAAGTCGGAGTACGTAATATTACGTACCGTAGTCGCAACGCAGGACAATTTTCGTACGTAATATTACGTACCGTAGTTGCAAAGGGTTAAGCCTCTTGATTGGATGGTTGGAAGGGGTTAGCCGGGGTGGCTGACCCCTCTGGTAATATTGTTTGTGGTGTGCCACCCTACGGTTGTTTTTCTTTGCGTCTATTCCTTCAAAGGGTCGAGAAAATCACAACCCCTGTTTTAAGCCTCTTGGTTGGACCGTTGGTAGTGGTTGGCCGCGGTGGCTGACCCCTCTGGTAATAGAGTTTGGGTTGTGCCACCATATGGTGGTATTTATTTGAATCTTTTGCGTCAAACGGTCTTGGTTGGACGGTTGAAAGTCATAGACCGGGGTGGTCGACCTACTGGTAGTAGTGTTTGTTGTGTGCCACGCTACGGTGGTATTTATTTGAATCTATTGTGTCAGCCAACAAAATCGAAACCCCTGTTTTTAAACCTCTTGTTTGGACTGTTGGAAGTGTTTGGCCGGTGTGGTTGACCCCTCTGGTAATAGAGTTTGTGGTGTGCCACCCTACGGTGGGATTTATTTGAATCTTTTGCGTGAAACGGCCGAGAAAATCAAAACCCCTGTTTTAAGACTCTTGGTTGGACGGTTGGAAGTGGTTGGCCAGGGTGGCTGACCCCTCTGGTAATAGTGTTTTTTGGTGTGCCCCCCAATGGTGGTATTTATATGAGTCCATTGCTTCAAACGGCCGAGAAAATCAATACCCCTGTTTTTAAGCCTCTTGGTTGGATGGGTGGAAGTGGTTGGCCTGGGTGACTGACTCCTCTGGTAATAGAGTCTGTGGAGTGCAACCCTACGGTGTTATTTATTTGACTATATTCCTTCAAACAACTGAGAAAAACAAAACCTTTAGCCTATTGGTTGGACGGTTGGAAGTGGTTGGCCTGTGTGGCTGACCCCTCTGGTAATAGTGTTTGTGGTGTACCACCCTATGGTGGTATTTATTTGAGTCCATTGCTTCAAACGGCCGAGAAAATCAAAACCCCTGTTTTTAAGCCTCTTGGTTGGACGGTTGGAAGTGGTTGGCCGGGGTGGCTGACCCTTCTGGTAATAATGTTTGTGGTGTGCAACCCTACGGTGGTATTTATTTGATTATATTCCTTCAAAGGGCCGAGGAAATCAAAAGCCCTGTTTTAAGCCTCTTGGTTGGACGGTTGGAAGTGGTTGGCCGGGGTGACTGACTCCTCTGGTAATAGTGTTTGTGGTGTGCCACCCTACGGTGGTATTCATTTGATTCTATTCCTTCAAAGGGCTGAGAAAATCAAAACCCCTGTTTTAAACCTCTTGGATGGACGGTTGGAAGTGGTCGGCCGGGGAGGCTGACCCTCTGGTAATAGTGTTTGTGGTGTGCCACCAATCGGTGGTGTTTATTTGATTCTATTCCTTCAAAGGGCTGAGAAAATCAAAACCCCTGTTTTTACGCCTCTTGGTTGGACGGTTGGAAGTGGTTGGCCGGGGTCGCTGACCCCTCTGGTAATAGTGTTTGTGGTGTGCCACCCTACAGTGGTATTTATTTGAATTTTTTGCGTCAAACGGCCGAGAAAATCAAAACCCTTGTTTTTTAAGCCTCTTGGTTGGACAGTTGGAAGTGGTTGGCCGAGGTGGCTGACCCCTCTGGTAATAGTGTTTGTGGTGTGCCACCCTATGGTGGTATTTATTTGATTCTATTCCTTCAAAGGGCTGAGAAAATCAAAACCCCTGTTTTAAACCTCTTGGTTGGACGGTTGGAAGTGGTCGGCCGGGGAGGCTGACCCTCTGGTAATAGTGTTTGTGGTGTGCCACCCTTCGGTGGTGTTTATTTGATTCTATTCCTTCAAAGGGCCGAGAAAATCAAAACCCCTGTTTTTATGCCTCTTGGTTGGACGGTTGGAAGTGGTTGGCCGGGGTCGCTGACCCCTCTGGTAATGGTATTTGAGGTGTGCCCCGCTACGGTGGTATTTATTTGATTATATTCCTTCAAACGGCCGAGAAAATCAAAACTCCTGTTTTATGCCTCTTGGTTGGACGGTTGGAAGTGATTGGCCGGGGTTGCTGACCCCTCTGGTAATAGTGTTTGTGGTGTGCCACCCTACAGTGGTATTTATTTGAATCTTTTGCGTCATACGGCCGAGAAAATCGAAACCCTTGTTTTTAAGCCTCTTAGTTGGACGGTTGGAAGTGGTTGGCCGAGGTGGCTGACCCCTCTGGTAATAGTGTTTGTGGTGTGCCACCCTATTTTTTGTATTTATTTGAGTTTATTGATTCAAACGGCTGAGAAAATCAATTCCCCTGTCTTTAAGCCTCTTGGTTGGATGGGTGGAAGTAGTTGGCCGGGGTGGCTGACCCCTCCGGTAATAGTGTTTGTGGTGTGCCACCCTACGCTGGTATTTATTTGATTACATTCCTTCAAAGGGCCGAGAAAATCAAAACCCCTGTTTTTAAGCCTCTTGGTTGGACGGTTGGAAGTGGTTGGCCGGGGCGTCTGACCCCTCTGGTAATCGTGTTTCTGGTGTGCCACCCTACGGTGGTATTTATTTGATTCTATTCCTTCAAACGGCCGAGAAAATCAATGCCCCTCTATTTAAGCCTCTTGGTTGGACGGTTGGAAGTGGTTGTACGGGGTGGCTGACCCTCTGGTAATAGTGTTTGTGGTGTGCCACCCTTCGGTCGTATTTATTTGATTCTATTCCTTCAAAGGGCCGAGAAAATCAAAACCCCTGTTTTTAAGTCTCTTGGTTGGACGGTTGGAAGTTGTTGGCCGGGCTGGCTGACCCCTCTGGTAATAGTGTGTGTTGTGTGCCACCCAACGGTCGTATTTATTTGATTCTATTCTTTCAAACGGCCGAGAAAATCAAAACCCCTTTTTTTAAGCCTCTTGGTTGGACGGTTGGAAGTGCTTGGCCGGGGTGGCTGTCCCCTCTGGTAATAGTGTTTGTGGTGTGCCACCCTACGGTGGTATTTATTTGATTCTATTCCTTCAAACGGCCGAGAAAATCAAAACTCCTTTTTTTTAAGCCTCTTGGTTGGACGGTTGGAAATGGTTGTCCGGGGTGCCTGACCCCTCTGGTAATAGTGTTTGTAGTGTGCCACCCTTGGGTCGAATTAGTTTAATGCCTCTCGGCAGTTTACTGAATATGTAATAAGGAATTAGGGATAAGGAGCTGGAGTCACCTCCGTAGAATTTATGTTATATTAAGTTCTGCAACATAATCTTATAATTTTGCAATTATTCATCGGAGCGAGCCACCGGCGCTTTACAAAGAATAATCGCAAAATTATTAGCAAATGTATTACAGAAATTAATTATATTAAGAAACGCATCAACGCATCAAAACTTGTTATAATGATATTAAGAAATGCATCAAAACTTGTAATATTAAGTTCCGTAACATAATCTTATTATTTTGCATTTATTCATTGAAAAGTATTTCCTATGCTTTGCTGTAATTATCTTGTGAAATTATGTGAATCTTGTGTAGTGAATAAAAATCGTTATTACGTTTGATACTGAATAAATATCATTAATTTTATATTCCATGTTTTTATGATATTCAAACCCTTAGCGGACGAATTGGGTAAAATTGCAAGCCGACGAATTGGGCAAAATTGCTATCGGACGAGTCGGTGCACTGGAGGAGGAAATGGGTAAATTGTAAGCGGACGACTCGGCTTACGGACGAAACGTCCGTCTACCTTTTTTTCAAGCAAACGTTTCCTTACTTTTACAAAACCTTAAAATTCGGATAATTCAAAAACTGCGTTTTTATTCGTCGTAATACTTCACGAGATACGTGTCAATGTATATCTGTATACAATCGCACCAATGTAACAATAATTATCCGTTATATTATCGGTTATATATGCGGTTTTTCGATTAAGGTTATCACTAGCAGACAAGCTGCAACGAAATCAGGAGAGTCCGATCTGAAATAACGAGATCACCAGTAGAGCTTATTGACAAACCTCAAGAAAGACAGAATTCGAGTAATAATAATAATAACCCTTTGCCGGCCGATGATTTGTCGCGGTTCTCGGATGAGAAGGCCTTGGTTTCCCCTGAAGTGTAGATATGTATATATCACACAGAGCTTAGAGGCGAATCAGGTTGCAACAGGAAACGAACGAATTTGACATTTTGTTTGATTCGCAGAGGGAGATAGGCCAATTGCAAATGAATGGGCAATTCGACACCGGAAGTTACGTGATTTTTTTCTCTGAAATTTACAATCCAATTCAAAAAATCTGAGAGAGAATTCTGTTCTGGAACACATTTATTTGACTGGGTACGTGGAATCCTTTGTGGGCTTACGGTCCGCTTGGGGTTCATATAACAAGGCGAACACATTTGAAATGATTTATTTTCACAGATAACAGGAAACATGTCCACAGAATACGAATAATGAAGAACCCAAATTTGAACTTCCAGAACTCAAACAGTTTATTTAGATATGTGAAATACATTTGTGTTCAGTTATGTTTTGCGCCATTTTCAAAACAATAATTATGTTCACATATTATTTTAGTTGTTTGTTGCCGAACAGAACAAACCTGGATTTTACAAAACAAATATAAAAAATAAATCATGCTTTGTTAAAAACAGATGCAAATAAAAAAATGGCCAAAATTTAGAGTCTCACTATTTTATACTAACTTTTGAAGACACCAGTAAATGTGTTCAATGAAAGGCTTCAATTTCCTGAGAAACAAAACATATGTTTTGCCTGAAATTCAATTCGTGCTTAACTGATTGAATGATAGAAGCCTCTATCGAGGCTTTCAAAATATGAGGGAACCAGAGCAAAAGCCAGTTCTCGAAAATCTCAGTGAATGTGAATAATCCAAGAAGATTCGAAGGCTGAATAAAAGGCCTACGTCAAACTAAAGATTGTGGTCTCCGCTTTCAAATGACCCCAAGTATTATATAATACACAGAGGGTTTCAAATATGTGATGTACTGGAAGCGGATGGAGGGGGGGGGGGGGGGATTTTTGTTTAGAAAGCAACTGTCGTGTGTCTTGTTCTATTTATATATCGTCTATGGAGACCGAATATGAACGATCAGAAAAGTTATCAAACATTAGTTTCTGAGTTTTCAGCTCACGTTCAGTACGGAAGCAGGTTAGTGTCACCTGTAAATAATTTTGATGTCGTAATTACGACATACTATGTTGCAATTAGGAGATAGCTATGTCGTAATTACGAGTTAGCTATATCGTAATTACGACATACTATGTCGTAATCACGAGATACGGGGTGTCGTAATTACACCAAACTAAGCCGTAATTACGGCATAATAAGTCGCAATTACGACACAATATGTCGTAATTACGACACAATATGTCGTAATTACGAGATTCCTATGTTGTAATTACGAGTCAGGTTGTCATAATTACGACTTAGTATGTTGTAATTACGACATACGATATGTCGTAATTACATGGCTATCTCGTAGTTACAACATAGTATGTAGTAATTACAACTTAGTATCAGGATGTCGAATTTCCGAGATAGATAAGCCGTAATTACGAGTTCGCTGTGCCGTAATTACGACATAATACATAATTAGTCGTAATTATGACATACTCTGCCGTAATTACGGCTTGCCGTTCATGTAATTACGAAATACGGTAATTCGTAACTTCGACATCCTATGTCGTATTTACCACATAAAAATGATTTACAGGTGGTGCTAACCGGCTTCCATAGTTGAACACCCATGATCACAATTGACATGTTTTTTCATTGAATTGCTGAAATTGGGCAATCATATACTTTTCAAACTAATTTACAGTAGCCTTGGGCATCTTTTGAATTACGGGTGTTATGGATCATCACGGGTCTCTTTACAGCCACCCAACTTCTGAAAGTTAGATTACGCTGCGATATTATCCTCGGTTGTCACTACAACAGGGGTGGAGGCCAAGATACTAGTACCTGACTGCAATGGGCTGTACCGGATGGCATTGGACCACTTACTCACTGGACTAGACCACCTACCATCATGTGCTGAACATTGATAAAGTTGCCCACCAAGAATCGTAATAAAATATATCCTCTTACTTGTGATGTTAAAACTGTGTGTGGGTTGGGTAAAAATGGTTGCACGTAAGAACTTATTGCATTTCTAATTATCGGAGAATATTTACGACTTTGGTTCCGTTGACATTCGATCTATCTAATTAAAAGAACACGAATAGACTGTTGAGTTTTTCGATGTTTCCGTGAACGTGCTCGCTTTTTGACATTAACCCTTTACCCAACGAATCGTCCGAATCCGCATGCGTAATATGCAAATTCGGCAGTTGAACATATTTTATTTTTCGAAAAATTTCAACAAGACTCTATCATGTGACCTCTCTTTGGAACGAGCTCGACGATATTTAAAATACCAAATTTTGATATCGTCTGCGTTGGGTAAAGGGTTAACCCTTTCAACCCGGAGTGCAAAAGTTTTTTTGTGAAGATAAAATTGGTAGTGGACGAGCAGACGATATAAAGAGCACAAAATCTGAAGTGATGCTCGGTAAAAGCTTGACAGAGGTGTTTGATCAAATTATTGCTGAACCTCCAACAAAACAGGATGGTTTCACCCATTTCGCTGTTGACAGTATTGACTGAAATGATACATTCCATCCCAGTGTTGAAGGATTTAAGTTTTTTTGATACTGACATGTTGATAAAAATATAATGACTTCGATAAAACCAAAAATATTCGAACGATATTGTTGCTGATAAAATATAAGGTGAGATTTGTTTTTCTTTAATACAAAATGTTTTAGAGCATTTTGAAATGTGAATTGATATTAAGAGTCTCTATGAGCACTCCTTTTCATGCAATAGAGCTACACACAGATGTTATATACGCCCAATGGTTCGCATTTCGCAGGAAATAGGACTACGCACTGATGAGTTGTCAGTTTGGTTCCTTTTTTTGCTTTTACGCAATCAGATCCCATCTTGGGATGAGTTAATGATAATTATATCATACCTTTGAAGTAGACAAGCAGCCTCCTTTCACAAAATAAACAGTTAATGAGATTCACCGGTACCGTTCTGATATTGCCTGGTAACCAATTTTGCACAAGTTTTATTTATAGTGAGAGTTTCGTAATGTTCAACCTTTTGGCTACCGACTGCCAAATTGATAGGTGTCTTGGAGTCTTCTCCTTACATACAGAGGTAGAGCAAAGGGGGTCAAGGGGACTACAGCCCAGTCGACGGTGGTTACCCCTCCCCTCCCCCACCCCTCCTCTGCCAGGAAATCGGCCAACCTAACCCTGGAGAGAAACGCTGTAAAGAATATGAAGATAGAGGTAATATACTATTAGAAAATAGGGGATATTTGATAAAAGTGAGATGTATGAAGAAGTATATTTATATTTTCATCAAAAAGACAGTTGAGGCATTGTACTGTGACATCTGCTGTATGATTTCAGCGATAGTTGGGTGTCTGACAAGCACACATTTCACGCACTGAGCTGTAGAAGACATGGACGATCAGTCAGAGAATTTACCACATTAAGTCAAAGACTTCTCGTACCTTGTAAATCCTTCTCGGTTCGCGAGACAAGCGCGGATTTGACGTCGCATTCTCCTCACCAAACGTCTAATATCAGCTTGACTGAGGTTATTCCATCCTTCTCGCAGTGCAGCGGCGAGCTCCTGGAGATTGGTAGGGGGCTATTGACGTTGTCGTAGGCGTCTGTCAAGCATATCTCTAGCGTGCTTGTTTGGCGAAACGTTTGGACTTAGTGCTGGCCAAGGCAGTGTAGTAATGTTCTGCTCCTAGAGGAACTCTGTTGCGACAAGAGCCTTGTGTGCTCTTGCATTGTCATATTGGAAAATGAATCGACAGCCGTGACGTCGCGCAAATGGCACCCAATGAGCTGCTAACATGCTGTCACGGCAGTACTGCACTGTGAGACGCCCTTGGATGACATGTAATGCTGTTCTGCTTGTCATGGTTATGCCTACCCACACCATAATCGACCCACCACCAAAATGACCTTACTGCCTAACGGTCGCGTCATGGTATCGCTCGTTCCACCGCCGCCACACCTTGTTTCGTCTGTCGTGGAAGTTGAGAGTGAACGTCGATTAATCGGAAAACATTACGTTGCTCCACCGACGATTGTCCCAGAACTGTCGTGCTCCACACCAATTACGCCTTGCTGCGATGTGTCGTTCAATCAAACGTGGAATTATTCGAGGTCGTCGAGCGTGCCAATACCTGCTGTGTATGCGATTTCGGATAGTCTGACCACTGACTCGCACATGCAGCTGCTGTCCAATTTCTGAGTCACTTTGGAAGTGGTTACCTAATGTTGTGGTTCCGATGAAACGATCCCGGTTAGCAGTGTCGCTCTTGGACGACCTGACCGACGCCTGTCTTCAACATTGTCTGTCTGACGGTAGCGTGACCACAACCTGCTAATCGTCAATTGAGTAATATTGAGAATTTGGACCATTGCAATGTGTCCTTTGCCAGCTTCCTACATGCCAAAGGCACTTAAACGGTCATTACGTATCAATCTTCGCATACCTCGAAAGTTACGTTTCGACCAGAAACTATTGATGAACGAGTTTATACCAAGAAAAGGACGATGAGACATCCTTAAAAGCCAGTCCAGTACAAAATAAATTTCAAAACGTACGCCACAGACATTAACGCGTCGCCCGTGCAAAAAACGTGCACGGAGTTTTCATTGGACGGTGACATTCATGATCCAAGCCAAACTTATTTCGAAAATATCAACACCACGTCTCCTGAGTTCCAATGTGTTCTATGTGCCAGTAGGAAGGTAGAACACGTTGGAACTCAGTAGACGATCAGTTTGGATATCCCCTATTTTTTGGAATAGTATACTCCCAAAGACATGATACATGTGCACAATAGAAATAAACCGTTGGGGTTATAATCGGTGTGGCAGGGGGAGAGTTAATTACATTGTGACTATTCTGTTTTAGACCGTACCAGGAAGAACCTTTCTAGCAAACACTGGTCGATAGACATCTAATCTCTGTTGTGACTCATCTCGTACTTTTTCCTAAGTGAATGTTATAGATGTTTTATTCAGGTAGGATGTCATTATCCATGTATTCTGACACGATCGGATTTGAAGCGTGGAGTTTCTCGCGCCGTAAAGAATAAACCACCCACAGCTTTGTGAAACTAAATCACCTGCATGTATCATATGTTAAGATACAATATCACTGACAGTTTTGTTCCAATTATTGCTGAACACTGCAGCGTGCCGCGCGGCGATATATTTTTAACTCGAGAAGAGCCAGAGTTGTACACACGAGGCCAGAATAAAGGCAGTTTTTCCTGGTATAATGAAAACTTTAAGTGAAGATGGTGGGTCTTGAACCCACCTATTCAGATTATATACAGTTCGACCGCCGTGGACTGGTCACATTACGCGGGTGGGCAATATTTTCACGGACGCAATAATAATGAATTACAAAAACTAATTATAGGAATAATCATTACAAATTTAATTAATGGAGTACCGGTACAACTGCTTCATTAATTGAAATTTTGATGATAATGGTTTTTATTGACTGGTAAACGCATGCGTGGACATCCCTGCCTTCGTGTAGTTGACGACCAGTCCACGGCGAATGTACTGTATAGGGAGGCAAGAGAAGTACTGAGAGGGCGTACAAAACGGAAAAGGGTAAATAATCGCTTTCAGGGACTACGAAAGAAATTTACTCACAAAAATGAATTATCAAACCATACATGATGTAATCATGTAACGGATTTGCATTTAACTGTATGTTTGTTTTAAATCGATGCAGACCGTGATGTCACGCTCATCGTTGTAAGAATGGCAACTTTTCTAATAGCGCACATATTTTGTGAGGAAATTAGCGCACTTTTGTAATAAAAAACAAGCTCACCAATTTCGAAAAGACATTTGACCGCTTTTGTAAGAAAATGGATTATTATTAAAAGTTAATCCGACACGAGGTGTTTCGATAGACAGGATCACCTCGTGTCGGGCAGTTTTACGGATGGAGGAAGCCGGAGTACCCTAAGAGAACCGCAGAACAACGGCGAGTAAATGTCAGACTCCACAACGAACGTACTAACTCTGCACAAACAGTGTTAACTTTGGTTGAAGACAGGTGCACAATTGACGACGCTTTAGTACACAGCGCTACCGCCCCATCGTTAACAACTGGGATTAAGTGTCTTGCCGAAGGATACAACGCAGTTACCCCTGGTGGAGATCGAGTGTGGACCTCCTGTTGTGAAGTTTAATGCTGTATCTATTGAGCCACCGGCTCCACTAGCTACAAGTGCGATCACTTTTGTAAGAAAGAACCATTTTTTTCCGAAAATTCGCGAAATCAAATATTCACTTTTTGTTACAATTCATTTTCTTACAAAAGTGGTGATTTCGTGCAAATGTTGGCGCAACATTATGATACATCAGTGTTTTGGCAACAAAGATATTGTAAGTTGCACGGATACATGTTTAAACTTACTTTTTAACGTCAAATGATCGTGTTTTAACTGAGGTTCGTTGATCACCACCGCATGCAGTGTTGATTGAAGGGACATAAACCATCAATGTTTTTTTTACGTGTTTCCAATTTAGTCTTTACGTGTTTAGCTGTAGTCCTTTGATCAACTCTGCGCATGGTGTATATCAGATCTCGAAAGGAGTTTGGCATTTCGTCACACAACATCTACAATATTGACGGCGGACAGTCCAGCAGATCTGTCACTTGATTCAAATTTATCAATCTATATCTATGTCAATGTGATCTGTATCAATTAAACATTCTCCAAAATAAATGCATAAGCTGGATGAAAATATTCAGTAAACGAATTAATCGTCACGTCGAAGTCGTTGTGCAACAAACGAGTTCCAAAATCATCTCATTCTCCCCGCGGAACCCCGGGAAGTGGAGCAGTGCCTGTTAACTGCAGTAAACAGGCTCTGTTTTACTGGTAAAATAGGATCCAGTCACCAATGTTTGGGAGGTGCAAATCCTCTCTAAAATGGGCAACCTGGCTTATTAACGCTCACCCCTGGTCTTAAGTTGATACTCATGTTGTGATCATGATTAGCCATTGTGCAAAAATATGTGACCTTAAACACAAATAAATAAATAAATAAATAAATAAATAAATAAATAAATAAATAAATAAATAAATAATGATAATCATCTCTTTCTTGGCAATAGTTACAGAATGAGATGTTTTCAACAACTACGAATAAACTTCATCTACGATTCGAACGAGAGTACAATTTGGTTTGCCTAACTATCAACAATCCAGTTCGAGTGGCATGTTCATCGTCGCAATTGGCTGCCCGGAGTACCACATCACACTGATAATGACATTCGGTGTGTATAATACCCTCATACTACCTCATACTCGCGGGAAAAGTCTACTAACCTGTGGAACTAGGGTATCAAAAACAGGTATCAAGGCGATTACCATTCATGATTCATGTTTCGATACCCTAATTGCATAAGCCACGGTGTGTTTTTGCGTTTCGTTTTGACTCTATCAAAGCTTCTTTAGTAATTGATATTGCGACGTTTTCCCAATTGAAACAAACCTTTCTCCCAGGGCAAGGCGATTGGGCTGAAACTTCCGTAGCCGACATTGGAGGCACTCTGTCGAATTCGCCAGAATGCCTACAGGGTCGTCATTGTGAGTTTTCAGTGTTAAATCGGTTAGCCCAATGGCCTTCGCCTCCTAACCCTGACTTCTCCGTAACAATAAATTCGCCAGGCTGCCTCCATGGTTGTCTATGGGAATTGCGGTGTTAAGAAAAACAGATCGCCATAGTGTCATCGTCTGATTTCCCTATATAGAACCCTGAAAGCATTCTGGCGTAATTGCAACATTCAACACTGATTTCCCTATATAGAACCCTGAAAGCACTCTGGCGTAATTGCAACATTTTATGCTATATTGTTTTTAGGATGTCTTTCAGTGACACAACACTCATTATTAACAATCACTCACAGAATGGGTGATGGAACTGGGTCTCTCTTTCGGAAACTTTTATTTGTTTTGAAAGAAAAATCTCTTTCCAATATTTCTAGTGTTGAAAAAAGGTTGTTCAGTTAGTTTAAACATATTTTATTTGTCAAAATAAACAAAAAGGATTGGACAACAAGTGCTCAACACTTAAAACACGTCCTCTCCTTTGTATACGATTAACAAGTAAATGCAGCATTTTTTTCAATATAAACACATCATAATAAACAATACGCTATTCATGATTGCAATGGTGTTAATATGGTAGATATTCAGCGAAAGAAAAGAGAAGGAAGAAAAGAGGGGGACTGATACCTTGTACTCATCAAACAAATATCAAATATCAAACTGTCTCCAGCCAACTCACCAGGCCGCATCGCTCCAGAAGAGCCCCATCACTGCAAGGTGCATGCAGTGTTTTGTCATCACATATAAAGAAGGTAAGCTACGTCTAGCGATATATCGTCATCTGACAACCACAATGCTCTCTCTTCTACCTGAAGATAGAACCCCATGGTTCTCAAGTGACAATAGTATATTCGTGACACTAATATATATGATCAGATCCAACGTGTGCAGCTATTTCATAAACACGGTACGGGTAAGTCAAGATCCTCCAATCGTATTTAACACCTTACCCATCAAAAAAGGCAGAGGGAATTTGCAACTAAACCTCTCGAATAACTACCCCTTTTCCATCCTCTGTACCAAACACACAGCTCATGATTCCTCAATGGAACGAGCTGAGCGAGCTCACTCCAATTAGGAGACGCAAGCTATATTTTGAGGTTAAAAAGAGAAATTAGTGATTATATGAATAGCGCTGGCAGATTTAGACCACTACTTCCGGCAAAGGCTTAATCAAGCCAGTCACTATAAGCGACCTGCACACCACTCAATGGCTACCAGAGCAATTTTTCCAAAGATGCGGCACTGTCCACCATAGTAGACCAGCACTACATTACATTATTTTCCGGGGGCCTGGAAACATAGAACTAACTACCTCCTGAATGAATATTCTCAAAGGTATTGAATCGATTGGTTGCTTTGATATACTTTTGTATTACTCGAAATAGATGGCCATTTGCAGATGGTGACATGTTAGGGATACCGTAGAGGATATCCGTAACAGAATTAATTGTGATGTTGGCCAGGTCCTGTTGTAGTATTAATCTTTCATTAGTATACCTTGGGCAGACAAAAAAGTAGTGTGATGCGTCTTCTAGGCCGTTGCCACACGAGCAGTTTGCTGTGTCGTGAATATAATTTTGAAATTTGTCAAAATTTAAATCACTGCATGCACTACGTAATCTGCAATGCAGTATGTTCATCTCTCTTGAACCGATTCCAAAATACGATGGTGGCCTACATACCTCGCTTTTGAAATACATAGTAAATTCACTTAAAGATTCCAGGTTCTTTATATCCATAGGAAGTGAGTTCCACTCTGAGATACAAGATGGGATGAAAGAATTTTTGAATAATTCAGTGTGCATCAGAGGAATTTTGAAATTCGAACGAGCACGTGTGTTATATGGCGAGTAGTCCTGGAATGACTGGGGTAATAGTTCCAGGAAGGTATTTTGGGGCATCCCCATGAATAATTTTGAAGAAGGTCACCATCTTATGCAATTTTCGTTGTTGTTCTAGGGTTTCCCAGCCGAGTTCGAAAAGTACTCTCGAAGACGGTACCGACCTATTGAGTCCAGTTATTATCCTCCCGGCTTCCGTGTGTATTTTATCTAACTAGAAGGTAAGTAATCGGGGGCTCCGGCCCATACTACGTCTGCGTACTCTATTATTGGAAGTATAAAAGACTTGTACATTATTTCAAGAGTTTTTCTGCTCAGTGTAAATTTAAGTCTTCTCAACTGGGAAAGCCTAGAGTTAGCTTTCTTGCATATGTTGGAAATATGTGTATTCCAGTTCAAGTCAGCTTGTAATGTTAGTCCGAGGTGTGTGTGTTCAGTTGTGAGATCCAGAAGTGTCCCCCAAATCTCACACCTGGACTCACGGCTACTGCTTTCCTGGTAAATAGCATAACCATGGTTTTTGACGGGTTAAAATTTACGAGCCACTGCTGAGCCCATTCTAATACAACATTAAGTTCAAGGTTAATATCTATACTGAGCTGATCAAGATCAGAATTGTTTTTTGTTATACATGTGTCATCTGCGAATAGCCTACACGAACCTGCAGAGGACATATATTCAGAAATGTCATTGATGTAAATCAAAAAGAGTAGCGGTCCCAGCACTGATCCCTGCGGTACTCCACACTTAACGGGGAGATAGTCAGAATAAGCAAAATTTATTATTACTCGTTGTTGACGTTTTTTCAGGTAGCTTTCGAACCATTCCAGGATGGATCCTGTAATACAATATTGCCTCAATTTAAAAATAAGCCCCTTATGCCAGACTCTATCAAATGCTTTTGATATGTCACAAAAAACCTCTAGTGAGAAGAGACGGTTGTCATAGGCTAAACATTAGTTGTGGTAGATTTCTAGTAGCTGGAATACAGTACTGTGTTTCGGTAGGAAGCCACATTGGTATTTAAAGAACAGATTATTGTTGTGAAAGTGGTCGAATACTTTCTTGAAGATAACCTTTTCCATCACTTTACTCACACAACTAAGAAGAGAAACGGTTCTATAGTTGTTAGGGTCGTGGGTGTTGCCTTTCTTGAAGATTGGTATAACTGTCGCCAGCTTCCAGTCTGATGGATACGTGCGAGAAGTAAGTGACTGCTGGAATAATAATAGGAGTGTCTTGCATAATGTTTGCCGTGTCTCCTTCAGCATTCGATTACTGATGCTGTCATGGCCGGCTGCTTTATTGATTTCTAGCGAGCACAGTATCTCGTAGATGTCTGCTTCCGTAACATTAATGTCGGAAAGAATTTCTGGGCTCTTGGAACGGAACACAGGCAAGTCATGTCCTTCGTCGTGGATATCGCTATTTTTCAGAAAATTTGTATTAAGCAAGTTAGCCATTTATTGATCACTGGATATAGTTACCAAATTTCCAGCGTCAGTCACAGTTTCAAGGTGCTGAACTTGAGACTTACTATCAAAATTACATAATAGTTGTTTAACGGTATGCCAAAACGTTTTCAGGTCGCGATTTATAGAGAGAGAAGTGTCTAATTTAGAGAAGTGCGTAGATTTAGCCTTTTTCTTCATATTATTTACCTTATTACGGATATGTTTATATTTTTCAAAAGTAGTGAAATTATTACTTTTTAGGGCTCGTTGCCTTAAGCGGTCTCTCTTCCGAATTTCCCGACGCAGTGCAGAATCTAACCATGGCTTATCAGAAGGGCGAACAGTAATATCGTAGCACGGTATACATTATTTTGCAATATCAAGAAACCGTGTCAGAAAGTTGTGAAGTGAAGTGTCTAGGCTGTTGTTACTATTAATAATTGTTTGCCACTCTGTCTGGGATATAAAATTATTCATTTTAAGAAAGTTGGCTTTGTTATAATTCCAGACCTGTCTTGTCGTTGGTTTCTGTTTTGTAATACCAGTCTGAATTGTCATGGAAACTGCCTTGTGGTCGGAGACCCCGAGGTCCAGTACATCACTGTTCAAGACTTTGACATTATCACTGACTATCATTGGGTCAAGTAAAGTGCTTGAGTGAGAAGTGGTCCGTGTCGGTTCGGTCATGGTGTTTCTTAAGTTAAATGTATCAATAACCTCGTTGAGTGCACTTGATGGATCGAGAAGATCGCTATTCAAGTCACCGTAATTACCAGTGATGGGTTAGTACAAAATGAGTCCTCAATTGCGCGTTCAAGTTTCATCCAGTAGCCCTCGGTAGAAAACTGAGTTGAGCGATAAGCTACGCATAACATAAGTTTCATTTCGGTTGTGATTTCGAACCAAAGCATCGATTGATCAAACTCTAACCGAGGCATTCGTTTAAATTTGACTTGTTTAGAAAAAATAAACTGCCACTCCCCCACCGCGTTGGTTCCGGTCTTTTCTCACTGGTGGAGAAAAGCCAGGGATCAACACGTTGTCGGAGCTAAAACTGGGATCCAGGTGAGTGTCTGTGAAACAGATTACATCAGCATCATCAACATCATCAACTATTAAACTTAGTTTATTTCTAATACTTCGAATATTATAGTGAATAACAGAGAGCGTTGCTATCTGGGTTGGGTTTGGGGGACCTGGGTTAACTTCTATGTCACCTGATATAAACAGAACACAGAAGATAATACACGCAAGCAACTTCAGAAGGACCTCGATTTTCGGTATTTTGTCGAACAACTTTTTAGCAGTATGTTTTTTAACAGTGAGCCTACTCTTGAATGCAAGAACATTGCAGTGATATCCAACAGCCACTCTGCACTGCTCTATACTGATCGTCATAGTTGTGTCAGCAGTTATTTGAAGAGTGAGGTGGTAGGGCAGCTGGAATTTGGGGCACGGCGGAAACTCTACGAATGGCGACTAGCGAGAGACAGTCAGGTGACATGGTGTTATGTGGTGACATGGTATCAACGAAATGAGGGAGCAGGGAAAAGCTGTAGAAACAGACAATCAAATAAAACGTATTTACAAAAACTACCATAAAACACAACATTATGGCGTGTGATACGAACCTGAGGATATCGGCTAAGTGAAATGAATAACAGAAGTTCGTTTATCACTGAGTTGCCTGGTTTGGACACCAGTTTCGACTGCTGTTTTACCTACAAGGCCATTTAGTAAGGTAAGAGCACGGAACTTCGTGCTTTCCAATACAGTACGTGGACATTGTCCCACAACAAAATCACCCCTTGGCGTTTCCACCCAGCCAATAACTGCAAATTTGTTGCAAAGCACAACGATCACAAGCAAGGCTTCAGCCAATGGACCTCAGGGCTGTGCCCGGAGGTCCACCGGCTGAACATTGCCCGTTTTTCTGTCCATATTACATAACTAGAAAGTGACACCTTCGGTGATAACACCACAACGCCGGCGAACCAGCTACAACACATCCTCCACGAACTGTATATCGACTTTTTGTAGAACGTTTCAACAGAAATATATCAGTTAGGTGTCCCACGATAAAGCGATGATAATAGCATAGAGCACAAAGGGGCATTTGGATGTTATCCCTGGTTGATATGTAAAATACTTATAATATACCTCTGTATTACATTACAAAGTCCGAAAACCCGGGCTCCGGATACATTAGAAAACATAGGCTGTCTGCAGCCTGGAGCTACATAGTAAGAACTTCTAAATTAGCTTTACGTGAGAGACAGCTCATTTAATAGAATCTTCATTCACAAATATAGATCAGGGGACAAGATCCAGTCTTGCAACGCCTGGTTGGAAAGAGCTAAGCTTAATTTCCAACCAGGCGTCACAAGACTGGATGCTGTCAATTGTTTTTCTGCAAAATAAATTTTGTCGCCGGACTGCATAGAGCACAAAGGGGCAAAAAGATGTTATCCCTGGTTGATATGTAAAATACTTATAATATACCTCCGTATTACATTACAAAGTCTGAAAACCCGGGCTCCGGATACATTAGAAAACATAGGCTGTCAGCAGCCTGGAGCTACATAGTAAGAACTTCTAAATTAGCTTTACGTCAGAGGTAGCTCATTTAATAGAATCCTCGTTCAAAAATATAGATCAGGGGACAAGATCCAGTCTTGCAACGCCCGGTTGGGAAGAGCTAAGCTTAATTTCCAACCAGGCGTCACAAGACTGGATGCTGTCAATTGTTTTTCTGCAAAATAAATTTTGTCTCCGGATTGTGTTTTTTTTATGAAAATTAGGAACGAAAATAACAGGTGGGGATTCAGACTTGAAATGCCCTGCTGGAAATCACAACAGGTGATTTCCATCCACGCATCACATGAATCGATTAAAATGCAAAATATGTAAATACGCCTTGCCACCTACGGGCGAACCGACACCAACTCTCGTTCGACAATGAAAAGTTCGGGTTCGGTGCTCTTTCTTAACAAGCAGATATCTTGAATGAGGGAGAGTTTATTTATGTGTATTTGAATTCAGATTTGCAGGAGTGATATGACAACGCCAAGCCAGGAAAATATAAGGCACCCAAGGGGTACATTTCCCTCTCGACAAAAATTTCACCTTTTTGGTCAAAGCTAAAGGATCACAAGAGGCCACTTACTGGTGGGCTACCGAATTAGGACGGTGATCCATCAACTGAAAACCCTCTGGCAGTTCTCATGCTTGTCTTCATAAATTATTAAAATAAGATATTGTTCAGTTCTGTATAAGGAAAGGTGTAAATTGTCATTTCTCCCTTCTCGTCTTGTTGTTGTAAATATCCAGTCAAGTTACAATTGTTTGTGCCAAGGATCTCTTTCCGAATTTAAAAAAAAATGGTACAATAACATCAGTACATTGAGTTTTCTGAATTCGTATCAAGTTGAAACAAGAGACGACAGTCCGTGGTTCTAAATTCATATTCACACAGATCATATTTTATTCATTTGTAGGAATACAAATTTGCAAGTACAAGAACGCTATCCGTTATCTCAGTCCGTGGTTATAAATTCATATTCACACAAATCATATTTTATTCATTTGTAGGAATACGAATTTGCAAGTACAAGAACGCTATCCGTTATCTCAGTCCGTGGTTCTAAATTCATATTCACACAAATCATATTTTATTCATTTGTAGGAATACGAATTTGCAAATACAAGAACGCTATCCGTTATCTCAGTCCGTGGTTCTAAATTCATATTCACACAAATCATATTTTATTCATTTGTAGGAATACGAATTTGCAAGTACAAGAACGCTATCCGTTATCTCAGTCCGTGGTTCTAAATTCATATTCACACAAATCATATTTTATTCATTTGTAGGAATAGGAATTTGCAAGTACAAGAACGCTATCCGTTATCTCAGTTGTGAAAAAAATTACCGCCAATCCTATTACAAATGTATTACAAATGTATTGAAGAAAATGCACCAATACTTACAAAATGATTCAAGTTAAATATCCAATATAAGCGACGAATTAATTTTATTACTTTTCAAAGTGTGATTTACTGGGATTTCCGGGTTTGATTATAAACGATAACTTTACCACAAGTGAATTATGCAATCAACAATTGGGTCATGTATCCGCAAACGAAGACGCTTTGCTCTGGGTGTAATGGGGACTTCATTGTTGTTTGTTTTTCTTTCTTTTTTAACCCTTTACCTAGCATGAAAAGCAGACGACACTTGCAAAAAAAATATTGAATTAATATTATTTCCATTTTTGGTCTCACAAAACCTAGATTATTACCCCTCATTGAAACGAGCTCGACTTTCAATGAAAATACGACGTCTTCGCTCAAAATACCCACTGCATTTCGTGATAAAAAAATCAATACTAACGTTATATCGACACCAGAATAACAGCTGAAATATTATGTTCCACCATTGAAATGTTGTCAATCAACTTTATTTTTCAAATACATGAGTTCACCACGATTTATACTATGCATATAAAGCAGAACAATTTATTATTTTTTCGAATAACAGGTCAAACACTCACACCATATTCGTACTTCCACCTATTTATTCGAATATCTTCGCTCTTTGCTCATAATTATTCTATCTGGACATGTTATATACCATCGCAAAGCTTGTGTTGTTTACGATGATATCTTAATCCAAACAATTGCTTCGGAACTCAAAAAGTTATGGACTATTATCAAAAGAAACACAAATCCACATTCAACACAGGCAATTCAGCTATCGTTGTCCGGCTTGGGTGTTTTTTTCTGAGACATCTTTGTTGGATATTTATAGTATCAAAACGGTGCGAAACGGATCATTGTCCTTGTGCATCTTGGTCGCGCTGAAACTTTCCATTCATGAACAGATCAATGAAGACTGGGCAAGCAAAGATAGAAGACCATTGCTGATACAGATAAAGTAAACAAGAAGATGGCTGAGTACACGACAACTCACAAAATAATTCAGGATGTAAAGAACAGAAAACAATGGAAGAGAAGTTAGCAGGCGATTGATACACACCGATGACAGATTACTTCTACACAGAGAGAATTATACACAATTGCTCTTTTCGGGGTCAGTGTCTAAAAATAGCTACTTTTTCACACATTTAACGGCACTTTTCAGTGGTATTACGAAACGGTCGAAATGTTAAATCTTGGGGCCAAGAGTTTGACATGTTATTGGAAGTTCATTTTTGAATTTAAAGTCTTGGTGTCAAGACTTTACAATTCAACAAGCTTGCACCTTCGCACTCGCATCTTGGCGTCAAGACTTTATTCACTTCAAAGTGGTGTAATCCTCACAGATTCCCACATATTTGGGCAAACTTTTTGTGGTTACAGAAGAAGATAATTGTAGCTGGAGGGATTTAGTTATAACTTGGTTTAAGGTTCCGAACTGAGCTTTTTCATTGCAGCAAAACCCATAAAGAGAGAAAAACTTAGACGTATCCCTGTATAATCACAAAGTATACAAATATCTCGCACTAATATATTCTTTTTAAACCACCAAGTTATGCATTTCAAATGGTGTAATGCAAATCGCATTTGCGTCGCACATAAGTTTTCGTTTTCAGAATTTAAGCATTCTACAAATTCTGAAAACAAATACTTATATGTAACACACATACGTTACATCACATGTACATAAAATTATTTTGTGTAACACACATACGGTTTGCACTGTACATCAAATTATTTTGTGTATCACACATACGTTTTGCACTGTACATCAAATTATTTTTTCGACATGAAATTATTTTTAGAAATAAATTTTCACAAGAAAATAAGTTTGCTGCATTGCAAAAACTTTTTTGAATCGAACATAATTTTGTTTTTATTTGAGAATTTGTGCAATGCATAAAATTATTATTTACTTGCATTAATAATTATTTCAGAAGAAATTAAGTTTGATGTACCGGTACTGCAAAACGTTTTTGGGTCACACATAAGTTTTTTTGTTTTCAGAATTTGTGGATTGCACAAATTCTGAAAAACAAAACAAAAACTTTTCTGTGTACTCCAAATTGTTTTTCTAATTATTTTGACTTGCACACAAATTAAGTTTTCAGAAATTTTGTGTTTGTGTAAAACCTAAAAAAACACTTTAGGTTTTATATTTTGAAACTTAAGAACATAAAAATTATTTTCCTGTTTGCAATTATTTTTAATGAATAAGTTACTCCATACATCTTTGAAACAGTGTGAAATTCAGTCTTAACTTCTTGATAGTCTAAAAGCAAGTGTGAGAAAAAGCTGAGAATCGACAGTCATGTATATTCTCCTATTAATAAATTGTTCATGTAATTACTGAAATACACCTTATGCATTTGTCACATCACAGTGGAGATAAAAATAATTGCAGTTTTATTTCCAGTGTGATGTGGCAAATCCAAAAAGTTTAATTCAATAATCACATGAACCAATTCTTAATATTAGGGTATACAAAGACATTTTCAGTTTCTTAACAGAAATGTTAAAGTAAAACATTGAATGGGCAAGATGTCTCAGCCACTTAATCCTGCACATTCTTTTTACTTATCATAACTTACAAGACTGTCGAGTTTTAGTATGACGTCAACTCCTATTTTACAATCCAAGGAAGAAGAATTAGCAAAAGCTGGGTTGTTCTGTGCAGAAGTTAGTAAAACAAAATGTTTCGTATGTGAACAAGGTTTAGTGAATTGGGAACAGAAAGGACATGTTCAGTGGTCATCAAATTGTTCTTATATCCAACTTATAAGAAACTGTCAATTTTACAAACCACCATCATGTATGCAAACACTTCTAGATAAAATATTATCACTGATGGACAATGAATACAGTTTAAAACAAATATTTTCAACTATGATAAAATATGACGAAACTTTAAATGCTGTCCTAGGTTCTAATTTTTTGCTTTCCGTCATGATATTCGATGATGTAAATATATAATTTAGTTATATGACTGCAAGAAAATCTGCACTCACAAATATATTCAAAACAAAGTTTGACAAAATGTTCATAGATGGTACAGAAAATGATTATCCAGATTAACAAAGTACATCACCTTAAGATGAAAAAAATGGGATTAGAATGGTGAATTGTAAGCATTTTGTTTCAAATGATGTGACGAAAAAGCGATATAGCGAGTGAAACAGAGGATGTCAGTAGAGAGAACAAAAGACGAAGTTTAGGGAATGAAATGGAATTGTATACAATCCATCCGCAGATGTTAAGGACATCAAGAAAATTCTTTCAAACTCCCATGTATTTGGAATTACATTTAAAGAATTTGATGAGAAGGATCCATTTGAAAACCTATCGAAAGTATTTGACAGCACGTAAGCAGAGTTTAAAGATGAAAGTGGCCACCTGAGAGTTTCCGTGAATCACCCTGGATTGGATATAGGTATATTTATTCATTTTAACAAAACATCTTCTATCACCGCTAATACAATGTTAGATAAAACTGAAAAAGTTGTACAATCTAATAATAACTTTACTACCCATGATGAGAAATTATCATTAGAAGTTGACGCAGTCTGTGTTGAAAGTACATTCTGCAAGAGTTTTATTACAATCTACTCTCCAGATGCATTTACGTACAGTTAACCCTTTACCCAACGTAACGGTCAAAATCGACCAGCGCTATTTACAACTGTCGCCAATGAATATTCATTTTTTGTCTCAAAAACATAGGTTATGAACCCTCTTTGGAATGAGCTCGTCGAGCTCGTTCCAACAAGGGATCATAACCTATGTTTTTGAGACTTGAAATGACAAAAATTAGTTATACAAAAATTTTGTTTGTAAGTTTCGTCTGCTATTCATGTTAGTTAAAAAGTTAAGTGCATTTATTGAGGTTGCTGACATTTCATAAATGCTATTTAGCTTCAGCTGCCAGGTTTACATGTATATCTGAATAAGTGTAAAAAATGTTATATTACTGAACATTTGAATTCCCAGTTCTTCCTTTAGACTTTGGCATATTTTCTTTCAACTTGGAAGAATAAATGGCAGCACGTTTCATAAACTTCTACTCTATGAGTGTGCGGGCAATGGGTTGGTGTGGGAGTGGGTAACAGCAGCATTTAAAACAAGTGTAACAATCTATAATAGCCTTGGATCTTATTTTCAGATCCATCATGTGAGGACGTGATACCGCACCAGGAATTTGGAAATAAACATTTGAAAATCCTGATACCTGATACCTGTAGCTGGGAATTATTGGACTGGGATTTTAATTCATCATTATCGATACTTTTAACTTTTTCGTTTTGAAGTGAGAAATTGTGTCCTTTCGCCATACCGTATCACGTTGTACGCGAAGTCCCTTACGCCCATCGCCGGTGGGTGAGGCTACCCCGGAGGGCGGGGGTGGGGCGGGGTAGAAAAGATAAATCAGTTGTAACCTTTGATCTTATTGCAGCACAGCAGTGTGGTTGGTGTCTAAATGACGGGTATCGAGCATACTTTACGATATACTGTACTCAAATGCCATGCCGAACTAAGTAATAAACATTTGGGATCAAAACATGAATAATCGACGCGACTCTCGCGCATTAAAGCACATCGAATGCTGTTGTCTGGCGGAGACATGCACTCATTTTCAAGTTCAAGTCGATAACAAAATCTCTCAAAAAATGATTGGGACAGAAACGGGAGAGATCTGGGCATTTTAACGTACACAAGAGCACAATTTCTCACCCGTAAAGAGAAACGTCTCTTTTATTGAATTTGTGCCGCCATTTTAAAATGGCTGAAGCTGATAGCAGACCTCTTGGTGAATAGCTATTGGGCTGCGCATGAGACTAATATGAACCTCTTGTGAGCAGCCAGGAAAATGAAGAACAAACCAGACGTATGTTGCGCCAACTTTTGTAATAGTTTGCTCGTTTGTAAGAGGTGCCCACTTTTGGAATAGTTTTTTAGCCCTTTTGTAAGAGGTCCCCACTTTTGTAATAGTTTTTTAGCCATTTTGTAATAATTTCTTGTTCTGACCGGAAAACATCACTTTAATGAGTTTCGAAGTTTTTTCATAACATCTCATACTTGACGGGAGGGTTCGAGTTAGAAATAGAGATTTTTCATCAAATTCGAAATTGGCCAAAACTAGCGGAAAATTTCGATGTCTGTTTTTCCGCGTCAATGGCTTGTTTTTGAACCAATTCGCGCTCCCCATTAGGAATTAGAATGCAAATCGCCCGTTTTCTCGATTTTTCAGCGATGTAAAATGTCCCACTTTTGTAAGAATTGTTTTGCTTTTTTGTAAGAGGTCCCCACTTTTGTAATACGTTTTTAGTCCTTTTGTAAGAGGTCACCGCTTTTGTAATAGTTTTTTAGCCCTTTTGTAAGAGGTCCCCACTTTTGTAATAGTTTTTCAGCCGTTTTGTAAGAGGACCCCACTTTTGTAATAGTTTTTTAGCCCTTTTGTAAGAGGTCCCCACTTTTGTAATAGTTTTTAGCCCGATGTCCCCACTTTTGTAATAGTTTTTAGCCCTTTTGTAAGAGGTCCCCACCTTTGTAATAGTTTTTTAGCCCTTTTGTAAGAGGACCCCACTTTTGTAATAGTTTTTTAGTCCTTTTGTAAGAGGTCACCGCTTTTGTAATAGTTTGTTAGCCCTTTTGTAAGAGATCTCCACTTTTGTAATAGTTTTTTAGCCCTTTTGTAAGAGGTCCCCACTTTTGTAATAGTTTTTTAGGATTTTGCAAGAGGTGCCCACTTTTGTAATAGTTTTTTAGCCCTTTTGCAAGAGATCCCCACTTTTGTAATAGTTTTTTAGTCCTTTTGTAAGAGGTCACCGCTTTTGTAATAGTTTGTTAGCCCTTTTGTAAGAGATCTCCACTTTTGTAATAGTTTTTTAGCCCTTTTGTAAGAGGTCCCCACTTTTGTAATAGTTTTTTAGGATTTTGCAAGAGGTGCCCACTTTTGTAATAGTTTTTTAGCCCTTTTGTAAGAGGACCCCACTTTTGTAATAGTTTTGTAGTCCTTTTGTAAGAGGTCACCGCTTTTGTAATAGTTTGTTAGCCCTTTTGTAAGAGATCTCCACTTTTGTAATAGTTTTTTAGCCCTTTTGTAAGAGGTCCCCACTTTTGTAATAGTTTTTTAGGATTTTGCAAGAGGTGCCCACTTTTGTAGTAGTTTTTTAGCCCTTTTGTAAGAGGTCCCCACTTCTGTAATAGTTTTTTAGTCCTTTTGTAAGAGGCGCCCACTTTTGTAATAGTTTTTTAGCCCTTTTGTAATAATGTCTTCTTCTGACCGTGAAACATCATTTTAATGAGTTTCGAGGTTTCTGTCATAATGTTTTATACCTGACGGGAGGGTTCCAGTTGGAAATAGAGAATTTTCGAAATTGGCCAAAACGAGCGGAAAATTTCGATGTCTGTTTTTAAGCGTCAATGGCTTGTTTTTGACCTTTTATAGGCGGCCTTGTTTTTGACGAGTTTCGCACTCCCCATTAGAAATTAGAACGAATGTCGTGCGTTTTCTCGATTTTTCATCCAAGTAAAATTAAATTTTTGGAATTTTTGTAATAGCTTTTGTGCCCTTGTGTAAAATGTCTCCTCCTTTGTACTTTTTGGTCGTTTTGTAATAATTAGTTTCTTACTGACCTGAAAACATGCTTTGGGTAAGTTTCGAATTTGTTTTCATAGCATGTGGCTTCTTTTGCAATGGTTTCTCGTTCTTAATACAGACCCCTGATGGAATTTGAATATTTCACACTTACGTCAAATGGGAGTGCTTCAAATGGAAATTTGTGTCGAATTATACAAACTTGCCAGGTGTGTTGCTTTTGTGATCAAGGGTGCGTTTACGCACACTGCAAGAAAATTGCAGGGGCGATTAAGTTGTTTCTAAACTATCCATGAAAAAGATTACGTTCTGGTAATAAAATACCCAGGCGGGGACACCTGCTGAATACTGACGAGAATTAAGAGACTCATTTTCGTCACTGACTCAAACATTTACATTATCGAATGGCGGTAAACAGCCTATCGACTTGGTTCCCAGTGATATTGTCTGTTCTCATCTTTTTTCTTGAAACTATCAAGGAATGTTATCATCTCTATAGAAAATATAAAAATCATCAAATCATCATTGGAAACATCGTCATCAGCATCATGGCAGTCGTCGTAACTGCCATCCTCACCAACAACGTCGTCATCAACATCATTGCCCTCATTTTGTTTGGCCGATACGGTACCAAGCCGTGTTCACTGGTGCGTATTAGTTACTGTGCTGTGGTCCTACAGTAGTAAATCCCCGTGGAAGGACATTAGTCCCAACCACAGTACACTGAACTGTTGTGGATCTATATAAATACGTAATTGCGCCGAAGGCTCCCGGTTTAGTTTTAACATATTTTATTTGTCGAAAAAAGTCCAAAAAAGATTGAAGAACAAGTGTTTGCCACTTAGTATCACTCCTCTCCTTAAACATATGGTTCAACAAAACATATTAATTATATGACAGCAACTGTGAAATTCAGTTTTAACATTAATAGAAAAAACAAGTTATGGAATTGAATACAAGAAAAGGAAAAAGGAGAAAAAGAGTCAGAAAAAAAGGTAAAGCAAAAAAAAAAAAATATATAAAATAAAAATAAAAAAGAAGAGAAAAGAAGTTGTGAAAAGGTGTTGTCTGTTATGTCCATGTGACACCACCAGCATCGGCATCATCATCTTTACCAGCACAAAAACACAAATCAAGACACAACTGCCCACTGTCACTCAAATCTTTTAGTCGAGTTGATATATTTTTGTACATACTTGAATAGGCATGCATTAGCCTCATTTGGCAACTTTATGCTACCAAATATAAGTGTATCCATAGAATTAATATGAAAGCTTTCCAGGTCACGCATAAGTTGAGACCTAGGGAAGCTAAACCGCTGGCAATAGAAAAAATAGTGTTCGGCATCTTCGTTACCTTCTCCACATAGACAGAGTGGTGATTCTAAAATACGATTTTGGAATTTATCGACATTAAGATCACTACAGCCACACCTATTTCTGCAATGTAAAATATTCAGTTTTCGTTTGCCTTTATTGAAATATGGAGGCGGTTTGACAATATCATTAGGTATCATTATTTTAAAAGCGGTGATTGACGGTAATATTCTTGTTGCTATTGGTAATTTATTCCAAGCCTCCACACATGGTGGAAAAAATGACCGTTTAAACAATTTGGTCAATGACTTTTATTGTACAAAGTCGGATGAATTTCGCAAATTATACTGAGTTACATTCTCGAACCTAGAAGGCAATAGGTCCACAAGAAAATCTGGGGATATCTTATTAACTATTTTGTAAAAAGTACTCATTTTATCGATGTGTCTTCTTTCTCCTAGCGTCTGCCATCCAAGCTCTAACAGCAGACAATCGTGCGAGATATATCTAGTTAGTCCTGTAATAATACGAGCAGCGTCATAATGAATGTCATCTAACTGTTTCAATAAATACTGTGCAGCTCCGCACAATACAGGACTCGCGTATTCGAGTACTGGGCGTATATACGAAAAGTAGATTTTTTCCAAAGTTGTTGCGACCAAACACAAATTTTAGTTTACGCAACTGCGAAACTCTAGAGCTAGCTCTTTTACAAAGTTGTTCTATACGGCTGTCTCATGACAGATTTGATTGGATATTTAAACCAAGATGTCTGTGGGATGTGATAAATGATAGGGGTTCGCCTGCAAAATGTAGATCCGGAGAGGATAAGATTTTTTTAAGTGTAAACAAAATTGTATCTGCTTTTTGAGCATTGAAGGTTACTAGCTATTTATCGGCCCATGCAGTTAATCTTAATACATAAAGGTTAATTTTGGTCTCTAGTTCACGAATTCTTTCCTGGCTGTTTGTGAGACACGCGTTGTCTGCAAAGAGCCTGGTTACTGACTTAATCGTGTCAGCTATGTCATTTATATATATTAAAAATAAGAAAGGGCCTAAAACTAAGCCTTGAGGCACGCCATACTTGACGTCTCTATATTCTGAGTAGCTACCATTTACTTGGATTCGCTGCTATCGGTCACTGAGGAAACTGCGAAAACAAGACAACAAGGGGCCAGAAACTCCGTATTGTTTTAGTTTAAGTAGGATTCCGTCATGCCACACTCTATTAAATTCTTTAGAAATATCACAGAAGACCCCGCATGTTATGAGATTTTGGTCGACTGCGTTACAAAGAATGTGATATATTTCTATAAGTTGGAATAATCTACTGTTCTGTGGTAGGAATCCTGATTGATATCTGTTAAACAAGTTGTTTTCAGAAAAATACTTATGTAATTCTTTGAACACTAATCTTTCCATAACTTTGCCAGACAGGATAGTAAAGAAATTGATCGATAATTATTTGGATTAAACCGTTCACCTGCTTTGTATAGCGGGATTACAGTCGCATGTTTACAGTCGTCTGGGAATGTACATGTACCTAAGGATTTGTTAAAAAGCAGAGAAAGTGGTTTTGATATCGTAAATTTTGTTTCTTTTAATAGTCTGTGACTAATACCACCATGTCCACTGAACTTTTTCAAAGGGAGATTATTCAAGACTGAAATAATATTTTCTTCAGAAAATGTAATCTGGGTGCAACTTTTCTCACACCTGCGTTCAAAACGCGGAAGTTGGTGATTGTCTTTATCAATTTTGCTATTATTTATAAAGGTACTATTCAACAAGTTAGCTTTACAATGTCGTCGTTAATGATTTCATATGTATTTTATAATGTATGGTGTAGAGGGGGAATGCTTGTTGTGGGAATAAAATCATTCAAAATGCCGTTTACAACATGCCAAAACTGGTTTGGATTTGGATTTGTTAAGAGCCATTCATCAACGTGATCCATGTATTTAACTTTAGGCGTATTGACATTGATAGCATTTTTTCTTGCTCGATCCCTGATGCGGATTTCTTTACGTAATGTACTATCGAACCACGGTCTATCATTTTTCCTCACTTTTATTTTGTATCTTTTAATGCATTGGTGGGCTATGTCAAAAAATATTGACGTGAAATTAGTCAGAGAGTCATTAAGATTGGCCGGTATGGATATGAGATCTTTCCAATTCACTGACGAGATCACGCGTTTCATTTTTGGGAAGTCCGCCTTGTTATAATTCCACACTTTTCTGGTAGTTGGGGTATTAATTGCTCTAATGTGGGCGATATAGCAGAATGCACTTTATGGTCAGACAGGGTACCCATGTCTAATGGTTCTGAGTTTATTACAGATATGGAATCACTAATTAATATTGGGTCAATCAGTGTTGCACTAGTGCAAGTTACCCTTGTAACCTCGGTAACAGTATTGGTCAAATTAAATTTAGTAATAATCTGTTGTAGAGGACCAAATCTTTGAAATAAATTACAATTTAAATCACCTGCAATAATTACAGACAGGTTTCTACTTAGGGCCAGTTCTATGCTTTCATCCAGTTTCAGTCAGGAATCATTTATGCATTCGCTGGCGGATCTGTAAGTTACACATAATAGGAATTGCGCTTTTGAACCAATTTCAAACCACAAAATGTCATCATGAAAGCAAAGATCTTGTATTGCTTGACAGTGAATACTTTCGTTGACGTAAACTGCTACTCCTCCACCATATTGATTCCTATCCCTTCTAAACGGGCCAAAGAAATGCGGGAATTGTACGTTACTACTATTGTATGATTGATCCAGATGCGTTTCGGTGAAGACTCCCGGTGATGTGAAAGGGGCGGGTGCGCCCTCTCCTATTTGGGGATTTGAAGGAAACAGAGTGAAGTTTTCTGCCACAGAGAAAGAGCTTGAAGCGTTTTAATTAATAGGAAAGACGTGAGTACCCAGGAGTCCCTGTATGCATGGCTTAACACTGAGCTATATTTATTTTATAATGGATAATTCGGCTGCCAACCCGACCCCACGAACATTTACGGAGTGAATTTTAGGCGGTTACTACCTCCCCTAGTGACAAAAATATAATACGGTATAATACAAAAATATGTACATTTAACAATAAATTAGAACAACGAGTTTTAAAAATTTACTCATTTCCGTTGCATAATCTGACTCTGAATCGAAAATCTCAAGAGCTCAGAAAAAAGAGGTATAATTCCGGGCTCCAAGTTACATCTGAACTTGAAAGAGTGACTTTCATTGTATTTATATTGAAAATTGTTTCTCGTTGAGTTTCTAGAGGTTGTGCGTAATATTTACAGCAAATATCATGTAAGTAATCACCCTGCCAGCTTTGTAATATAAAGCGGTCTCTTGGTTGAGCTGTAAACTGATGTAAAGTAGCTCAAATCACACCAGAGACCTTATAAAACGATTCTTAGCAAAACTGGGGCAACTGAAAGTTTTAAATCCAGTTGTTAACCTGTTTGATGGAGATCACAAGTTTCCGAAAAACTCTTAAACATTAAAGTCCAATTTGTTTACTCCGAAAGATGAGATAACTCATCGAACTAAAAACAACAGGAGGATATAAAACTTACCGAGGAGGTGCAAATTACTATAAAACCCAGAGTTATCTATCACAAAGATCACGTTTAAAATGGTGAAAATCATAGGATAAGGAAATGTGCTCATCAACCAAAATATATAATTCTCAATTAAAGGTTAACAACGAGGAAAAATAAGAATAAATTTGTATTTTTTCTAAAAATATAATTTGCAGCGCAATTTTTGTAGGAGATGAAAGCTAGAGGAACTGAATGGAGAAAAGAGGAGAGAGAGAGAGAGAGAGAGAGAGAGAGAGAGAGAGAGAGAGAGAGAGAGGGGAAGAGAGAGAGGTTTTCAAACACTGACACATCAACAAGGATCATTTCGGCCACAGTTTCAAAAAGACATTGAAGATTCTCGTGATGACACTGTCAACAGCGTAACTGATGAAAACCTTGATGTTTGGAAGCAGTACTCAACCACTGTCACTTTCACTGGTTGCTTACCAAATATTTTTGCTTCTCGACGAACAAGTCCCGATACTCACCATTAAATTCACGAAAACGCACCACAGTGCTGTAACCATGTTTTCTCAACGCTATGGCCCACGCTTTTTTTCAGGGTGGGGGCATAACGGCTCTTTCGACAGACAGCAGCAAGAGTAACCGCGTATGAAGCAGTTTTGGGGTGGGGAAGTCGGAGTACCCGTGAAGAACCACCGCGCAGCGCCGATCAACTGTCAGACTCCCCAGCGTCTGAATCCGCACAGGCGGGGTTAATATCTGCTGAAGGGGTGTGCACCATCCACGTGCAGTGTGCCCCAGTCACCGTGCCCCACGTGGGCTATCCGGATTAAGTAGCTTGCACAATGACACAATGCAATAATCCTTGGTGGGGATCGAGCTGTGACTCTTTCGTTTTGAAATCAAATGTCTAACCACTGAGCACGGAGACATCATCCCCTCCCAAGCCCCCTCTCCCTCCTCCCCCCCCCCCCCCCCCACACACACAACTTACAAAGTTAAGGCGGCGCAGAATTGTCGCCTTTCTTCTCTTCAGGGGAAGGTTGTTTGCACACAGAGCATTGGTATCCAAGAGAAGAAGTTAACTCTTTGTGCCCTTTCGGCACCACTAAATGTGACAATCGTGTCAAGCGACTGAAACAATAACAACAACAACAAAGAGAGAGAGAAAGAGAGAGAGAGAGAGAGAGAGAGAGAAAACAGTTCAAACCAATCATCATCGTCTTTCTGATGTCTCAGATTGAGTTCGGTTTGTCCCTATCGGTTTACTTCGGTAGTCGATGAAAAGGAACACAAAATAATTTTGATCAGTATTGTTGTTATTGTACGGAAGACATTTCTTTAGTTTTGTATGTGTTTTGGTGAATAATACAGGGTGAAACAAGTAGGTTTATGTCAAAGGTTTTCGTGAATTTTCGAGAATTTTATTGATTTATTAACCCTTTACCCAACGTAACGGCCAAAACCGGCCAGCGCTATTCCCAAATATCGCCAATGAATTTTCAAAATATTTTCATTTTTTGTCTCAAAAACATAGGTTATGACCCCTCGTTGGAACGAGCTCGTCGAGCTCGTTCCAACGAGGGGTCATAACCTATGTTTTTGAGACAAAAAATGAAAAAAATTAGTTATTCAAGAATTTTTTTTGCAAGTGTCGTCTGCTTTTCATGTTAGGTAAAGGGTTAAACGTTGCCTCTATTCGCGCATGTCGGTTGCTTTTGGTTGTTGATTATTGGATATGTTTGGTGGTTTCCAGACGGAGGTAAGTATAGTTCGTAGAGGGGTGCAAGGGGTCCAGAGGTTAGGGGGTACGATGTGGGGGCAGAGGCTTGTATGGATGAATGAGGGAGCATGCGGTGGGGACAGATGCTTGCATTCAGTGAAATATGAAGTATGGGAATGGTCGTCCAAGGGAAAGGCGTACAGTGTATCAGAATTGCAACGATATCTCATAGTTGTTAGAGAAGTGTGTTTTTGTTCGCGCAGAAACTGCTGAGTTGACGGGAAGGCTGTGGAAGGCTGATATAGCTAGAGTAACCACGATGAAAGTTACTTATGCTAGTTTGGTGGAAGGTGGATGAAAAGTGGTTGAGGATAGAAAGAGGAAGCGGGGATGGGGGAACTGTTGAAGAGAGACGCTTGATGTGGAGGATGCAAGCGAGGAGGGGAGGTTCAGTAGGAAAATATGGAGGGTTGAACCAAGTCAGGACTACGTAGAGACAAGAGGTTAAAAAACCAGCGTAGGGCTAGTGAGCCAACAAGGCGGTGTTTAGAAAATAGATTCAGTGTCTTTGCTTATGATGCATCTGGGAAGAGGATGAAGCAGTGGACAGGAGAAAGATGGGAGTAAATTCAGGGTTGGGCGGGTGGGGCGAGACACCCTCCCACTCCCCCAAAAAAGAATAAAATAAAAAAATCTTCCGATCACAAGTTTCCTCGGGCAGAGGTTGGTCAAGAATTTATGAAATACCTAGTTGGGCAAATGATCTTGCTTGTCCGATAAATATACGCACGCGCTTTGGAGTACTCAGTAGGGTAAAACGTAAAATCGGAACGAAATTTTTTCGATTTTTTTTCACAATTCGGTATTACTACCTTCAATTTGGATCCCCTTTAGTTGCCATTTTGGATTGACATATCGAGATTTAAATGTGATCCCTCTAAAAGGGATCCAAATTCAAGGTAGTAATAACCACACTGAGTAAAAAATCTAAAAACAATTTCGTTTTGATTTTTTGTTAATCCCAAATAACGGCCAGAAAATCAAAAAACATTTTTCGGTTTTTTCTGGGGTTTATTTTATGTGTTTTGTTTTACAGAGAAAATTGTAAATCCGGAAATTAGTCTTTTTATGCGTTTTGATCAATTTTAAGACGAAAAAATTTTATATTGAAAATTGTGGGTTCGAGTCGGACTTTCGGACCAAAATCCGGAAATGAGTTTTCTGTTTTTTTATGCGTTTTGGTCAATTTTAAGACAAAAAAAAATAGCCTGAAAATGTTTTGTTTTGGGAATTTCCGCACAAAAACAAAAAAAAAAAAGAAGAAATTATTACAAAAGGGCTAAAAAACTATTACAAAAGTGGGGATCTCTTTTAAAATCGCTAAAAAACTATTACAAAAGTGGTGACCTCTTACAAAAGGGCTAAAAAACTATTACAAAAGTGGGGATCTCTTACAAAAGAGTAAATTATTACAAAAGTGGGCGCAATATACGTACTTGTTCGAGTTATATCGGATGCATGTATAAATTCATGACCGAATCGTCGTAATGAGGTAAGGAGCAGGTCTATGAATAATTGAGAACTGAACAAAGGTTTGCGAGAAATCCAACAAACCTCTCCAAAAGCAATGAAAAACAAGGAAAAATATTGAAAGGCCGACATATTCCTTAATTAGTGTAATTCTATCGCCGTCTTAGTGTCCCACGCCAGCCGTCTTATCCACTCTGTAAGAAACCCTCTAAAGTAAATGTACGAAAAATAACAATTTGTTGACAGGTCCATGTTGTTATATATGCCCATTACATACTCAAAATCCCACAGATAGGGGATTTTGTTTCTAATGAATTGAGAATTGGGAAGTTTGATATTACACAACGATTGAAATGAGACTTTTGGCGGAGATGATCAGATTTTCCAGACAAAAATTAATTAAAAGCAACTGTTGCAGGTTGAGGCAAAACTGCCCAAATAACGAAATAGGATAAACACTCACCTGCCTGGAAGGTAATCCACTTGAGTCACTCATTTTTCAAACCTTCTATAATTTCAGGACTAATCTATTAGGTGTGGTTCTGAAGAAAAAAAAAACATCAGTTTCTTCAATGGCCGTCTAGTTTCTTCTCGCGGCCTGTGCTTCCGCGTTGTATTTCATTTCGCTTTCGGTTTTATTTCCGCGTAGTTTTCATTAATGTTTGTAGCCTTTGTTAGTGAGAAGTTTTGTTGGCAATACAGCACAATAGAATTCCATATTGTATTATTGTCTGACAATCAAATGGGAAACTTTTCCATTACCTCATCGAAGCTAACCCTAATCTGCCACAGAATATTACACTTAACGATCAAATAACATCAACCTGAGCGCCCTATCAAACTTTCCATGACAGACATGAAGATGATTAACTGTTTATGGGCTAAATTATTTTAGTTGTCTGAATTCGTTATTGAAAATGTGTTTTATTACAAATTATTGGAGAGTGTCCACAGGCACCACGCCCACAGGCACTCACCAATAATTTGTAATAGAATATATTTATAAAAACAAAGTATTATTTGCGTTTAGCTGAATATGAGTCATGAGCAAGGAAAACATTGGCTTTTGCTCTGGCACCATCAATTTTTTAATGTCCTGATAGTGGCTTCTAGCGGGGCGCCATGGCGTCGCGTTAACCGGTTCTCGCCAGATCACCGAAGTTAAGCAACGTGGAGCGCAGCTAGCAGTTGGATAGGTGACCATTTCAGCGACTCATGCGTGCTCCAGCGCTGTGTCCTTGGGCAAGGCACTTAACCCCGATTGCCTACACGTGGCACGATGACGCTGAGTACTAATGCGTACTGCACGTCGATTGTGCGCATGTCTTCAACCCATTTAACCCTGCCTGTGCCGCGATGTAGAGTTCAGAGTTACGATGCTGGAGAGCTGACAGTTGCTTTCCTCCACTCGTAAAACTGTCACCGACGTGATATGACCTTGCTGTTAATGTGTCGTTAAACCCTAATAAATAAATTAAATAACTGAACTTGATATTTGTATTGTTCGCACAAGCCATTCATCTATTAATCCAATAATATTCAAGACAACATTGTGTGCAAGAACAAGCGCGCGAGAAAATGCCCATGACAGATTCTTATGTTGCAAATATATTATGCAATCACTTCGTATTACAACATAAACAGAAACATTTCTGTGATGAAAGTTGAATCTCTCTCAGTAAAAGAAGGAGAATGCCACATCTCAAAGCATTGTGACTGGTGACTTAGAAGACATTAGTTCAAATAATTTCATGTTTATAGGACAGGGTACCAGCTATGGAGGTTAATATCTCCCTTCAAAAACACTTGAAAGGACACCCTCCCACACACAACCCCCCCCCCCCCACCCCTCCCTCCAAAAGAAAAAAAATCGTCTTTTTGAATTTTTAGACCTGGTACAAAACTCGGCTTGCGACAAAACACCCGTGCCGAGGCGACTTTGACTGTCCCGGCACCATCTCGAAGTGTTGTCAGTGAGAGTGGGGGTGCGGTGACAACAAGAGTACTTGGAATAAGGTCAGAACTAACAAGAATAGACCAGAATAGTTAAATACAGTAATAATAAGCAAAGCTGTTCCAACTAATAGGCTCTTCTACGCTACTGGAATTTACTCTTCTACAAAGGAACACACCCCCGGTACCCCCATTGGTACTATAGCACTACGTGCTATACCGATAAATTGGGGAAATAAAGTCGTTTTTGGTGATTTGGAGGGATTTTCGGGTTGTTTGTGGTAATTCTACGAATCGGGAAATTACTCTTCTACAAAGGAACACATCCTCCGAACATACCACTGTCTTGTTGTAAGACTTTAGGTCACATAGCAACCACGTGCTACCATAGAAACCAAGATGGCGGCCTCCAGTATACAAAATGGACGACGGAAAAACGTGTCACCCTAACAACACGCGCTGCGCATGCGCACTAGGACCACGTATCACTATGGAGATGGCGTCACAAGATGGCCGCTCACGCGGACTACCATGACAACCAAACATGACGTAACTGGGTCACGTGATATGACGTCACTTCCGGGGTCCTGCCCGGGGTCCTGCTGAATTGGCCCCTCCGGGTACATGCTATACTAGTACTATTGTCACTTGGGCTTTTTACTTTTTTAAATTTTCCCTACACGGATTTCGTTTCATTTGTGTGATATATAAACTATATTTTTGACGAAAATATAAATATATTTCTTCACGTATCTCACTTTTATCAAATATCCCCTACTTTTTTTTGATAGAATATATTTAAGCCAGAAGGGAAACCGACAGGCCCCTTGTTTAATGAACCCTCATCAATTTCATGTTTCGCTCCACATAACCATCATACTGTATAAATACTTCTTTATTTTTTTTTTTAATGTTTTCGAATATTTTCTGTTGCTGATGAAATGTAAATCAATATAGATAGACTCTATACCTTCTTTCCAGAGTTACACACAGATGTAGTGGACGCTCAATGGTTCTTATGTCACAGGAGATGGGGATGCGCAGTGAAGTTTTCTCAGTTTGGTTCCTTTTTTGCTTTTACGCGATCAGATCCCATCTTGGGATAAGGCAATAATAATTTCACCATACCATCGAAGCAGACAAACAGCGTTCCTTCACAAAAGCAGTTAATGAGATCCACCTGAAATTGTCCGGTAACCAATTTTGAACAAGTTTTATTTGTAATGTTCAACCCTAAAGTTCAACGCTACAGACTTCCAAATTGATAGGCGGTCTGACACGTGATGGCCCTGGCTGTCGAAAGTGTCGTTAAACCCAGTAAATAAATAAACTGATAGGCGGTCCGAGACGTGATGCTGATTATTCAAAATGGCGGCAGCCGTTAAACGTTTCAAGTTGAAATGTTGACTGTTGAAAGCCCATATTTGGTCTGAAGTGCAGGTTAGGGAACTTAAAAGGCTTCATATTCTGTGGATGTGTGTCATATCATCTTCGAAATGAAACTGTTTGATATGTATGAATTTGTCTTGTTACAATTTATGGGAGAGTGCCTGTAGGCGTGTCTCTCGGCGTGCCTGTAGGCACTCTCCCGTAAATTGTAACAAAGCAAAGACACGTGAACACATTGTGAGAATTCTCTCATTTAATTTTGATCACTGTTGTTATTAGTTCTGTGCATCGATGCAGCAGTCGGTAAGACATATTCGTTACACAGTTTGTTGGTGGCCTAATATGGTATATATATATATATATATATGTGTGTCAGTTAATTCGCTCTCGTCCAATATGAAATTAACTGACACCATAAAAACCACATTAGGCCACCAACAAACTGTGTAACTAATATTAGCTAGGGGCTGCGGTGGTTCAGTAGGTAGAGGTGCAGGCTGCAAGCCGAGAGGTCCTCGGTTCAAATCCCACCTGCGGCAACCGCGCTTGTGTCCTTGGGCAAGGCACGTCACCCCCATTGCTCATCAGGGGGCACGGTGACGTCGTGTACTAAGGCGTACTGCACGTCGATGGTGCACTTGTCTTCAACCAATGCTAACCCTGCTTGTGTGGAGTTAGTATGTTGGGGAGCTGACAGTTACTCGCCGTTGCTCGGTGGTTCTCTCCGGGTACTCCGGCTTCTTCCACCCGTAAAACTGTCATGGTCATGATTAGCCATTGTGCAGAAATATGTGACCTTAAACCCCAATAAATAAATAAATAATAATATTAGCTAACCCTGCTGTTGACAGTGTCGTTAAACTCAATAAATAAATAAATAAATAAATGAATAAATAAATAAATAAATTAATTAATTAATTAATTAATTAATAGACGACTAGGAGTCTTCTCTGTCCATATAGTGTACAGCAAAGGGGGCCAGCGGGACTACAGCCCCATCGACGAAGGTTACCCCCCTCCCCCTCAGGAAATCGGCTAAATTCGCCGTGGAGGGAAATCCCTGCAAACAAAATGAAGATAGAGATAATATTCCGGAAGACCCGATACACGGGTACAATATGAATAATCCGATGAGCATATAATCACTGTGGTATAGGCAGAGTTAATTACATTGGGATTATTTTATTTTAGTCCGTACTGGGAAAAGCTTATCTAACAATCACTGATCGACGCACCTCTATTTATTGTGAGTCATGCGGCTCTTATAATATGTATGAGTTGCACAATATGAATAAGATAGGCAGAGATAATTTCATTTCGAGTGTTCCAGGAAAAACACATCACTAATCGACATATTTCTAATCTCTGTTGTGACATATTTCTCCCTTTTTGACTTGTGGAACTTGGCCTGTCAGAAACCAGGCTTCGTCGCTGCTGGGCGAAATAGATTCACGCCGCGTATTCAGCCAAAATCCAAGGAGTGTCGCCTGCAGTAGCGTCATGCTAACGGTGTACGGGGGGGGGGAGCACTTCCGCCCCCCAAATATTTTCGGTGAAGGCCTGGGAAGTGCCATTTCCGGCAATCTGGGAGGCACTTTTCGCCAAATTTTTTTGGGCACGCTACGCGCCAATCGATGGTGGCACTCCGCTTCGATGGTGTTACCGATCCGCACCCCTCCCCCCCCCCCCCGATTTTTCCCCAGCATGACGCCCCTGGTCATCTGAACCCGTTCGTGAACGTATGTCTCACGGTAACGAACCCGCCCGTTTTCGTTTTTGTTGGGGTGTTTTTTATTCTGAAGGGGTCAATGACTTTTCCTCAAAAAGCATAAATCAACAGGGGTACACTGAAACAATTTTAATACATATATTTATTTATTTATTTATTGATGTTTAGGGTCACATATTTATGCACAATGGCTAATTATGACCGTGACAGTTTTACGGGTGGAGGAAGCCGGAGCACCCGGAGAGAACCACCGAGCAACGACGAGCAGCTGCCAGCTCACCAACATCGTAACTCCGCACTGCAGCACAGGCAGGGTTAAATTGGTTGAAGACATGCGTACCATCGACGTGCAGTACGCCTTAGTACACGGCGTCATCGTGCCCCCACGCGGGCAATGGAGATGAAGTGTCTTGCCCAAATACATATATATATAAATTAATATGTTAATTTGTGACTTACATGAAATCCAAATGAATGAGAAAAACAAAAGGTCAATCACCCCCACCCACAGAGTTTTTGAGTCACTTGCGGACCCGCATTCTCTGTTGTCGCTAGTTTTTCCTCCTTCTCGCTGGTCTTTGTTCTTTGGACGCCTCTTTACTTCACTCTTTCACTGCCGTCGCGCGGCCACTAAAGTATTGTCACATCACCGGACGCCATTGCTCTGACATGTGACGGAATGTCACTGTACCATTGCCCTCGTACGGCCATTAAGGTATTGCCATTTTAGTATATCGCTTTCCATCTAACAATTGACGGAATGTCACTCTTTCACTGCTGTCGCACGGCCACTAACATATTGTCACTTTGCAGGACGCTTTTCACTCTAGCGATCATATACAGAGTTCTTGAATTGTGGTAATGGAGGTCTACCAGTAGTATCGAAAAAAGCACTCTAGAACCAGTAGTCTTCTAAATCACTATCCAATGTTCGCCCGGATGATGGTCGGGTTTTGTATTAGCCACCAGTCCGGTATTAAGTTCTAGAAAAGATGTTAGTTTGTTACCGGCAAACACACCTACCACGCCAGCACATAATTTCTGATCTGACAGAATAGCTGTTTCTAAATCGTTCGTATTTAATATGTTAAACGAAGTCCTTCTAGACTGCTCGTTCTGTGTTTATTTCGATTACAGATTCGTAATCTGGAAAAAATGATCTCGTTTGTAGTGGTAGGAAGAGCTTCTACAAAAGTAGCGCTTAAACGTCCAGAACAGCGAGGTTCAGTGCGTAAAATGGGTGTACCCGCACTCTGATCAGGAGTCAAATCGAATCCGTTCAACTTATCGGTGTAACTGATCCTGAAATGTTCTGAGCTCGAGTCTCTATTGATAAAGCATGAACATGATTAACCCTTTACCTAACATGAAAAACAGACGACACTTGCAAAAAAAATTCTTGAATAATTCATTTTTTTTTCATTTTTTGTCTCAAAAACATAGGTTATGACCCCTCGCTGGAACGAGCTCGACGAGCTCGTTCCAACAAGGGGTCATAACCTATGTTTTTGAGACAAAAAATGAAAATATTTTGAAAATTAATTGGCGATTTTTTAGAATAGCGTTGGCCGGTTTTGGTCGTTACGTTGGGTAAAGGGTTAATATAAAGTAGTGCATAGCTTTCTATCGAAATTTTGTTCGTATGGTTTTCCGGTGACTGTTTTACCATTCGCTGTGAGATCTAGCTTGTTGCAATTGAAATGCTGGAAATTAAACGTGGACTTTGCCAAATTAATATTCTAGGCGTTATTGTCGACGAAGCCGATAATAACGCATTTATGTAATTGAGCATCACCCAGAAACATGTTATCATTACTGAAACTGTGTTTTCTAGTATTTATTTATTGGTGTTTTAAGGTCATATACTCATGTACAATGGCTAATCATGACCGTGACAGTTTCACGGGTGGAGGAAGCCGGATTACCCTTAGAGAACCACCGAGTAACGACGAGCAGCTGCCAGCTGCCCAACATGGTAAATCTGCAGCACAGGCAGGATTAGATTGGTTGAAGATATGCGCACCATCATCGTGCAGTACGCCTTATTACACGACGTCAGCGTGCCCTCATGTGGACAATCGGGGTTAAGTGCTTTGCCCAAGGACACAACGCGGGAGTCTGAATTGATCGCTCAGACGGTCACCCATCCAATGATTAACCGGGCTCAAAGTTGCTTAACTTCGGTAATCTGACGAGAACCGGTTACCACAACGCCAGTGCGCCACCGAGTTTTATAGTAGTGACAATGAATGTGTCAATAACCATGTGCTTGCTCGGGTACAAGGCTCTAGTGCTTCCGCTTATCAGCTTCATGTTAATGTTATTCGCTTCAATATAATTCACTTCCACGGTACGAACCAACCATTGTGCACTTTCAATAGTTATTTTGTATGAAACACTCGCAATGGCCAGTAAGCAAAATTCTGGTTTATTGCAATGAAGGTTTAGACGGATTGGGACGCCAGACACTAAAAGTTTTGATTGTAGCATCATGTCAGTGTGCATCTTTCCGGTAAGTTGGAACACTCTCGCTGTGTTGTCATGTCGAATAATTCTGTTTACTTCAGCTCATCTGGGAGCGCGGTGGCCCAGAGGTACACTGTTTGACTTATCCCGCGTTGTGTCCCTGGGTAAGGCACTTTATCCCGGTTACCTACATGGGGGCACGATGACACCGTGTACTAAGGCATACTGCAAGCCGAGGGTGCACATGTCTTCAACCGCTATAACCCTACTCGAACAGAGAATGTCGAGGAGCTGACAGTTGCTCGTCGATTTTTGGTGGTTCTCTACGGGTACTCCGGCTTCATCCACCCCTAAAACTGTCACGGTCAATTAGCCATTGTGCATAACTATGTGACGTTAAACACCAATAAACAGATAAATAATAATAATTCAGCTCGTGTGTATGTATCAATAGAAGGGGGTCTGACGTGCCTGCCCTTTGACGTCGCAACAAGTAAGTGTAAGATAAAACTTTATCTTGTGATGTGCTGAGTTGAAGTTCCAGGTAATTGCTATATGCAACACTGCGTCCCTGACTCACTTATTCCGCACTTAGCGACAGGTTACATTGAGTTTGGAGAAAATTGTTGGTTGGAATAACTTTTTACGTGCCTTCGAAATCCTTTTCATCGGATAAGATTTAGTCGGGTCCACAAAGTGGCCTGTCGGAACTTCAGAAGCAAATTCCAAACCTCCTTTGTACATGTACCCCGTGATCGCGGGTTATTTCTCAATGTATCACCACCAACCACCAACGATAGTAGAAACATTGTCAGGAACACTGAATAAATCTAGTTCGAGTTTTGTGCAGGCACACGAATTTGTATGCATTATGAAAACATGTCTTTCTGTTTCTTCCTGCGCTTTGTGTTTCCGTCTGTATTCCTCGGGCGTTTGACTCCTTCTGAAGACTGGCGTGGCGGGGTACTGTTTTTGCGTTTCCGCCCACTAGTAGTACTAACATCGTCCAACAGACTATGTGCTGCTTGTTTTCCACGATTTGTAATTGACGAGTTAAAACTTTCGCCAGCAAGGAGGTCTTGTCCTGCATTTAATGCAGTTTCCTGTCCTCTCTGAATTCTGCCCAGTGGGTTTTTATACATTTTATTTGGCGCTGCAAAGAAGGTAGTCTCTGTTGTGAGATGGCTACACTGCCCCCTCCCACATCTCCGGGCTTTGGTAAGGCCCAGAGGTGTGGGAGGAGCAGTATGACCGTCTTACAGAGATCATTAACCCTTTACCTAACGTGAAAAGCAGACGACACTTGCCAAAAAAATTCTTGAATAACTAATTTTTTTCATTTTTTGTCTCAAAAACATAGGTTATGACCCCTCGTTGGAACGAGCTCGACGAGCTCGTTCCAACGAGGGGTCATAACCTATGTTTTTGAGACAAAAAATGAAAATATTTTGAAAATTAATTGACGATTTTTGAGAATAGCGCTGGCCGGTTTTGGCCGTTACGTTGGGTAAAGGGTTAACATAGCATAGATTTGAAAAGATGTGGGTGTCAGGACAAAGCCAGTCTAGAAGGGAGGAGGCCCCATCCCCTTACTTTCAAGTTCAAATAGATGTATATTTATTTCTTCTCTTTGTTTTGTAAGCACACGTGTTTTAATTAGATAATTAGCCTTAGGCGATTCACAGTGGGATACTTCTCTGGTATATTACTAGTCAGCATAAAATGTTTCCATGATATTTAAAGTCAATTAAAGTCGAAGTGACCGACACTTTCAATCGTCACGGCTATCAAGTATATTATTTCTTGGGATACGCTTGATAGCATATGCATTGGCGAGAGGTGATTTCATTTTCAGAAGTGTCACGTGCCAGGTTTACACACAAAACGAAGACACACTACAGGTAATACCGTTTGGGCCGAAACGAACGACCTGGCTTAAATGGCTCTCAGCAGCTGGTACCATTATTTGGATGAATGCGTCTCCGCGAAATGTGGATCATTTGTTGTGTCAAGTAAGTTTGGTTGATAGCAGTCCGGCTAAAGCGCTTGACCCAAAATTGTCCGGAGACACACTGCATCCATTTACAACTGTTTACGCAAAGACATGGGGCATATGGGTGGTTTGTTCGTCCGCATGTAGACCACTGGAATGTCCAATGTATAATAGCCTTGTTAGATAACCTGGAAAAACGGATACTGAATGGGGGCTTAAGTGAAACGAACAGCCCAACGGGGAGGTAGCGACACCCCAGCTGACTCATTGAGCAACCACGAGGAAGGACAGGGAGGTAGCTCTACCTCAGCATCCTTGTCAAGTACAATCAAAACAGCGAATGCGATGAGGATGCACAAGTGCAGCACACCCACCATAAGGAGCAGCGAAGCATCTAGCCAAAGACCTGCGAGAGAAAAGGCGGTGTAAATGGAACAGAAATGTCGAAGGCTCAACGGCACAGACAGACGATGACAGAAATAGAAGACTTTTTGGGCCTGAAGGAATGGTTGAATGAGAGGTCCCAGGCTGAGTTCCCGTTCATGGTGACCTGGCAGATGGTGGCGGTTGGGGAGTTGGGGGTTGGGGGAGGGGGGGGGGGCAACTGATATTTTGACACCGGTCACTTTTCAGAATGCGAGCGGTACGTGTGCTAGAGACGTTTTTCCAAAAGGGATTTCATGGGACATGACTGTTAACCCTTTACCTAACCTGAAAAGCAGACGACACTTGCAAAAATAATTCTTGAATAACTATTTTTTTTTATTTTTTTATCTCAAAAACATAGTTATGGCCCCTCGTTGGAACGAGCTCGACGAGCTCGTTTCAACGAGGGGTCATAACCTATGTTTTTGAGACAAAATATGAACAAAATAATGAAAATTAATTGGCGATTTTTGAGAATAGCGCTGGCCGGTTTTGGCCGTTACGTTAGGTAAAGGGTTAAATACCCAGATGAGGGGGATAGTAATTTATACCCCATTGAGGGATATTTTCATGACCCTCATGGCCTCAATCGAAATGAGGCTAAGAAGGACAGTAAATTAGACCTCACTGGGGGATTGTCTAATGGCCCTCATGGCCTCATTTCAGAAAAAGGGGTGCCGAGGACCAGACATTTTCCATCAAAGGATTCTTAAAAAGGGAGTCATTAGGACATGGCTGTTAAATACCGAGATGAGGATAAGAGATATAGTAAATTAGACCTCAATGAGGAATTTCTCATGGCCCTCATGGCCTTATTTCAGAAAAAGGGGTGCCGATGGCCAGATATTTTTCAAAAAAGGGATTCCATGGGACGTGGCCATTAAATACCGAGATGAGGCTAGGACAGATAGTAAATTAGACCTCATGGAGAGATATTCGCATAGCCCTCTTGGTTTCATACGATAAAAAAAGGGATTACAAAGGCCAGATATTTTCCCAAAAAGGATTCTGAAAAAAACGGATTCCACATTACGTGGCCACTGGATACAGAGGTGATGAGAATCATATAGGCCTTTGTTATACAGAGGGGAGATAATTTTGTATGGATATGCAGAAATTACGGGAAATGAAGCAATCTGATTGGTTAATCAGCTTCCATAAAGTGAACTGGATGATCTGGATAAATGAACCAAAACAAGCGTTGGAATGGGGTAGTAACTATTGGCATTACGTACCACCTTACCAGTGATAGGATGATACAAAGCATCCGGTAGGTTAATACTATCAACGCTTAAGATGGGACCTACAGGGGCATATACCAATCATACTCTGCTGCCGTTCTGTACTACCAGGAATTAACCACACCCCACATTACCACTTGATAATATGATGCATCGAGTGGATTAGTAGTACCAAGGGCAAATAAGAGACCTGCAAGGTTATATACCGCCCATATTATACAGCCATTCCATACTACCAGGCATTACCTCCACCCACTCCACAATACCACTTCACTTGCCCTAACGTACTACCTATACCAGTCATAGAATAATAGAAAGCAGACGGTTGGTTAATAATACCCAGTTCTAACAAGGGACCTACAGGAGGAATATACAGTGCATCCAATGCACCGTTCTAATACTGCCTGACCTAGCATTAGGAGCTACATACCAATACCAGCCATAAGATAGTACAAAGGATTCGGTTGCTTAATAATACCGAGGACTGACAGGAGATCTACATGGGTGTATACCGTGCTTCCTACGCTCCAGTTCTAAACAACCGATTATAATACTGCCTGACCTAGCATTACGAACTTCCAATACCAGTCATAAGATAATACAAAGGATTCGGTTGGTTAATAATACCGAGGACTAACGGGGGAGCTACAGGGGTATATACCGTGCTTCCTACGCTCCAGTTCTAAACAACCGATTATAATACTGCCTGACCTAGCATTACGAACTACCAAAATGAGCCATAAGATAGTACAAAGGATTCGGTTGCTTAATAATACCGAGGACTGACAGGGGATCTACATGGGTGTATACCATGCTTCCTACGCTCCAGTCCTAAACAACCGATTATAGGAACCCCAAGCGGGCCGTAGGCCCGCAAAGGGTTCCACATACCCAGTCAGATAAATGTGTTCCAGAACAGAATTCTCTATAGCCGTCAATGTGATTTTTGAAGTGGACAGTAAATTTCAGTGAAAAAAACACGTAACTTCCGGTGTCGAATTGCCCATGCAATTGCAATTGGCCTGTCCCCCTCTGGGAATCAAATGTTTTTTGTTTCGCCTCAAAGCTTTGCGTGATACATTGGCCTACATATCTACACTTCAGGGGTAACCAGGCCTTCTCAACCGAGAACCGCGACAAATCAGCGGCCGGCCAAAGTGTTACTATTATTACTCGAGTTCTGTCCTTCTGGAGGTTGTCAATATGCTCAGCTGATGATCTCGTCATTTCAGATCGAACACTCAGTCCAGATTTCGTTGCAACTTGTCTGCCAGTGATAACCTCAATCGAAAAAAACGTACATATAACCGATAATATAAATGATAATTGTTGTTATATTGGTGCGATTGTATACAAATATGCATTGACACGTATCTCGTGAAATATCAAGATGAACAGAAACTCAGTTGTTGAATTATCCGAATGTTAAGGACTATGTAACCCCAATTTTGCACGTTTTCACAAGGCTTGTTTGACAGACAAACCCAGATTTTGTGGGTCAATGTGCATATCTATAGTGTCTATAATGATGAAAAAATACAGTCATGCAGAAACTAATAATGAAAAATTATTTTTTTCATCTTAATTAGAAGGTGATTGTGAAGAATTTGCAAACCAGAAAACATGAAAATAGTACAAGAATTGTTGAAAAGTATTTGAGGATTGACAGCAGAAAATACTATAGCAGGGCAAGTTAAAAAGGAAAATTGCATAATGCCAAGGAAAATGTGAAATTTTGATGAAAGAAGTTTATGAGAAATTGATATTTTTTATGAGGAACTATTTTCAAAAGTATGGAAGCACAAATGTTTCCAAGTGTGTATATTTGCATACCATTCCTGTCTACTAAATATTTTTCACAAAAAGAATTTGGAAGCTATAGAAATGAAATAAAAGCATGAAAGTACCTGAAAATGAAGACCCAAGTTACCTGTGACACTCATAGATAATTATGTATATTATTATTCTACAAATTGATGAATGATTATCATTATGTTATGTTATATACATTACCTAATCTCAGATATCCAAAAATGTCACTGAATTGGATTCATAGTCCTCAATTAAATGATCCACTTCAAAGGCCTCATCATAATCATCATATAGTATTTCATAAACAGCTGATCTGTCCCCATCAAATCCATCCAACACTTTTGCCACATATCCTGAATACCACTCACTGCGTCCAAAATCATCCAGCCATTCATGTGAAATGTATCTACCAACAAAGGTCTGTCTCCGTTGTCTTGGTGATAGCAATAACGCAGATGTAGAAGGAATAGGTGAAAGAGGAGTTGAAGTTCTGCTCTGTGTAGCCGATGGTGCTGTTGGTGTATGTGTTTGTTTCCTGACTGGGGCGTCTGGAGAAGAATACTGAAAAAGAAATAAAATCTGAAATTAGCAACTACATGAACAAGTGTGCCTGCAAATCAACTTGTACAATGATAGTCTGTCAACACAGCTGAATAATATGGTCCTAGTATGCAAATGCTATTGAGAGTAGCAGCAGGCCTTGAAATGTTTCAAAAATTTCTGTCTGTCAACACATGACAGGTGGATTTTTTTCTTACCTGTCCTGACCTGTCACTTCAAATTTTCACCTGAACACTGGAAAGTCGTGTGAATTTATGTACATGTACATACATGTACATGTACAGTACTGTGAAAAGTTATGTTGCAAATATTTAGTTGTACAAGAATTGTTTTTTACGAGTGTCGTCTGCTACTAGCATTAGGTAAAGGAGTAACCCATTATCCAACACTAGTGACAGTTGAAAAAAACACACCAAACATTTTTTCTTCCAAACCATAGCTTATGACCCCTCATTGGAACGAGCCCAATCAGCTTGTTTCAATGAGGGGTCATAAGCTATGGATTGTCAGAGAAAATGAAAAAATAAAATGAACAGTATGTTAATATTTTTGTATGCAGGCGGTTTGGGCTGATTTGTTAGGTAAAGAGTAACTGACCTGTCATTTGTGACAGGTATGATTTATTTTTACCTGTCTCCACCAAATTTCTGACTGTCAGTGACAGGTGGACATTTTGAGCCCTCGGTAGCAGGTAAAAAAAAGTTGTTACAGACAGTACATGCCAGGAGAAATCAAAAACACTGAATTATAAAATGTTCTTGGCTGAAATTGAAATGTGCTTATATCACCAGATGTCACTGAAATATTCATTACAATTCACTCCATTCGAAAAGGGTCAAAATATTATGAATATAACCAATACAATAAATTGTTATTATAACTATATACAGTGGAACCCGGTTCGATTCAATTGACACATTGCAACGCAGCAATGGGAAATTCTGCGATTAACAGCAATATTCTATTAAGTGGTATTTGGTAAAATTATGGTATTCTGATATCAAGTGAGCATTCATTCTACTATATCTTGTTTGACAGAGCTCATATCGAATAAGATATACTAGATGAAGCGTTTTCAATTAACAGCTGCAATTTGCATTGAAGTTATGGCAAATGGCATTGTGTATAAAATTTGTATTCAATTACAATGCAACAGGGATGATACATGTCAAATGATTCAGGGATGGCAGAGCCGGGGGGGGCACGTGCCCCCCCCCCCCCCCCCCCCCCCCCACTTTTGTCACAAATTATGGGTACCCTAACATGACGTATTCTGACATAACGTACACAACTCCTATGGCCACATTGCCTGTGGGAGATAGTAATAGTTCTAACAAAATCAGCAACACAATAGTATCGGCGTCGCTGTCCATTTTATATATTGAGACATTACACATCGCAAGATCAAAACTTGTCATAACAGACTATAATAATAGTAAACTAGTCCAAACTTGGACCCCAATTCCGTAATATAATTTTTGGGTTTGGTACGTCCAAAGGACCCAAAAATTATATTACAGAATTGGGGTCCAAGTTTGGACTATGGTAAAATGTGTGCATGTATTCCCTTTCCAGAGTTGCACTTACATTCGTTCTGCATTCATGACATACCTGGTGACAAAGTACCCCTCCAATCCATGCCCCACGCCCATCCTTCACATTGAGCCCCTAAACAATTATTTTTCGTCCTACAACTCTGTGGTTACCCAGAAAAACAAATTGTGCCCCCCCCCCCCCTCCACTTTTTGCAGCTTCCGCCGCCCCTGAAATGATTAATTGATTATTACCCATATTCCTGGCTCACGTATCCCTGGTGATTTTCCATAACGTGCTTCTGCAAGTTCGGGTAAGAGAGCTTTTTTGTAGAAGGCTGTGAGCTTCGGTAACATTCTTGTGTTCCAGATATCAGCATCCTTATAAAAACGCTCCACGTGCATCTCATATGGTTCCACACGTCTCACCACGAGATCCAACCAAGCAATATTCAACACATTGAGCTGACCTTGAATCTGATATATGAATTTGTGGTTTACTTTCAGTTTGAATTTTTTTTCAACAATATCGAGACAAAATGACTTGTTTGATTTTGCCGCTTCCTCGAATGAAGATGTGTTATTCAAGAGCACATGTTTTATCTCAAGGAGGCCTCTGCCTGACACGTCACTGTCCACAATACCATCTGGAGAAGCTGCCAAAAAAGGATGTTCTGTGCAAATGCATAAGCCAACTGGTTGAACTGTAACATTTTCATTATGATTATGTTTGTAGTGTGTATACTCTTGAATAGCATACTTTTCGAGCTTGAGTCCTTTTCTAGTTAACCTATTACCAGAGAATTTTGAATAAAGTAATCGCTGCACGAGAGATTTTACTGGAATTGACGGTGAACGCTTTACAACATCAGAAAAACTGGAAGCTGTGAGACGTTTCTTGCGCTCATCCATCCAATAACCACATAGTGATTGAGATTTTGTCATTTCACTTATATGCGCCATTTGCTGTCCTGAAATCAGAATCTCTTTGGCAAAGTAAGAGTCCATATTCTTTTTAAGAACTTCAGGAGTGACATCAGCAACAACATCAACAGCCTTAGAACCATATGCATGTTTAGCTTCCACTGTATCACTGTCTTTTGCCGATAAAAGTTTTCTTTTCAGTCGACGTGATTTTGATAATGGCTTACCCTGATTTCTCAAACTAATCATGTGATGTTGTTTCCGCGACTTGTAGAGACTGTGGAAATTATTTCCAGCTGGTGTTCCGATTGCTGACTCCCAAACAGTGGGTGCCCAGGCAGCACCAAAGTTCTTCCGCAATGCTCCACCATAGCACCTAAACTGCCATGAACCCCTCGAACACCTATTAAATATCTTTCCACCATCAAACTTCATTCTAACATTCATCCAGCTTTCAGCAAGATTGGTGGTGGCATTGTTCAAAAGTCTGTCAGATTTGGAGGCAACTTTATCCAATAGGATATACACATCCTTCTGTAATGCTTGGGATGGTTGGAACGTTGACACATCATCTCTCATAGAACCATCATCACCTAGATTCCAATAGCTCACCTGATCATTAAGCACAGCATCAATAGTGTCAGGCTCATCATCAGTATCAGTTGTAGAGACTGTGGCAACTGGAGACGTACCTCGTAAGCTGGAAGAGGCTTGAGTTCTGTCAACTGAATCATCTGGAATCACTTTACGAGTAATAAGACAGAAATCAGTGCACTGGGAATGGTTGCCACTTAAATGAATCAGAGAATTTCGAATGTCATGCTGTAATAGTTTTTGCAGTTTCAACTTGTGTGTGGAATCTGACACATACTGCTTGTGTCTGTAAGAAATAGCAGATCGCACGGTAGCTACTAACTTTCCTCGCACGGGTTTAGTTAAATTATGGCGTCCCTTATATTGTTTGTTATCATCAACAAGTTGTTCAAGATGAGTCCTTAAACATTTACAGATGTGGTTTGCACATTCTACTTTTTTAACATAAGATCCCCATACAGGAACTTCTTCTGATATCCTGGCATACACCGAACTATCCCCATCACCCACCATTTCCATGTACCTAACACCATGCATTGTCTCTGCTTGCAAAAAACCATTTACAATAATATCCGACTCCATTGCCTGGCTGGATGATTTCCAGTTCTTAAAGCACTGGTGTGATGGAGGGTCTGTCTTCTTTGTGAATGCTCTAGAACAGATGGAGCAGTATTTATTCCGAACTCCAATGTACAGCAGTTTCCCTGTGGCAGCACCAATTATTATCGCGACGCCACCAAGTGCATTGTAAGTATGCCGATGTGATCTTTTGGACCAACCTCCATCGCAAATAACTGTTATGGCAGGAACGCCCTGGAATTGCCTACCCTCTGCCATTGCCAACTTACGTTCTTCGACACCTGCTGCAAGCAAATCCTCATATAATATCTTCTCCCAAAGCTCCCCAATTTCGGATTCAATTTTTGAAAATGTTTTTCTAGACATTCCAGGCATATCTAAACTTCCACACAGTTCATTTATTGATGCATTTCCACGCCCAGTTACCATAGTACCCCAAACACTTCGAACATTTACATCATAATGTTTTTTTTCAGACACACCACAAGTTTGAATCTTGTCACTTGAGTCCAAGTAAAACTTTTGGAAACAACCTTTGCACTCTCCCAACAAGATACATGTAGTTGCCAAACCATAATGTTTGGCATCACGAAATATTTGGAATGATTCTTTCCCTTTTGATGCAAGTTGATGAGCTGGTTTACATTTACAGTTAAAACTAGAAGTCCTGTCATGAATTGCGCGCTTATCTTGACACAATTTCGCACAGGAATTGCGCGCAATTTTCCTATTGAAAATACCCAAATTACCACAGTGTCTTGCCATTACTCACAGCAAACACAAGCAATGTTTCAGCCAATGGACCTCCGGGTTAAACCCGGAGGTCCATTGGCTGAACCATTGCTTGTGCATTGGTTGCGTAGAGAATGTGATAGCCTTTCCATGTGACCTAACGCGCCGATAAACGCGCTAAATGGCGAGGTGTTTGCGCCCAAATGATGACAGGACTTCTAGTTTTAACGGTAGCTGTATGAATGATGATCGTATTGATCTGCTGTTCTAATTTGGATGTATGAAAGAGTCTATAGCCTGATATTGGTGGTTTTTTAACGGAACGTAAATATAATTTTAAATGATTGTTTGTGCACACATTTTTAGTTATAAAGTAATTATGATTTTGAAGAGTTTCACTTTTATTTTCATAGCCAGGGCTCGATTTAACTGGATTAGCATAGCACTTTGCTCTCCAATTTCTGAATTTTGCTATTCAAGATTTATTAGTTTCAAGTGCTTTTGGATCAACTGCTAATCAATTTTCCAGGGTGAATAGTAAATTGCTATTCAAAATTTTCAGATTAAATCAAGCCCTGTTCATAGCATTTCAAAAGCAGCTTCATGCCATTGTCAGAAACAGTTGTGATATGGTACGAGGCTTTAACAACATTATGGCCATGTTTTGACCGTTTTCTTTCCATCTGGTGCCATCCTTTGGCTTTACCAAATTTTCTGCGACTAATTTTCCTTTTACTCCCCATCATGAAATATTAAAACACAAGTTGAGAGGAATTTTACACAAATAAAGTTTAACAACCAAGTTTTTGTACTTTGTAACACATGTGGTGCGCCTTACATGAACGCTACAGTGATGACTCGGGAGGACTTACATGTGTTTGCGAGACAAAAATATATCAAAAATTTCCTTACCGACACCCCTGCTCATGTTTCACCATTTGTCGTGCACTGACACCTTTCTTGTTTATTTTTTCATTTTCAAACAAGTTTAGTTTTAAAACTCACTGTGACAGTCTATGTCAACAATGAACAGCGATCACAACCTCTATCTCAGATCATTTTCATTTTTTCATACTTACGTGTCGAGAATCGTGTGTTAAATACGTACCTTTCATATCCGTGGATATCGGGTTCGTCACATTTGTCTGCAAACAGCCGATCGTGGAAGCGGAAATTGCAGGAACTGCGCATTTGTAAAATTTAAACAGACGGATTTTTTAAAACGGAAGTGCACTCGTACACGCACCGATACATTCAGGCAAAATAATTCTTTCGTCATGTTCTCCTTTGTCGATAATATGCCTTTACCATTCACAAATATTATTTTTTTCAAGATACATACTCAAATGCATTCCAATTTTGAAACATTCAACCGTGGGGTATTGCTCCTTAACGGATTACAACGTGCAGTTACACTGCGTGAAAAGGCACAAGAGAATTTCAATTTTTCATCGAAAAATACTTATCAGAAAAGTCTATTGTTTTCGACCACAAAGCAATCGTCGTATCAGGAAACCTGTGTTTTCAGTATTGCACACAAGTTTTCTAGTGATCTCATGTTTACCTCGCCCCCTTAAATCTTTTCGATCTCCAAATTTCCCTCGGGTCGTTTCTATGTCCTATTTTCGTGTTACTCCTTCACGTTCAATTAAAAAATGTGTGAAAATCATTATTTCCGGATAAAAGTGTACACACACATTTTTTCACATTTTGGGGTCTCACTTGACCTCGGGTGTCCACGTGTCCATCCATTCCGCCATTTCATTTCTGGTAACAATATGTGTACATGTCAATTGTTGGTTTTGAAAATAGTCATTTACGACTTCAATTAGAAATCATTTTTCCCATTTCTGACATTTTAGCACCCTTTCTACATCTTCTATTGTCTATATTGCTACCACTTAATGAACTACTGCCCCGTGCTTAACTACTATGGTTCATTCCCAACTCTTTGAAATATGGGGAAATTTGAGGTTACATAGTCCTTAAGGTGTTGTAAAAGTAGGGTCATACTAAACACCGAGGGATGCTCAATATCTCGTTCTATAGGGGGTTTCTTGATATAATGTTTTGATATTGCAATTAGTAAAGTCAATATCTACCCTGATGCGAAATTTGAAGTCAATTGGGTGAATAAAAGTGAAGTTATGAACATTTTACAGTCAACATACTAAACACCGAGGGCTAATCTTTACCGAGCGACAATCTTAATTGGTTTTCACAGTGAGCGTACGCATAGCCAGTAGTTAATTAATTGATGCAGATATTGTCGCTCGGTGTTTAGTAGCTTTGTCAGCCCTCGGTATGGTAGTCTCAGTTATTTGTAAAGTATATGTGTATGCTTAGTTCAGGAAAACAGTTAAGTATTCCATATCCAGGGCCACCACGAGGAGGGATACACATCAGCCCCATATTATTTTTATTTAATAAAATTCAAAGACTGCATATTTAATGAATTTTAAATTCATTTAATTTATAATTTTATTCTATTTTATTTTATCCAAGAGTTTCATATCCAGGGCCACCACGGGGAGGGATACACATCAGCCCCATATTATTTTTATTTAATAAAATTCAAAGACTGCATATTTAGTGAATTTTAAATTCATTTAATTTATAATTTTATTCTATTTTATTTTATTTTATTCAAGAGTTTCATTCAAAGAGTTTAAAATTTATTTCAATTTATACCAAACGCTGGCGTTTATTAACGGATTTAGTTTTGCATGATTTAACACGTTTTACCTGCCCTGGTTTTTTTGCGATAGTCGCAGTCTTTGGTATTGTCAGTTGTCCGTCCGTTGAAGTCTGAAGCTTCGAACTATCACAAACATGCGATAGCAAGCGCTTCATGCGTCTTTCCTTCTGGTCTGGTGCTAACAAGATCCATGTTTTGTGCTTAACTCTGAGAGCATGTGCATGCTCGGATAGTTGGTAATCACCCGAGCCATACAAGGCTCCCCGCACATCACGCAACTGATCTGTGACGATTTTTTCCAGATTGTCTGCTAAGTCAGTTAATTTTAGAGCTTTCCAATTATTTTCTAATTTGATGATGTTGTTTAAACTTTCACAATTGTTGTTTGTCCAAGATTTTGGGATAGTTTTATTCTGTTTGCGTGCATCGAAAACCTTTGTCCAGAGTTTGAAATACTTGACTGCATACACATTTACTTAACAAGTAACTGAGACTACCATACCGAGGGCTGACAAAGCTACTAAACACCGAGCGCCAATATCTGCATCAATTAAATAAAAATAATATGGGGCCCTGGATATGGAATACTTAACTGTTTTCCTGAACTAAGCATACACATATACTTAACAAATAACTGAGACTACCATACCGAGGGCTGACAAAGCTACTGAACACCGATCGCCAATATCTGCATCAATTAAATAAAAATAATATGGGGCCCTGGATATGGAATACTTAACTGTTTTCCTGAACTAAGCATACACATATACTTAACAAATAACTGAGACTACCATACCGAGGGCTGACAAAGCTACTAAACACCAAGCGACAATATCTGCATCAATTAATTAACTACTGGCTGTGTGTACGCTCACTGTGAAAGCCAATTAGGATCGTCGCTCGGTAAAGATTAGCCCTCGGTGTTTAGTATGTTTACTGAAAAATTGTTATAACTTCACTTTTAATAATTCAATTCACTTAAAATTTGGTATTCAGTATCATATCATCCACATATATAATAATATATATAAAATAAACCACGAAACCCCCTTTAAACCCCCTTTTTGAGCATCCCTCGGTATCCCTCGGTGTTTAGTATGACCGTAAAAGTAAGGAAAAGTTTGCTTGAAAAAAGGGTATACGGACGTTTCGTCCGCAAGCCGAGTCGTCAGCTTGTCAAGGGAAATATTGTCTGCACATTTTCTACATTTCGAACAAAACACCCACCCCCTACTAACGTGTGACATTTTCCCAGATTAAGCCCAATATTCTCACATATAAAGCCTCCTGATGTTGTATTTATGTTAAGAGTGTGATGTACAACATCATCTTTAAGGTTTGAAGCACAAATGATGTCACATATTGGCTGATATATTGATATGTTTTTAAAAAATTGCACAAGTTGGAAATGCACATTTTTGGTGCACCCAAGAGACTCGCCCACCCCTGCAAATTTTTGGGCCCCCCCCCCCCCAAGGACCCCCTCCCCCTGGAATAATTGCAAAATTATAAGATTATGTTACGGAACTTAATATAACAAGTTTTGATGCATTTCTTAATATAATTATAACACGTTTTGATGCGTTTCTTAATATTATTAACTCCTATAATACATTTGCTAATAATTTTGTGATTATTCATTGTCAAGGGCCGGTGATGCTCTTCCAAGAATAATTGCAAAATTATAAGATTATGTTGCAGAATTTAATAAACCATAAATTTTGATGCGTTTCTTAATATAATTAATTCTTATAATACATTTGCTAATAATTTTGCTATTATTCATTGTAAAGTGACGGTGCGCCTCGATGAATAATTGCAAAATTATAAGATTATGTTGCAGAACTTAATATAACAAATTTTATTGCATTTCTTAATATAATTAATTCTTATAATACTTAGGCTAATAATTTTGCAGTTATTCACTGTAAGGTGCTGGTGGGGCTCTTCAATGAAAAATTGCAAAATTATAAGATTATGTTGTGGAACTTAATATAACGTACATATACTTTTAGAACTTTTACTGTAATAATATAATTTTTATTGGTAATCCATTGAATAAACAGTAATTAAAATTTATTACATGGCTGGATAGTTTATTTTGTTCTGACATTTCTGTATTCAGAATTTCATACACATACAATTAAAAATAGAAGTCCTGTCATGAAATGCGCACAAATACCTCGCCGGTCTGCGCGTTAATCTACGCGTTATGACCATAGTAAGGCTATAAAATTTTGTACATATGGTCTCTGCACAAGCAATGTTTCAGCCAGTGGACCTCCGGGTAACCCGGAGGTCCATTGGCAGAAACATTGCCTGTGTTTGCTATGAGTAATCAAGAGAACCTGCCGTGCTTTGGATGCCATTCGATATGTCAATTGCGTGCAATTCCTATGCGCAATTAAGCCTAGATAAGCGCACAATTCGGGACAGGACTTCTAGTTTTAACTGTATATGAAATTTAATGCAAGGAGGTACATTAAGATATATTACAATGGAGGTACATTAAGATATATTACAATAGGTAATATACAATAAATTATACAATAAAATAGTTATATAAATAAATAAAAAATGATTCAAAATGCAATACTTGAATACTTTCCCCCAGCGAACGAGTTTCGGACGTGTTGGGTATAATTGTAGAGGACGACTTGGGTAAAATTGCAGCGGACTATTTGGTTAGCAGACGAAATGGGTGTAATTCGAAAAAGTGATACTGACAGGTTGCTTTCAGTCCCGTTAGAAACCAAAACAAAGTAATAATGTGTTACTTTTTGGTGCATCTGTATTTCTGAACAGTGCTTCGTAGTTTCAAAAACTAAAAAATGGAAAATAATAACCCTTTTGGATATTTACCGCCATTGAAAATGGCATGTCATCTTTTTTCGGGAACTGGGGGAATCTTCAGCCTGGGGAGAACTAGGCCCAGGGAAGAATCATCCAAAAGAAAAGCAGTAGGCCTACACATCTGTTAGGATATTTTAGATACGCTACGATATTCGTTTTAACTCCTGAAAATAATTCTTAAAAAAAATATTAATAGATTGTTCGATATTTATTGAAAAAATATTAATATAATATATCGTCGAGCAATTATCTCTGCAGTAAATTCACATTCAATGTGTTCTGTAATAATTAACGTCTCTCATCTGTTAGAATGATATCCAATCACTTCGGCTCCAAGTCATTTCGTCCTCTGGTCAATTCGAGCTCAAAGTCATCTCTGCCCTAGTCACTTTGGTCCCTTGGTCATTTCGGCACCATTTTAAGTGTAGAGATCTATAAAGATCAGTGCATAGTTCATGTTTAGAAATAATGGGTAATTACCTTTATTAAGTAATGTTCAGTTATTTGTATTTACACAGTGTACAGAACAGTTATACATGACATTAAAAATTATCCATATGTTCAATTTTACATTCATTTAAGATGCTATCTGTATAAGTAAGAGAAATTATTTTACTTTGAAATTTTGCAAAGTACCAGAATATGCAGTCATTCATTCATATTGTTATGCACAATTCCTAGTCACCTTCCAGTTTGAGGTTCACAGGGTTTCTTTTTCTTTTTTTTTTCTGAAACAATCACCAAACTGCGATATTGATACTACCATAAATATGTCCACATTTTCTAAAACATAGAGCAGAATCTTCGTAGTCATGCGCAATTTCTAGTCCTCTTCCAGTTCGATGTCCATGGGGGTCTGATCCCAGTGCCCCACTTCCAAGACGTACACTCAAACCAAATAACATTACTTACCCTCGCTTCCGGCTCTCATAGATTCATAAGCAAATAAAATTATTCAGTTCACAAGGGATTTCAAATCCCACATAGTCCATGTGCATCTTTGACGTGCTGAAACTTTTCTTTTATTTATTCATCATGAAAGAAAATCTACTAGACATATATCATGTATACCTGAATATCTAATTGAGAGATATATATGTTGAAAAAAAATTAAATAGAAAAATGTTAAAATTCAAACAATATTTGAAAATATTTGAAGAGGCCGAAATGACCTAGTATATTGGGGCTGAATTGACCTGAGGCTGTAATGATTGGGGCCAAAGTGACTGGAATTCATGAGAATTGCATCCAAACTGTCCTCCAACAATTTGACCCAAACTGGATACTAATCTAACCCAAACCATCCTTTGGCAATTTGCCCCAAACTGTTCTCCAGAATAGGGACACATGATTCTTATTGATTTATTTATTGGGGTTTAATGACACTTCGATAGCCAGGGTCACTTCATGTCGGACAGTTTTACAGGTGGGAAAAGCCAGAGAGAACCACAGAGCAATTACAAACATCTAACGTACAAACAGCACACATGCTGGGTTAGCATTGGTTGAAGACAAGTGTACGATTGACATGCAGTATGCCTTGGTACGCAATGGCACTACGTAGGCACTGGGAATGAAGTGTATTGATCAAGGAAACAAAGTGGTCGCCGCAGGTGGTATTTGATAGAGGACCCTTTGGCTTGCAGCCTTCACCTCTACAGTTAAAACTAGAAGTCCTGTCATGAAATGCGCCCAAATAGCATGTTGATATGCGCGTTAATGTGTGCGTTATGGCCCAAATAAAGCTGTCAAAATCTGTACATGTCTCCTGTGCACAAGCAATGTTTCAGCCAATGGACCTCCGGGTTACCCGGAGGTCCATTGGCAGAAACATTGCATGTGTTTGCTATGAGTAACCAGGAGAACCTGCCATGCTTTGGATGCCATTCGATATGGCAATTGCGTGCAATTCCAACGCGCAATTAAGCCTAGACAAGTGCACTATTCGTGACAGGACTTCTAGTTTTAACTGTAAGTACTGAGCCCTTTAACCTTCAAAACTGTATAGTACCAGCTAAAACATTTTGTAGAATGACCACATGAAAATTTCACAAGTACATAGTTTCATTATTAGTTTGTGATATTTGTTTTTGCTGTACAGTGGAACCCTGTTAATTGAAGAGCCACTTTGCCAATAACATTATTCAATTAGCAGGAGTATTCAATTGACAGGGATTGTGTCACTTTCCTGTATTCCAGAGATAAACTTGGCATTTATTCTATTATATTTTGTTTGACAGAGCTCCATGAGCTCTGTCAAACAAGATATAATAGATTAAATGCCTGTATTGAATGTACTGAGGCCAAATTGGTCTATAACCAAAGGAAAACTGGGAAGAGTCAGGGCAATTTCTCAACATGTTACAAGATTTTTTATTCAATTAACAGGAGATTACTCTATAACCTATATTCAATTACCAGGTCAAATTTGTACTGGAGGTAAATGGTTTTGTGTTGGGAAATTATATTCTATTAACAGGGATATACAATTAAGATATATCCAATTAAGTGGGCACCACTGTATAACCCCCCCCCCCCCCTTCTACCCACCCACCCACCCACCTACCCACACACACACACCCCAATCAAAACCATCATTCAAAGGTCTTGGATTCAGCAAATTTGATTTCTTTATTTATTGGGTCTAACAACAAATTTTACAGCCAGGGCCACCCAACAGTTTTACTGGGGGAGGAACCCAGCCAGAGCACCCGGAGAGAACTACCGAGCAACAATAACAAGCAACTGACAGCTTCTCAACATTGTAACTCCAAGCAAGCAGGGTTAGCATTGGTTGAAGACAAGTGCACCATTGATGTGCAGTATGCCTTATTTTAGTTGCCGCATTTGGGATTCGAGCTGAGAACCTCTCACAGCTTGTTTTGGGAAGGTTTTTTTGTTCCACCTTCATTAAGGTTTGTTTCATATCGCACTTGTAATTTTGTCATAATTAGTAATCATAAATCCTTAACATAAAACAATAGAAAAAATGCATAGAATATTTAAAAAAAAAAATTCTGTGAGGATTTGACCTCAAGAGGTGATGACATTCGACCATGACTGAGACCGAATATTCTCCGAAAAAGTATGAGGGCTGAATCTTCCTGTGACTGAATCTTCATGAACCCCTTTTTTCAAACTAAATTGCCCATTACTTATAAAGCACCATAACTAAGGCAAAAAGAATACTATGAAATTTCCAAGTCTGAAATTCTATAAATTCCAAATAAATTTACACAAATTATATAGCAAAATGAAGGATGTGGTGTATAGTATGTGTGCATCTCACACACTGACACACAGTTGCCATCAGACATCAGCGGATCCTGAAAGTGTGCTATAGGTACCATATTTGTACCATAATTGATAATAATAAAATAATATTTCATAAGAACAACAAACACAGGAATTCAAAATGCAGCCTCAAGGCAGCATGGTTGTGAATGCCAGTGCTGTCCCATTGTCCTTGAAAGGGGGAGTCCTTTACAAAATAGGTTTTTGTTTTGTGATACTCTGGATACTCCCCATTTTTAGCTCAGCTTTGACAAAGTCATATTTAAGGTTGTGTCATAGCCCGTTGTCCATCTGTTTGGGAACATCAATTCAATACGACTCGTGCTAGAGGCTGGATTTATGAACCGATCTTTATGATACTTCTTGGGTACTTTGTTATCACCGTGAGATGAGAACGAGTGTTTTTGGGTCCGGTCCAAAATGCAAGATGGCCTCCAGCAGCCATTTTGTACAGAAATTAGTGCAATCAGTTTTTTGCACAGGACTTCTGTATGAAAGTTCTGATTTGAATAAATTTTTGTATGAATGTTAAGTAACATGGAGTACATCACATATAATACAGGTGTTTTTCTCGTGCTGAAATTATGCAAATTAGATGAACTTTAATTTATTCATTGCTACTTACATGTATACCCAGTAAATGCACATGCCAATACGGCTCGGGCTAGGCTGTATTTATGAACTGATCTTCATGAAACTTCTTGGGTACCTTTGCTATCACCTTGGGATGAGAATGAGTGTTTTTGGGTGCGGTCCAAAATTCAATACGGCTACCAGTGGCCATTTTGTACCGAAATTAGGTACAATCAGTTTTTTGTACAGAACTTCTATACAACTTGGGCTAGAGGCCGTAATTATGAATCGATCTTTACAAAATTTATTGGGTACCTTTGTTATCACCATGGGGTTAGAATGAGTGTTTTAGGGGGGAGTTTCCCCGTGGGAACCCCGGGAAGTAAGCAGCACTTGTTTACTGCGGTAAACCAGTTCCGCTTTACTAGTAAAATAGGACCCAGTCACCAATGCTTGGGGTGAAAGTCCTCTAAAATGGGCAACATGTTGATCAACGATTGACTATCCTTGACTTCATCGCCATGTTGTGTCACGATTAGCCATTGTGCATAAATATGTGACGTTAACCACCAACAAACAAACAAACATTAGGGGGGAGTCCAAAATTCTAGATGGCCGCCGGCAGCTATTTTGTACTGAAATTACTGCAATCAGTTTTTTGTACAGAACTTCTGTATGAAAGTTCTGATTTGAATAAATTTGTGTATGATTGTTTAGTAACATGGAATACATCACATAAAATACAGGTTTTTTTCTTGTACAGAAATTATGCAAATTAGACAAACTTTGATTTATTCAGTACTACTTATACACAGTAAGTACACATGTCAATACGGCTCGGGCTAGGGGCTGTATTTATGAACCGATTTTCACCAAGCTTCTTGGGTACCTTTGTTATCACCTAGGGACGAGAACGAGTGTTTTGGGGTGCGATCCAAAATTCAACATGGCTGCCAGAGGCCATTTTGTACCAAAATTAGATACAATCAGTTTTTTGTACACAACTTCTATACGGCTCAGGCTAGAGCGCGTATTTATGAACCAATCTTTAGGAAACGTCTTGGGTACCTTTGTTATCACCGTGGGATGAGAGCGAGTGTTTTTGGGTGCAGTTCGAAATTCAAGATGGCCACTAGCAGCCATTTTGTACCAAAATTAGTGCAATCAGTTTTTTGTACAGAACTTCTGTATGAAAGTTCTGATTTGAATAAATTTTTGTATGAATGTTTAGTAACATGGAATACATCACAAAAAATACTGTATAATACAGGTTTTTCTCTCTTGCAGAAATTATGCAAATAAGATGACCTTTAATTTATTCAGTGCTACTTATACACTGTAAGTGCACATGTCAATACGCTAAGGCTGGAGGCTGTATTTATGAATCGATCTTCATGAAACTTTTTGGGTACCTTTGTTATCACCTTGGGATGAGAACGAGTGTTTTTGGGTGCGGTGGCCCGATATTAAAGATGGCTGCCAGCTTTCACACTGTTGCTTACTGAGGTGAAGTCACTTTACCATTACCAAGCTACCTACTAAATACCAAAGGGAAGATTTTTCAGCGCACTCTTATTACTTCAGTGCCCATAATTCTCAAATATGGCATTAAAACCAATCACATACTTGTACTGCTTAAATCTATTTACATAATCAGAATACACTATCAGGGGTGCATTAGCTCAGTAGGTAGAGGTGCAGACTGCAAGCCGAGAGATCCTCGGTTCGAATCCCACCTGCGGCAACAGCTTTGTGTCCTTGGGCAAGACACTTCACCCCCACTACCCATGTGGGGGCAAGGTATGCTGTGTACTAAAGCATACTGCATGTTCTTGGTGCACCTGTCTTCGAACAAGGCTAACCCAGCTTGTGTAGTATGTTGGGGAGCTCACAGTAGCTTGCCATTGCTCAGTGGTTCTCCTGGGGTACTCCAGTTTCCTCCATCCATAAAACTGCCATGGTCACAATAAGCTGTTGTGCAGATAAATGTGACCTTAAACACCAATAAATAAATAATAAAAAGAACACACCACCTCATACCCATTTAAACTCTCCTGTTTTCATTCACCTTGGTATCCCTCGGTTTGCCTCGGTGTTTAGTATGCCCGCCAGAAAAGGAGTGATTTCTTTTTCTAAAAGAGCAAAACAAGAAACAGTAATTTTTAACAGGTAGTAACGAAATAATTTTCATGAACCACACAATTTTATGTTAGTTAATAGCTGAAAAAACACAGGGTGATATTTGCAAATCTTACTTTTATTACTGGCACCAGGTACTGGTAATGAAAATTGCTGTTTGTCATCAATACTTGATCAAGTTTCTGACAAAGCACATTATACTATTCCAATATGTTAGCTACTGGACATAAGCGCACAATTTGATGTTGGTTTACCACTATATACTGGTGCTTAGCCAGGAAATCTAAGTTACATGTAGGAGCAAGAGTAATATCTAGTGGGAGTGGGGCCGGGTAATAAAGAATAGGATGCACAGAATCACCTGAGCCACATAGCAGTGAGATAGGGGCGATGACAAGAGGGTGTGTGACCCTCTCATCAGTGGAGGGGTTGGGTGCACCCCCCCTCATCCCCCCCCCCCCCCAAAAAAAAAAAAAAAAAAAAAATTGGAAATTCAAGACAGTAAAACACAATTACCTTGACTCTGTGTGTTTTTCTCGTGCTGAAATTATGCAAATTAGATGAACTTTAATTTATTCATTGCTACTTACATGTATACCCAGTAAGTGCACATGCCAATACAGCTCGGGCTAGGCTGTATTTATGAACTGATCTTCATGAAACTTCTTGGGTACCTTTGCTATCACCTTGGGATGAGAATGAGTGTTTTTGGGTGCGGTCCAAAATTCAATATGGCTACCAGTGGCCATTTTGTACCGAAATTAGGTACAATCAGTTTTTTTGTACAGAACTTCTATACAACTTGGGCTAGAGGCCGTAATTATGAATCGATCTTTACAAAATTTCTTGGGTACCTTTGTTATCACCATGGGGTTAGAATGAGTGTTTTAGGGGGGAGTCCAAAATTCTAGATGGCCGCCGGCAGCTATTTTGTACTGAAATTACTGCAATCAGTTTTTTGTACAGAACTTCTGTATGAAAGTTCTGATTTGAATAAATTTGTGTATGGTTGTTTAGTAACATGGAATACATCACATAAAATACAGGTTTTTTTCTTGTACAGAAATTATGCAAATTAGACAAACTTTGATTTATTCAGTGCTACTTATACACAGTAAGTACACATGTCAATACGGCTCGGGCTAGGGGCTGTATTTATGAACCGATTTTCACCAAGCTTCTTGGGTACCTTTGTTATCACCTAGGGACGAGAACGAGTGTTTTGGGGTGCGATCCAAAATTCAACATGGCTGCCAGAGGCCATTTTGTACCAAAATTAGATACAATCAGTTTTTTGTACACAACTTCTATACGGCTCAGGCTAGAGCGCGTATTTATGAACCAATCTTTAGGAAACGTCTTGGGTACCTTTGTTATCACCGTGGGATGAGAGCGAGTGTTTTTGGGTGCAGTTCGAAATTCAAGATGGCCACTAGCAGCCATTTTGTACCAAAATTAGTGCAATCAGTTTTTTGTACAGAACTTCTGTATGAAAGTTCTGATTTGAATAAATTTTTGTATGAATGTTTAGTAACATGGAATACATCACAAAAAATACTGTTTAATACAGGTTTTTCTCTCTTGCAGAAATTATGCAAATAAGATGACCTATAATTTATTCAGTGCTACTTATACACTGTAAGTGCACATGTCAATACGCTAAGGCTGGAGGCTGTATTTATGAATCGATCTTCATGAAACTTTTTGGGTACCTTTGTTATCACCTTGGGATGAGAACGAGTGTTTTTGGGTGCGGTGGCCCGATATTAAAGATGGCTCCCAGCTTTCACACTGTTGCTTACTGAGGTGAAGTCACTTTACCATTACCAAGCTACCTACTAAATACCAAAGGGAAGATTTTTCAGCGCACTCTTATTACTTCAGTGCCCATAATTCTCAAATATGGCATTAAAACCAATCACATACTTGTACTGCTTAAATCTATTTACATAATCAGAATACACCATCAGGGGTGCATTAGCTCAGTAGGTAGAGGTGCAGACTGCAAGCCGAGAGATCCTCGGTTCGAATCCCACCTGCGGCAACAGCTTTGTGTCCTTGGGCAAGACACTTCACCCCCACTACCCATGTGGGGGCAAGGTATGCTGTGTACTAAGGCATACTGCATGTTCCTGGTGCACCTGTCTTCGAACAAGGCTAACCCAGCTTGTGTAGTATGTTGGGGAGCTCACAGTAGCTTGCCATTGCTCAGTGGTTCTCCTGGGGTACTCCAGTTTCCTCCATCCATAAAACTGCCATGGTCACAATAAGCTGTTGTGCAGATAAATGTGACCTTAAACACCAATAAATAAATAATAAAAAGAACACACCACCTCATACCCATTTAAACTCTCCTGTTTTCATTCACCTTGGTATCCCTCGGTTTGCCTCGGTGTTTAGTATGCCCGCCAGAAAAGGAGTGATTTCTTTTTCTAAAAGAGCAAAACAAGAAACAGTAATTTTTAACAGGTAGTAACGAAATAATTTTCATGAACCACACAATTTTATGTTAGTTAATAGCTGAAAAAACACAGGGTGATATTTGCAAATCTTACTTTTATTACTGGCACCAGGTACTGGTAATGAAAATTGCTGTTTGTCATCAATACTTGATCAAGTTTCTGACAAAGCACATTATACTATTCCAATATGTTAGCTACTGGACATAAGCGCACAATTTGATGTTGGTTTACCACTGTATACTGGTGCTTAGCCAGGAAATCTAAGTTACATGTAGGAGCAAGAGTAATATCTAGTGGGAGTGGGGCCGGGTAATAAAGAATATGATGCACAGAATCACCTGAGCCACATAGCAGTGAGATAGGGGCGATGACAAGAGGGTGTGTGACCCTCTCATCAGTGGAGGGGTTGGGTGCACCCCCCCTCATCCCCCCCCCCCAAAAAAAAAAAAAAAAAAAAAAATTGGAAATTCAAGACAGTAAAACACAATTACCTTGACTCTGTGTCCATTTGTGTCCATAATGAGTTGCGAACAAGCATAAATATCTAGATATTAAAATGTCTTTTGGGATGTTCATTATATGGGTTAACAGGAGAGAGGGGTGGGGGCATGAATGAAATTGGGGACCGAATATTCTCAGAAAAAGTATTCGGGCTGAATCTTCCTGTGACTGAATATTCATGAACCCCTTTTTTTCATACTAAATTGCCCATTACTTATAAAGCACCATAACTAAGGCAAAAACAATACTATGAAATTTATAAGTCTGAAATTCTATAAATTCCAAATAAATTTACACAAATTATATAGCAAAATGAAGGATGTGGTGTATAGAACCCCAAAAGTATGTGTGCACCTCACGCACTGACACACAGTCAACATCAGATATCAGCGGTTCCTGAAAGGGTGCTATCGGTACCATATTTGTACCATAACTGATAATAATAAAATAATATTTCATAAGAACAACAAACACAGGAATTCAAAATGCAGCCTCAAGGCAGCATGGTGGTGAATGCCAACACTGCCCCATTGTCCTTGAAAGGAGGAGTCCTTTACAAATAGGTATTTGTTTTTTGATACTCTGGATATTCTCCATTTTTAGCTCAACTTTGACAAAGTCAAATTTAAGATTATGTCATGGCCCATTGTTCGTCTGTTCGGCAACAACAATTCAATACGGCTCGGGCTAGAGGCTGTATTTATGAACCGATCTTTACAAAACTTCTTGAGTACCTTTGTTATCACGTGGGACGAGAACGAGTGTTTTTTGGGTGCGGCCCAAAATTCAAGATGGCCTCCAGTAGCCATTTTGTACAGAAATTAGTGCAATCAGCATTTTTGTACAGAACTTCTGTATGAAAGGTCTGATTTGAATAAATTTTTGTATGAATGTTTAGTAACATGGAGTACATCACATATAGTACAGGTTTTTTTCTTGTGAAACTATGCAAATTAGATGAACTTTAATTTATTCACTGCTACTTACATGTATACCCAGTAAGTGCACATGTCAATACGGCTCGGGCTAGGCTGTACAGTTATGAACTGATCTTCATGAAACTTCTTGGGTACCTTTGTTATCACCTTGGGATGAGAATGAGTGTTTTTGAGTGCAGTTCAAAATTCAAGATGGCTACCAGTGGCCATTTTGTACTGAAATTAGGTACAATCAGTTTTTTGTACAGAACTTCTATACAACTTGGGCTAGAGGCTGTATTTATGAACCGATCTTTACGATATTTCTTGGGTACCTTTGTTATCACCATGATGTTAGAATGAGTATTTTTGGGGGGAGTCCAAAATTCTAGATGGCCGCCGGCAGCTATTTTGTACTGAAATTACTGCAATCAGTTTTTTGTACAGAACTTCTGTATGAAAGTTCTGATTTGAATCAATTTGTGCATGATTGTTTAGTAACATGGAATACATCACATAAAATACAGGTTTTTTTCTTGTACAGAAATTATGCAAATTAGACAAACTTTGATTTATTCAGTGCTACTTATACACAGTAAGTACACATGTCAATACGGCTCGGGCTAGGGGCTGTATTTATGAACCGATCTTCACCAAGCTTCTTGGGTACCTTTGTTATCACCTAGGGACGAGAACAAGTGTTTTGGGGTGCGATCCAAAATTCAAGATGGCTGCCAGTGGCCATTTTGTACCAAAATTAGGTCCAATCAGTTTTTTGTACACAACTTCTATACAGCTCAGGCTAGAGGCCGTATTTATGAACCGATCTATACGAAACGTCTTGGGTACCTTTGTTATCACCGTGGGATGAGAGCGAGTGTTTTTGGGTGCAGTTCGAAATTCAAGATGACCACTAGCAGCCAATTTGTACTAAAATTAGTGCACTCAGTTTTCTGTACAGAACTTCTGTATGAAAGTTCTGATTTGAATAAATTTTTGTATGAATGTTTAGTAACATGGAATACATCACAAAAAATACTGTATAATACAGGTTTTTTTCTCTTGTAGAAATTATGCAAATTAGATGACCTTTAATTTATTCAGTGCTACTTATACACTGTAAGTGCACATGTCAATACGCTAAGGCTGGAGGCTGTATTTATGAATCGATCTTCATGAAACTTTTTGGGTACCTTTGTTATCACCTTGGGATGAGAACGAGTATTTTTGGGTGCGGTGGCCCGATATTAAAGATGGCTGCCAGCTTTCACACTGTTGCTTACTGAGGTGAAGTCACTTTACCATTACCAAGCTACCTACTAAATACCAAAGGGAAGATTTTTCAGCGCACTCTTATTACTTCAGCACCCATAATTCTCAAATATGGCATTAAAACCAATCACATACTAGTACTGCTTAAATCTATTTACATAATCAGAATACACCATCAGGGGTGCATTAGCTCAGTAGGTGGAGGTGCAGACTGCAAGCCAAGAGATCCTCGGTTCGAATCCCACCTGCGGCAACAGCTTTGTGTCCTTGGGCAAGACACTTCACCCCCACTACCCATGTGGGGGCAAGGTATGCTGTGTACTAAGGCATACTGCATGTTCTTGGTGCACCTGTCTTCGAACAAGACTAACTGTGCTTGTGTAGTATGTTGGGTAGCTCACAGTTGCTTGCCATTGCTCAGTGGTTCTCCTGGGTACTCTAGTTTCCTCCATCCATAAAACTGCCATGGTCACAATAAGCTGTTGTGCAGATAAATGTGACCTTAAACACCAATAAATAAATAATAAAAAGAACACACCACCTCATACCCATTTCTCTCCTGTTTTCCTTCACCTTGGTATCCCTCGGTTGCCTCGGTGTTTAGTATGCCCGCCAGAAAAGGAGTGATTTCTTTTTCTAAAAGAGCAAAACAAGAAACGGTAATTTTTAACAGGTAGTAACAAAATAATTTTCATGAAGCGCACAATTTTATGTTAGTTAATAGCTGAAAAAATGCAGGGTGATATTTGCAAATTTTACTTTTATTACTGGCACCAGGTACTGGTAATGAAAATTGTTGTTTGTCATCAATACTTGATCAAGTTTCTGACAAAGCTCATTATACTATTCCAATATGTTACAGTTAAAACTAGAAGTCCTGTCACGAATAGTGCGCTTATCTAGGCTTAATTGCGCATTGGAATTGCGCGCAATTGTCATATCGAATGGCATCCAAAGCATGGCAGGTTCTCTTGGTTACTCATAGCAAACACATGCAATGTTCCTGCCAATGGACCTCCGGGTTACCCGGAGGTCCATTGGCTGAAACATTGCTTGTGCACAGGCCATATGTACAGAATTTGATAGCTTTACTTGGGCCTTAACGCGTACATTAACGCGCATATCAACATGCTATTTGTGCGCATTTCATGACAGGACTTCTAGTTTAACTGTAGCTACTGTACATAAGCACACAATTTGATGTTAGTTTACCATTATACTAGTGCTTAGCCAGGATATCTAAGTTACATGTACAGTTAAAACTAGAAGTCCTGTCATGAAATGCGCACAAATAGCACGTTGATATGTGCGTTAATGTGCGCGTTATGACCCAATTAAAACTATCATATTCTGTACATATGGCCTGTGCACAGGCAATGTTTCAGCCAATGGACCTTCGGGTAACCCGGAGGTCCATTGGCAGAAACATTGCATGTGTTTGATATGAGCAACCAGGAGAACCTGCCGTGCTTTGGATGCCATTCGATATGGCAATTGCGCGCAATTCCAACGCGCAATTAAGCCTAGATAAGCGCACTATTCGTGACAGGACTTCTAGTTTTAAATGTAGGGGCAAGAGTAATACATGTATCTGGTGGTAGTCATAAAGAATATGATGCACAGAATCACCTGAGCCACATAGCAGTGAGATAAGGGTGAGGACAAGAGGATGTGTGACCCTCTCATCAGTGGAGGGTCTGGTGCACCCCCCCCCCCCCCCTCCCAAAAAAAAAAAAAAAAAAAAAATTTGAAATTCAAGACAGTAAAACACAATTACCTTGAGTATGTGCGGCTGTGTACTGGTCACTTTCCGTGGGTGGGCAATATTTCCACGGATGCAATGATATTAGTTTTCAAACATTGTTTACAGCAATATTCATCAAAAATTTAATTAATGAACCACAGGATACAATTTGGTGCTTCATTAATTAAAATTTTATTGATGATGATTTTCTATTACCTGGAAAAAACATGCATGGACATCATGCACTGCCCATGCAAGGATTATGACCAGCAACTGTACTGTATGTCTGTGTCACTGCTATGAGCAGGGACTAATCTAAATGGGTGGGTGTGTTTACAAATATTCATATTTTTTAACACCTGATAACAAAGTAATATAAGTTTATAAACAACCACACAATTGACTTTTAATTACAATACTCCTAATTCCTATTAAACATATATGAATGTTTATTAATTTTGTGAAATTTTTACACTGTGTATGAAGCTTATTTGGGCCTGTATGTTTGTTAAAATTGCCCTTCCACTACGGAGGACTTTTTGAAATCGGTCTATACTGGATTGTGTGGTATTCCTTTGTGTAAGACAGTGTATTCATTGTAATAATATTCAGGCATAAGTTCATGTTCTTGGTTTGTTTTAGGCCTCATAATCTACAGAATAGCTTGGGTGGAGGTGTATTCCATCACTTGAGTGCAAGAAGGCTTTGCAATGCTACATGTATAGCATAAACCTTGTTGCACTCCAGGGACAAATTTATCAATTTTAATAACATGGGTAAAATATCGGACAGGAACCGTTTAATTTTTTTTTTTATTAGCTCACTTCGACAAAGTCAAGCAGGGCTTATCTAATCACTCTCCATCCATTGTCCATCCATCAACACCATGTTTTGGTCAATCCAAGTTAAAGTTTGTGTGAGTATTTTTTGTTTAACTCAACATGCCCAGCCCCATAAGGAGGGGGTGGGCCCCGGTGGGGTAAAATGCTCCCAAAATATTTTTAAAATCTTATGAACCAGTGGGTACAGTGACTTTATATTCGTTATGGAACTACCTTTTGAGGTGTAGAATCACGCTTGTTCAAACGTACTTTGTGAAGCAATATTTGGCTTTGTAATGGCAGTGGTTAGATTTTTGGTACCACCCAAAATTTCTATTTTCTGAACCGATGGTCCGATTTGAATGAAATTCAGTATGTGGTAAAATTGGGTCATAAGTATACTTACCTCATGCAAAAAACCCCTGCATCCCCATGGGAACCCCAGGAGCAAAAAAATAGAAATGTTTTCAAACTCCCATGTTTCCCAAACCACTTGGAACAGAGAACTGTTATGTGATGTGAAGCATCCTTAGGACCAGTAGATTTGAATGGTAAAAAAAAATGCCCTCTGTTGTTGTTAGAGAGTTCTGCAGAGGGCATCAGAATAATGTTGGCGCAGCATTTTTGCAAACATTTTAGAAAATCTTTTCTCAAGAACCAATGTTCAGAATCTTTTGATATTTGGTATACAGCATCCATAGAGGGGTCAGATACAAGTTTGTTAAAATGAAGCCCATTCGTTCATATTTGGACTCAATGCAGGAGCCCAAATTTTATGGGGAATTTTCTTTAAAAATCTTCTTCAGAACCACGAGTCAGAATTTTTTAATGTTTGGTACCCTCATTGTTATGATGGTCAGATTCAAGATTGTTCAAACCAAGTCCCTATGTTAATATTTGGGCTTCCTTTGGTAGCCCAAATTTAACTTAGGGCTGTATGGGGAAGTTTTTTTTTAAAATCTTCTTCTTCAGATCCACCAGTCAGATGCTTGGTATACAACATCTCTAAGGGGGGAGGGTTGGGTGGGGGTGGGGGTGAGATTCAAGTTTGTTCAAATCGGGTCTGTAGGGGGAAGTTTTTTTTAAAAATCTTCTTCTTCAGATCCACCAGTCAGATGCTTGGTATACAACATCTCTAAGGGGGGAGGGGTTGGGATGGGGGTGAGATTCAAGTTTGTTCAAATCGGGTCTGTAGGTTAAAGTTTGGGCTCGCTATGATAGCCCAAATTTTAACTTAGTGCAATATGAGGAAATTTCTTTAAAATTTTGTTCTTCAGATCCACCAGTCAGAATGCTTTCATGTTTGGTATACAGCATCTCTAAGGAGATCAGATTCAACTTTGTTCAAATCGAGTGCCTGGGTTGATATTTGAGCTCCCTATGGGAGCCAGAATTGGCCAAGTAGCTGAAGAATTAGACATTTTTTATTCAGTACCCTCAAGAGGTGAAGAGTAATCTACATAGGTTGTATCAAGGGGCTTGAGAGGGGAGCTCCACATTTTACATCATAATCAACTAAAGAAAAGGCATGATGCTTGGACTGTTTTTGTCACTCCTGAGGGTCTCAAAGATTTGCAGTGTATCCTATGGAGATGGATTGCTTAATGTAGATTCATTCTTGGGCTCTTATATCGTGTTCTGTTCTCTGTTTATATCGTGTTCTGTTCAAGGTGAGCGCTTCAGGCCCTGTGGGACCTCTTGTTTATTTATTTATTGGGTTTTAACAACACTTTCGAAAGCCAGCATCTACAAGTTTCTTCTCTCCTTGAACCAAGCATCTCGCCCAACTGCAGCACTCATGGTCCACTGAGTTTTTAGCTCACCTGACTTTCAGTCAGGGTGAGGTGTAGTGATCACTTGCCATCTGTCGTCCGTCGTCCGTGAACATGGTGTTTGCGTCTTCTCCTCCAAACCTGCTGAACTGATTAATCATTTAAGTGAAATGTGAGATGCTTGTTTGTGATGACATTGCATTTTGATTTTGCTTAAATCAAGTTGCCCTGCCCCCAGTAGGGCCATGCCCCAAAATTTTGCCTAAATCTTAAAAAAATCTTCTTGTGAACCAGGAGTAGCAAAGATTTGATATGTGGTGTGCTGCTTCCTTTTGAGGTGTAGACTCAGTTTTGTTCAAGAGAAGTTTGTGGGTCTTTATTTGCCTTCATTATTGGAGGGCATGTATTTTTGCCCCGCCCAAAATTTCTGTTTTTCGAACCAAGAGGCTGATTTGAACCAAATTTAATTTTTGGTTTTATTTGATCATAAGTAATTAATTTATGCCCCAAAATATTTTCCCATCCCCCCATGGGAACCGCAGGAGCTAAAAATAGAACAAAATTCAAAACACACATATCTCCAAAACTACATGGCACTGAGAATTCTTATTTGGTGTGAAGCTTCCTTGGGACCAACAGAATGGAATGGTCTAAGCAAATTTCTGTCAGGTCAATCATGGGGTACTTTTTCGTGACTTTGAAAAAATGCTTAGTCAGCGTTCTGTAACACTGTGGGTAATGAAGAAAGCATTTAAGACTCTTCTTTACCCAATTCACTCCTCCAAAACCTTTCAGATTTCACATATACCATCTTTGCAAGATTTTTTTACACGTTTATTGAAATCAAATCCCTGGGTCCATATTTGGCCCCTCTGTGGGAGTCCAGATGTTGAAATTAGTGCAGTATGAGGAATATTCTTTAAAAATCTTTTTCTTCAGACCCACCAATCAGAATCTTTTGATATTTGCTATGCACCATCATTAGGCAGGTGAGATTTAAGTTTCTTCAAGCCAAGCCTATATTTTGGCTCACCAGGGTTTTGCAAATTGCGAGAACGGTGATTTCATTCCTGTGATGTTCTTGCAAATGCTTGTTAAGAAGATCCATATTTACCATTCCCCCCAAAATATAAGCATTTTTTCATCAGATAAAATTTAATAAAATTAAATTAATTTTAGAGCTGAAACGATTAAAGGGTTTTCGTGATTAATTAATTGCATGGGTTAACCTTGGTTAACCGATTAATCACTTGCCCCAATAGGTAGCTGAATAATTGCTGTACCGTTGACCATTTATATAATTAAAACTTTACTCAGCATAATGGACAAAACCGGGCAGCGCCATATACAAACATGTCCATTCAATTTTTATTATATTTTCAATTTTTGTCTCAAAACATAGCTTATGACCCCTCATTGGAACAAGCTCATTGAGCTTGTTCCAATAAGGGAGGGGGGGGGGGTCATAAGCTATGTTTTTGAAACAAACATTGAAAATCTTTAGTAATTCAACAATTTCTTGTGCAAGTATCGTCTGCTACCTGCATTTGGTGAAGGGGTGAGAATGACCGTCTTCAGCTATTGATACAGTATAATGATCATGCAAGTGAACAAGTATTTTGGCACGTAACTGGCATGCATTTCCATGTCTCATGCAATTGATGTGAGCCAGTGTGACAATGTTTGCCTGTTTTGGAGTGGGTGTGTTCCATAGTTAACCCATACAGGGTATTTTTTGTTTTTAAAAATTTGATTAACAGTTTCCATCTTGGTTTCAAAAAGTGATGATAAATAGTGAATATAAGCTTACCCAATATGAAAGAAAAATGGTTAACAATTGGACATTTTTGTATAGCATTTTGCGATGTGAATCCAGCCATCAAATACCCTGCCATATAGTACCGTACTTCAAAAGTAACGCTTAACCGATCAATTACTGTTTTTTCATCAATCAAGATATTGATCATTGGTTAGTCGATTAATCGGTGTGAGCCAGAGTGAGATTCAAGTTTGTTTATGCCAAGTCCCTGGGTTCATATTTGGGCTCACTGTGGGAGATTCAAGTTTGTTTACGCCAAGTCCCTGGGTTCATATTTGGGCTCACTGTGGGAGCCTGAATTATAACTTAGTTCAAAATGAGGAATATTCTTCAAAAGTATTCTTCACATTCAGCAGTCAGAATGTTTCGATATATACAGTATCCTTAGGGAGGTGAGGTATAAATTTGTTAAAGCCAAGTCCCTGGGTTCATATTTGGGCTTCCTGTAGGAGCCCAAATTGTACCAAAATTTCTATTTTCCAAATTGAGAGGCTGATTTGAAGCAAATTTGATATGATGGGCTTATTGGGTCGTAAGTACCTAATTTATGCCAAAACATTTTCCTGTGGCCCTGTGGGAACTGCAGGATCTAAATATAGAAAAAATTTAAAATGCCCATATCTTCAAAACTACATGGCACTGAGAATTTTTATTTTGTGTGACGCTTCCTTACGGACAGCCGAAAAGAATGGTCAAAAAAAAATTGCCATCAGTTTTATCATAGGGAAGTTTTCCAGGACTTATGCGGAGTCATCATTTTAGTAATGGGAAAAACATTAAAGAGTCTTCTTCTCCCATGCCACTGCTCCAAAGGCTTTCATATTTTGCATATAACATCTTTGGAAGATTTATTCACATGTTTGTTGAAATCAAATCCCTGGGTCCATATTTGGGCTCTCTATGATTAGATTAGTGCAATATGAGGAATATTTTTTAAAAATCTTCTTCTGATCCACTCTTCAGAATATTTTGATATTTGGGATGCTGCATCCTTAGAGGGGTGAGATTCAAGTTTGTTTGAGCCAAGTCCCTGGGTTCATATTTGGGCTCCCTGTGGGAGTCCAAATTACAACTTAGTTCAATAAGAGGAATATTCTTTAAAATCCAGTAGTCAGAATCTTTTGATATTAGTATATAGAAGCATCCTTAGGGATGTGAGATTCAAATTTGTTCAAGCCAAGTCCTTGGGTTCATATTTGGGCTCTCTGTGGGAGCCTGAATGATAACTTAGTTCAATATGAGGAATATTCTTTAAAAATCCTTTTTTTTTGAGATCCACCGGTCAGAATCTTTGGATATTTTGTATAAGCTTTTCTTATGAGGGGCAGATGCAACTAAATGTTCAAATAAATTCCCTGGGTTGATATTTAGGCTACCATGTCAGGTGAATGCCATCAGGCCCTCTGGGGGCTCTTGTTTGTTTTCTGTTTGACAACATTGCCCTGGCTCTTCTATCTATATTTTTCATTTTAAGTTAGTCACTACTTTTATTTAGGCTTCCCAAATTTGTTACTGCATGTCTGTCTGTCTGTCCTTCAGATGAAATGTTTCTTTGCTTTTCATTTGCCTGGGTCAACATTTTAAATAATAAGCAGCTATCTTTCACACTCCAACCTCCCCCCCCCCCCCCCCCCCTCACACACACACACACACACACAAACACACACACATACAAAAATCTGGGCTGGCAAGTATTAAGTATTTTATCAAAAAAGTGGTACTCGAGTACTACGAGTACTGAGTACTTTGGACCCAGCCTATCACAAATATATTAAACATCAAAGAGTATATTATATACTTGAAACAAATACAGTACAGTGGCAGTGTACTACTCACTTTCCATGGATGGGCAATATTTCCACGGATACAAATTCATACAATAATATTTGATGCCAAACACTAACTATAAGTATAATCATCCAAAATTTAAATAATGAAGCACCAAGTACAACCCGATGCTTCATCAATTAAAATTTTGTAGATGGTGATTTTTATTGACTGGTAAATGCATGAGTGGACATCACTGCCCACGCGTGTATTACAACCCATCCACAGTGACTGTACTGTAACTGATTTGTCCTCTTTGTGAACATATTTTCTACAATTTCACTCCTTTTGACAGAATTTGTGCCTGTGGGGATTAAAACCAAAATAGTGAAAGTGCAGTTGTGGATATTTGCAGCACAAGCACAGCACTAATTGAATCAATATTTGATGATTTTAGGAATTTTAACAGTGTCATGAGACACCACAGTAGCAGGTACTGGTCATTCTGTTGGAAAAAATCACTGTTTTATGACTCGAAGTGCCTTAACTGAGAAAACTTAGGCTTTTTCTTACAAAGATTGCAGAATATCAAACACAATGTGAAATGTGTTCAGAAGCAAGAATGTGATTAAAAAATAATGGGAAATTCATGTCACCATCAATTTATTTATAACTTAATAAAGTTTTTTAGCTCACCTGAGCAAAGCTCAGTGGAAGCTTTACTGATCACATTCTGTCCGCCGTCCGTCCGGTATTAACTTTACATTATTCAAATGTTGGGTAAATGTTTATTACCTAATGCCAATTCAGATTTGTTCAAATGAAGTTGCCCCCTTCTCCTGGGTGGTGCCATGCCCCCAAGGGGCACCAAAATCTTCTTGCCATCAACCAGCGGTAGCAGATACTTGATATGTGGTATGCAGCTTCCTTTTAAGGTGTAGACTTGGATTTCTTAAAGCGAAGTTTGATGGGCTATATTTGGCGTCGTTATGGGAGGGGCAAAATTTTTGGCCCCGCCCAAAATTTCTATTTTCCGAACCGAGAGGCTGATTTGAATCAAATTTTATGTGAGGGCTTATTGGGTCATAAGTACCTAATTTATGCCAAATTTTCTTTTTCTGTAGCCCCGTGGAAACCGCAGGAGCTAAAAATAGAAAAAAGTAAAACGCCATATCTCCAAAACTGCACGGCACTGAGAATTTTTATTTGGTGTGAAGCTTCCTTATGACCAACAGAAAGGATTGGTAAAAAAAATTGCCATCGGTTTTATCATAGGGTACAGTTTCGGGACTTTGAAAACACTTTTTAACACTGTAGGCAATGGGAAAAACATTAAAAAATCTTCTTCTCTAGATCCAGCAGGCAGAATCTTTCGATATATGGTATGCAACATTATAGGGTGGATCTGATTCGAGTTTGTTCAAATCGGCCCCCTGGGTTTATATTTGGGCTCAGTATAGGAGCCCGAATTCAAACTTAGTACATTTCAGGCAAATTTCTTAAAAAATCTTCTTCACCAGATTTAGCTGACAGAATCTTCTGATATTTAGTATGCAACATTGTGGGGTGGATCTGATTCAAGTTTGTTCAAATCGGCCCCCTGGATTTATATTTGGGCTCACTATAGAAGCATTTCAGGCAAATTTCTTTAAAAATATTCTTCTCCAGATCCAGCAGGCAGAATCTTTTGATATTTAGTATGCGACATTGTGGGGTGGATCTGATTCAAGTTTGTTCAAATCAGCCCCCTGGATTCATATTTGGGCTCACTATAGAAGCCCGAATTCGAACTTAGTGCATTTCAGGCAAATTTCGTAAAAAATTTTCTCCAGATCCAGCAGGCAGAATCTTTTGATATTTGATATGAAACATTGTGGGGTGGATCTGATTCAAGTTTGTTCAAATCGGCCCCCCTGGGTTCATATTTGGGCTCAGTATAGGAGCCCAAATTTGAACTTAGTGCATTTCAGGCAAATTTCTTTGAAAAAATCTTCTTCTCAAGATCCAGCAGCAGAATCTTTTGATATTGGGTATGCAGCATGCTTAGGGGTGAGATTCAAGTTGTTCAAGCCAAGTCCCTGGGTTCATATTTGGGCTCACTGTGCTAACCCGAATTATAACTTAGTTCAAAATGAGGAATTTCTTTAAAAATCTTCTTCAGATCCAGCAGTCGGAATGTTTCGATATTTGGTATGCAGCATCCTTAGGGGGGTGAGATTCAAGTTTGTTCAAGCTATGTCCCTAGGTCCATATTTGGGCTCACTGTGGGAGCCGGAATGATAACTTAGTTCAAAATAAGGAATTTTCTTTAAAAATCTTCTTCTTCAGATCCAGCAGTCAGAATGTTTTAATATTTGGTATGCAGCATTCTTAGGGGGGTGAGATTCAAGTTTGTTCAAGCCATGTCCCTAGGTCCATATTTGGGCTCACTGTGGGAGCTTGCATTGTAACTTAGTTCGAAATGAGGAATTTTCTTAAAAAATCTTCTTCAGATCCAGCAGATGAATGCTTTTGATATTCTTTATGCAGCATCCTTAGGAGGCAAGATTCAAGTTTGTTCAAGTCATGTCCCTAGGTCCATGTTTGGGCTCACTGTGGGAGCTCGAATTGTAACTTAGTTCAAAATGAGGAATTTTCTTTAAAAATCTTCTTCTTCAGATCCAGCAGTTGAAATGTTTTGATATTTGGTGTGCGGCATCCTTAGGGGGGTGAGATTCAAGTTTGTTAAAGCCAAGTCCCTGGGTTCATATATGGGCTCCCTGTGGGAGCCCAAATTATAACTCGGTTCAATATGAGGAATATTCTTTAAAAATCATTTTTTTTAGATCCACTTGTCAGAATCTTTGGATATTTAGTATAAGCTTTTCTTAGGAGGAGTAGATGCAACTTGTTGAAATCAGTTGTGTGGGTTGATATTTAGGTCACCATGTACAGGTGGGCGCCCTCAGGCCCCCTGGGGTCTCGTGTTTTAGGAAAAAATGCATATTGAGAGCTTGGGGGTGGGGGGGGGGGGGTGGGGGGTTACATCCAGGGCTATAATTTACCTCATCACTAGGTAAAAGAATATTTGACATCATTTGTTGAGATAAAATGGCACTTTCTAGTGATATCGATGGATTATATAGCCTCAGCCAGGGCTTATAAGAATCTGAGAATCGATTCCCAAAGAGATCCATGCAACAAAACCAGTGAGAAACCATGTAGCTTCTCGTAACATTGCTGCTAGGATTCACATGAAAAGAACTGAGTCAGTTTAACCCTTTACGTAACACAAAGGCAGCAAATTAACCAATACAACACTAACATGATCTGAAATATTGTGACACTGGCAATAAAATTTGTACAAATATGGCTGTCATTGGAACTGGCTCTCATCAGCCGGTTCTAGTAACATCCATAATTATTACGCTTGATGAATATTGTTTATTTTTAGCTCACTTGACTGTAATTCAGGGGGCGCTTAAATGATGACTTTCTGTCTGTCGACCATCAGTCCATCCTGTCCGGCGTGAACTTTACATTACTAACCTCTCCTCATAAACAACTGAGCCGAATTGAACCAAATTTGATATTCATGTTCCTTATCATATATGAATTCCAGTTTGTTCAAATAACATTGCCACACCCACAGGAGACCCCAAGCCTTTCTCTGATAGCATGCATAAATTGTTTTCCAAAATTGAAAAAAAATCTTCTCCAGAACCATGTATAAGAATCTTTTGATACTTGGTATACAGCATCTCTAGGTGGGGGGGGGGGGGGGGGGGGGGGGGGGGGGGGGGATAGGTTCAGGTTTGTTCAAATCAAGTCCCCGAGTTGATATTTGGGCTGCCTATGGGCACCCAAATATCAACAGTGCAACATGAGGAAATTTCTTTGAAAACCTCCTTCAGATCCACCAGTCAGAATGCTTTCATATTTGGAATGCAGGGGGGGGGTAGATTGAAGTTTGTTTGAATCGGGTCTCTGGGCTAATATTTGGTCTATCTATTGAAGTCCAAAGTTTGACTTATTTCTTTAAAACTCGTATTTTTTCAGATCCACCAGTCAGAATCCTTTCGTATTTGGCTTACAGAATCTCTAAGGGGGTCAGATTCATGTTTGTTCAAGCCAAATCTATGGGTTAATATATGGGCTCATTATGGGAGTGCAAATTAACTCAAAGCAACATGTAAAAATTTCTTTAAAAATCTTTTTCTTCAGACCCACTTGCTTAATGCTTTAATATTTGGTGTACAACATCTCTGGGGAGGTCAGATGTAAATTTGTTCCAGTTTGGTTCCTGCCAGTCAGAACCCTTTCATATTTGGTATCGCAGGAGGAGGGGGGGGGGGGGGGGCAGATTTGAGTTTGTTCATTTCAGGTCTGTGGCTTAATATTTGGGCAGGGGTGGGTTAGGTTCGAGGTTGTTCATAAATGTTCAAATCCATTCCTTAGAGCTTTTCCATAAAATTTGCCTTTCAAAGTGCAGTGACACAACAACCCTTGGAAGTTTGGCAGTACTTGTCTACAGCTGTCAGAATTGGAAGCAATCAGGAAGACCTATGCTAATAATCATCTGACATGGACAATAGAATTATGAATAATTTCATAACATTATTCCTATGTAGTGTCCATGAACCTTGACTAACTGAATCTGATCCAAAATACTTCTCTGAACGACCTCGTCAGGTGAGCGATTAAGGCCCCGGGGGGGGGGGGGAGGGTAAAAATCAGTAGTTGGTGTTGTAAAAATTAAAAAGCTGTATTGGGTAAAGGGTTAACATGTATTATCAGTATGCAACAGGGGTTCAATCATACTGACCTAATAGGATCCTGGCCCATAGCAGGTCTGAATTCTCGGAACGATTTCCGCAAGAATCCAAATGGATTCTCCCAAATTTAGAGGAACTATAAGCCCTGCACATCCCCAATTTTGAAACAAAATTGACATATTGTTTCATGATGGTGGGGCCCTATTTATCTTGCTGTATGATTAATTAAAACAAATTTTGTGAAAAGGTTTTGTGTGCTGATGCAGATTTTAGTTTTATTTTGGGATTTGGGTAGTTTCAAAGAAAGCTGTGAATTCTTATCCCTCCCAACTTATTGGGTAACAGAGTAGAAATTCTGTCGGAGGCAATAACAGTTTTTAAGCTTATTTGACGCAGATTGGACAGTTCTCTTCAAAAGAACAAATTTCCTATGCTTTGGACTAGGCAGAAGCCAAAAGTTGAATTCTATTGCAGAAATGAGTCTTTCATCACATAAAAGAGGTAAATGTATCTTTGGTAGGGTTGGGTTTGCTCATAGGTATAACTGTTGTAAATATTTTAATTAGATTTACCTGCCTCGAAAAGTTGCGCTCGGAAATTATGTAATTCCCAAAACTAAGCAGTCTTGGGGAAATATATTGTTTCAATAAACATTTGAAGAAGTCTACTGACATTTTGCATTACTGTTGAATGTTCCAGATGAATAAAGAGGATGATTTGAGGACTTTTAGAACCTAATAAATTGTTTGCCTATTGGTGTGTTTTGTTTGGGAATTCCCTGAGAAATATGAACATGTGACCAGCACTTCCCTTTCGGTTAGTTTTTCTTTTATTTGTTGCATGACCCCTGTTTAAAAAATCATTAAAAGGTTGTCTGAAGGGCTATACTTGACAAAAAATATTTGAATGCTAAATTTAAAATGATGCGACCATATTTTTTTTTCGCCTGAACGTTATAATGGTCGCCTATGGGAAAATATTTAGTACTGTGAAACGTATTCATGTTTGGCTGAAATTAAACAATTGCAGTAATTCGACTGAATAAACCAAAATGTTTTTGGAGTAATGGTTGCGGAATGAAATATTTCAATATGTTGGATACTTTGGGGTTCCTTCTTACGCCTTGCGTATTGTCATATTAATACTGCCTGACCTAGCATTACGAACTACCAATATGAGCCATAAGATAGTACAAAGGATTCGGTTGGTTAATAATACCGAGGACTAACAGGGGACCTATAGGGGTGTATACCATGCTTCCTACGCTCCAGTTTTAAACAACCGATTATAATACTGCCTGACCTAGCATTACGAACTACCAATAACAGCCATAAGATAATACAAAGGATTCGGTTGGTTAATAATACCGAGGACTAACAGGAGACCTACAGGGGTGTATAACGTGCTTCCTACGCTCCAGTTCTAAACAACCGATTATAATACTGCCTGACCTAGCATTACGAACTACCAATATGAGCCATAAGATAGTACAAAGGATTCGGTTGGTTAATAATACCGAGGACTAACAGGGGACCTATAATGATTCCCTTTTTAAGAATCCTTTGGTGGGAAATGTCTGGTCCTCGGCACCCTTTTTTCTGAAATGAGGCCATGAGGGCCATTAGAAAATCCCTCAGTGGGGTCTAATTTACTATCCTTCTTAGCCTCATTTCGATTGAGGCCCTGAGGGTCATGAAAATATCCCTCAATGGGGTATAAATTACTATCCCCCTTAGCCTCATCTGGGTATTTAACCCTTTACCTAACGTAACGGCCAAAACCGGCCAGCGCTATTCTCAAAAATCGCCAATTAATTTTCATCATTTTTTTCATATTTTGTCTCAAAAACATGCATAAAGCTCTCAAGTATGTTAAAACTTCATCGGCCAACCAACAAGGTATTGTTGACTACAGTCGCCAGTCGAATTATTCTCAGCGACAAGTGTCATTTCCAGAAGAAGAATTAAACTGAGGCTGAATATGATGTTTGTTTTAGTCGAAATGATTATTCATTAAATGCCAGACTGGAGGAGGATGTCCCGGAATTGAAGGGAATGGTGAAAAACCTGGAAAGCCATCTTAAGGGCAACATTTCTAAATTGCAATATCCTGGGACACCTCCACCAACTCCTCCACATTCTCATTCCTTTGCTTCGGATCACCCAAAATCTGGACAGGGGAAATATTTCAATTACAGAGAGCAAAATTCCTCAGAAAAATTAAATCAACCCCTCCAAGCTTACCTCAAAGAGATAATTTTCATACAGGGTATGAACAAATAGAATAATCAAATCACAAATCACAGATGTATGAGCCTCAACAGAAGAGAAATTCTCCATCTTGGCGCTCCAGCATTTTTGGAAATCAATCCAAAAGCAGTTACAACCAGGAAAACTTAAAGGGACTGAGCGAAGAGGCCAACACTTGGTCCAAAAAGAATTAGATTGTGTACATAGTGTCAAAAAATGTAAAATAGATAAATTTGAAATGGCTGATGCCATATGAATAAATCTGGTAGATCTGCATAGCTTGCAGCTAGATGTGACGGTTCTCAGCTATCCTGTAGCCACAATAGTGGACACTGCTGCGATGCGTACAGTAATGGATGAAGTAATTTTCAACAGCCTTTTTCCAGATGCTACATTTGAAAAATTCATGCGGTTGAAAGGCATAGCACAGCAACCTGTTAAAAGTAAATTTTACAGAGACATCCCTGTAACCATAGCTTTCAAGACATTCAACTTGGATATTTGTGTCATCCCTTTGAGAGATCAGCTCATCGTAGGTTTAGATTTTCTTTCATCAGAGAAATGTGTGATCAGCTTGAGAAAAAATACCATTAAAATTGGAAATGAGGACATCAGTGCCAATCTCAAAAAGATATCACCCACATCACAAATTCCAATTTCACAAATGTTTGTTAAGAAGCAAACTATTGTTCCACCTAATTCCATGATGTTTGTGGATGTGAAGTTGGAAAATGAATTGTCCGGTGATTATATCATTGAAACTCTTACACAATCCAATAACCTGTTATTTTCATCAGTTGTAAGTCTAGAAAAGACAACATTTATTAAAGTCATTAATGTAACTGATCATTACATCAAATTGTGACAGAATCTTCATAGTCGGAATGCTGAAGAGATCTGTGGGAATGACGAGTTGCAGGCTGTTTTCCAAGAGTGTGTGTCAGAACTAACACATGAAACTTGTCAATTTAAGAATCTGGAAAAATTGGAAAATGCACTTCCCATCCATCTAAAAAAATGTTTAAAGATTCTGTCCAATATTTTAATGACCAACAAAAAATTCAAATAGGAATTTTTTTATTAGAATCTGAAGATATATTTGCAGCTCATGTTCTAGATTTAGGATGTTTTTTTTCTGAGATCAAACATACATTTGACACTGGAAGTTCAACACCTGTGAAACAAAAAATTAGTCGAACACCACTAGGTTTTCAGGATCAGGAACAGGGACATCCGGAAAAAATGTTAAATGCTGGAGTTATTGAGATTGGGCATCTGCTCCTGTTTTAGTCACCAATCATTGAAGACTGTTTGGATACTTTGTATGGGACACAGTTTTTCTCCACACTTGACATGGCCTCTGGATACCATCAGATTTTGTCTGATGACAGTGATAAGAAGAAAACTGCATTCATCACTCGATATGGCCTTTTCGAACACACAAGAATGGGGTTCAGACTCTGTAACGCGCCGGCAACTTTTCAGAGAGCAATGGAACTAGTTTTGAGAGGTTTAACATGGAATGAAGTGCTAGTTTATCTTGATGACATTATTGTATTGGGCAAAGATTTCAACAGTTCTCTATCGAATCTCAGAGAAGTATTTCATCAGTTTAGGCGATTTAATTTGAAACTGAAACCCAAAATGTGTTAACTGCTTCAGAAAGAATTTCTTGGTAAATTCTGAAGGAGTGAGGGTGGCTGCCAGTAAAATTGAAGCAGTAACGAATTGACAAGCACCCCAAAATCAAACCCAATTAATGTCATTTCTTGGATTTGAGAATTATCACAGAAACCACATAAAAGGATTTGCTGAGTTAACTACAAGTCTGTATGACCTGGCACACAGCAAAGATTTCTTATGGATGGAAAAACATCAAACCTGCTTTGTCAAACTGAAAGAACTATTGACTTCACCACCGTTGTTGTACTCTTCTCCAGATGGACGTTTTGTTGTCGACTCTAACGCCTCAGACAAAGCTGTTGCTGCTGAACTATTATAAGTTCAAGATGGAGTGGAAAAAGTAATTTGCTATGCTAGTCATGTTCTACAGCCAGCTCAGCAGAAGTACTGCACCACCAGAAAAGAGTTGTTGGCCGTTGTTTAGTTCTGTCATCATTTTCAACATTATTTGCTGGGACGCACCTTTGTAGTGAGGACTGACCATAATAGCCTTGTTTGGTTAATGAGATTCAAGCACATAGAGGGTCAACTAGCCAAATAGATGGAAGAATTAGCTCAGTTTGATATGAAAATCATCCATCGAGAAGGTAAAAAACACCTGAATGCTGACGGATTGTCATGCATACCTGATGAGCTGAAAGCATGTAACTGTAATCATGCTGGTAGAGAGGTGCGTAATTTACCTTGTAAAGGGTGTTATTTTTGTCAGAGAGCCCACCAGCAATGGATACGGTTTGAAGAAGATGTTGATGATGTGGTACCATTGGCGATAAAATCCATTTCTCCTGTTGAAGCCTTGAATGACTTTGATGGATTTGATATCTTCTGTTTGAACACAACACCCAAGTTAAACAAGTTAAATGACAGTGAGGCTATCAACTCATGGGTTGAATCCTATACCACAGAGATATTGAAGGATTTTCAAAGAGAAGACCCTGATTTATCTGTTATAAGTGACTGGCTTTAAAAAGATGCTGATGTTTTACAATCTGATCTAAGATTATGCAGTCCTGCTGGCAGAGCTTTGTGGCTTTGTAGAAAACAACTTTTTCTAAAAGATGGTGTTCTGATGTACAAATGGGAACATCGACTGGATCCAAAAGTAGTCTTAGTGCTACCAAGAGCTCTGAAAAAGAGGTTATGTAATTTTGTCATACTAACAAATCAACTGGCCACATTGGACAAACAAAAACGTTACAACAATTAAAACAGTCATTTCTGTGGTACAACATGTCACTCGATTGTAAAGTATTTGTACGGTCTTGCCATATTTGTAACAGAAATAAGCACTCTAACGTCAGACCAAGAGCTGAATTGAAATCTGTTCATGCTGGTTATCCTTTAGAAAGATTACACATTGATGTTTTAGGACCATTTATAGCCAGTAGTGGTGGCAATCATTATGTTCTCATGATGAGTGATCAGTTTACGAAATGGGTAGAGATAGCTTCTATTCCAGGTCAGACAGCCTTGTCAGTAGCTCAGAAGATGATTCTACATTTTGTGGTAACATTTGGATGTCCACTTGAAATTCACACTGATCAATAAAAAAAATTTGAAAGTCAACTTTTTAGATCACTATGTGAACTCCTACAGATAGCAAAACAGAATAGTACTGCAAATGATCAGATGTTTTATTGAAGGAAAGAGTAAATAATGGAATAGAGACCTTCCATTGCTTGCCATGGCTCTCCATTCCATGGAAAAGACTGGCTTCACACCCAATATGCTCATGTTTGGAAGAGAGGTAGTTCAACCTGTTGATTTGATTTTTGGACTTGTTTCACATAATAACGCTGAGACTGAACCAGAAGATTGGGTTGAAAGCTTGAGCCAAAAGCTACCAGTTATTCACAACTTTGCACGCAAAAATCTAAGTCAGGCTCAGATTCGTCAGAAAAAGGATTAGGACCTCAGAATTGTGAAAAACAGATATCACCATGGAGATCTTGTTTACAGAAGAGATCTAAAGACTAAACGAGGAGAAAGTAAAAAATTGAAGTCGCCATGGACTGGTCCATTTATTGTTATTAAGAGTCATCCACCCCTCTATACAATAAGGGAAGGTAAAATCTGCTAGTTGTCCACCATGACAACCTCAAACCTTGTAAGGACAGTTTTCTTCCATTATGGCCCAAGCAGCTTCGACATGTCATGCTAGAAATTCAGTCTCAAGATGATATCAAGGAAATGGGTAATGAAAGGTCTGAAGAGTCGGTTCAAGATGACACTGAAGCCTCTTCTAAGTACTCACAATCAGAAAAGGCAAGCATCACTGATAAGACCAAGGAGTTGGTTCAAGCTAACCCTGACACTCTTAACTGTTCAGATGAAAATATTCAAGACAAAAACAGGGATGACAAACAAAACCAGGAGTTGGTACTCGCTGACCCTGGTAATGAGGTTCCTGCTCTTGACACAAATGATGATGACACAAATTTTCAAGAGAGTGATTTACCTAAGCTGTTCAAGGAAACAGTTTCACGCCGCAGTGGACGGAAGATAAAAACTCCCTCTCGATTTAGAGACTTTTTGCTACTTCCTTGAAGTACCTCAGTTGTTAGGGGTGTTCTGTTTATTGCACAGCGCAGAGCACTAACTAATTTTAGATTGCATATATGTACATATGTAGATATTCAAGTTTTTGACCCACCTGTAAATATGTTTCAGATGGATGAATTCGACGAGGCATTCTTTATTCCTGATTATGATGAAATCGGACTGGAAAATCCACATACAACACTTGATCGACAGACATCACCAGCTTCATCATCATCATCTTCAGATGAGTTTGTAGTGATAGATGAAATTGGATCAAGTTCCTCTATCGAGTTTGAAGAAAAAGGTGAAGTTGTGGATAATCGCGTATTAGTTCTGGATCCGGAGTCTGTGGAGAACATTGGTCAAGAAAGACAACTGAAATGTAATGCTGCTAACCGCAAGACGTGTCCTTTATGTGGAACTCGGTGTCGACATGTGAAACGTCATGTCATTTCTCAGCATTTACCATGGTTTCTCTCTCCCAAAACAGCTTGCTGGGTTTGCAAGATCCAGGAAAGTTCTCATTGTTTTATCTTAGCCAAACATAACCTCAGTCCTAGTCATCCTAATGGAGCAGATTTCAATGAATCTAATTTAGTTTGCTGGTTTTCTTTATTGAATGGTCTGCTACATTTCTTTAGGGCTAAGTTCAATTTATTAGATCTGCCAAGTCTCTTGGAATTCGTTATTGATAACATGCTCTATCCAGCTAAACAAAATGACTCTGCATTCACTGATGAGGAAATGTCACTACTATTACCTTATTCAAAATTCAATAATCAGTTTTTGCCAGTAAAACTGGAGATTTCTCTACCAAATTCTGTCATATCATTGATTCAGTGGAGAATCTTGAGTGTTTTGATATCACACGAGGAAACTGATCTCAATAAAACTATTGACAGAATACGATCCCATGATGTTCCCATGAATTTTTTTGGTGTACAAATTGAAATTGACATTTCCTCTGAAGATCAACTGCAACCCACCATTTTTGTAGATAGTCATTTTCACTTAGATCAAATATTGAGAAGAACGTCTTAAAACATTCAAAGATCTAGAAAGTAGTATCTTTACAGATGAATCTTTTCAGTTTGCAGCAGGTATTGTAAATTATGTTTTTCCAGACCTCTGAAAACAATGGAAGGAACAAATTGCAAGTGATAATAGATTGTTGTTAAAATTTGGTGTACATCCTCATCTTATCACTCTTGATAATTATCAAAGTTTTCATGAGACATTAAAAGAGTTACTTCAGCTTCCACAGTGTGTTGTACTTACAGTTAAAACTAGAAGTCCTGTCACGAAATGCGCACAAATAGCACGTTGATATGCGCGTTAATGTACGCGTTATGACCCAAGTAAAGCTATCAAATTTTGTTCATATGGCCTGTGCACAAGCAACGTTTCAGCCAATGGACCTCCGGGTAACCCGGAGGTCCATTGGCAGAAACATTGCATGTGTTTGCTATGAGTAACCAAGAGAACCTGCCGTGTTTTGGAAGCCATTCGATATGGCAATTGCGCGCAATTCCAACGCGCAATTAAACCTAGATAAGCGCACTATTCGTGATAGGACTTCTAGTTTCAACTGTAGGGAAGTTGGAATAGATCTCACAACTTCCTGTCGTTGTAAACCTTCCTGTAAGAGTAAAACATTATGTTACAATAGATTGCCGCACAGGAAAAATTCTTACTCTGTATTCTCCCTCTTGCAGAGAAATAAAATAAAATACTAATCATCCATTGTAGAGATAGTGGCAATGATGAAGCTATAACCAAATGTTAGACATTCTCGTTCAGTTGAACTTAACTAATCTTTACATTCACCGCCACTGTTTAACCGATAGTCCATCTGAAATTAAACAATGGCTGCAATTGCTTTCAAATTGTTACTTTGGTTTTACGGTAAATTTCCATGAAAATCAAGAATGCATTGAAGCTCTGCCTCGATTGAGAATGGATAGAATTCTCCTGGAAACTGATTCCCCATATCTATCCCCTTTTCGCTACTGCTCTGTCAATACACGTTGGATGATTGGGTGCGTTGCAAGAAAAATGCAAGGCTTAAGAATATGTCAGTGTCTTCCCGGGTCTCTTTGACTAGTGGGAACACTCGTTCTTTGTATGGGGTAAATTTGTAAATATAGTGATTAGTGAGGTCCCAATTGACCATAAAACTGGACTGTATATATATATATATATATATATATATAACTTCGTCAAATTGCCGAGTGGCAACCGATAGTCCATCTGAAATAATAATTTAAGTCTGTCCTTTAAAATCCTAGGATATATTTGATAATCTTTTTTTGTGTGTCCATTTTCAGAAAATTTCTGAGGTTTCGGGTTACATGGTAAAAAAAGGTACATTATGGGTACTGCGAATCATTCATATATTTGAATCAGACATTGAGAAACACAGAATGAATTGATTAAAAAAAAGTAATAAACTGTTATTTTCGTATAAAAACAGTCAACACAATGACCCCTGCTGATCCTAATTGTTGAATGGGAATTATAAAATTGATCGTGATACGCGTACGTCTTACAGATCGATTTATTATTTGGCAAGTGGCTGCCTAGCTCCTAATCACGAACCCGTCTATAAAATCGCCGATGCATGTCTTCCTTGGGTGGCAACAAGTAAAATATTTGATGAAGTGTATATATATATATATATATATATATCCCTGTTTCATACATTAGGGAGACTTTTGGTGTGTTAAAAACATACATTTAGGAGACATCAACATTAGCGGGACATATAAGTGTCCCCCTAATACTTTGATCTTCAATTGTCACTTTTTGTGTGATTTTCTTTTTTAATTTTGATTCTCTTGTATTCAAATAAACAATATATTTTGTGTTGTGCACCCGATATCACTTTCGAGTCTGTACCCGATCCACAAACGCGTGGTGAAATTTTGATGTGCTATATGTTCGCTTGTCAAAAAACAGTCATTAAGTGTACTTTCAATTAAAGTTATTTTTCTCTTTTTTCGGGCGATATGTTTTAATTGTACGATTACTTGATTACCGAAAGAATACTGAAAAATCACCATACAAAAATAATAAGTCTGTCCTTTAAAATCCTAGGATATATTTGATAATCTTTTTTTGTGTGTCCATTTTCAGAAAATTTCTGAGCTTTCGGGTTACATGGTAAAAAAAGGTACATTATGGGTACTGGGAATCATTCATATATTTGAATCAGACATTGAGAAACACAGAATGAATTGATTAAAAAAAAGTAATAAACTGTTATTTTCGTATAAAAACAGTCAACACAATGACCCCTGCTGTTCTGATTAGCCGAGTTAGTAATTATTAGTGAGGAAAATTGTACAGTGCATGTTGATAGTGTGGGTGAGTTCTTCAGAATGTACGGTAGGGCTAGGTAGCTGGGGACTGGTGCTGGGTCTTTTGGTGTCCGCCAGTTATTTATTTGTTTAGTAGAGTTTAACGACACATTAACAGCCAGGGTTATATCATGTCGGTGACAGTTTTACAGGTGGAGGGAGCCAGAGTACATGGAGAGAACCACCGAACAGCGACGAGCAGCTGTCAGTTCTTCAACATCGTAACTCTGAATTCTGCACCGCGGCACAGGCAGGGCTAGATTGGGTGAAGACATGCGCACCACAGTGGCGCGCCATGATTTCGAAATAAGGAGGGGCCTGTAAATATTAGGGTGGGGAACTGGACTCATGACGCGCCCGTGCCGCGGAGCGAGGAGGGGGCAGCTCGAGACTGGGTGTTCCCCGGGCGGGATTTTTTTTTTTAAAAACTGTTTTTTTTCGTTGCATTTTTCTTGTATCTGGACCATTTTTATGACTCATTTCAAACCAGAAAATATACAATGCACAAAGGAATGAGTGTGACAAACAATCGTAACAAAATATCTCTCAGCATTTTGGACTTCGGAGTATTGGTTGAACAAGCTGGACGTTATTTGCCATACGCCCATAGGCGCCTGGACGAAATGGTTATTTTTTTTTGAGGGGGGGGAAGGGGGGTGGAGGTAGGGGGGGGGGGTTGAAGATTTCCCCCTGAAATTGATTTTACCTGTGATGGCATGGGTGAGACGCGTGATGGCAAGGCAGGTGTGGGAGAATGTGCCCCTTCCCACCCCCACTTGGGAGCAGGATTTGTCGCATATAATATTGAACTGTACTGTTGAATAGTGGACCGCCAACACGCGAACGCCAGCGGCACGAACCTGCGAGGCGCGAAAGCTTTTTTTTTGGGGGGGGGGGGGTGAGGGGTAGTGATCCACTCTCAGAAAATTTTGAAAAATTTATGAGCTCAGATGTGTTTTCCTGGGTTCTGGCAATAATTATTACAACGTTAATTTTCAGTTCCATTTTAGTGATTTCCTGTGTCCGATTTTTTCTGTTTTTGTTTAGCCCGAATTGTCCCCACTGTCCTTCCTTTCGCCCGAGGAGTGGGGGGGGGGGGGGGCACACTGGATATTTGAGGGGGTGTTGGCTGCCCCTCCACCCCCACCCCCTTAGTGCCGCCACTGTACGTGCAGTTTGCCCAGCATCACCATGTCTCCTTGTGGGCAATCGGGGTTAAGCGTCTTGCCCAAGGACACAATGCAGGAGCACGAATCAGTCGCTGAAATGGCCACCCATCCTGACCCACCCAACTACTGACTGCGCTCGACGTTTCTTAACTTCGGTGATCTGATGAGAACCGGTTACCGCGACACCACCATGCGCCCCGGGTATCCGTCAGTGGCATAGATGGCTTTCTGCTGGCATTGAGGCAAGTATGGGACCCGTGCGTTCTTGGGGGAATTAGCTGGTAAAAGAAATAAACAACAGTTATTCTTGAGATTTGCTACTGTGTATTGAATAAATAATGCCCATAGGTAAACATATACATACTGCTTATAAAAACACATTTTTCACCTTTAAAAAGTATAATGTTGTCATAACGGAACTTACAAGATATTGTTTTTCTTTTTTTTATAAATCAATAGACAAACCACTTCTAATAATTGATAAATTGTCAAACACACAGATTAAATTACATTTACCCATGAAACGTTTATAAGCTACGTAGTTGCTTAAGAATTTTGTATACATAACGAGCTGATAAGATATTTACAGCTGCCTGAATGTGTGGACGGTCCCGTAAACCACATGAGTGCCCCCGCACTGCGCGCACTCGATTGAGCAAATAATAACACCACCAATTAAAGAAATAACAAAACAAGTATCTACACAGTTTTCAGATTATTGGGGTTTGAGGTGACTAATGAGGGATTGTTTTCAACTTTCTAATTCGAGGATCTCGCAAAATAATGCAATGCAAGGCATTTATCAAATAGCTACAAAACTGCTCATCAATAACTTTGTATGGCTAAACACTCGGGAACAAGAAACTATTCTACTCATACCTCGCGCCATTCAACAATCGCTAAAAACTCACCATGTGTGTTTTAGCGAATGCAGAATCACACGAATACAATAAATATCACGCGAAAATTAGGAAATAAGAACTGCCGTGAGACGTACACTATCCAGAGGTAATTACATAAAGAGTATATTTATACTGGACCTTACAATTTCAGACAAAACGCTAATAATTATTTACGTCTCTCAAACTCCAATATAATTTCCGGTATCAATTTACATCTCGCGATTATTCGCTAATTTTATTCCTTTTGACGCGTTGCAGGTGGGTGCAAAATATTAGTATCTAAAGTATATTAAATGTCGCAGTCTGTGAGGTAAATGCAAGGAATATAAATCCAAGCTTGATGGCAGTTTACATCTGCCGGAGGTCGCACAGTTGCGGCCTCAGGCAGAGTGTAAAATACCCAAGTAGCGAATTTTCTTTTACATTAACAAGCAATGAAATATTGAATTATAAGTTTTTTGCCGCTTCCTAGACTCAGTGGTCTTTACGCTCCTATATTTTTATCTAACCTATCATGACACGTCCTATGGACACATAAAATCAAGCAACAAGGCAACATCACAGCACGGGACATACTTTTTTGGAATTTTTTATAGTTTAATGATTGGAAACAATACAGCTGCTTACTACTGTTGGTCATTTCTGATTTAACAAAGCAGTGCTAAATCAACAATGGCCAATCAGTCAGTCAAAGGGAACTAGTTACAACAAAACGCGCACAAAGTGAATACGAAATATATAGACTCACCTGGTAAAAGAAATAAACAACGGTTATTCTTGAGATTTGCTACTGTGTACCAAATGAATGAATGAATGAAAGGTTTTAGCGCGCCAAAGGCGCGCAGGGACGATATGGGATTTACAAATCCCTTGCGACCCGGTTAGCTTTATTTTATTTCACTTGGATCTTGGATCACACAGGCCTAGCTTTCCTATTGCCTCACATGGGGTCTGAAGGGGTATGCACGCGGTTAGAATTCCCGGCAGTTTGCAATGGAGTGATAGATTGTCAAAGGCCAAACCCTCAACGCCATTAAGACTATTAGAGAGTGGGCTCTATTCGGTTCCAGCTTAGCGATGGTAGAGGTTTGAGTCCCACCATGGTGGCGAGCCAGAATATAATGTTGTGCGATGGCAATTTTAAGGGGAAAAGAAAAGAGAAAACCAAACAGCAACGCCGGTTTGGTAGCGGCCCCGGTTTCCGGTTTTTGACCATAGCGGTTACAAAAAAGGAATGGAGAAAGCTCCAACAGTTTAGTTTGAAAAAACCGGGAGTCATCCATCAAGCCTTCTGGGAGATAGGATGCCGTATGTGATTTGAGGTATCTGGTTATCCTTCGGGAATTCCAAATGACCTCCAACACCCCCCCCCTCCCTCCCACCCAAAAAAAAAAAAAAAAAAAAAAAAAAAAAAACCCTTAAAAGGGCTGTTTGCTGGCAAGATTGTTTCAATCCTTGCCTTGGTCTTGTTAGGTTTTCTGCACATCTTTGCTTGAGGATTGTTTCAATCCCTCGTAGCTTGTCATTCAGTATGGTCGTGTGTCTGATGAGATAGAGGAGGTAGAAAAGATAGAGAGCTGGAAATTAGAGCAATTCGGTTTTTAATTTACAACTTTTCCGTCCTTTTGGATGGGGAAGCCAGCATTTTTTCCCCGAGGTTTATATCTCAGGGAGGGGAGACCCGGCAGCAGGTGGAGATTTTCCTCGCTGTTTGCAACTCCCACTGGTAACAGAGGCAAGTTTTCGTGCGTATCGTGTCACCCGCAGCCAGTTCTAAATTTAGGTCACAGAATGCCTGGCTCACCCCATCACAATGATGCAATCTTTAACCCTTTCGATAGACATGCCCCAGATTATTTAGTTTTCCTGTTGAGGACGCGATGCGCATTGAGTTCTATTATTAATTCGCTGTCTTGAAGTCTATTTAGAGTTTTGTTTTGAAGGTTTTTTAAGCGCATTGCTATAGTGTCTATTTTTGCTATCTCGTGAAGTTGTTTTATCGATGTCCACGCGGGCTTGCGCAGAGCCACGCGCAAGGCATGATTTTGGACCCGTTGTAGTTTTTCAATGTTCGTTTTATTCAGGTCACTTGTTATTATGGCCCCATACTCTAGTACTGGGCGTATATATGATTTGTAAAGATTGAGAAGAATTTCTTTATTGGCTCCCCAATTTTTACCTCTAATCATTTTCATGAAATTGATGCGTTTAGTGGCTTTGACGGTGACTGAGTTTATGTGATTGTTTAGATTGAGACTGCTATCCAGGTTGAATCCCAGAAACTTTGCCTCATTACTAGCTTCAAGTTTATGATCGTAAAGCTTAAGCTCAATATTCGGGACAGGCTTTTTCCTTTGTTTTTTATAGAATGTGATTCTTTGTGTTTTCGTGGCATTTAGCTTGATGCGCCACAGAGCGCACCGGTCTTGCAGGTCGCGGATGGTATCCTGCAGGCGGTTTTGTATTATGTTTCCAGACTTACTGGCCGTCCACATTCCGTTGTCGTCTGATAATTAAGATAGTTCAACATGGTTATTCCCTAGTTTGTCAATGTCATTCACATATATTATAAATAGAAGCGGGCTGAGGACCGAACCCTGTGGAGTGTCCGCTTCGAGTTTTACCTCGGCTGACACTTCGCGGTTGACCCTCACTTTGATTTTTCGATCTGATAAAAATGATGATATGATCCTTAGAATTTTGGTAGGTAGCCCCATTTTAGCTAGTTTGTATCTCATGCCATTGTGCCAGACAGAGTCAAACGCTTTTTCTACGTCGAGTAATAGCGCGGTTCCTATTTCATTTTGACTGAACGCCGTTTTCATATAATCTACCAGTCTATAAACATGCTCGATTCCCTCTCTTTGGCTCCTGTATGCCCTTTGCCACTTATTGAAAAAGCTGATTGATTCGAGATGGCTGCGGAGTCTAGTCGTGAGAATCCGTTCCAAAATTTTTCCAGTACAGCTGAGTAGGCTGATTGGGCGGTAATTAGCTGGGTTGCTCAAATCCTTGTCGGGTTTGGGTATCATGACTCCTGTAGCTACTTTCCAACATTTTGGGAAGTATCCACTAGAGAGACAGCAGTTTAGGAGGTTAGTGAGTCTACCGAAAAAAGTGTTGGGACATTGTTTCAGGATTTTGTATGAGACCTCGTCCCCTCCTGGGGAAGAAGAAGACTTACATTTTTTAATTGTGTTAGCCACTTCTTCTTTGCTTATCGGTTCGGTGAGTTCATGGCCGTCCCCGTCCTCGGGCGTTTGGCTGAAGTTGGCATCGTTAAACGTTGTCTTGTTGTCTTGAACAAATTTGTTTACTTTTTCTTTGAACTCGTCATCAAACCTATCGCCCTCATGTGGACGATGATATTTCTTAAGAAGCTCAGCAAAGGCGCTAGCCTTCGCCTTGTCATCCAGGGCCATAGTTTCATCGTTGATCTTTAGTGCCTTACTGTTGGCGTCTTTATGTTTTTGTCCAGTAAGGGTTTTAAAAGTATCCCAAAACTTTTTAGACTCCCTGAGTCCATTTAGATTTTCCGTTGCTTTTTCCCATCTCACGCGATTGTCGTTTGCTATTGCTTTTTTAACTTCGCCGTGGAGGCGATTATACACGGCTTTAAGTTCGACCTTTTTAGTTGGAAGTTTTTCTGATTTGTATGCACGGAAGGCCTTTCTTTTTTGTTTTATTATTTGGAGTGTGGTTTCAGTTATTCTGTTGGCCCGCGGTTTAACTGTCTGTTTGGGACAAATTTCATCAAGAGTGTTGTTAATGACTTCACTGAGATTGGTACATGCTTGCTCGAGGTCGCAGGTATTCATTGGGTCGTTTTTGTTTATTTTAACCTGAATTATTTTTCTGAAGAGGTCCCAGTCAATTTTGGATAGATTCCTCCTCCTCATTGTGGGGTATCTTGCGGGTCCGCTGCAACCGTGTAATGTAGCATGAACAGGCAGGTGGTCGCTACCTAAATCATCGTCCCCCACATATATGTCTTGCATTCGATTAGTTAGTGATTTACTGGTTATAATTAGGTCAAGGATGTCGGATTGGTGGAGGGAGTTGTTACTGAGGTGAGTAATGTCGTGGTCGTTATTTAATACAAAAAGATCAAATTGTTCGATGATATTGAAGAGAGCGTCGCCATTTGGCTCCGTTTTATTGCATCCGAAAACCTGATGTTTGGCATTGAAATCACCTAAGAAAATACAGTGTTTGTGATTTTTCACAAAGAATTCAAAGACTTTGCTGCCAACTGTTTTTTTCGGTTCATTATAATATGAGATTACGGCAACTTTTTTATGATCTAGTTCAGTCTCAGCGGCAATCACCTCTGCGTTGAGATGATCGCTTGATATCGTTTTATATTTTAAGTCCTGCCTTATGTGGAGAGCGACTCCGCCTCCACGTTGTGTGGGACGGTCTCGTCTTATGATGTTGAATCCACTTAGCAAAAATGTCTTACTTGGCTTTAACCATGTTTTGCTGATACCGATTACATCTACGTTTGTGAAGTAATCGGACATCTGTGAGCTTTTGCAGATAGCGCTTCGAGCGTTCCACTGATTTATTTTTAGTGTATCCATGAATGGTTTAGGAATAACTGTACTAAGTTTAATTACTATTTGTAATATTGTTACATAATTATATTCTGTTGACGGCCGCTTCTAATAGAGTGTGAGATATTTGAGTATTATATAACTTAGAGGCTGTTTTACTAATCTCTTTGCAAACGTCCGAAAGACTGGTGTCCAAGTGTTTCTTCATTATGCTGAAAATAGAGCCAGCCATTAGAGTACACGTGGAATAACGGGAAGATGAGTTCTCGACATTACTTACATTTAGAGCTTTAAGCTGGATGTTTGTTTTAACTTTTTTGAAGTGGCTACAACCCCGGTAGTTGCTGGGGTGTTGACCACCGCAATTCGGGCATTTCAGAGTTTTAGCACTACATGCCTTCGCGATGTGTTTGTCACCGGATTTCATACATCGTTGCTCTCCGTTGCATTTGTGTGACAAGTGCCCAAATTTCTGACACTTGTGACACTGAACGGGTTGCGGAAGAACACGATATTCCTCGGTTTCGTATTTTTTGCCATTAATAATTACCCCTTTGCTTATCAGATTTAATTTCCTTGCTCTATTAGGGCATTTTACTTTTATTTTCCAAGTATGGTTACCCGTGGCTTTGGAGATTAGTCTCTCCCACGAGCATCCTGGAAGGGCTTTATCAATCGAGTTTTTTTCTGTTTTGGGGTGGACGCGTGTGATTACGACACAGGGGTTTGGTTGAGGGTGGCCCTGTGTCTTGTTGGTTTTATTGGTCACCTTAGGGGGCGTTTTGGCTTTTACTTTATCGGCGTACGTCGCTCTATCGGTTGGGTTAGCTGTCGCATTCACTATTTCCGGTGACGTAGACTCTGTTGCGTTAACAGAGTCCCCATTTCTTGGTGTGACCACCGAGTCCTTTTCAGTAGCGGTGCTCTGTGAATTTTTCTTGATGATTTTTGTCTTCTTGACATGCCGATCAATAGTCATACAGGAACCATTTTCGTCTTCGACGTCCACGGTTTCATCATTTTCACGGAACTCATTGGAGAGTTTCCTTTTCGATCGATTTTGGTTTGGTGTTTTTTTCTGTCGCTGCGATTTGGGGACTTTAGCTGAATTTTTATCCAATTGAATTTCAACCGCCACGGCCGGGGAAACTGCCACGGCCGGGGAAACTGCGACCGTGTTGGTAGCTTTTTCTACTATGGAACGCAGCCAGTTATCCTGGCTGGGGGTAATTAGATCTGAATCTATTTCAGATATCCCCGCCAGTGAGCCGGCGGCCGCAGGTCTTCTCATTTCTGTAGCAGCGCCAATACATGGTAAATCAGGAACTGGAGGAGCATTGTACCAAATGAATGAATGAAAGGTTTTAGCGCGCCGAAGGCGCCCAGGGACGATGTGGGATTTACAAATCCCTTGCGACCCGGTTAACCTTATTTTTTTTTTTTTTTTTTTTTTTTCTTTCTTTCTCTTGGATCACACAGGCCTAGCTTTCCTATTGCCCAAAATGGAGTCTGAGGGGGTTATGCACGCGGTTAGAATACCCGGCAGTTTACGCTGGAGTGTTAGATGGTCAATACTCAATCCCTCAATGCCTTTAAAACTATTAGAGAGCGAGCTCTATTCGGTTCCAGTTCGGTGATGGTAGAGGTTTGAGTCCCACCATGGTGGCGAGCCAGAATGTAATGTTGTGCGATGGCAAGTTTAAAGGGAAGAAGAGAAAAGAAAACCAAACAGCAACGCCGGTTTGGTAGCAGCCCCGGTATATGACCATAGCGGTTACAAAAAAGAAGTGGAGAAAGCTCCAACAGTTTAGTTTTAAGAAACCGGGAGTCATCCATCAAGCCTTCTGGGAGATAGGATGCCGTATGTGATTTGAGGTATCTGGTTATCCTTCGGGAATTCCAAATGACCTCCTCCACCCCCCCCCCCCCCAAAAAAAAAAGAAAAAAAGAAAAAAAAAAACTCTCACTGACACACACCCTCAAGCCCTTAAAAGGGCTGTTAAATCTTTATTCAAATGTTTATTTATATCAAATGTACACTCGTTCCCAGCCAGACAAGCTTGTTTCAATCCTTGCCTAGCGTTTGGTGGTTTCTTGTATATGTTGCAGAAAGGTAGGTTGCACCAATTCCTCCTACGCTTTGTCTACCATTTCCATGCGTCTTCTTGATAAGAGTGTTGCAAGAAAATTTGAGAATGTTCAGTTAGAAAAGTAAAAGGTAGAGAGAAAGATAGGTATCCGCTATTGTATATTGTGCCTGCTGTGTGATTGTTGCTATGGATGGGGTAAGGGGTGTGTTTCTTCGGAGCCCACTCCCCACACGCAGAGTTGCGAGGCAATCCTCACAGACTCAATCCTAAAGATCTCAATGAGTAGCGAGGCAATCCTCACTGACTCCACGCAGTTTAATTATATTGAGTAATTTTAATTTACTGTGGATTATTTTGTTTTTCTGTTTAGGGTTCGGTGTACGTTCAGCTTCACCATTGATTCACTATCCTGGAGTATGTGGAGGGTTTTGTTATATAGATCTTATTACACGCGTTTCAATCGCGCTTCAGCAGAGTTGCGAGGCAGTCCTCACAGACTCTATCCTAAAGTTCCCAATGAGTAGCGAGGCAATCCTCACTGACTCCACGCGATTTAGTTATATTGTATAATTTTTATTTTATTTTATTTTATTATTTTTTTTTTTTTTTTATTTTTTTTTTTTTTTTTTTTTTTTTTTTTTTTATTTTCTGGAAACTTATTTTGTTTTTCTGTTAAGGGATCGGTGTTCGTTCAGCTCAACCATTAATTCACTATCTTGGAGTCTGTTGAGGGTTTTGGTTTGTAGGTCTTTTAATCGCGTATCAACAGTTTCTATTTTTGCTAGCTCGTGAAGTTCCTTTATCGGTGTCCATTTCGGTTTGCATAGTGCCACTCGCAGGGCATAATTTTCAACCCTCTGTAGCTTCTGAATGTTGGTTTTGCTTAGGTCGCTTGTTATTATGGCACCGTATTCTAGTACCGGACGTATAAATGTTTTGTAGAGCTTCAGAAGCACATCTTTGTTTGCTCCCCAATTTCTACCTCTGATCATCTTCAGAAAATTGATACGTTTAGTAGCTCTAACCGTAATGGAGTTTACGTGACTGTTTAGACTGAGATTGCTATCTAGGATAAATCCCAAAAATTTGGCCTCTTTGTTTGCTTCTAGTTTGTGATCGTATAACTGGATATCGATATTCGGGACTGGTTTTTTCCTTTGCTTTTTGAAGAACGTAACTTTTTGAGTTTTGGCGGCATTGAGTTTGATGCGCCACTGGGCACACCAGCTTTCAAGATCGCGAATGGTATCCTGTAGACGATTTTTAATTATGTTTCTGGATTTGCTGGCTGTCCAAATGCCTTTGTCGTCTGAGAACTGCGATAGTTCAACAAAGTTTTTCCCTACTTTTTCTATATCATTCACATATATTATGAAAAGAAGCGGACTTAGAACCGACCCTTGTGGTGTTCCCGCTTCGAGTATTACTTCCTCTGACACATCGCGATTAACTCTCACCTTGATTTTTCGGTCAGTTAGAAATGATGATATGATCCTTAGAATTTTAGTGGGTAATCCCATTTTCGCTAGTTTATATCTCACGCCATTGTGCCATACCGAGTCGAACGCTTTTTCTACATCCAAGAAAAGCGCGGTTCCGATTTCGTTTTGACTAAATGCTGTTTTCATATAATCGACCAGTCTATATACGTGTTCGATTCCCTCTTTCTGACTCCTATACGCTCTTTGCCATTTGTTGAAAAAATTGATTGATTCGAGATAGCTGCGAAGTCTCGTAGTGAGAATCCGCTCAAATATTTTCCCAACACAGCTAAGCAAGCTGATTGGGCGGTAGTTAGAAGGGTTGGTAAGGTCTTTGTCGGGTTTAGGTATCATGACTCCCGTGGCCACTTTCCAGCATTTTGGGAAGTATCCACAGGAGAGACAGCAGTTTAAGAGTTTGGTAAGTCTGCAGTAGAAGATGTTGGGGCACCGTTTCATTATTTTGTAAGAGACTTCGTCTTCTCCTGGGGACGAAGATGACCTGCATTGTCTGATTATACCCATGACCTCTTCTACGCTTATTGGTTCGGTTAATTCATGGTCGTCCCCGTCTTCATGCCTTTGGTCGAAGTTCGGTTCATTGAAGATTGAGTTGTTATCTTGGACAAATTTATTTACTCGTACCTTAAAATCGTTGTCATATCTGTTCCCTTCTTGTGGACGATGTGCCTTCTTTAGAAGTTCGGCAAAAGCACTGGCCTTTGCCTTGTCGTCTATGGCCATAGATCCGTCGCTAGTCTTTAGCGCATTATTATTGGCAATTTTGCTCTTTTGGCCAGTTAGAGTTTTAAATGTATCCCAGAACCTCTTAGGTTCTCTCAGCCCATTTAGGTTTTCGGTTGCTTTTTCCCATCTCACGCGATTGTCGTTAGCTATGGCCTTTTTTACTTCCCCATGAAGGCGATTATACGCGGTTTTAAGTTCTCCTCTTTTCATTTGATCATTCTCTGATTGGTAAGCCCGGAAGGCTTTTCTTTTTTGTTTGATTATTTGAAGAGTTGTTTGGGTTATTCTGTTTATCCGTGTCTTTACTGTTTGCTTGGGACAGATTTCATCTAGCGTACTGTTGATAACCTCGTTAAGGTGGGTGCAGGCTTTTTCTAGTTCATGAACATTTGAGGGGTCATTTGCCTTTATTTTTACTTCGATAATGTTTCTGAAGAGGTTCCAGTCAATTTTTGATAGGTTCCTCCTATTCACGGGAGGATACCTAGCGGGACCAGTATTACATTTCAGAGTGGCGTGAACCGGCAGATGATCACTGCCTAGATCATCATCTCCTACAAATATGTCTTGCATTTGGCTGGTTAGTGATTTGCTGGTGATAATCAAGTCTAGGATATCTGATTGATGGAGTGGGTTGTTGCTTATGTATGTTACGTCTTGATCGTTATTTACCACGAATAGATCGAGTTCTTCAATGATATGGAAAAGGGCGTCACCATTAGGCTCAGTCTTATGACAACCGAATACCTGGTGTTTGGAATTGAAATCACCCAAGAATATGCAGTGCTTGTACTTGTTGGTAAAAAATTCAAATACTTTACTGTCTACTGTTGCTTGCGGCTTGTTATAATATGATATGATGGCCACGTGTTTGTGGTCAAGTTCAATTTCAGCTGCAATCACTTCAGCATTGAGGTGGTCGCATGGTATTGATTTGTATTTAATCTCCTGCCTTATTAACAGAGCGACACCCCCGCCTTTTTGGGCGGGGCGATCTCTTCTAATAATATCAAAACCACATAACGAGAATTGTTTGTTTGGTTTAAGCCAGGTTTCGCTAATTCCAATTACGTCCGTATTTTTAAAATAATGTGACATTTGCAAATTTTTCTGATTAACGCTTCGAGCGTTCCACTGGACTATTTTTAGTGTCTCCATGAATGGTTTAGGAATAACTGTACTAAGTTTATTTAAGTTTAATTACTATTTACATAATTATATTCTGTTGACGGCCGCTTCTAATAGCGTTTGAGATATTTGAGTATTATATAACTTTGAGGCTGTTTTACTAATCTCTTTGCAAACGTCCGAAAGACTGGTGTCCAAGTGTTTCTTCATTATGCTGAAAATAGAGCCAGCCATTAGAGTACACGTGGAATAAGGGGAAGATGAGTTCTCGACATTACTTACATTTAGAGCTTTAAGCTGGATGTTTGTTTTAACTTTTTTGAAGTGGCTACAACCCCGGTAGTTGCTGGGGTGTTGACCACCGCAATTCGGGCATTTCAGAGTTTTAGCACTACATGCCTTCGTGATGTGTTTGTCACCGCATTTCATACATCGTTGCTCGCCGTTGCATTTGTGTGACAAGTGCCCAAATTTCTGACACTTGTGACACTGAACGGGTTGCGGAAGAACACGATATTCCTCGGTTTCGTATTTTTTGCCATTAATAAATACCCCTTTGCTTATCAGATTTAATTTCGTTGCTCTATTGGGGCATTTTACTTTTATTTTCCAAGTATGGTTACCCGTGGCTTTGGAGATTAGTCTCTCCCACGAGCATCCTGGAAGGGCTTTATCAATCGAGTTTTTTTCCGTTTTGGGGTGGACGCGTGTGATTACGACACAGGGGTTTGGTTGCGGGTGACCCTGTGTCTTGTTGGTTTTATTGGTCACCTTAGGGGGCGTTTTGGCTTTTACTTTATCGGCGTACGTCGCTCTATCGGTTGGGCTAGCTGTCGCATTCACTACTTCCGGTGATGTAGACTCTGTTGCGTTAACGGAGTCCCCATTTCTTGGTGTGACCACCGAGTCCTTTTCAGTAGCGGTGCTCTGTGAATTTTTCTTGATGATTTTTGTCTTCTTGACATGCCGATCAATAGTCATACAGAAACCATTTTCGTCTTCGACGTCCACGGTTTCATCATTTTCACGGAACTCATTGGAGAGTTTCCTTTTCGATCGATTTTGGTTTGGTGATTTTTTTCTGTCGCTGCGATTTGGGGACTTTAGCTGACTTTTTATCCAATTGAATTTCAACCGCCACGGCCGGGGAAACTGCGACCGTGTTGGTAGCTTCTTCTACTATGGAACGCATGTACCAAATCTCCAGAACAAGTGTTATTTAAAGCATTGAAGACACGGGTGCTATAGTAAACTCCTCCCCTTTTCACACCTTTTCAGCCAATCGTCGGGCTACTCAGGATTAGCTGTGACCGGTTCTGATTTTGTAAAACTGTTAATCACCTAACAATAATCAAAGCCAGAATCGGGGGTGTTTGACAAGTGTAAATACTCCAAGCTGAGACAAACAGCCTGTTGAGCAAGTTACTATGAAAGAGTTAGCTTATTAGTTATTCTTATACAAATCTTTACATGTCTATAATCTACTCACTTGGCATTTAATAACAATAGTCGAAATTAGTCTTTATGCACCCATTATTTATCAACGCATTATGCCTTTCATCTTTGATGTTGCCCAGTTACTCCTAACAATTACATTATTTAGGAGACAGGGAGGGGAGCTAGTACAGAGTCTCGATTCTATCGTTAATACACAAGCCAAAATTTTCCCGACAAACTTACAACCCCCCCCCCCCCAACCCTCCACAGAAACCTTTTCACTGCAAATGTACTGTAAATTGGTTAATGGCCTGAAAATTCGCCACAATAGCTTTGTTTTTACAACAACCAAGCCTCCTTCCCCCCTCTCCGAAGAAACAAGCCTGTATTTTAATGCTATTAGACATAAATTCGCCCAAGGGTACCAATAAATTTCGGAAGGGGCTACAGATTCTCCGACAAAATTGTTGGGATGTGGGGAGGGGGGGGGGGGCGTCGCCGGCTTGCCCCCTCCTCCGTATCTATGCCACTAATGTTCGCGTGGCTAAGGACACTTGTTTTGTATTACGGATACGATTTGGATATTTACTGACTCGGCAACAAGTTCGTTATCATAGCCGTGTCGCGAATGTTGGATAGGGTCAGCCTCGTGATCCGTACATGTGGAGCTCTATTTGAGAGACTTCCGCCCTTGACAATTATAGCTTCGTTCTATTGTGTTGGTGGTCCGGAATTTAATTGGGCATGCTGAGTGAAAGTCGCACAGCTTTTTGGTGGTTTGCACATGGATGACATCACCATGCTTTTGGTGAGCTCTATCTGTCTGTCTTGCCCCCCCCCCCCTCTCTCTCCCTCTCTCTCTCTCTCCCTCTCTCTCTATCTATCTGCCTGTCTTTCTTGCCCCTCTGTCTGTCTGTCCGTCCGTCTGTCTGTCTGTCTGTCTGTCTGTCTGTCTGTCTGTCTGTCTGTCTGTCTGTCTGTCTGTCCGCCTCTCTCTCTCTGTCTCTCTCTGTGTGTGTGTGTGTGTGTGTGTCTCTCTCTCTCTCTCTCTCTCTCTCTCTCTCTCACTCTCTCTCTCTCCTGAAACTACACCAAAGTATTAAGCAGGCTGGGAAGTAGGCAGACGGGCAGGTGGGTGGGTGGGCAAGCGCGAGTGGGTGGGCTGACGTGCATTCAGGCAGATGGACGGGCTGTGTGTGCGCATCCAGGCAGTTGTAAAACACTGGCCAAGCTTAAACACCAACAAATAAATAAATAAAAAATAAAAAAATAAATGAATAAATAAATAGACACAAATAAATAAATAAATAAATAAATAAATAAATAAATAAATAAATAAATGAGTCGAGTTAGTCAGACAGGCGCCCACTGTGCCTATAACTAAACGCGCCGTTTTCTCTTGTGTGTGCGAATGATTGAACATAATCGGATTATGGTATTTAATATGTTTGGTGTGTGTGGGTTTCGGCAATATTGCCTTGTCATTAAAAATTTGGTCGATTACATCATGCACGACAGGCCTCAATGAGGCCCGGTGCAAGGTCATTTGATGTCCGCCAGTCGCGTAGACGGCATTTTGCTGGCGTGGAGGCAAGACAACATTCTCCCACTGACCAAAAATTACTCGACAGTTCAACAAGCTTGAAAAAAGAAGAGACAAAAAAATGCAAATGCAGTATAAATTGGTCTATGGCCGTAAAATTTACCCAATAGTTTTGTTTTCTCTACCCCCCCCCCCCCCCCCCCCCCCCCCCACCCCCATCTATGGCCCTATTTTTCACTTCAAACAGATGGAGGAGCTACATGAATGTAGTCTGCCAGAGAAGGCATATAAATTCTAATTGCCTGAGAAATCGGATTATGGTATTTAATGTGTTTGGTGAGTGTGGGTTCAGGCAATATTGTCTTGTCATTAAGAATTCGGTCGGTTATATCATGCACGACAGGCCTCAAAGAGCCCCCTCGTGTATGATACAATCAACAGATTTCCAGCCCTTCTATAAGCATATTTAATTCCATTTATGGACATTATCGGAGAGGGGCTACTAAGATGAGCAAAACAGACATAATGATGCATGCAGGTCCTGACCTCGGAATAAAATGTATTTGCAATTTTCTACAAAAAATGAGATTGGCGGCATACAGCACTCCCAGATAGTTCCTGTCGTCAATGTGTGTGTCTCAAATACTCGATAAACCGCTCAAATCACTTTTCCTTGCAACTGTTTTTGACCATTAGGGAAAATTCCGCCCTTGTCTTAACTCAGTTATTTATATTGATTTATATTTATTGGGGTTTAAGGTCACATATTTATGCACAATGGCTAATCATGACCACGACAGTTTTACGGGTGGAGGAAGCCGGAGTACCCGGAGAGAAACACCGAGCAACGGCGAGCAACTGTCAGCTCCCCAACATACTAACTCCACACAAGCAGGGTTAGCATTGGTTGAAGACACGTGGACCATCGACGTGCAGTACGCCTTAGTACACAACGCCACCATGCCCCCACGTAGGCAATGGGGGTGAAGTGTCTTGCCCAAGGACACAACGCGGTTGCCGCAGGTGAAATTCGAACCGAGGACCTCTCGGCTTGCAGCCTGCACCTCTACCTACTGAGCCACCTCGCCCCAACTCAGTCATTAAAAACATCTAAGCTCTCCCTTCATTTTAATTGATTGTATTTAATATTTGTTTAACTGATGTGTTTGAAAGTGAACGATCTGTTATTGTGCGACAAACAAGAATCAGGTCAACCAGGCTTACAAATGCGTAAATAGGTGCCTCCCCACCCCCTCCACACACACACCTCACACAGGAAATTTCATTCGCACTTCAGACCAGCCAAAAATTTCAAGAGTCGTTTTTTTAAAAATACATTACACTATACACAAAGGTAGTGTGAGTTACTTCATCAAGCCGTCTTCCCCTTCCCACTTCCCCACCTTAAGTTTTGTTTCTTCTTCTTTTTTCGGGGAGGGGGGGGGGGGTACAATTTGTATGTGATATAATCAAAAAAACAAACTAGATATATTCAGAAATGAAAACCCACACACACACGCCGAAGGAGACCCCAACTAGACTCCTATCGCCGTTCGACGTGCTACCTGTGCAGACAGGGAGGGATAACGATGGAAGGATGTGGTTCTTAGTTTGGACCACCAAAGACGATATTACTCAGAGATTATGCGATGGTAAAGAAATAAATAATGAATATTTCACTCATTTAGGGCTGAATGTCGTAAGAGGATAAATAACTTGACTCCGAAATTTCGTTTCCTCCTTTCGTGGGTGAACGCCCCAACCCCCAGCTCTGCTCAGACTCTTTTAATTTTGCTTCGTGTTGAGCGAGGAGGAAAAAGTTACCCCCAGAATCAGTGTTTCTTTCTTTTCAATCAGAATGCATTTGGTGATTTTCTTTCTATATCTTAAAAAACATTTCCAGTGAATTTCTATCATAAAATTGTGCTTATCTTTTAGTGAAAGCACGTTTCTTTGAAAAAGCATTTGTATGTTTTCAAAGATGTGTGAAGAAAGCATGATTTTTGTGCGAGTAGAGAAGAAGTGACATTGAGAGAGAGAGAGAGAGAGAGAGAGAGAGAGAGAGAGAGCTCTGAATGATTGTTTATCGGTATTCTTTGTTTGTTGATCTAATATGTTTAACACCAAGGCCATGCTGTATTTGATTTATTTGTCTTAATTGTTTTTATGAAGGTGTAATCCCATTCATTTGGGCCACACAGAAGTTAAATAAACTAAACTAAGAGAAAAAGGTAGAAAATTACAAGCCTTACTGGAATCATTGGTTTTATTCAACACGTGGATGTCACTGAAATGCGAGAAATATATCGATATTTGAAATGTAAGAAATATCGAAATATCACTGAAATCTAGAAATATCTGTGTGACATTTATTAGGCAAACATCATAAAACATTCAATGATCGATAGAATATGTAAGAATAGATTTTCTATCATCCATTGACCATGTTGTTCCTGGTAATAAAACACTTATATGTCGCATTGAATAATCCCGTTTATTGCAACTGTCCAGATGGGATTAGGTCATCCTCGTGTGTGAAACTCTTTCCAATTTCAAATTCCCAAGGGGAAAGAACGAAAACTCTGTAATATGCAAGTTGCTAATTATGACGGCCAAACCGGTTCCAGCTTCATTGGAGGCTTTTATGGTTGCATCGTGCCCCACTCCTATTTATAGTACAAACCAGCCGGGAAGATGTTTCTGGTAGAAATAATGGGTAAAATTGCTTGATTTTTGCGTCAGTGTGTTTTCGGCGAGAAGGTGTAGCGGGTAGATCTGGCGAGTTGGTGTGTCGGGTAGAGTTCCACTCATTTAGCGTATTGGTAGGTTTGAAATGTATTGACTTACGTCATTTATGTAAACAGTAATAGCCATTTTTATCTTCCAGATTCTGCTGAGGGTACAGACAAAGAATAGGAATTAGCACGCAAATAACAGTCCTGGTTTAGATTACCGATATTAATATAGTATCAGTGTCGAAAAGTACTGGGTTAACTTGAACAAGAGTTCGTATGCCATTGCGTAGACCAGAGATATTAAAAACACTAATCCACTGTGTTTTCATTTATTTAAATATATTCCTATTACGAGGGGTTAATGGAGCGTTGTACAATAATTTAAAGAGTGTCTATATAAAATGTTGATTGTGTACCATAACACCTTACTGTTGTTGGAAAGACTCAAAATGAAAACTGGGTCGGCGTTGTGTTAAGTATTGCCTTGGCGTGACGATATACGTTGATTCGGTGATCTGATATCAGTACTGACGTTGCAGTTGTAGGGGTCAGCAGGTTCAAGATTTTGCTCTCTGTTGGTAGTCTGGTGTGTTGTCAGAATTGGGGCCAGTTCGCTATTTTCATCTGATAGTATAGCATTGGGTGTATTTGTTTGGATTTACCCTGGTCCGCTGAAAAAAAGAGCGCTGGCATTATGATTTCCCTCGTTACAATTCAAAGGATGACTCCATCTGGTTCAGATCGTTCTGTTTCCATTTCAATGAGCCGTTTTCATGGGATCTGACAAGCTATACCATCACATGGAAACAGCGCCCTGTCCCCAACTCTACCAACACGCCAGACTACCAAAACAGACCAAAATCTGAACGGACAGACCCCTGTAGATGCCACATCAGTACTGATATCGAATCACAGAATCCACGCATTTCGTCCGCCACGGTAACACTCAACCCATCAACCCAACACAGATTCTGTAATCGGCAAGGTGTTACGATATGTAGCCAACATCTCATATAGGGACCCTCGTTACGTTATTTTACAACGCCCCGTTAACCCCCCGTGGCGGGAAATAATTTGAAGAAATAACAGCACAGTGAGTTATTTTTTTAACCCTTTACCCAACGCAGACGATATCAAAATTTGTTATTTTAAATATCATTTTTTAAAATTTTTCCAAAAATTTCAACAAAACCATATCATGTGACCCCTCGTTGGAACGAGCTCGACGAGCTCGTTCCAACGAGGGGTCACATGATATGGTTTTGTTAAAATTTTTCGAAAAATAATATTTTTTCAACTACTGAATTTGCATATTACGCGGGCGGATGCGGCCGATTCGTTGGGTAAAGGGTTAAAAATCTCTGGTCTACATAATGGTATACGAACTCTTGTTCTGTTCAGCCCAACACTTCTCGACCCATATACTATATAACTATTGTGAATCTAATTAAACCTGACCTACCAGATCTACCCACCACACCTACCCTCCGAAAACATACTAACGCAACAAATAAGCAATTATTTCCGCCATTTCTACTCACAAACTCTAACCGCCAGGCTTTTGCTATGAAAAGGGGAGGGAGCCACGAAGCAACCACGAAAGCCTCCCATGAAGCTCAAATCGAGCACTTTTGATTAGACCCTCATTACTACTATACGGAATCTTCACCAAAGGAGCCATCTCACACTTTCGGGTTGCTCTTCATATAGGCCTATATATGGAAATGGCAGGGCGTCTCTCCCTGGCTATGTCATATTTTTATACTGTACCAATGACCCAGACTTAGCTGGTGCTAACTCTTAAAAATCTAGGGCCAAACACAAATTTTGCCCCCCAATCCCCAAAATTTGCATCTAAAACCAAAAAAATCATGTCCTAAAGGACCTCCATACTTTGCCCCCACTGCGCATGCGCAGTGTCAAGGACGTTCCGAAATTGGCGTCAATCATCATTCTTTGTTTGGCCCTTCATCAGTTAACATCTCACTGATCTTTGTGTTTGTAAATCTCAGTTTAAATGATGCCAGACACATAAATATTGGAGAAATGATGATTCTAAGGAGGATAGAGAAGGAGGAGAGGAAAAAGGAGTGACAGAAAATAATCAGGGCTTTAACTTAAAATTTTGTTATAAAATTATGTTAAGTTGCCTATTTTCGAGGCATGGGCCTGTTGTTGTCATTCTTGCTATGAAGTTGCACTGCTTATTCAGTGTTTCCTCTCCCCTTGTCCTTTAAGTACCCCCTTGCTATTCTCCCATGCTTTTGGCATATTTTTGAGTAAGATTACTACTAAAATTTCTTGGGAGAATTAGCTTGGTTACAGAATGAATTCTGTTATTTTCCGCATGTTTACGTTTTCACCCATGGGTGTTTAGACGTTGTGTTCTGCATCTACCATCTGATGTTCTGCAGATTCTTCCCTGGAAGTCTCTGTTTTGCATCAGATAGTGTGTAATTTTGATAACTGATTTCGGGCCCGTATTGTGCCTGGAGTCATGTTTTCTGGTGTTTATACACTTCTTGTTTACATTGGCAACAGTCTCTTTTGAGGGGGGCTTTTTGCCTTTGGAGTAGTTTATCTCATTACAAGATACATTATTATTATCCGTAAGTGTTGCAATAATTATTTAAAATAATTTTAAAATTTTTGACCACACTTACCCTTGGGTCCATTGGGGTTCAACGTTACTTTTCAGAAACTTGGGCTTCGCTGAAAAAATATTTTTCAAAAATTATTTTGAATTTCATTTGCTTTTTTCAATGTTAATGGATCATGTTATTATGTATCTTTGTGTTTAGGGGTTTGTGCGAGTACTAGGACTTGTTGTTGTCTTTTCACAATGAAAGGACATTGTTCAAATTGTAATAGGAAGAAATCTTCCTCTGACTTTCATGATCATTGTATTAATTGTAGTCAGTGTACTCGCACTAACTCCTGTTCGGTATGTCAATATTGGGATGACAAACATTGGAAACGTGTGTCACGGTATGTTGTTAGTGGAGAAAGGGCTATGCCGCTCCTTTCTCCGCAGGGTCACTCTAGTCTATCACTTTCTATTTCAGAGGAACAAGAACAGGGTGGTGTTTCCATGTTATCTTCCAAGAGTGCGCTTCCGTCGTCACAATTGAATGAAGAGTTAGCGGCAAAAGTGCTCATGGAGATACGGCAGTTGCCTAAGAGGTCCCTAGTAGGATCGGCGGCGCTGTCGTCCGCTAGCTCGCCCGGTGTAGCGTCCATTCACCGAATGGTTCGGCAGCCGGGTTCGTCCGTTGCGGTCCAGGAGGAAATGTTGGGTGATGCGAGCACTATAAATATACTAGGTGCACACCCAGTGACGGCGGATGTTAGGAGACATCGGAGGAAGCCTTTTAGTCCGGTTCCTAGCTCGTCCAGGTCCAGCCGGGCCGCGAGCGAGAGAGGTCCCTCTCTCGTACAACAACATCAGGGACCTGATGTTGTGGTACAAAATGTGTCGCAAGCGGAGCACACGTCCGCCGCTCGGGACGCTCCGTTGTTTAGGCAGTCCGCGGAGACTGATCAGGCTTCCTCATCCTCTCACCAGCGCACACGACCGCACCTTGGCTACGTGACCGCGGATATTCTACCAGCTTCGCCGATAAGGGATTCTTCGGCGACCAGGTCACGCCATCCGGTAGCCAGGGACACGAGGCCGGTAGACTCCGGACGTTCGCATAGGAAGAGTATGCGGGAGTCAGTTGATGCGGAGCTTCCCGCGGCGAAGCAGCGAAAGACCGCCACTCCGCAGGCCTCGATGACGGACGTGCTTGCTCAGATAGCACAAATTATTGCTGCATCCCAGCAGCCGACAGAATCGGTGTCGGATCGGGAATTATCCGACGGCGCTGGGTCGGTACGCTCCGCCGAAGCATCGGGTGCGGACGACCGGGAGCATCGTGAGGTCCGACCGGATGGTGAAAGGGATACGGATGACTTGGAGCTATCCCTTTCGGAACAACATAAAGCTGCCGTGGATTTTATCCGGCATTTCCTTCCTCACGTTGTTCCGTCGGGCCAGACTGCTGCGGTTCCGGACAAGAGAATAATAGCGTCATTGGACACTGAATTCTTTGAGCGGTTCAGAGACATTGTCCCTGAGTTTCCGTCTCAGTCCAATAATGTCACAAGAACATTTGAATTATTGAACGACGCTATATTCAAGCTTGCTTCCAAAACAGGCAAAGCTGGTTTCTTGTCCTCCAATGCTCTTAACCTGCCTTTCATTAATGCAAGGAATAAATTCGATACGGCAGGACAGGGTATTCCGAGAGTTCCTCTGCGTCTTGACAACGAGGCGGAAGACTTAGAATTGTCGTTACCGTCGTCTATGTCCGTTCCAACCGCGGTGTTGGATACGACAATCACGTCTAACAGGGCCAGTTTAGACGCTTTATCTTACGCAGACCACCTTACAAAGGCGTTATCACTGCGTCTTCAAGGGAAAGAATTCCAGGATATACAATCCTCTTTAAGACTTCTTTCAAGGGCAGTGGCTTATTCCACGTATAACTCCGCCCTTTGAGTGGCAAACCTGGAGTTGGTTAGACGTGACGCAGCCTTAGCTGCATCCACACGCGTGGATAGTAAGGTGAAGAACTTTCTCAGAGTCGCTTCGGTCTCCGGAGAACTTCTATTCGACGGCAAGCTTTCTGCAATCTACGATAAAATTACGAAGAAAGCTTCGGATTCTCTGTTGTTTAAATCCGCTTCCAAAAAGTCGGATACGGCAGAGAAGAATAAGACAGGCACTTCTGGGTCTAATGCGCCCAAGAAAGGTTCCTATAGAGGTTCCGGTGCGTCCTCTTGGTCTTATTCAAGAGACCGTCAAGGCAGCGACTCTCGTGCGGGGCGTCCTTCGGGCCGGGACAATCGGTCAGACGCCCCGAGGTCGACGAGACGAGGTGCGGGTCGTGGAGGACGTGGTTTCTCCTCCCGCAGGCCTCGCAGGTCCAGGAGGTGATGGCTTCAACCTCTATCGTGTTCCGGTTGGCGGAAGGTTGTCGAGTTTTTCAGAAGAGTGGGCGTCGATTACGGACGACCTTTGGGTGAGAGGGGTGATTTCGGAAGGTCTAAGAATATCCTTCAAACGAAAGCCTCTGTTAACTCGAAGTCCAAAATGGACTCAACTTTCGTCAAATCCGCAGAAAAGAGACGCTCTGTTATCGGAGGTGCAGTCTCTTTTAATGAAGAACGCGGTAGAGGTCGTAGAAGACCAGGAAACACCGGGATTCTACAGCCATCTGTTTCTGGTTCCGAAACCAGACGGCTCGTTCCGTCCAGTCATAGATTTGAGCTGGATAAACAAGCTGATCATCGCTCCGAAATTTTATATGGAGACGATTCGGTCGGTCAGAGCGAGTATTCGGGTGAACGATTATGCTACAAGCATAGATCTCAAGGATGCGTACTTTCATGTCATGGTACATCCGACATTCAGAAAGTATCTACGCTTCGCAGTCCTAGGAGTTGTGTATCAATTCCGGGCGATGTGCTTCGGATTGAACCTAGCACCCTGGGCTTTCACTCGGGTAATGAACTCGGTAATGATGTATTTCCGAGCTCATTCGTCTGCGGTAACGTCGGCCTACCTGGGCGACATTCTTCAGAGGTACGGCAACGAGTTAACGCTTCAGAACGATGTGCAGAATCTGCTTCTATTGCTCCGACGTCTCGGTTTTGTTATAAACGAGGAGAAGTCGGATCTGGTGCCGTCCAAGTCATTCACTCATCTGGGAATGAGCTTCGAGACGCACAACAATCTCGTTCGTCTGCCGTTAACCAGAGCGAAATTATTCAGTTGTTACGCTCGCTATTGTCTTCATGCAGAGAAAGTCACAGCGAGGGAGTTTATGAGACTGATAGGTTTGTGCGGAGCCGCTGCGGATCTCATTCCGATGGGGCGGTTGCGCACTCGTCCTCTCCAAATTTTCTTAACTCAGAATTGGAGTGTGAAGATTAATTCGCTCGACATAGACGTTCTCTTGTCAGATCAAGTGAAACAAGAGATTCAGACTTGGGCAAACATTCAGTGGTTAACTCAGGGAGTTCCTCTGCAGTTGCCGGATCCGAGTTTTACCATTATGACGGATGCCAGTCAAACAGGTTGGGGTGCAACATTGATCCCAACGGATTCGAGATGCCAGGGTCTTTGGGATCCACAGTTCCTAAGCAAGCACATAAACATCAAGGAAATGATGTCAATTTGGCTTGCGTTACGTCATTGAATGGCCATTATTCACAAAGCTCATGTCCAAATTCTGTCCGACAATACGACAGTAGTGGCGTATATACAGAACCAGGGAGGCACTCATTCCGTTCCGTTATTCAATCTAACGGAGAGAATCCTTCTGTTTGCTCTAGAACATCAAGTTCTACTTTCGGTCCGTCATATACCGGGTCGTCTGAATGTACTAGCAGACTCCCTTTCACGGAAGGGTCGCTTGTTGCCGTCGGAGTGGACTCTCAACAAACAAGTATTCAATCAGATTTGCTACCAGTGGGAACGGCCAATGATAGACTTATTTGCGACACATCTCAACAATCAGTTGCAGACGTATGTGTCACCGTGCCCGGATCCAAGAGCATTTGCAGTAGACGCTCTATCGATCTCATGGGACGGAATGATAGGATATGCATATCCTCCAGCGCCGTTGATTCAGCAAATGTTGCTAAAGATAAAACAATCTCAGTGCAAGATTCTGTTGGTAGCATCTCTGTCTCCACAGAGACCGTGGATAAATCTACTCAGGTGTCTGTTGTGGGACCTACCGCGAAAGCTTCCTCCACGGGAGGATCTTCTTTCGCAGGGGAAACCGCGTCGACTTCATCACAACCCGCAAGGTCTCAACCTTCACGTTTTTCCGTTGTGCGGTCCTTCTTGCATGGCAAGCTCTTTACAGGACGAGCAGTGGCCGCGATTTCTAACTGTAGGAGGACCTCCTCTTCGCTAAATTATGCGGCTAAGTGGAAGGTTTTTCGTCGTTGGTGTAGGGATCATTCTGTTGATATTTTTGATCCCTCCATACCAGATGTTGCAAACTTTCTTGTATACATGTTTGACGAAATCAAACTGCAGCCTGTTACTATTAAGGGTTATAGGTCTATGTTATCTGATACCTATGCACATCACGATAGTTTACAAATTGGATCTAATGTCTCTTTATCTAAGTTAGTTAGAAACTTCTCGATAAATAGACCCAGAACTCTTAGGTTAATTCCTAAGTGGAATTTAGCTTGGGTTCTTCTTAAACTTAAGGAAAAGCCATTTGAGCCTCTTGGGACAGTAAATTTCAAATTCTTGTCTTATAAGACAGCTTTTCTCTTAGCTTTCTCTTCTGCTAGAAGAGTCAGTGAGCTTCATGCACTATCGGTGGACGATTCTCACTATCGTAGTGTCGGGAACACTATCACCTTCACTACTAATGTTGGATTTTTAGCTAAGAATCAGGCTCCTAATAAATATCCGGAACCTATTGTTATCAAGGCTCTTCCGTCTTCAGACGGGCGTAGGCCTTTACTCTGTCCTGTTAGAGCTTTACGCATTTATAAACAGAGATCTCAGTTTATCAGAAAGGGACGAAAACGTTTCTTTCTGTCTCTGATGCCTAATAGAAAGGACATTTCGGTCCATTCTATTGCTAGATGGATTCAATTAACTATCCGTACTGCTTATGAAAGTTTATCTTCTTCCCAGCAGTCTGTGCTTAAGATTTCGGTTCATGAAGTAAGAGCTCTTTCTATATCTTGGGCTTACGCTAATAGTGTGGCTATTACAGATTTAATGAAGGCTGCTTATTGGTCTCAGCCATCCACATTCACGAATTTTTATCTCAGAAATATTGAGTCCATTTCTGGAGACCTGCATTGTTTAGGTCCGTTATCTGTTGCTCAGAATGTCGTCCACTAAACAGTTGCAACTATAGTTATGCAGGCTTTCTGTTCCGGCAGTGACTCCGTCCTGCTGTCCTCTTCGCTCTGGGCTATTTGACCCAGGGCAAGGGGAAGGGGGGGGGGGGGGGTGTTCCCTTAGGTCACCTGCTTTATAGTGAAAGCAAGGGAATTCCTCCTCCGGAGTCAGTTATTCTGAGTCGTTTCCGGGATGGTTTTAAAGTGTAATATTAATGTTAAAAATTCATTCATGTCATATTTTTAAAGTGTAGCTCGGTGTGAAGCATTTGTATATGTCAAGTGTCAAACGGGCGTTAATATACAATCCTCGGACACTTTTAATGAATATAAAGAGTCTCAATTCTCTGGACTAACTTTATTTATTGGCTTACTTTAAAAATAATTAGTATAATGGGTTATACTGGATGTTAATAGAGAACATGAATGTTATTGTGCTCAATTATGAAGGGTATTGTATCTTTCTAATTTATCATAAAATAAGAAAGATACATGTAAAGCCTAATACTCCTTTTCTCCCTGAGGGGTTCACTCTATATTATATAGTTGAGCTTATTGGATGTTCCTCTATATCCTAGGCCCTCCAGCCTTTTTACTATTCAGCTAAGTCTGGGTCATTGGTACAGTATAAAAATGTTAAAAAATTTATAGTAATTTATATATTTTTTATACTTACCAATGACCCAGACGGGGATGGCCCTCCCAAGAGTTGGGAACTCTTACCTCCCCGCTGAGTACATAGCGCTGACCAGGCACTGCCAGTAAGAATGATGATTGGCGCCAATTTCGGAACGTCCTTGACACTGCGCATGCGCAGTGGGGGCAAAGTATGGAGGTCCTTTAGGACATGATTTCTTTTGGTTTTAGATGCAAATTTTGGGGATTGGGGGCAAAATTTGTGTTTGGCCCTAGATTTTTAAGAGTTAGCACCAGCTAAGTCTGGGTCATTGGTAAGTATAAAAAATATACAAATTACTATACATTTTTTAACTTTCATGCAATGTACACCTTTTTGATTTTTATTGGTATTTTAATGGAAACTGTATTTCCGTATACTGCAAAATAAAGTTCCATTCATTCATTCATTTAATATATTAACTATTTGACTCCATGTGATGGACATGACATTTAATGTACCAGCCGCGAGCTTATTTTGTGACCTCACTATGCCGAGCACACGCAAAACTGTCGGCGACTCGGCATATTATGCAGGTATTTAATTTCGATTCGGAAACGCCCAATACCTTGAAACAGATACGTACACGTGAACTAGAATGAATATTCACGCGCAAAACGCTCTTACCACACCGCATAAACAGAACGGACTTTTAGTAACGTTTTACTGCTAAACAAAAACGAACTGTTTTATCCAGTTTCCACATTAATTGCTGAATTACTCCTTTTGGGAACCTCGGGCGGTTGAAGTTGTGCTTGTTTATTGTGGTTAACAAATTTTGTTCTCTGGAAAAATAGGACCTGGTATCCAAAGCCTGGGCTAAAAACAACCTAAAGCGGGCACATAGGTATAAATGATTGGCTAATCTTCACTTCATGCCCATGTCGTGGGCACGATATAACCATCAATGCTGAAAGTGATCGTAATCACCAATATATAAATAAACAATTGAATTAAAAGTTACTTCCAGAAAACATTTCCTTCCACTTCAGCAACTGTAATGCAGTGCCCTCTCCTGAAAAACATTGATTCAAAATATTCCTTCTTGGAAACCAAGAGTATTTTCAGATTGCTGCGATTTTAAATTTGAATTTATATTTTTAATAATTATGAAAGCTGTTTGTGCCATGTTGTTAATTCGTTCAACTTTAGAAAATATATGAAAATACGTTTATTATTATGTACGTTTTCTCTGTTCCTTATTTATTTTATTTCTTTGTTCAACATTTCATGACAAATAAGTATGATATTATATGTTATATTAAACAAAATAGTTCCATCTACTTCTAGTTTTTTAGTGATAATTACACACATAAATACTGGACAGTTATGCTCAACAAGGCTTTACATTTGCACGAGGCCAGTTGGCCCAAGATCCATATTCAGCTCCGTTGTTTTTTTTTATCAGCCCCCACCCCTCCCCTACCTCCCTCAAATTCTGTAACAAGAAATGGCCTAGTGATTTATAACAAACCTCAGAGAAACCCAATTATGCTCAACCAGGCTTTACATCTGCTCGAGGCCAGTTGGCCCAAGATCCATATTCAGCTCCGTCATTTTTTATCAGCCCGCCAAAATTATGTAACAAGAAATTACGGATGCCGTACCAAGTCACCTAGTGCTCTATAACAACTCTAAGAAAAACCCAAAACCTGTATTAAATTGTCAGATTGCTTCAAAGACACCATATGCGATTCATTTGAATATTATTGATAAATCGACCAGAGCCGTGTACATGTGTGAAAGGAATGCAAGTCCTCGGGAAAAGTAGTCTCTCAGGTCTATAATTTCGCGGAATTATAGTCATAGGCCTAACATTTCTGGAAATAGTAGTCCAGCGGACATTTATTCCTAGAAATGTTAGACCTGGGACTACAATTCCGCGAAAGTATAGTCCAGATGGACTACTTTTTCTGAGGACTTGCATTCATTCCAAACCTGCATATTATCAAGAAAACCATATTATGCAACTTATCATGGAACGAGCTCAATAAGCTCGTTCTAATAAGCGGTCGCACGGACCTTTTTTGGTACAGATTCTCTTAGAATTTTGATCTAAATAGTGTCAGGTAGTGCTATAAAGTCCCTATGGGATGTGCTGGATTATACTAGAGTATGTCCCTCGAGCTAGAACCTTTGGTTCCTACCTATAATTACCGAAATGAGTCAGAGAATCACCGGAAATCACCGAAACAGACCTGGTACGGCTCCTCACTTTTACAGACATATCCCTGGCCCGGATTCTCTTAGAACCCTACTGGAAAGACTACTACTACTACTACTACTACTACAGCTGCTACTGCTACTAATACTGCACCAGCCACCACAACCATCCCTACTACTACTATTACTGCTAATACTACTACTACCCCCTACTAATACTAGTACTACTACGACTATTAATCCCACTACGTATGCGTACTTACTACTACCCATTCCTGACTACTTAGAGCATCTTCTGTTTATCCTCTAACCTATTCCCATCATACAGGGGTCTGTACTGCCTGTGTAATGACTTCTATCTGCTGTAGTGTACTAATTAATGATTATCCGTACCTGCCTCTGAATGGCCCTTACCTTAGTTGATTCATTCCTTCTTTGACCAGTTCTACCTGTGATATGACTGCTGTCTTATCTAGTCTACATATTTTTGGATATTCCTGACTTCCCCAAGCTACTCTACCCGTGTACCTTAGTGGATTCAAATCTTTCTTAGCCTGTTCTGTGGTGATATCACTGCTATCTACTCCAGTCTACCCATATCCGTCTATGTATGGCTCTATACCCACCCGTCCTCTTGACCTGGGTTGCTGTACCGTTGCTGGTCCGCTTTTAGTTCTTATTACTGCTAATACACCAGTTGCCTGATATGACCGTTTGTTGGTACGTAATGTTAGGTTATGTTGTGTTGTGTGGGTAAGCTTGGTTGGCTAGTACAGTAGAGTAGGATGGGTGTTTATACCTATGTTGATCTACTATTAGCACTTAGCAACGCTCATCCATCTAATACCTTATGTCATTGTGTGGTTGGAATAGGTCGTATGTAATGTTTGGTTATGGTGGTTTTGTAGGTATGCTTCGTTGTCTGGTAAAGCCGTATAGGATGAACTGTCTGTACGCCTGTTGGTCTATTTTTATCCCTTATACCACTACTGCTTTTCTACTACTGATACTACTATCTGCTACTACTACAACTACTACTGATACTACTACTATTGCTACTGCTACTACCACTGACACTACTACTACCCACTACCACTACCAATATTACTACCTACCAAACACTAGCACTACTACTACTACCAACACTACTACTGCTACTACTAATTCTACTACGGCCCCTACTACTTCTAAAACTGCCAATACTACTGATATTACTGCTACTTCTACTAGTCCTGCTACTTTAGATCACCCCCAAAACATATAACCCATATCTGTCTATACAGTCCCTTGACCAAATGGAAGCGCCAATGGCCTTTGACTTTCTCTGTTTAGACCAAGAGGAGTCATACGAAAAAAATTACTGCTGGAGTAAATACTCCTACTACTCTTCGACACATCTCGGTAAAAAAGGATTCTTGTTTCTAGTCAGATTGGGATTTCTTGGAAGGTGGTTAGTGATTTTGTCAAATGAACTTAAGAGCGATGAGAATAAGTACTCCTAGGAGTAAATACTCCTGCGACTCCTCAACTCATCTGTTTGGAGTAACAAGAGTAATGAGATAATTACTTCTGGAGTAAATACCCCCACTACTCTTCGACTCATCTCGTTAAAAAAGGATTCCACGACCAGCCACTAGAAATGGATTTTGTGTAAAGGATTCCACGGAACGTGTGCTTGATGTCTGATGGAATGTGATGGTGGTCTAGTACATAATGTGAGCACATCACATACAACACATTAGGCCATTCTGAATGTGCCGATATGTGCCTGTGTGAAAATGCATTATGTGCGTAAATCACATACCGCACCTAGACACATACGAAGAAAAAAAAGATTCCTAACCGATTCCGTAAAATAGGATTCCTAGTCGATTCCGTAAAATAGGATTCCGTGATATGGAATAAAATTCAATCGAACATATCCCAGAACATACCCCCATCTTATAAGAAGCCTTCCAGCTCATAGCAACCATTTGTCACCATATAAATCAAGATGACGGCCTCCAGTATACAAAATGGACGACGGAAACGTCTATTACCACAACAACAAGTGCTGCGCATGCGCACTAACACCACATATTACTATGGGGATGACGTCACACGATGGCCGCTCACGCGCGCTACCATGACAACCAAGATGACGACCCAGGCAACGTGACTATGACATTACTTCGGGGGTTATCCGCGGGGTCATCCAGATAGGTGTTGAAGATTGCGAGCTATACTACTACTAAATTTATATATTTTTAGTTGCAGTCTAGCTGCCATCATTCTGCTATAATACATTTGTCACTCCTTCGGGCAGCAGTCAACTTATTCCGATAGATATGCTATATATATTATATGGAGACACTCCAGCAAATTTTTTAACAATCAAGTCTGATGCCAAATCATTTTGTGCACGTATTAGTCACATGCGAAACGTGCTTGTCAGCATGGCCTGGGCGGGGGTGGAAGGCTGCCCCCCCCCCCCCCCCTCTCGCCCTTGGTTTGGAAAAAAAAATTCTGGCTGTTTTCATTTTTTTCTGGCAAGTTTTGGGTTGCCCGACAAAAATATGAAAACTACTCGGAATAATCGATTTTTACCAGGCAAGTTCAGGCAAGTTTTGGTTGCCCCCCAAAAATTATCAAAACTACTCGAAAGAATCTATTTTCACTATGCAACATTCGACCTTTGTCTGTCCGAACAAAAAAATTGAAAACAGCCCTAAAAATTGGCTTTTTCTTGAATCGTGTGTGTGAGTTTTGGGTGGGGTGTTGAACTTGCACAAAAATATATATATATGGCCCCAAAAAGTGACTGGTTTCCTCCTTAATTACAAGGTTGGAAAGGCAGCCGGTGGGTGGGTGGAGCACTAGGATCGGTCTCATGCCACCGCATGGTTTTAAATTTCTCTCGGACCGCACCAACGGGGAGGGAGTGGCCTCGACGGTGCTCGCGGAATCACTTTTAGGGCAAAATCTTCCAGCCCCCCGCCCCCCCCCCCCCCCCCCCCCCCCACGGCCCGTGCGCCTATGCTTGCCCAATGACATGCAGTGGTACATGTGTTTGGTAAAAGTAAACCAAGTCTTGCAAAGTTGTAGACTTTATAACACGTGTCTGTCGTGAATTGGATTGGGTATTTGTACAAATGTATCGACAAAAACATTGTAATTGATGCGTTGTTTCCACCTTACCCTTTCACGTAATGTGGCATCACGACTAAATAGAAGATGATAAAAATATGGAAACAAAGTCTTAAAGTGGTTCCTGGTGGAATGATTCCTATCAGTGGCCGTTGGGCAGTGTAGGTATTTAATGGGCAATTGAAACAATAAAAATATTCAGATGTAATAGGAATAGCATGAAAACGGTTTCACAACCTCAATTAATTCTATCTTCTTGCAGCTGTCGGCTTCACTTATTTACTGCTCCATAATCAACGAGGTCACAAAGTGCAGAATATAGGCTGTTTAGAACCTAAAGAAAGTTTTGAGAAGACAGAATTTGTCTGGCCTGGACGCTCAGATGGATGGGGTGGGGTGGTGGTGGGTGTGGGTGGGTGGTTGGGGTGGGGTGTATACAAGCCACGATATTTTCGTCCACCAATCCTTAATATTTTCCTGTACAGAGTATCTCACTGAGTGTCACTATTTTTCAGTATGTAGGCTACATACGTGTAGGATCAGGGTGTGTGTTGACTCATTGGCTAGAGCATCGGACAAGAGATCGGAAGGTCAACTGTTCGGTAATGATCAGCGTCATCTGTGTTGAGTACACGCAGAAGACACTTAATCCCGATTGCCCACGTGGAGACCCGGTGTCGTTGTGTACTAAGGCATCCTGTACTTTGATGCTGCACGTTGCATCTACCTCAGCTAATCCTGCTATTGCCGGGTTACGAGTACTTGGCGGCTGCTCGTCAATGCACTGGGGCTCTCTCCGGATTGTCCGGCTCTTTCTCCACCGGTAAAATTAACCGTCATGACATGACCGTGGCTACTTAAGTGTTGTTAAACCCCAATATAAAATGTGTATAGGACAGATGCTTCACTCATTATTGCTAGTATATGTTTGTCATATTTATGTTATGCTATTTTAAATACAATCTATAAACAGTGAACATAAATTCATGACTCGCTTCCCAAGTTGTAGAAAGATATACAGGACATCATATTTTCTCTCACCTCCAGTCTTTTTGAGTCAAAGTCGCGCCATGATTATGTATTGTAATAAAGAAATGAGAAAAAAAGTTGACAAGACAGAGCGACACAAACATTTACGGCAAAATCACCAATAAGGTTGGTTATTAATGCTTGGTTAAGCTGTAAAAACAGGCTCGTAGACACCATGCAATGGGTGTGTGACGGCGAGTTAACATCATAATCAAAACTAAGGGCGTGATCTCATCCGTTTAGTTTTTATTTCACCCAGATGGAGGCTATTACGGACACAATCTTAGGACGTATGGAATGTAGTCCGGGTACCTTCAGCAATATATCATGCGATGTCCCCATAATGTTACATTAAGAAGACATATACAATGTATACATTTAATATATAATATCAGGTCGTCTTAATGTTACATTAGGATACCATATATATTTCATAATATCCAGTACTCTTTATGTCCCATAATCACATTAGGATTGTACCGTTGCGTGTTTGCCACCAGTTCATTGTGATTGGATATGTCTTGTCGTGTTGTTGAACGTGAACACGATTGTAACTTTTCCAGCGTTGAACAATGGTGGATAAAGGTCATATTCAGACAAAACATTGAAATGGGGGGGGGGGGGGGGGGGGGGGGGGTGATGGTACGATTGATATCGTGACCTTCGTATACCCCGGCCTCTTACTAAAAAAATCTCACCTGAATTTATCCATGAGTATAACCAGTTTACAATGTGCAGAATCTTATAGCAATCTTAATGAGATTGTTTTGGGCTGAAATATTCCTGACTCGGTTGCCTAGGCGACTAGAATATATGCAGGCGACCATATTTCCACCATCTTCAATATTTCTTTTCCATGTAATTTCCCCCCGAATGTCATCAACATGCGGTGTATGGACTATGTACATTCTTAATAAGAATGTTTCTGAGAAAAGATGTTCCTGAGTCGGATGACCAGGGGCAGAGAGTGGGATGGTTTGGGATTATGCAAGCAAGGACATCTTATGTCACTCTCAGTAAACATAATATGTCTGTAGTGACACCACTATACAGAATATTGAGTATCTATAGTCTAAATAAGACTATTTTTTGAGAAGAGAGAATTTGTTTGTCTTGCCTGGGCGCTCAGATGAGAGGGGGTGGGGGTGGGTGTCAGTGGGGATGGGGTGCTGAGGTTGCTGAGGTTGGGGTTTGGGGGTTCAATGCAGGCCACGATATTTTTCTCCACCATACCTTAATATTTTCCTGAACCGAGTATCTCACTGAGTGTCACTATTTTTCAGAATGTAGGCGACGTACGTGTAGGATCAGGGTGTGCAGTGACTCATTGGCTGGAGCATCGGACAATAAACCGAAAGGTCAACTGTTTGATAATGACCGGCGTCATCTGTGTTGAGTTCACGCAGAAGACAGTTAATCCTGATTGCCCACGTGGAGGCCCGATGTCGTTGTGTACTAAGGCATACTGTACTTTGATGCTGCACGTTGCATCTACCTCAGCTAACCCTGCTTCTGCCGGGTTAGTAGGTTGGAGTAACTTGGCATTTGCTCGTCAATGCACTGGGGCTCTCTCCGTATTGTCCTGTTCTTCATCCACCTGTAAAATTGACCGCCATGACATGACGTGGCTATTTAAGTGTTGTTGAACCCCAATATAAAATTTGTATAGGACCAATCAAATGCTTCACTCATTATTGCTAGTAAATGTTTGTCATATTCATGTTATGCTATTTTAAGTACAATCTATAAAAAGTCAACAACAATTTATGACTCACTTCCCACGTTGCAGGAAGATATGCAGGACATCATATTTTTTCCCACCTCAAGTCTTTTTGAGTCAAAGTCGCGCCATCATTATGTATTGTAATAAACAACTTGGAAAAAAGGGTTGACAAGATAGAGCGACACAAACATTTACAGCAAAATCGCCAATAAGGTTGGTTATTAATACTTGGTTAAGCTGTAAAAACAGGCTAGTACACACCATGCAATGGGTGTGTGAGGGCGAGTCTGCATCACAATGAAAACTAAGGGCATGATCTCATCCGTTTAGTTTTTATTTCACCCAGATGGAGGCTATTACGGACACAATCTTAGGTCGTATGGAATATAATCCGGGTACCTTCAGCAATATATCATACGAAGTTCCCATAATGCTACATTAAGAAGACATATATATATTTAATATACAATATCAGGTCGTCTTAATGTTATATTAGGATGCCATATATATTTCATAATATCCAGTTCTCTTTCTGTCACATTAGGATTGTACGTTTGCGTGTTCATCGTGATTGGTTATGTCTTATCGTGTTGTTGAACGTGAACACAATTATAACATTTCCAGCGTTGAACAATGGTGGATAAAGGTGATATTCAGATAAAACATTGAAAGTTTGGTAAGGCGGGGGAGGGAGGGGGGGGGGGGGGTTACCATTGATATCGTGACCTTCCGGGCTCTTACTAAAAACTCTAACCTGATTTTTTCCATGAGTGTAATCAATATGCAAGTTTAGGCTATGCACAATCTTATAGCAATCTTAATGAGATTGTTTTGGGCTGAAATATTCATGACACAGACGCCTAGGTGACTAGAATATATGCAGGTGTCCATATTTCCACCATCTTCATTATTCCTTCTCAACATAATTCCTCTCCGAACGTCATCTACATGCAGTGTATGGACTATGAGCAATCTTAATAAGAATGTTTCGGAGAAAAGATTTTCCTGAGTCGGATGACCAGGTACAGAGAGTGGGAGGGATTAGAGCTATGCCAGCCAGGATATCTTCTGTCATTCTCAGCAAACATAATGTGTCTGTTATTGGCACCACTATGCAGAATATTGGCTATTTACAATCTAAATAAGAAATAAGAATGTTTTGAGAAGAGAAAAGTTTCTTGGGGTTGGACGCTCAAATTGGGGGGGGGGGGGGGTGGTAGTGGAATGGGTGTATTCAAGCCATGATATTTTCCTCCTCCATACCCTAATATTTTCCTGAACAGAGTATCTCACTGAGTGTCACTATCTTTCAGTATGTAGGCTACGTACGTGTAGGATCAGGGTGTGCGGTGACTCATTGGCGAGAACATCGGACAAGAAACCAAGAGGTCAACTGCGATCATGCTCGGCGCCACGTGTGTTAAGTCCACGCAGAAGACACTTAATCCCGATTGCCCACGTGGAGACCCGCTGTAGTTGTGTACTAAGGCATACAATACTTCGATGCTACTCGTTGCATCTTCCACAGCTGCCCCTGCTTCTGTCGGGTTAGTAAGTTGGACAACTTGGCGGCTGCTCGTCAATGCACTGGGGCTCTCTCCGGATTGTCCGGCTCTTCTTCCACCCGTGAATTTCACCATCATGACATGACCTTGGCTATTCAAAGTGTTGTTAAACACAAATATAAACATTGTATAGTAGGAATCAAATGCTACACTTATTATGCTAGTACATGTTTGTCATATTTATGTTACATGTATGCTATTTTAAATACAATCTACAAAAAGTGAACAAAAATTCATGCCTCGCTTCCCAAGTTGTAGGCAGAACATAATATTTTCTCCCATCTCAAGTCTTTTTGGTTCAAAGTCGCGCCTTGATTTTGTGAGAAAAAAGGTTGACAAGATAGAGCGACACAAATATGTACAGCTAAATCACCAATAAGGATGGATATTATTGCTTGGTTAAGCTGTAAAAAACAGACTCGAAGACACAATGCAATGGGTGTGTGACGGCGAGTCAACACCACAACCAAAAGTAAGGGCGTGATCTCACCCGTCTAGTTTTTATTTCACCCAGATGGAAGCTGTTACGGACACAATCTTAGGGCGCACGAAAAGTGGTCGAGGTAACTTCGGCAACATATCACACGAAGTCCCCATAAAGTTACATTAAGAAGACATATATATATTTAATATATAATATCAGGTCGTCTTAATGTTACATTAGGATGCCATATATATTTCATAATATTCAGTTCTCTTTATGTCGCATTAGGATTGTACCTTTGCGTGGTGGCGCCAGTTCGTCGTGAGTGTTTATATCTTATCGTGTTGTACGTTAACACAATTGTAGCATTCTCAGCATTGAACAATGAAGGATAAAGGTGATATTCAAGGAAAACGTTGAAAGGGGTGGTGGGGACGGGAAGGTAGGATATCTGATATCGCGACCTTCCTATCCCCCAGCCCCCGTGCTGAAAAATCTCACCAGAACATTTTCTTGTGTGTAATCAATATGCAATGTTTAGGCTATGCACAATTTTAAGCCACCCTCAATGAGATTGTTTTGGGCTGAAATTTTCATGACTCAGGTGCCTAGGCGAGGAGAATATATGCAGGCGATCATATTTCCACCATCTTCAATATTTCTTCTCAACATAATTCCTCTCCGAACGTCATCAACATGCAGTGTGTGGACTATGTACAATCTTATTAAGAATGTTTTGGAGAAAAGACTTTTCTGACAGTGATGCCGAGGTGCATTGAGTGGGAGGGGCTAGGGATATCCAATTCAAGATATCTTCTATCACTCTTAGCAAACTTGAGATGTCTGTTAGTCAGATCACTATGCAGAATATTGGCTATTTACAATCGAAATAAGAAAGTTTCCAGAAGACAGAATGATTCGGGCCAGGACGCTCAGATAGGGCGGGGAGGAGGGGGTGGTGGTGGTTGGGATGTGTGTGTGCAGGCCTCGATATTTTCCTCCACCATACCCTAATATTTTCCATAATAGGGTATCTCACTGAGTGTCATTATTTTTCAGTCTGTGGGCTACGTATGTTTAGCATTGGGGTGTGCGATAGTTCATTGGCCAGAGCATCGAACAAGGACAACCGTTCGATCATGACCAGCGCCATCTGTGTTGAATCCACGCAGAATACACTTAATTCCGATTGCCCACGTGGAGGCCCGATGTCGTTGTGTACTAAGGCATACTGTACTTCGATTCTGAACGTTGCATCCACCTCAGCTAATCCTGCTATTGCCGGGTTAGTGGGGGCGAGGGCGGGCGTAAGTGGTATGGGTGCATGCAAGCCATGATATTTTCCTATTCCATACCCTCGCTTCCAAGTTGCAGAAAGATCTGCAAGATATAATATTTTCTCCCATCTCAGTTTTTTTGGGGTCAAAGTCGCGCCTTGATTATATATTGTAATAAACAACTTAGAAAAAAGGTTGACAAGATAGAGCGACACAAACATGTACAGCTAAATCTTCAGTAAGGTTGGTTATAAATGCTTGCTTAAGCTCTTAAAATCAGGCGCGTAGACAGCATGCAATGGGTGTGTGGCGGCGAGTCAACACCACAACCGAAACTTATGGCATGATCTCATCCGTCTAGTTTTTATTTCACCGAGATGGAAGCTGTTACGGACACAATCTTAGGGTGTACGGAAAGTGGTCCGGGTACTTCGGCAAAATATCATATGAAGTCCCCATAAAGTTACATTAAGAAGACATATATATATTTAATATATAATATCAGGTCGTCTTAATGTTACATTAGGATGCCATATATATTTCATAATATCCAGTATTCGTTATGTCGAATTAGGATTGTACCTTTGCGTGTTTGCCGCCAGTTCATCGTGAGTGGTTATATCTTATCGTGTTGCTGTACGTGAACGCAAGTGTAGCATTCCCAGCATTGAACAATGAGGGATAAGGGTGATATTCAGAGAAAATGTTGAAAGGGGTGGTGGGTGCCAGGTAGCTTTGATATCGTGACATTCCTATCCCCTAGCCCCTGTGCTAAAAAATCTCACCAGAACTTTTTCTTCAGTGTAATCAATATGCAATGTTTAGGCTATGCACAATTTTATAGCACTCTCAATGAGATTGTTTTTGGCTGAAGGTTTCATGACTGAGGTGCCTAGGCGAGGAAAATATATGCAGGCGACCATATTTCCACCATCTTCAATATATCTTCTCAACATAATTCCTCTCCGAACGTCATCAACATGCAGTGTATGGACTATGTACAATCTTAATAAGAATGTTTTGGAGAAAAGACTTTTCTGAGAGTGATGCCGAGTGGATTGAGTGGGAGGGGCTAGAGATATCCAATTCAAGATATCTTCTGTCACTCTCAGCAAACACAATATGTCTGTTAGTCAGATCACTATGCAGAATATTGGCTATTTACAATATGAATAAGAAAATTCCGAGAAGACATAATTTTTCAGGCCAGGACGCTCAGATGTGTGTGTGTGTGTGGGGGGGGGGGGGGGGGGGGGTGTATGCAGGCATCGATATTTTCCTCCACCATACCCTAATATTTTCCTGAATAGAGCATCTCACTGAGTGTAATTTTTTTTCAGTATGTGGGCTACGTATCGGGTGGTTTAGCATTGGGGTGTGCGGTAGTTCATTGGCCAGAGCATCGAACAAGAAACCGAAAGGACAACCGTTCGATCATGACCGGCGCAATCTGTGTTGAGTCCACGCAGAATACACTTAATTCCGATTGCCCACGTGGAGGTCCAATGTCATTGTGCACTAAGGTATACTGTACTTCGATTCTGAACGTTGCATATACCTCAGCTAATCCTACTATTGCCGGGTTTGTGGGGGTGGTCGGCGGGTGTACGTGGTATGGGTGTATGCAAGTCATGATATTTTGCTGCTCCATACCCTCGCTTCCCAAGTTGCAGAAAGATATGCAAGATGTAATATTTTCTCCCATCTCAATTCTTTTGGGGTCAAAGTTGCGCCTTGGTTATGTATTGTAATAAACAACTGAGAAAAAAAGTTGACAAGATAGAGTGACACAAACATGTACAGCTAAATCTCCAATGAGGTTGGTTATTAATGCTTGCTTAAGATCTTAAAAACAGGCTCGTAGACAGCATGCAATGGGTGTGTGGCAGCGAGTCAACACCACAACCAAAACTAATGGCGTGATCTCATCCGTCTAGTTTTTATTTCACCGAGATGGAAGCTGTTACAGACACAATCTTAGGGTGTTCGGAAAGTGGTCCGGGTAACTTCGGTAATATATCATACAAAGTCCCCATAAAGTTACATTAAGAAGACATATATATATTTAATATATAATATCAGGTCGTCTTAATGTTACATTAGGATGCCATATATATTTCATAATATCCAGTACTCGTTATGTCGAATTAGGATTGTATCTTTGCGTGTTTGCCGCCAGTTCATCGTTATATCTTTTCGTGTTGTTGTACGTGAACGCAATTGTAGCATTGAACAATGAGGGATAAAGGTGGTATTCAGAGAAAATGCAAGACATAATATTTTCTCCCATCTCAATTCTTTTGGGCTCAAAGTCGCGCTTTGATTATGTATTGTAATGAACAACTGAGAAAAAAAGCTTGACAAGATAGAGCGACACAAACATGTACAGCTAAATCTCCAATAAGGTTGGTTATTAATGCTTGCTTAAGCTCTTAAATACAGACTCGTAGACAGCATGCAATGGGTGTGTGGCGGCGAGTCAACACCACAACCGAAACTAAGGGCGTGATCTCATCCGTTTAGTTTTTACTTCATCGAGATGGAAGCTGTTACGGACACAATCTTAGGTTGTACGGAAAGTGGTCCGGATAACTTCGGCAATATATCATACGAAGTCCCCATAAAGTTACATTAAGAAGACATATATATATTTAATATATAATATCAGGTCGTCTTAATGTTACATTAGGATGCCATATATATTTCATAATATCCAGTACTCTTTATGTCGAATTAGGATTGTACCTTTGCGTGTTTGCCGCCAGTTCATCGTTATATCTTATCGTGTTGTACGTGAACGCAATTATAGCGTTCCCAGCGTTAAACAATGAGGGATAAAGGTGATATTCCGAGAAAATGTTGAAAGGGGTGGTGGGGGCGGGGGCCAGGTAGCTTTGATATCGTGACCTTCCTATCCCCCAGCCCCTGTGCTAAAAAATCTCACCAGTACCTTTCCTTGAGTGTAATCAATATGCAATGTATAGGCTATGCACAATTTTATTGCACTCTCAATGAGATTGTTTTAGGCTGAAATTTTCATGACTCAGGTGCCAAGGAGAGGAGAATATATGCAGGCGACCATATTTCCACCATCTTCAATATTTCTTCTCAACATAATTCCTCTCCGAATGTCATCAACATGCAGTGTATGGACTATGTACAATCTTATTAAGAATGTTTTGGAGAAAAGACTTTTCTGACAGTGATGCCGAGGTGCATTGAGTGGGAGGGGCTAGGGATATCCAATTCAAGATATTTTCTGTCACTCTTAGCAAACATAATATGTCTGTTAGTCAGATCACTATGCAGAATATTGGCTATTTACAATCGAAATAAGAAAGTTTCGAGAAGACATAATTTTTTCGGGCCAGGACGCTCAGATAGGTCGGGGAGGGGGGTGGGGGTGTCGGTGGTTGGAGTGTGTGTTTGCAGGCCTCGACATTTTCCTCCACCATACCCTAATATTTTCCTTAATAGAGTATCTCACTGTGTGTCATTATTTTTCAGTGTGTGGGCTACGTATGTTTAGCATTGGGGTGTGCGGTAGTTCATTGACCAGAGCATCGAACAAGAAACCAAAATGACAACCGTTCGATCATGACCAGCGCCATCTGTGTTGAGTCCACGCAGAAGACACTTAATTCCGATTGCCCACGTGGAGGCCCAATGTCATTGTGTACTAAGGCTTACTGTACTTCGATTCTGAACGTTGCATCTACCTCAGCTAATCCTGCTATTGCCGTGTTAGTTGGGGTGGGGGTAAGTGGTATGGGTGCATTCACGCCATGATATTTTCCTCCTCCATACCCTAATATTTTCCTGAACAGAGTTTCTCACTGAGTGTCGTCAATTTTTAGTAGGTGGGCTGCGTATGTATAGGATCGCGGAGTGCGGTAGCTCATTGGCTAGAGCATTGGACATGAAACTGAAAGGTCACCCGTTTGATCATGACCGGCGTCACATGTGTTGGGTCCAAGTAGAAGACTTTATCCCGGTTGCCCATGTGGGGTACGGTGTCGTTTACTAAGGCATATGGTACTTCAATGCTGCACATGCCCTCAACCGCAGCTCACCCTTTTTCTGTCGGGTTCGTAATTTGGAGAACTTCTCCGTTGCTCGTCAGTGTTCGGTGGTTCTTTCCGGATTGTCTGGCTCTTTCTACACCTGTGAAACTATCCACCATCACACGACCTTGATGTTAAATATGTTGTAATATCCCAATATAAAATATGTGTTGGACCAATCAAGTACTTCACTCATTATTGCTAGTACATGTTTGTTCATATTTATGTTGTGATGTTTTAAACATATTCTATCAAAACTCAACCAAATTCATGACGACGCTTATAGTGCTGTAAGAAAATATGCAGCCCACAATATTCTCTCCTATCTCAAGTTTTTAGGTCAAGATAGCGCCATGTACATTGCCTTAAAAAGACTGGGAAAACAGGTTAATATGATTGAGAAGCAGGGCCGTCGAAGGGGAGGGGGAGATGGGCTGAGACGGGCGCTCTGTAACAATACCGGGTCCGGGGTTATTGGGGTCCGATCCCTGGGTGCGATTGACCTTTAACACGGACAAACAAATATAATATTTCAGGCTGTTGTGTTTGTGGCAATTTATCAACAATTTTATGTTACGCCAATTGCGCCCCCCCCCCCCTCCCCCACCCTTCGCGAGAATAAGTGGCCATGTGTAAGTTCCCAAGCTTTTATTATGGCTAAAAATCAAGGAACCCTTTCACACCCTGTAAAAAACGTTCCGGCCCCCATCGACGAGGTGGCGACAATCCCTATCATGCTCGCCCCCAAATTGCCACTTCGTGGCTCATTTGATCGCAGCAGACACACCACGCAACTACAAAGTTTCATAGTGTTGTAGTTACGTTGTATGTTTGCAGGGATGCCACGGGAAAGGATCGAACCGTCGACCTCTCGGTTTTAAGTTCAATGCGATGCACGAGTTAATGTTTACTGAACAAATGCTGATGTATTCAGCCTATTGTAAGGTGCTTTTAAAGTGTAAACACGAGATATTCCAATGCTCTAGCGATTTCCCCTGGGATAGTTAGGCATTTCCAGATATCCAGTTCAAGAATATCTTTCTATTTGAATACAAAATAAAGAGACCTCAAATAAACATATTTATAATAATACGGCCGGAACAAAACCTAAAAAAATGGGGTGGAGAGGAGAGGGTTTTGCCATCACTCACCCAATTATTGCTTTGGAAGGTAAATTAATTTTTTCAGGAAGCGAAGTTCTTGTTTTGAGAAGAGAAGTTTATATTGACACGGGTCTCCCCCAAAACAACCTCACGGAGACTTATACAATATCAATATAGAAAAAGTCTACGTAATGTATGTTTCGGGGAAAGAAAACATTAGGGGGTCGCCATGATGGGGACATGGGTAATATATCTCGTTTTTTTCCGTCATATCGTACATTGCTTCACAATTAAAACACCGGTTTGTTTAAAGGGTTAATAATGCTGACAGGCTTGTAAATAGGATGTATAGAAAGCAATGTCCCCATAAGGGCGGTTTTTTTACCATGTCCCCTTAATGTATGTTACAAGGTTATATATATATATATATATATATATATATAAATATAAATGTGTCCGTGATTGAAAATTAGAGGTTCCAGCCTCTAAGTATCAGCCATTGAATTTGGTCTATTACTGTATAACTATACATTCAAATGTAGGTTTTCTGATTCATGTAAATAGCAACTGGCATAGTCTCTTTCTGTAACTGACAGTTTCTCATAGTCAGTTCTATTTCGAATTTAAAATGATTACCAGCATCTCATTATTATAAGCCATCTATGGCATTTATTGGAATTGTAGACCGATTACAATACTGCCCGACCTAGCATTACGAACTACTAATACCAGCCATAAGATAATACAAAGGATGCGGAAGGTAAATAGTACTAATGTGGTAATAGACCAACAGACCATTCATCCTATACTGCCAGTCTAAACCACCAACGACTATCTCGCAATACCGCACTGGGCGACCATGCATTACCCCGATCCCCACAATACTGCGTGACATAGCTATAATTTGAAGGTCCAAGGGCTAATAGTATACCTACCTGGATATATACCATTACTTAAATATCACCTAGGGTAATTTAACACTAGCTGCGCCAGCAAATGTCCGGGTAATAGGGGACGATTCGTACGTGCTATACTACTTGCGTAGATGTGGTTTCGGAATCCATTGGTCGAAACTTGAGGGGTACAATACCCAATTGACTAAGACTCAATCTTTGTCACGCTTTAATATTTCCCACAGTTTGCCTGGCTTAACACTATAAGTTTAGTTGGCAGATACGGTGTCATATAGGCGAAGAGAAAACAATATTAGGTGAGGCAAAGTCGAACCTAATATTGTTTTCTCTGACCCGTATATGACACTAGCTGTATCTGCCAACTAAACGCCACGTAACGTATTTATTATGCACGGCATTCTAAAATGTTATTGGGGCAGTTAACTCAACGAATTGTTAAATGATGCGCACTTCTCGAAAAATGTAAACAACGCAGATGATATTTACATACGCAACAAGGGGAGTAATTTTGCTTCCCCATTCTAATTAATCACCCGTGACTTGTTCTATAACCGCCAATGTTTTGGGCTGGTTTGGCATTTTATTATAACAGTTTCATTCAATCAAATGCAATGTTTATACGACGAGGCTATTTCATATGGTGGGTCTTCTGTACGACTGCGCTGCAGCATGTTCGTACGTGTAAATTAAAAGCTGAGGCGTGTGGATAAAATGATAAAACAAAATGGCCGACGGGCACCTAGTATTAAATTAATATTGGGTGCTTTTCAGCTATCCTGAACCTAATATTTCGGAGTCTATGTCTCTTAGTAACTTCATTTGATTGGGTAAACAAATTACTAGCATAATAATAAGAGGTTGCAGTTCACGTTCATAGAATGTTCCGATAATATCCTGATCAATTGCGTCACGTGATTTATACACGAGAGGGTAGCGATTGGTTACAGTGCCATGAATGGTCCAATTTGGAGAATTAACTTTATCGAATAGATTTTTTAATTTACGGATACGTACATGTTTACCCTTTTTTTATTTGGGTTTTACAGTGTTTTTCTTTTTTTCTGTTGACAAATTGCGCCACTAACACTTCCGATCCGATGTCGTTGACCTGTGCACAGTATCTGCAAGTACCTTGGTATACTGCAGCGCTTTGTTTGTCTTAAAAAGCATTTTTCTAATTTTTGTTTCAAATTGCGTTGAATTCTTTCCACTAAAGATCCTTTCATTTTCACATTTTCGGTGCTGTTTCAGTGAACATTGTGCTTTAAAAAAAAATGATTTTTTTTTATTCCAGAACTCGCTATCCTTGTCTGATTCTATCAGTTTGTATTTTTGATCAACAAATCGTCTACTGAGTTCCGATGTGTTCTATGTGCCTACTGGCAGCCTACTGGCGTGTCTACTGGCGTGTCTACTGGCAGCCTACTGGCGTGTCTACTGGCATGTATACTGGCAGCCTACTGGCGTGTCTACTGGCGTGTATACTGGCAGACTACTGGCGTGTCTACTGGTGTGTATAGTGTATACTGGCAGCCTACTGGCGTGTCTACTGGCGTGTATACTGGAAGCCTACTGGCGTGTCTACTGGCGTGAAAACTGGCATCCTACTGGCGTGTCTACTGGCGTGTATACTGACAGCCTACTGACGTGTCTACTGGCATGTATACTGACAGCCTACTGGCGTGTCTACTGGCGTGTATACTGGCAGCATACTGGCGTGTCTACTGGCGTGTATACTGGCAGCTTACTGGCGTGTCTACTGGCGTGTATACTGGCAGCCTACTGGCGTGTCTACTGGCGTGTATACTGGCAGCATACTGGCGTGTATACTGGCAGCCTACTGGCGTGTCTACTGGCATGTATACTGGCAGTCTACTGGCGTGTCTACCGGCGTGTATACTGGCAGCCTACTGGCGTGTATACTGGCGTGTATACTGGCAGCCTACTGGCACATAGAACAGATTGGAACCCAGGCGACGAAATAGCCGCTTTAAACTAATTATCATGCATTTGCTGTGTTTACTTTTCAATGGCACAACCAATGCATACCGGGTATATATAATGTCAATGACGCTTAACGGATATCTGTAACCCTTGTTTTCGCGAAGATATTTTTGGTAATCCGTATGGTTAACCTACCAGTTATAATCGTTTTCTCAAGATATTGTGGGGATCGAGCGAATTTCCGGCGAATAGGCTCATGAAGAATATAAGTGTCCTGTTCAGCTAACCAATCACGCACATCGCATTTATTAATGTCGTGCTTTTCAGCCTCGTTTTGTAAGTCTTTCACGCTGCTGAATTTTTTGGATCGCAATAACGTTTCTCCAGAATGTTACGCGTATTCCTCCCTATTTTTTGCTCGGGGAAATTTCCTGTTTCCTTTTCTTCTTGCATTTCTGCCTCGGACTCTCGCCATCTCATTCCCGCTTGAGCGAATTAAAGTAAAATTTCTGATGATCATTACCGATAAACGTTTCTGGTGAGCCCGACCGAGTTAAGGATGTTGCGAGTTATAAAAATAATAATAATACAATGTTAACGTCTTAAACCACCACAGTGCTCTCTGACTTACATTTGTATCCAACTAGTTCATGCCAGTTGGGTAATGGCTCCTTTTCTGCTTTTCTGGTGGCGACTGGATCGTTTAAAATATCTTCTTGCGGTGCAACGGGTCGACTGTGTAACGTGACTTGCCCCGCCACACCTAACTGAATGTCTGGATTTTGTTTTAGATGTGTTGCAAAAGTAACTGACCCTTCTCTGCAAAGGTTTAGGTAAACTCAATATTACAGCGACGATAACGGCGTTGTCAGAAGTATCCAGTTACGCCGTCAAATCATCTTCCTTTCTTTATAATTTCTGTGGGCATAGACTTCTTTTTCAAGGCTTGATCCGCGTGTTTCTTGGCCACTTGGAACTCTCTTGTAATTCGTCCAGATTAGAGTGCTTGACTGGCGCTGGAATATCGCTGTTTTGGCTGGTGTACAGCATTTGTTGTTTCAACTGTTTTAGTTTATCTTGTTCGTTTGATGATGATGAAACTTTCTGCTGGCGTGTTTTCCATTCTAGAAATGTTCGGGCGGAAGTAATGCCATTTTATCGACGAAATCCATTGTTTAGAAAATCGTATTCAGCAAGGTCTTCTTTTCCCTGGACTATAAGTCAATCTATGACTGTCACTACGGTCTTCTTGTCTCTAGCCTATAAGTCCATCTATGACTATCACTACGGTCGTATTGTCTCTGGCCTATTAGTCCAGCTCTGGCTATCACTACGGTCGTCTTGTCTCTGGACTACAAGTAAATCTATGTCTATCACTACGGTCTTCTTGTTTCTGGACTGCAAGTCTATCAATGACTATCACTACGGTCTTCTTGTCTCTAGCCTATAAGTCCATCTATGACTATCACTACGGTCGTATTGTCTCTGGCCTATTAGTCCAGCTCTGGCTATCACTACGGTCGTCTTGTCTCTGGACTACAAGTAAATCTATGTCTATCACTACGGTCTTCTTGTTTCTGGACTGCAAGTCTATCAATGACTATCACTACGGTCTTATTGTCTCTAGCCTATAAGTCCATCTATGACTATCACTACGGTCGTATTGTCTCTGGCCTATTAGTCCAGCTCTGGCTATCACTACGGTCGTCTTGTCTCTGGACTACAAGTAAATCTATGTCTATCACTACGGTCTTCTTGTTTCTGGACTGCAAGTCTATCAATGACTATCACTGCGGTCTTATTGTCTCTAGCCTATAAGTCCATCTATGACTATCACTACGGTCGTATTGTCTCTGGCCTATTAGTCCAGCTCTGGCTATCACTACGGTCGTCTTGTCTCTGGACTACAAGTAAATCTATGTCTATCACTACGGTCTTCTTGTTTCTGGACTGCAAGTCTATCAATGACTATCACTACGGTCTTCTTGTCTCTAGCCTATAAGTCCATCTATGACTATCACTACGGTCGTATTGTCTCTGGCCTATTAGTCCAGCTCTGGCTATCACTACGGTCGTCTTGTCTCTGGACTACAAGTAAATCTATGTCTATCACTACGGTCTTCTTGTTTCTGGACTGCAAGTCTATCAATGACTATCACTACGGTCGTATTGTCTCTAGCCTATAAGTCCATCTATGACTATCACTACGGTCGTATTGTCTCTGGCCTATTAGTCCAGCTCTGGCTATCACTACGGTCGTCTTGTCTCTGGACTACAAGTAAATCTATGTCTATCACTACGGTCTTCTTGTTTCTGGACTGCAAGTCTATCAGTGACTATCACTACGGTCTTCTTGTCTCTAGCCTATAAGTCCATCTATGACTATCACTACGGTCGTATTGTCTCTGGCCTATTAGTCCAGCTCTGGCTATCACTACGGTCGTCTTGTCTCTGGACTACAAGTAAATCTATGTCTATCACTACGGTCTTCTTGTTTCTGGACTGCAAGTCTATCAATGACTATCACTACGGTCTTATTGTCTCTGGACTACTAGTCCACTTATAACAAACGCTACGGTCTTCTTGTCTCTGGCCTATAACCCATCTGTGACTATCACTACGGTCTTCTTCGCTCTGAACTACAAGTTCATCTTTAACTAACAATACGGTTTCTTGTCTCTGGCCTATAAGTCCAACTATCACTTTAACTATCGCATTCTTGTCTCTGGACTACAAGTCCATCTATGACTATCACTACGGTCTTATTGTCTCTGGACTACAACTCCATCAATGATTATCACTACGGTCTTATTGTCTCTGGACTACTAGTCCATCTATGGCTATCACAACCGTCCTCTTGTCTCTGAACTACAAGTGCATCCATGACTATCACTATGGTCTTCATGATACTAAGGTATTCTTGTGTCTGGCCTGTAGGTCCATCTGTGACTATCACTACGGTCTTCCAGTCTCTTGCCTATAAGTCCATCTATGACTATATCTATCGTTTTTTTGTCTCTGGACTACTTGTCAATCTCTGTCTGCAACTACGGTCTTCTTGTCTCTGGACTACAAGTCCATCACTGACTATCACTACGGTCATATTCTCTCCTGCCTATAAGTCCAATTATGACTATCACTATGGTCTTCTTGTCTCTGACCTGTAAGTCCATCTATGACTATCACTGCGGTCTTATTGTCCCTGGACTACTAGTCCATGCGTGACTATCACTACGGTCTTCCTGTCTCTGGCCTATAAACCATCTATGACAATCACTCCGGTCTTCTTGTTTCGGAACTGTAAGTTCATCTAGAGCTAACACTGCGGTCTGCTTGTCGTCTCTGGCATAGAAGTCCATCTATGACTATAACTATCGCCAGCTTGTCCTAGGACGACAATTCCATCTATGACTGTCACTACGGTCTTCTTGTCTCTGGACTACTATCCATCTATGACTATCACAACGGTCTTCTTGTCTCTGGCCTATAAGTCCATCTATGACTATCACCACGATCTTCTTGCCTCTGGCGTATAAGACCATCTATGACTATCACTATCGTATTCTGGCCTCGGGACTATAAATCCACCTATGACAATCACTACGGTCTTCTTGTTCCTGGCCTATGATTCCATCTATGACTATAACTATCGCCTTCTTGTCTATGAACTACAAGTCCATCTGTGACTAACACTATGGTCTCCTTGTCTCTGGACTACAAGTCTATCAATGACTATCACTACGGTTTTATTGTCTCTGGACGTCAAGTCTATCTATGGCTATCACTACGGTCTTCTTGTCTCTGGACTACAAGTCCATCTATGACTACCACTATGGTCTTCTTGTCTCTGGACTACAAGTCCATCAATAACTATCACTACGGTCTTCTTGTCTCTGGACTACAAGTCCATCAATGCCTATCACTGCGGTCTTATTGTCTCTGGACTACTAGTCCATCTATGACTATCACTACGGTCTTCTTGTCTCCGGCCTGTAAGTCCATCTATGCCTATCACTACTGTCTTCTTGTATCTGGACTATAAGTCCAACTATGACTATCACTACGGTCGTATTATTTCTGAACTACAAGTCCATCTATAACTATCACTACGGTATTCTTGTGTCTGGCCTATAGGTCCATCTGTGACTATCACTATCGTCTTCGTGTCTCTGGACTACAAGTCCATCTATGGCTATCACTGCAGTCTTCTTGTCTCCAAAGTACAAGGGTCCATCTATGACTATCACTATTGTATTCTTGTCTCTGGCCTATAAGTCTATCTATTGCTACCACTACGGTCTTATTGTCTCTGAAGTACAAGTCCATCTATTATCTATCACTATGGTCTTATTGTCTCTGGCATATACGTCCGTCTACGGCTATCACTACGGTCGTATTGTCTCTGGTCTATATGACTATCACTATCGTCTTCTTGTCTATGGACTACAAGCCATCTATGGCTATCACTATCGTTTCCATGTCCCTGGATCACTAGTCCATCTAAGACTATCACTGTCTTCTTGTCTCTGGCCTATAAGTCCATCTATGACTATCGCTACGGTGTTTTTGTCTCTGGCCTGTAAGTCCATCTATGTCTATCACTACCGTCTTATTATATCCGGCGTATACGTCCATGTATATCTATCACTACGGTCTTGTTGTCTCCAGCATATAAGTCCATCTATGACTATCACTACGGTCGTATTGTCTCTGGTCTATAAAACTATCTATGACTATCACTACGGTCGTATTGTCTCTGGACTACAAGTCCATCTATGACGACCAGTAAGGTCTTCTTGTCTCTTGCCTATAAGTCTATCCATGACTATCACTATCATCTTGTCTTTGGACTACACGTCCATCTATGACTATCACTGTGGTCTTATTGTCTCTGAACTACAAGTTCATCTATGACGATCACTACAGTTTTATTGTCTCTGGAATACAGGTCCATCTATGACTGACTATAACTATGGTCTTCTTGTCTCTGAATTACTAGTCTATCTATGGCTATCACTATGGTCTTCTTGTCTCTGGACTAGAAGTCTATCAATGACTATCACTACTGTCTTCCTTTCTCGGGACTACAAGTCCATCTACGACTATCACTACGGTCTTATTGTCTCTGGACTACAAGTCTATCTATGGCTATTACTATGGTGTTCTTGTCTCTTGACTACAAGTCCATCAATGACTATCGCTACCGTTTTATTGTCTCTGGACTACTAGTCCATCTATGATAATCACTACGGTCTTGTTGTCTCTGGCCTGTAAGTCCATCTATGACTATCACTATGGTCGTCTTGTCTCTGAACTACAAGTCCATCTATAACTATCAGTACGGTATTCTTGTCTCTGGCCTATAAGTCCATTTATGTCTATCACTATTGTCTTCTTCTCTCAGGACTACAAGTTCATCTGTGACTATCACTACGGTCTTCTTAACTCCGGAGTACAAGAGTCCATCTATGACTATCACTACGGTCTTCTTGTCTCTGAACTACAAGTCGATCTATATCTATCACTACGGTCTTATTGTCTCTGGCATATAAGTCCGTCTATGGCTATCACTGCGGTTCTATTGTCTCTGGTCTATAAGTCCATGTATGACTATCACTATCGCCTTCTTGTCCCTGGACTACAAGTCCATCTATGACTATCCCTATGGTCTTCTTGTCTCCGGAGTACAAGTCCATCTGTGACTATCACTACGGTCTTATTGTCTCTGGACTACAAGTCTATCAATGATTATCACAACGGTCTTATTGTCCCTGGACTACAAGTCAACCTTTGACTATCATAACTGTTGTATTGGCTCTGGGTAATTAGTCCATCTCTGAATATCACTACGGTCGTCTTGTCTCTGGACTACAAGTAAATCTATGTCTATCACTACGGTCGTCTTGTCTCTGTCCTGTAAGACCTTCTATGACTATCACTATGGTCGCATTGTCTCTGAACTACAACTCTTTCTATAACTATCACTACGGTCGTCTTGTCTCTGGCCTATAAGACAATCTATGACTATCAGTATCGTCTTCTTGCCTCTGAACTACAAGTCCACCTCCGACTATCACTACGGTCTTCTTGTCTCTGGCCTATAAGTCCATCTACAGTTAAAACTAGAAGTCCTGTCCCGAATAGTGCGCTTATCTAGGCTTAATTGCGCGTTGGAATTGCGCGCAATTGCCATATCGAATGGCATCCAAAGCATGGCAGGTTCTCTTGGTTACTCATAGCAAACACATGCAATGTTTCTGCCAATGGACCTCCGGGTTACCCGGAGGTCCATTGGCTGAAACATTGCTTGTGCACAAGCCATATGGACAGAATTTGATAGCTTTACTTGGGCCATAACGCGTACATTAACGCGCATATCAACGTGCTATTTGTGCGCATCTCACGACAGGACTTCTAGTTTTAACTGTATGACTATAACTATCGACTTCTTGTCTCTGAACTATAAGTGCATATATGACTATAACTGCGGTCTTCTTGTCTCTGGACTACAAATCTATCAATGACTATTACTACGGTCTTATTTTCTCTGGACTACTAGTCCATCTATGACTACCACTACGGTCTTCCTGTCTCTGGCCCGTAAGTCCATCTATGTCTATCACTACGGGCTTATTGTCACTGGCATATAAGACCGTCTATGACTATCACTTCGGTCGTATTGTCTCTGGTCTATAAGTCAATTTATGACTATCACTACTGTCTTCTTGTCTCTGGCGAAAAAGTCCATCTGTGACTATCACTACGGTCGTATTGTCTCTGGTCTATAAGGCTATCAATGAGTATCACTACGGTCTTATTTCCTCTGGACTACAAGTCCTTCTATGACGATCCCTACGGTATTCTCTGGCCTATAAGTTGATCTATGACTATCAAAATCATCTTGTCTCTGTACTACAAGTCCATCTATGACTATCACTACGGTCTTATTGTCTCTGGACTATAGGTCCATCTATGACAATCATTATGGTCTTATTGTCTCTGGCCTATAAGTCCGTTCTATGGCTATCACAACGTTTTTTTTCTCTAAACTACAAGTCCCTCTAGGACTATCACTATGGTCTTCTTGTCTCTTGCCTCTGGACTTGCCATCTCTGACTATCACTACCGTCTTCTTGCTCCTGCCTATAAGTCCATCTATGACTATCACTACGGTCTTCTTGTCTCTGACTACAAGGCCATCCATGGCTATCACTATGGTCTTCTTGTCTCTGAACTACAAGACCATTTCTGACTATCACTACGGTCTTCTTTTCTCTGGCCTATGAGTCCATCTATGACTATCACTATCGTCTTCTTGTCTCTGGACTATAAGTCCATCTACGGTCTTCTTGTCTCAGGCCTATAAGTCTATCTATGACTATCACTACGGTCTTATTTTCCCTGGCCTATCAGTCCATCTATAGCTATAACTATGGTCTTCTTGTCTCTGAACTACACGTCCATCGATGGCTATCAATATGGTCTTCTTATCTCTGGACTACAAGACCATCAATGACTATGACTATCGTCTTTTTGTCTCTGGACTCCAAGTCCACATTTGACTATCACTACGGTCTTATTTTATCTGGCATATAAGTCCATCTATGACTATCCCTACCGTCCTCTTCTCCCTGAACTACAACAGCATCCATGACTATCACTATGGTCTTCATGCCTCTAGACTACAAGTCTGTCTGTGATTATCACTAAGATCTTCTTGTCTCTGAACTACAAGTCCATCTATGACTATTACTACGGTCCTCTTGTCTCTGGCTTATAAGTCCATCTATGACTATAACTATCGCCTTTTGTCTCTGGACTACTATTCAATCTCTGTCTGCAACTACGGTCTTCTTGTTTCTGGACTACAAGTCCATCTCTGACTATCATATGGTCTTATTGTCCCTGGACTACTAGCCCATGCGTGGCTATCATTACGGCCTTCTTGTCTTTGGCATATAAACCATCTATGACCAACACTTCGGTCTTCTTGTTTCTGAACTACATGTTTATCTATAACTAACACTACGGTCTTCTTGTCATCTCTGGCCTATAAGTCCATCCATGACTATAACTGTCGGCTTCTTGTCTCTGGACGGCAAGTCAATCTATGAGTATCACTACAGTCTTCTTGTCTCTGGACTACTAGTCCATCTGTGACTGTCAGTACGGTCCTCTTGTCTCTGGCCTGTAAGCGGATCTGTGACTATCACTACGGTCTTATTGTCCCTGGACTACTTCCCATGCGTGACTATCACTACGGTCTTCTTGTGTCTGGGTCTTCTTGTCTCTGGCCTATAAATCCAGGTATGACTATCACCACGGACTTCTTGCCTCCGGCCAATAAGACCATCTATGACTATCACTATCCTCTTCTGGCATCTGGACTATAAGTCCACCTATGACTATCACTACGGTATTCTTATCTCTGGCCTATAAGTCCATCTATGACTATAATTATCGTCTTCTTGTCTATGAACTACAAGTCCATCTATGACTATTACTATGGTCTTCTTGTCTCTGGACTACAAGTCCATCAATGGCTATCACTACGGTCTTATTGTCTCAGGACTACTAGTCCATCTATGATTATTAATCGGGTCTTCTTGTCTCTGGCCTGTACGTCCATCTATGACTACTACTATGGCCTTCTTGTCTCTGGACTACAAGTCCATCAATGGCTATCACTACGGTCTTATTGTCTCAGGACTACTAGTCCATCTATGATTATTAATCGGGTCTTCTTGTCTCTGGCCTGTACGTCCATCTATGACTACTACTATGGTCTTCTTGTCTCTGGACTGCAATTCCATTTATAACTAACACTACGGTCTTCTTGTCTCTGGCCTATAAGGCCATCTATGACTATCACTCTCGTCCTCTTGTATCTGGACGACATGTCCATCTATGACTATCACTATGGTCTTCTTGTCTTCGGAGTACAACGGCCCATCTATGACTATCACTACGGTCGTATTTTCTCTGGTGTATAAGTCCATCTATGACTATCTCTACCGCCTTATTGTCTATGTCATATAAGGTCATCTATGGCTATCACGACGTTCGTATTGTCTCTAATCTATAAGTCCATCTGTGGCTATCACTACGGCATTATTGTCTCTGGCCTACAAGTCCTTATATGACGATCACTAAGGTCTCCTTGTCTCTGGCCTGTAGGTCCATCTATGACTATATCAATCACCTTGCCTCCGGACTACAAGACCATCTATGACTATCACTACGGTCTTATTGTCTCTGGGCTACAAGTCCATCTATGACTATCACTATGGTCTTATTGTCTCTGCCCTATAAGTCCATATATGACTATCACTACGGTCTTATTGTCCCTGGCCTATCAGTCCATCTATAACTATAACTATGGTCTTCTTGACTCTGAACTACAAGTCCATCAATGACTATCACTATCGTCTTCTTGTCTCTGGACTCCAAGTCCACATATGACCATCACTATGGTATTCTTGTCTCTGGCCTGTAGTCCATCTATGACCAAAACTACGGACTAATTGTCCCTGGACTACTAGCCCATGCGTGACTATCACCACGGTCTTCCTGTCTCTGGCCAATAAACCACCTCTGACCATCACTTCGGTCTTCTTGTCTCTGAACTACAAGTTCAATAACCAACACTACGGTCTTCTCGTCTCTGGCCTATCAGTCCATCTATGACTATAACTATCGCCTTCTTTTCTCTGGACTACAAGTCCATCTATGACTATCACGACGACCTTCTTGTCTCTGGACTACTAGTCCATCTATGGCTATCATTACGGTCTTTTTGTCTCTGGCCTTAAAGTCCATCTATGACTATCAGTACGGTCTTATTGTCCCGGGACTACTAGTCCATGCATGACTATCACTACTGTATTCTTGTCTCTGGGTCTTCTTGTCTCGGGCCTATAAGTACATCTATGACTATCACCACGATCTTCTTGTCTCTGGTCTATAATACCATCTATGACTATCAGTATCGTCTTCTTGCCTCTGGACTACAAGTCCACCTTTGACTATCACTACGGTCTTCTTGTCTCTGGCCTGTAAGTGCATCTATGACTATAACTATAGTCTTCTTGTCTATGAACTACAAGTCCATCTATGACTATTACTGCGATCTTATTGTCTCTGAACTACAAATCCATCTATGACGATCACTACGGTCTTATTGTTTGTGGACTACAAGTCCATCTATGACTATAATTATGGATTTTTTGTCTCTGAACTACAAGTCCATCTATGACTATCAATATGGTCTTCTTGTCTCTGGACTACAAGTCCATCAATGAGTATCACTACGGTCGACTTGTCTCTGGACTACAATTGCATCTATGACTATCACTACGGTCTTATTGTCTCTGGACTACAAGTTTATCTATGGCTATCACTACGGTATTCTTGTCTCTGGACTACAAGTCCATCAATGACTATCACTAGCGTCTTATTGTCTCTGGAGTACTAGTCTATCTATGACTATGACCACGGTCTTCTTGTCTCTGGTCTGTAAGTCCATCCATGACTATCACTACGGTCTTCTTGTCTCTGGACGATAAGTCCTTTCATGACTATCACTATGGTCGTATTGTCTCTGAACTACAAGTCCCCCTATAACTATCACTACGGTATTCTTGTCTATGCCCTATAAGTCCATATATGACTACCACTATCGTCTTTTTGACCCATCTATGACTATCACTACGGTCTTCTCGTCTCTGTCCTATAAGTACATCTATGGCTATCACTACGGTCTTCTTGTCTCTGAACTACAAATCGATCTATATCTATCACTACGGTCTTATTGTCTCTGGCATATAAGTCCGTCTATGGCTATCACTACGGTCGTGTTATCTCTGGTCTTTAAGTCCATGACTATCACTATCGTCTTCTAGTCCCTGGACTACAAGTCCATTTATGACCATCACTAAGGTATTCTTGTATCTGGCCTATCAGTCCATCTATGACTATCACTATCATCTTGTCTCTGGACTACGAGTCGCTCCATGAGTATCACTACGGTCTTATTGTCTCTGGACTGCAAGTCCATCTATGACGATCACTGCGATCTTATTGTCTCTGGACTACAATTCCATCTAAGACGATCGCTACGGCCTTCTTGTCTCTGGACTACAAGTTCTTCTATGGCTATCACTATCACCTTGTGTCTGGACTACAAGTCCATCTATGGCTATCACTATCACCTTGTCTCTGGACTACAAGTCCATCTATCACTATCTCTACGGTCTTTTTGTCTCTGGACTACAAGCCCATCTATGACTCTCACTATGGTCTTATTTTCCCTGGCCTTTAAGTCCATACAATGACTATCACTTCTTTCTGCTTTGTCTCTAAACTACAAGGCCACCTATGACTATCACTATGGACTTCTTGTATCTGGACTATGGATCCATCTCTAACAATGACTACGGTGTTCTTACCTCTGGCCTATAAGTCCACCTATGACTATCACTATGGTCTCCTCTTCTCTGGTCTACAAGACCATCTTTGCCAATCAGTGCGGTCTTCTTTTCTCTGGCCTACAAGTCGATCTATGACTATCACTATCGTGTTCTTGTCTCGGGACTGCAAGTCCAACTATGACTATCACTACGGTATCCTTGCCTCTGGCCTACACATCCATCTATGACAATCACTACGGTCTTCTTGTCCCTGGCCTATAAGCCCATCTATTACTATCACTACGATCTTATTATCTCTGGCCTATGCGTCCATCTATGACTATCACTACGGTATTCTTGTCTCTGCCCTATAAGTCCATATATGACTACCACTGTCGTCTTTATGACTCTGAACTACAAGTCCATCTATGAGTATCACGACGGTCTTCCTGTCTCCGGAGTACAAAAACCCATCTATGACTATCAGTACGGTCTTCTCGTCTCTGTCCTATAAGTACATCTATGGCTATCACTACGGTCTTCTTGTCTCTGTACTACAAATCGATCTATATCTATCACTACGGTCTTATTGTCTCTGGCATATAAGTCCGTCTATGGCTATCACTACGGTCGTGTTTTCTCTGGTTTTTAAGTCCATGACTATCACTATCGTCATATAGTCCCTAGACTACAAGTCCATTTATGACCATCACTAAGGTATTCTTGTCTCTGGCCTATCAGTCCATCTATGACTATCACTATCATCTTGTCTCTGGACTACGAGTCGCTCTATGACTATCACTACGGTCTTATTGTCTCTGGTCGGCAAGTCCATCTATGACGATCACTACGATCTTATTGTCTCTGGATTACAATTCCATCTAAGACGATCGCCACGGCCTTCTTGTCTCTGGACTACAAGTCCATCTTTGGCTATCACTATCACCTTGTGTCTGGACTACAAGTCCATCTATGGCTATCACTCTAATCTTGTCTCTGGACTACAAGTCCATCTATGACTATCACCATTATCTTGTCTCTGGACTACAAGTCCATCTGTCACTATCTCTACGGTATTTTTGTCTCTGGACTACAAGCCCATCTATGACTATCACTATGGTCTTATTTTCCATGGCCTTTAAGTCCATACAATGACTATCACTTCTTTCTTTTTGTCTCTAAACTACAAGGCCAACTATGACTATCACTATAGACTTCTTGTATCTGGACTATGGATCCATCTCTAACAACGACTACGTGTTCTTACCTCTGGCCTATAAGTCCATCTATGACTATCACTATGGTCTCCTCTTCTCTGGACTACAAGACCATCTTTGCCAATCAGTGCGGTTTTCTTTCCTCTGGCCTATAAGTCGATCTATGACTATCACTATCGTGTTCTTGTCTCTGGACTGCAAGTCCAACTATGACTATCACTACGGTATCCTTATCTCTGGCCTACACATCCATCTATGACAATCACTACGGTCTTCTAGTCCCAGGCCTATAAGCCCATCTATGACTATCACTACGATCTTATTATCTCTGGCCTATACGTCCATCTATGACTATCACTACGGTCTTATTGTCTCTGGAATATAAGACCATCTATGACTATCACTAAGGTCTTATTGTCCCTGGCCTATCAGTCCATCTATAACCATCACTACGGTCTTATTGTCCCTGGACTACAAGGCCATATATGACTATCTCTGCTGGCTTCTTGTCTCTGGCCTATAAGTCCATCTATTAGTATCACTATCGTCTTCTTGTCTCTGGACTACATGTCCACATATGACTATCATTACGGTCTTATTGTATCTGGTCTATAAGTCCATCTATGACTATCACTACGGTCTTCTTGTCTCTGAACTACAAGTGCAACCATGACTATCCCTATGGTCTTCTTGTCTCTGGACTACAAGTCAATCTCTGACTATCACAACATTCATCTTGCCTCTGAACTACTAGTCCATCTCTGTCTATCACTACGATCTTCTTGTCTCTGGACTAGAAGTCCATCTATGACTATCACTACTATCACTACGGTCTTCGTGTCTCTGGACTACAAGTCCATCTATGACTATCACTACGGTCTTCTTGTCTCTGGACTACAAGTCCATTTATGACTATCACGATCGTCTTCTTGTCTGTGGACTAGAAGTCCTTTATTGTGTATGGACTACAGCTCAATCGATGACTATCACTACAGTCTTATTTTCTCTGGACTACAGGTCCATATAAGACTATCACTAAGGTCCTATTTTCTCTTGACTACAAGTCCATATATGCCAATCATAATGATCTTATTGTCTCTTAACTACTAGTCCTTCTATGACTATCACTATGGTCTTCTTCTCTCCGGGCTATAAGTCCATCTATGAATATCACTGTGGTCTTCTTGTCACTGTGGTCTTCTTGTCTCTGGCCTATAAGTTCATACTATGACTATCACTATAGTCTTCTTGTCTCTGGTATATAAATCCATCTATGACTATCACTACGGTTTTATTGTCTCTGGACTACAAGTCCGTCTATGACTATCACTGTCGTCTTGCTTTCGCTGGCCTATAAGTCCATCTATGACTATCACTACGGACTTCTTGTCTCTGACCTCCAAGTCCATCTATGACTATCACTACGGTCTTGTTGTCTCTGGACTACAAGTCCATCCATGACTATCACTGCGGCCCTATTGTCTCTGGACTACAAGTCCATCTCTAACTATCACTAGCACATCCTTGTCATTGGACTACAAGTCGATCTATGACTATCACCATGGTCTTATTGTGTCTGGACTACAAGTTCATCTATGGCTATCACTACGGTCTAATTGTCTCTGGACTACAAGTCCATATATGACTATCACTAAGGTCTTATTGTCTCTGGACTACAAGTCCATGTATGCTAATTATAATGCATTTCTTGTCTCTGGACTACTAGTCCATCTATGACTATCACTACGGTCTTCTTGTCTCTGGGCAACAAGTCCATCTATGACTATCACTATGGTCTTCTTGTCTCTGGCCTATAAGACCATCCATGGCTATCACTAAGGTCTTATCATCTCTAGACTACAAGTGCATCTATGACTATGTCTACGGTCTTGTCTCTGGACTACAAGTCCATCTATGACTATCACTACAGTCATGTTCTCGCTGGCCTATAAATCCATCTATGACTATGACTACGGTATGAGCGTCTCTAGACTACAAGTCCATCGATGACTATCACTACAGTCTTATTGTCTCTTGACTACAAGTCCATCTATGTCTATCATTACGGTCTTATTGTCGCTGGACTACAAGTCCATCTATGACTATGACTATCAATTTCTTGTTTGTGGACAAGAAGTCCATCTATGACTATCACCAAGGTCTTATTGTGTCTGGACTACATCTCCATCTATAACTATCACTGCGGTCTTATTGTCTCTGGATACATGTCCATCTATGACTATCACCACGGTCTTGTTGTCACTGGACTTCAAGTCCATCGATGACTATCACTGTGGTCTTCTTGTCTCTGGCCTATAAGTTCATACTATGACTATCACTATAGTCTTCTTGTCTCTGGTATATAAGTCCATCTATGACTATCACTACGGTTTTATTGTCTCTGGACTACAAGTCCGTCTATGACTATCACTGTCGTCTTGCTTTCGCTGGCCTATAAGTCCCTCTATGACTATCACTACGGACTTCTTGTCTCTGAACTCCAAGTCCATCTATGACTATCACTACGGTCTTGTTGTCTCTGGACTACAAGTCCATCCATGACTATCACTGCGGTCCTATTGTCTCTGGACTACAAGTCCATCTCTAATTATCACTAGCACATTCTTGTCATTGGACTACAAGTCGATCTATGACTATCACCATGGTCTTCTTGTCTCTGGCCTATAAGACCATCCATGGCTATCACTAAGGTCTTATCATCTCTAGACTACAAGTGCATCTATGACTATCTCTACGGTCTTCTTGTCTCTGGACTACAAGTCCATCTATGACTATCACTACAGTCATGTTCTCGCTGGCCTATAAATCCATCTATGACTATGACTACGGTATGAGCGTCTCTAGACTACAAGTCCATCTATGACTATCACTACAGTCTTATTGTCTCTTGACTACAAGTCCATCTATGACTATCATTACGGTCTTATTGTCGCTGGACTACAAGTCCATCTATGACTATGACTATCAATTTCTTGTTTGTGGACAAGAAGTCCATCTATGACTATCACCAAGGTCTTATTGTGTCTGGACTACATCTCCATCTATGACTATCACTTCGGTCTTATTGTCTCTGGATACATGTCCATCTATGACTATCACCACGGTCTTGTTGTCACTGGACTACAAGTCCATCTATGACTAACACTACGGTCTTATTGTCTCTGGAATACAAGTCCATCTATGACTATCACTACGGTATTATTGTCTCTGGACTACAAGTCCACATATGACTATCACTATGGTCTGATTTTCTCTGGTCTACAAGTCCATATATGCCAATCATAATGACCTTCTTGTCTCTGGACTACTAGCCCATCTATGACTATCACTACAGTCTTCTTGTTCCTGGGCTACAAGTCCATCTGTGACTATCACTACGGTCTTCTTGTCTCTGGACTACAAATCCATCTATGACTATCACTACAGTCTTCTTGTCTCTGGCCTATAAGTCCATCTATGACTGTCACCAAGGTCTTATTGTCTCTGGACTACAAGTGCTTCTCTGACTATCTCTACGGTCTTCTTGTCTCTGGCCTATAAGTCCATATATGACTATCACTACGGTCGTTTGTCTCTGGAGTACAAGTCCATCTGTGGCTATTACTACGGTCTTATTATCTCTGGACTACAAGTCCATGTACGACAGTTATTTACGTTTTTCACTTCCCCATTACCTGAGAGATGGGTAGAGCTAAACCACAATCCGAACAATGTGCACGAATGACCATGCTTATACGCCACTACAATTCCAAAACTAGTCAGAAAGAGAACCTTTGGACTTCATGCACTGTTGTTGGCCACTGAAGTCGACAGGTCAATGAATAATTAGAATAATTCTTCCAAAAACTGACACCTCCTCAGACTCATCATGAGACTCATCGATTCCTGTCTTAAAAGGGATGTCGGCGTCCAGTCGTTAGCTCACCTCTTTCAACAAGACAGAATAGAACAAAACTGAATCAAAATAGATTGGGAAGGCGAACCTCTTATAACGTCTTTTTTTCCTATCATGAGTTCGATGTAAAGACGAGTTCAAAACGAGAGACTCAGTATGACATTAAGAACATCTCGACGTTACGACCAATTTATTCTTTGATTGAGAAATATTGTCACAAGGGTTACGTTCATTTAGTGAAAAGACAGAAGAAGGAGAAATCGTATCTAGTTGGATGAAATCATATCAAATCCATGCGATGATATGAAATCAAATGAAATATCTAATGCCTTGGTCACAAATGGGCGTGCGTGTTTGGAGATCGTGCGTCCTCTGCGATTTTTGACTGCCTTGGTTGCCGTGGGTGATCGTAGGGCTCGAGAGCAGTTGAGAAAGTGTTGCAAGTGCATCGTAAGACAGGAGTAAGTCTGGTGCGCGAGTACATGTAGCAGTGGCCACGTGCGATGTTCTTGGGAACAGGCACTCCACTTGCAATGTGCGATGTCCGTGGGATTCGTACTCACTTCTTACGATTCTCTTGCAACCAGCGTACGTTTACCGTGCGAACGGTATGATTAATGTACGGGTCGTGCACTGACGCCTTACATCGATTTTACGAAGGTCGCGCGAAAGTCGCCCGAGCAATCGTCAATTTCCCCCTGGGTATATATACTAATGAAGGCCTCGTCATCATTGGACGTCATATAGGTCAAACAGTGAATGCAGAGTCATCATCAACTCCGCTCTTCAGTGTGAAGATGGCAATGCCAAGACGACTTCGTCTTCCTCACCTACAAATGGAGCTTAAAATCTCTTAACCTGTCGAAATACAAGAGCAAACTGATAACTTTGTACGTAGTGCGCACTCTTTTTATAGTCGGCTGGGCAAGCGAAATCCGTGCAACGCAAGTGTCACGGCACATATATCTGGGACGAATTTTCATTTTTCGCATGGTTCAGTGTTGCGGTAGATGAGGATTTCATAGGCGGATAAAAGATAATGTTGAGGATGGTATATTATGGCGAATTAATTTCCTCTGATATGACGCGATAGAACTTAGATGCTTTGTTTTGGGATAAACCTCTCTGCGCAAAATTCTTCAATGCGATGGGTCGTATTTTCCATATCCAAGTACTGGGTGTTTCAGAAACTTTTAAAAAATAATTATTTTTCTTTCCCGTCGTATACTAATATTTTTATTTTTAATTATTTTTAGGACTGGCCTTTCATCCGATCTTGTTTGTATTTTAATACCCTACGATTGCAAACTTAGAAGTTGCGGGCAGTTCGCGTATTACTGCAAAGTTTGTTGCAAAGTTTGGTTTTCGCTCTGTTGCTTCCGGTCGATCTTTGTTCTCTGTTACCCCCCATCCAACGCACAAGTTATCAAAATATATTATTTTGATTATTGTTTTTGTCACATTTGTTTCAACTCTTTCAATACAATCATGTTATGTGGCCCCTAACTGGAACGCGTTTCATCCACTTAATTTGTAAATTATGTGGGAGCGGGCGGGAAGGGGTTGCCGATTCGTTAGGGAAGGGGTTAACATCCGCTGTGCTAAATCCCCTGAGGTCGTGAATCTCTCATTTTTGTTTGGTCATCGTCTGTCTGTGATCTTTTCAATACCGTTGATGTGACGATCATTCTGTCCAACCCGTACACGTCAGCCTTTATTCAATCCATTATACATGCTCTTCATTCTCCCCACAGGCTTCATCCGTCCTTTGTTGGTACTGGTTGTGAAGCTTTCTTGGAGAAGTCTCTGAAACATTTGGGTCGAATTAAGTATCGAATCATGTTCGTTTGGATTCCAGTATTTCTATGTCTCTGTTCAGGTCTGGGGTGACTTATTCGTTGAAGGCATGCGAGGAGGGGGGGGGGGGGGGGGTGGCATGAGAAGGGGCTTGGTTTTGTTCGTTACTTTGTATTGGCGTAGAGAAGAGAAAATAATCGAAACAATGCATTCTCTATTCTCTATGTTATTAGTGCAGTGCATGCCTATCTCAGATTATACCAACATACGGAATCCTACTTCGCGGAGTCGGCTAGGAATCCCACTAACGGAATCCTATTTATAGTATAGTCAATCTATACAATCCCTTTCTTATCGCTTGTGATTATGTGCTGCATGTTTTGTGGGCGCATTGTGCACTGGCACACAAACAGTTGTCAACACATCTATCAGATCCCACATGTTTTGTGAGCGCATTGTGCACTGGTACACAAACAGTTGTCAACACATCTATCAGATCCACATGTTTTGTGGGCGCATTGTGCACTGGTACACAAACAGTTGTCAACACATCTATCAGATCCCACATGTTTTGTGGGCGCATTGTGCACTGGCACACAAACAGTTGTCAACACATCTATCAGATCCCACATGTTTTGTGGGCGCATTGTGCACTGGTACACAAACAGTTGTCAACACATCTATCAGATCCACATGTTTTGTGGGCGCATTGTGCACTGGTACACAAAGAGTTGTCAACACATCTATCAGATCCACATGTTTTGTGGGCGCATTGTGCACAGGTGCATAAACAGTTGTCAACATATCCAGCATATCCGCATGTTTTGTGGACGCTTTGTGCACTGGCACACATACAGTTGTCAACACGTCCAACGTATCCACATGCGTTTTTCGTGTTGTATGCACAAATGGCACATTCCTTTAAACACCGACTCCACCTTCTGTGGCTCCACACTTTCAGCACACCAAATTAAAAAGCAACTAAACGTCGCTATCCCCTTTTAATTGTATGTACGTATATTCTATATGTGGAGTTTCTCTTTATGGCTTACATACATGAAAAGCTTTTAGTCATCCGAGCAAACAAACCAATCGCCGAGACAGGGGTTACCAGTACCTTCGAGTCTGTGTGAATGGCTTTCATAATGAAGACAGGTTAACAATAACGGGAAATAACTTTTGTACACGGCATTCAACGTGTTCCACATATGAATCAGAAATGGATATTTTTGACTCTGTCCACTTTCGTGAGTGAAGAAATACAGTTAAAATTAGAAGTCCTGTCACAAATAGTGCGCTTATCTAGGCTTAACTGCGCGTTAGAATTGCGCGCAGTTGCCACATCGAATGGCATCCAAAGCACGGCAGGTTCTCTCCGTTACCCATAGCAAACACATGCAATGTTTCTGCCAATGGACCTCCGGGTTACCCGGAGGTCCATTGGCTGAAACATTGCTTGTGCACAGGCCATATGTACAGAATTTGATAGCTTTACTTGGGCCATAACGCGTACATTAACGCGCATATCAACGTGCTATTTGTGCGCATTTCATGACAGGACTTCTAGTTTTAACTGTATATGTATGAACACCAGAAATGCATTGGGGTTATAAAATGCAATTTCAAGTAATTAAAAAAAACAGCACTTGATGAAACCTGTGTGACCGTAGTGAACTTGACCCACATTAATAACTTCTGCGGCGTTTCGACTCATTCGGTGTTGGTTCCAAGCCTATAGGTCATACCATGCTTCAGATATGATTGTTATCTACTTTCAATTTTTTTTGCCACCGCCCTCGTTTTTTAGTATAAAATATATATATTAACTTCGGCAATGCATTAGAGGGCCATAAAGTATGATTTAGAATTCAGCAATTCTGAACATATCACTCAATGGCCTGGGTGACCTCAGTGACAATAACCGAAAATTTGAACTTCCATTGAGTTTCGGCTCTTTTGGTGTTGGCCCCAGGACCATGCGTCACACTGTCCTTGAGATATGAGCATGACTTACGTTTAATATTTGTCCCCGCGCGTTAGAGTGTTAAAATACATGTGCAAACTTCGAAAATGCATTAGAGGGTCATAAAATGTAATTCCCAGCAATTCTGAAAACTGCAGGGTGGCCATAGTGACCTTAACCCACATTTGGAATCTACATTGAGTTTCAAGTCATTTGGTGTTGGTTCCAGGTCCTTGCGTCACACCATGTTAGAGATATGAGCGTGACCCCTTTTCTCAATTTTGGGCCCGCCCATTTTTTGAGTATAAAAATACAAGTATGAACTTCAGCAATGCATGATGCGGTCATAAAATGTGATTTCCAGCAATCCTGTAAAAATTCACGCAATGACCCCTGGCTGACTCAATGAACTAGACCCGATATGAAACCTCCATTCCATTTCAACTTCTTTGTTCTTGGTTCCTGAACCATAGGTCATAGCATGCTTGAAATATGGGCGTGACCTACTTTCAAAATGTTTAGCCTAATTCACTTCTTGAGTGCAAAACTACATGTATGAACTTCCTAGATGAATGCATTAAGGAGGTCAAAATATGTGATTTCCAGCAATTCTGAAAATACAATCTATACCAATGAACCCTGGCTTACCTTACTGACCATGACCCATATTTTGAACTCCCATTGAGTTTCAATTTGGTGTTGGACCCTAGGTCACACCATGCTTGAGATATAAGCGTGATTCACTTTCAAAATTTTGGCCCGTTCATTTTTTGAGTATAAAAATAAACGTACGAACATCAGCTACGCATCAGTGGGTCATAAAATTATCTCCAGCAATTCTGAACTATTTACTCAATTCACTCAATAAACCTTGGGTGACCTCACTAACCTTGACCAATACTTTCAACCTCCATTGCGTTTCGGTTCATTTGGTGTTGGTCCCAGGTCCATGCGCCATACCATGCTTAGATATGGGCGTTACTCACTTTCAGTTTCTTTAGAGTGCAAAAATGCATGCGCGGACTTTGGGAGTGCATTAGAGGAAGGGGTTGGGTGGGGGGGGGGGTCGAAACATTCATTCTGAAAACTGCCCTCGGTGACCAATGGGTGACCCTCAGTTTCGGTTTCAGGGTCATATGACAGCGGAAGTCCGAAACCGTATTCGTACAAGAACTGATAATAAAATAATATTTCGGGAGAACAACACGTGGCCAAGTGACCTTCATATATCCAAGAATAGGCGAGGCGCTCAAAACACTTTACGATGCAGTGAAGAAAATACCAACACTGTCTGCTTGTTATTGAAGAAGGGTTCCATGACCGACAGAAGCCTTCTTCGGCAATCAATGGGGCACCAACACGTCGCAAAACACTAATCCTTTGGATCCTGATCGTAGTTTTCATGCAATCTCAATGCATTAATTGGGACAGTCTATATTCTTTGTGCAGAGGTACACCAATTAATATGCTATATAAGGAGCATCTCGTCCATTAAGCGCGCAAGGTGCCATCGGCAATGCTTCAGGATTGCGAATGTCTCCTTGATGCTCTTCATGGACAATGTAATAAATTAAATCGCCAGTCTACAAATTCAGCGCAACGCGCTGAGCCCGATAACTTTTCCATGTAATGCAGCAGCTACTGGTAGTCCCTATATTAAGGACCACACGGCGTGTTTCATTGTCAGTGAATTGTGAAGAATGTAGAAGACCCGATTGTACTGTGGCGGCCCATGTACTCAGTCAGAGAAATGATCCGAGAGAAGAGATATGGAAAGTTAGAAGTGAATAGTACGGAAACGTATTAGAACCATATACAATTTAGTTTGTAATCCGTAATTACAAATTATAATCCGTAATGCGGAATAGTTAATCCCTAATTATAAATTAGACTATCTGTAATTACGAAGTGCCAATCTGCAGTTAATAATTAGCTAATTTGTTACATCGCATTAGCTAATTCATTATTACCGATTAGGTAATCCGCAATTACTGAATACTAATCACTGCTGGCAAATTAAAGGTTTGTAGGCACGAAGTAGCAAACAATTAATTACGAATTACTAATCCTTAATTACGAAATAGGGCATTCTTACAAATAGTTTATCCGTAATTACGAAAGAGAAAATCTATATACCACCTCAGTAGTATCTCACGATGCGATAGGCCCCGGTTTGGGGGACTCCGGGTAGGACAGTGGTATATCACTATGAGATAGGCTCCGGTTTGGGAGACTCCGGGTAGGACAGTGGTATATCACCATGAGATAGGCCCCGGTTTGGGGACCCCGGGTAGGACAGTAGTATATCACGATGAGATAGGCCCCGGTTTTGGGAGACTCTGGGTAGGACCGTAGTATATCACGATGAGATAGGCCCTGGTTTGGGAGACTCCGGGAAGGACAGTGGTATATCACGTTGAGATAGGCCCCAGTTTTGGAGACTCTGGGTAGGACAGAAGCATATCACGATGAGATAGGCCCCGGATTGGGGGACTCCGGGTAGGACAGTAGTATATCCCGATGAGATAGGCCCCTGTGTGGGGGACTCTGGGTAGGCCGGTAGTATATCACGATGAGATAGGCCCAAGTTTGGGAGACTCTGGGTAGGACAGTAGTATATCGGGATAAGATAGGCCCAAGTTTGGGGGACTTCGGGTAGGACAGTAGTATATCACGATGAAATAGGCCCCTGGGAGACTCCGGGTAGGACAGTAGTATATCACCATGAAATAGGCCCCGGTTTGAGGTACTCCGGGTGGGACAGTAGTATATCACGATGCGATAGGCCCCGGTTTGGGGGACTCCGGGTAGGACACTTGTATATTACGATGAGATGGGCCCCAGTTTCGGAGACTCCGGGTAAGACAGTAGTATATCACGATGAGATAGGGCCCGGTTTGGGGGATTCCGGGTAGGACAGTAGTATATCACGATGAGATAGGCCCCGGTTTGGGGGACTCCGGGTAGGGCAGTAGTATATCACGACGAGATAGGCCCCAGTTTGGAAGACTCTGGGTAGGACACTAGTATATCACTATGAGATAGGGCCCGGTTTGGGGGACTCCGGGTAGGACAGTTGTATATCATGATGAGGTTGGCCCCAGTTTTGGAGACTCCGGGTAAGACAGTAGTATATCACAATGAGATAGGACCCGGTTTGTGGAACTCCGGGTAGGACAGTTGTATATCGCGACGAGATAGGCCCCGTTTTGGGGGACTCCGGGTAGGACAGTAGTAGTGGTAGTGGTAATAATGATGACAACATAAAGACATAGGGCTTAGAATGATATAATACGAGATCTGTGCTGGTAGTGGTAACAGTGCAGGTAATTGGTAGGAGACAGCATTGATCCAGGATTTGGGAGCGCGGTGGCTCAGTAGGTAGAGGTGCAGGCTGCAAGCCGAGAGGTCCTCGGTTCGAATCCCACCTGCGGCAACCGCGTTGTGTCCTTGGGCAAGACACTTCATCTCCATTGCCCGCGTGGGGGCACGATGACGCCGTGTACTAAGGCGTTCTGCACGTCGATGGTGCGCATGTCTTCAACCAATCTAACCCTGCCTGTGCTGCAGTGTGGAGTTACGATGTTGTGGAGCTGGCAGCTGCTCGTCGTTGCTCGGTGGTTCTCTCCGGGTACTCCGGCTTCCTCCGCCCGTAAAACTGTCGCGGTCATGATTAGCCATTGTGCATAAATATGTGACCTTAAAACACCAATAAATAGATCCAGGATTCTGGGTTTGGGAGCACATGACCAAAACGTTTTTCATCCAAAAGGGAAGCCACTTTTTTCACCCTACACGGGACTCTTGCAGGGACTATAGCCGTATGCTCGCGGTAGCGGATGTCTATGGCCCCTGGTGCCGGTGGTTGTGATACAATTGAGTTCCAAAACAGAGGAGGACTGGTTAGGCACCCGGATCCGCCCATGTACGATAGGAGAAGAAGCTAGTGATGGCCACAGTGGAGTTGAAAGCATGCAGTGCTATCCGCAGTAGTACATTGTAGAGCTACTCTTCCACACTGCGGAAGAGCCCTAGAACCATAGCAGAGTTATATATGTCTGGAACGATCAGATAGTCTGGATCTCGACATGGTATCCTACTGTCTCCATCCTAAAACATCTCCTATCGGGGACCAGCTCCCAATCCGAGCTGTATCTGCACAAGATATACTACTGAGGTGGTACATAAATGACCTATTTCGTAATTACGGATCAGCCATTTCGTAATTATGGATTAACTATTCTGTAATAACGATTAGCTATTTCGTCATTAATCATTTATAATTATGGATCAGGTATTTCGAAAATTCTGGATTATTAATTTGCAATAGCGAATTAGTATTCCGTAATTGCACATTAGGTAATGCGTAATTACGGGTTAACTAATTCGTAATTGCGCATTAGTATTTCGTAATTATGGATTAGCTATTTCGTATTTACAGATTACTAATCCCCGCCAACAGATGAATTATATAAATATTCTGGGAGAAGGAATCGTACGTGTCTATCTAATTTACTTATATCGAATATTTATGTATGACCTTCATAAACCAAAAATGTTAAAATGATTCACAGTTTGCCCGAAAAAGTTGAATGTTACATAAAAATGTCGAACGCATCTTCCGAGGGCCGTCGTACCGAGGGGATGGGGGTATGAGGCACCCCACTGTTGGGGATCTGGGGGGCGTACCCTGCGAAAATTGTTAGAAACTGGATGCCCTGAGAGCAATTTTGAGGGTTCCGAAGAATCTATTCAGGACATTTTCAGGAGTTCCATATGACATCATTTGAGAGGAAATATTCTTAATACATCAGAATCCACTATATTTCGTACCCCAGAAGAGTCTCAATTTGAAAAAGTAAAATATAAATTTCAGCGGCATGCATGGGGTCTCTGGCCCAGAAACCCCACGCATGCCACTGAAATTGATATATTTTACTTTTTTAGATTGAGAACAGCATTATTCAGAATTAAGACAGACAGAGATTTATATTCATTTCATATTTCCCATCCTTCTTTTAATAATCTATTTATACTTAAAAGTACCACAATTTCCAAGCTGGAAAACAAACAATTTTTTTTTTCGTCAGCTCTTACAAACGAACTGCCCGAAATTTTCCAGCAATTTGCCCGAAAGATCTGCACGGGACGGCAGTGACTCAAATTCTCAACGTTACTCAATCGGTGATTAGCACGTCACCGCCTGGCAGGCAATGTTGACGACACAAGTCGGCCAGGTCGTCCAAGGGCGACAACTTCTAACCAGGATCGTTTCATCCGAACCACATCATTACGTAATCGCCATATTAAAGTGCCTCGGAAATTGGACAGCAGCTGCACCGAGTGACAGATGTGCGAGTCAGTGGGCATAGTATCCGAAATCGCCTAGACAGCTGGATTTAGTACGGTCGATGACCTCGAATAATTCCACGTTTGACTGAACGTTACATCGCAGCAAAGTGTAATTGGTGTGGGGCACGACAGCGCTGGGACAATCGTCGATGGAGCAACATCATTTTTTTCCGATGGATCGAGGTTCACTGTCGACTTCCACGACATGCGAAACAGAGTGTGGCGGCGACGGAACGAACAATACCACGACGCAACCGTTAGGCAGCACGATCATTTTGGTGGTGGATCGGTTATGGTGTGGGAAGGCATAACCATGACAAGCAGAACAGCATTACATATCATCCAGGGGCGTCTCACAGGACAATACTACCGCGATAACACGTTAGCAGCACATGTGGTGCCATTTGCGCAACGTCACGGACGTCGATTCATTCTCTAAGATGACAATACAAAAGTACACAGGAACCGTGTCGCTACAGTGTTCCTCCAGGAGCAGAACATCACTACACTGCATTGGCCAGCACTATGGTGCCATTTACGCAGCGTCACGGACGTCTATTCATTCTCCAAGATGACAGTGCAAGAGTACGCATGGACCGTGTCGCTACAGAGTTCCTCCAGGAGCAGAACATCACTACACTGCCTTGGCCAGCACTAAGTTCAGACATTTCACCAATCGAGCAGGTCTGGTATATGCTTGCCAGGCGCCTACGACAACGCCAACAGTCCCCTACCAATGTCTAGGAACTCACCGTGCCACTTGGAAGAAAGGAATAACAGTCAAGCTGATACTGGATGTTTGGTAAGGAGTATGCCACGTCGGATCCTCGCTTGTCTCGCTTACCGAGGAGTATTTACAAGGTATTGCGGTCTTGGATTGAATGTGGTAAATTCTCTGACTGAATGTCCATGCCTTCTACAGCTCAGTGCGTGGAATATGTACTTGACAGACACCCGACTATCATTGAAATCATTCACCAGATGTCAAAGTGCAATGCCAGTAGTGGGAGAGCGATGGATCGTGCCTTATTGGGGGGACTCCACAGGGGACCCCGGAAGTGACGTCATGTCACGTGACCTGGTGGCGCCATGTTCGGTTGTCGTGGTAACCCGCGTAAGCGGCCTTCTTGTGACGTTATCTCCATAGTGATACGTGGTGCGAGTGCGCATGCGCAGCGCGTGTTGTTAGGGTGATACGTGTTTCCGTCGGCCATTTTGTATACTGGAGGCCGCCATCTTGGTTTCTATGGTAGCACGTGGTTGCTATGTGACCCAAAACCTTCTAACAAGACAGGGGTATGTTCAGAGAATGTGTTCCTTTGTAGAAGAGTAATTTCCCGATTTGCAGAATTACCACAAACAACCCGACAATCCCTCCAAATCACCAAAATCTATCCCAACTTTTACTATTTCGAATTCTTTCAGAATTCTCTGCTTCTGTCTATATATGCAATAGTTTTCGACTATCTGGCCATGTTTCTTTGTACTAGAGTATACTCCAGTAGCATAGAAGAGCCTATTAGTTAGAACAGCTTTGCTTATTATTACTATATTTAGCAATTTCTTGTCTATTCTTGTTAGTTCTGACCCTATTCCAAGTTCCAAGTACTCTTGTTGTTTCATTTATCTAGATCCTTTATATAGATTATAACCAACCGATCAGATTGCTTGATTTCCCATAACCTGTACTTAATCGTACAGAGTTATCTCCTCTTATTAAAATGATTCTCGTCACCTCTATATCCAATGGCCATATCCCCAGGCACCCCAATTTCGGCACCACTTTTTTGAAAAACATATGGCCTTCGGCACCCCTTTTTTCTGAAATGAGGCTAAGAGTCGTTCGAGGAGTCACTCGAACGAGCAATTGCTCGTTAGCTCGTTTGCTCGATGGGATTCGAGTCATTCGAGCAGTATGTCGAGTCACTCGATCGAGCAATTACTCGACAGCTCATCTGACAAAAACGGGATTCTCCAGAAGGCACCCCAATTTCGGCACCCCTTTTTGGAAAACATATGGCCTTCGGCACCCTTTTTTCTGGAATGAGGCTAAGAGTCGTTCGAGGAGTCAATCGAACGAGCAGTTGCTCATTAGCTCATTTGCTCGATGGGATTCGAGTCATTTGAGCAGTATGTCGAGTCACTCGATCAAGCAATTACTCGATAGCTCATCTGACAAAAACGGGATTCTCCAGAAGGCAACCCAATTTCGGCACCTCTTTTTGGAAAACATATGGCCTTCGGCACCCTTTTTTCTGAAATGAGGCTAAGAGTCGTTCGAGGAGTCACTCAAACGAGCAATTGCTCGTTAGCTCATTTGCTCGATGGGATTCGAGTCATTTGAGCAGTATGTCGAGTCACTCGATCGAGCAATTACTCGATAGCTCATCTGACAAAAACGGGATTCTCCAGAAGGCACCCCAATTTCGGCACCCCTTTTTGGAAAACATATGGCCTTCGGCACCCCTTTTTTCTGAAATGAGGCTAAGAGTCGTTCGAGGAGTCACTCGGACGAGCAATTGCTCGTTAGCTCATTTTCTCGATGCAATTCGAGTCATTCGAGCAGTATGTCGAGTCACTCGATCGGGCAATTACTCGATAGCTCATTTGACAAAAAAGGGATTCTCCAGAAAGCACCCCGATTTCGGCACCCCTTTTTGGAAAACCTATGGTCTTCGACACCCCTTTTTTGTCGTATGAGGCCATGAGGTCTATGTAAAAGCCCTCAATGAGGCATTTTATACAGTGTTCTATGTAAAATATCTATAAACAGGCTATATAAGAGATTCCTTAATTGAGATTCCTAGCCGATTCCGTAAAGTTGGATTCCGTGTTTTTACATAAACACCCGATGGTATAAATAGGGGTGAAGCATCCGAATTACATTATTTCACTTCTGTCCAGAAATGGGGGTGTACTCCATAATTGCGACAAATGTCAGATATCCTTCGTTCAGCAGAAAAGTCTGTTGCATCATAAATTATCCATCCACGGAAATAAACGCTTCCAATGCTTCAGGTGTGCAAAGATGTTCAAAAGAAGAGACCATCTGAGAAGACATGAGAAGATCCACACAAAAAGGAGACCAAAGGATCATCAGAGAGAATATGTTGAACAAGTCAGAAACCATTGGACACAAATTGGTCAAAGAGAAGAATGCAAACGAATAAACCAGTTGGAACCATTTGAACTCTCAAAACCGTATCAGGTGAATAACAATAATCCAACCAGAAAGCCGTGGATACCAATACCTCCAACAGAAATGCCTCGTACAGTAATGACCGGAGCAGGGAAGAAGCCAGAACCAGAGCATAATCCAACAAGTGAAGAAAAATAATACGTTTTGGTCGAACCCAGTTTATTGTAAAGCTCACAAGATCGACAGCGTTTGGTGCGCAGAGAACCAAACGAGCTTGCGGCGATGGACGTGGACAGAGGAATGAGAAAGATCATAGAATCCCAAACCATGAACGAGAATGAGAAGATTCGTCACTACAACCAGATCTTACAGCGCAAAAGAAAATTCTACAATAAAGCTTCACAGCCGATAACAATCAACATACAGAACCAGTGATGACAATGGAGAGAACAAAGTGAACGAAGATGAACTGTTGCGTAGAACAGACATCGAAGAAGAGAACTGAACAGACTAAAAAGAATGAAGAGAAGATCGAACTGAAGTGATCGAAGATCGAACACGATGAAGATAACAGAATAAACAGAACAAATATTGAATTATATAACAGACAGTGTCCAGTAAAGGCAATAAAGTGTGGCAGATGTGATTTTGCATATTTTTAATTTAGATAATAATTTATTATCTTTTTAACTTACCAGGTCCAGTCCGATTGTAAATGGAGAGATGGTTCTCAAGAATCCAGTTTAATGGTTGCTCATTTAGGCAGCCATACTTTTGTTAACAGGCAATTCAAAGGGTATTCGATTTCGCGGGTTTCTGGTCACATGACACAAACAAAAGCACTTTTTTTCCTTGAAATTGTTGGCTGACAGACTTGATCAATAATAATAATAATTTGCTGCTTATATTTTCATATATGCTTCCATCGTTGATTTGGTTAGTATTTATCAGATCAGGTTTATTATCTCGAATCGTATACAGTGGCTCGTTGTTTTTACTCGTTTTTCAGTTTGCTCTGATCTTCAGTTGTCGTGATTCGTGTTGCCTTATTTCGTTGTATTGCCGGTGGTCGCTGTTTATTCGATCTATCAATATTTATCAATTGCACTGTTTGACAAATGCATGTATGGTTGTGGACTCTATTTTAGTCTAAACATATTTTATTTGTCATAAAGTACAAAAAGGATTGGAGAACAAGTTACAAAACTTAGTTAATCTCCTTTCCCTAGATACATTACAGAAATTTGACATCGCGGCATGACAATACATATGAATCAGGTAAACTACAACGGTAAATTCCATGGATCAAAAAAATTTGAAAATATTGTAACTGGAAAGACAAATTAGGAAATTTATAATACAATAGTTGGCTAGATTATCGTCAGAGTATTTGGATGTTATTGTCGAATAGATAGCAGATGATGGGGTACATTTGCTTCCAGAGAATATTATATTTTGGTACCAGGGACCCATAGTAACGCTACATAACATAGGCCGTCACGAACACACTCTCGTCTTGAGAATTTGGCGTTGTTATTCGATGTTTAAGGAGGTTAATACCGACGACGTTAATACCGACGACGTGCACCCCGTTTCAGCCACGACATCACTAATTAGGGTAATTCAGAGTGTCGTTGGTCGGAGCGGGGTGCACCTCGTCGATGACAATAGACAAATTTCAACATGTGATCTGGATAAAGGGGTCGTTTCCTTATCTGAAATATTCGAACCAAAATTGCGAGGTGGGGTTATAGTGCACGCACCCCTACAGACCCTCGGCCCCTGTCACGATGCGAATTTTTGATGTCCCACACAATACATGAGCTGGTTAGGCATCCTCACGGCGACCGATGGTGGACCATCGCATGTCACATAATCTTAATTAGCGGGGTTGTCTGTTGATTTAACTGAAACGTCCACTAGACGTGATAAACCTTTGGACTTTCAAGAAGAGTGAGAAATTAAGTTTTACAGGGAGATCTGGGATTCCATACAATAAATCATCAACTGACGTGATATTGCAAAAGTTAAGACCGTTCAGTAGTTCTCTTCTCTGAGTATTAAATTTTGGACATTCAAAAAAGAAATGGGCTGCATTCTCGAGTGGGTGGCCACATGTACATTGGGGGGTCGAAGAGATAAAGTTGAGGAACTTGTCGTGGGATAGATCACTGCAACCATTTCGAAGCCTACAATGTAATATATTCGCATTCCTATTTCCAGCACAGAAATAACTTGGCGGTCTAGGTGAAGGATCGTTGCTCGAGATTAATTGCTTGAATTCAAGTAGGGTGGGTGCATTCTGGGTTTCTCGGGGGAGTTTGTTCCATAGCTCTATTGTGGAAGGGAAGAAAGATTTTTTGAAATTTTCTGTTCGGCATTGGTATAATTTATATTTGGAAGGATTTCTGAAGTTGTAGGCTGCGTTATCCCCAGTTCGCCGTGGTAGGAGTTCTGTTAGGAAATCCGGGGCTTCATGATTAATAATTTTATATAGTGTACATAGTTTATGAAACTGTCTACGGTCGCTCAATTTTCTCCATCCAAGCTCGAGCAGAAGGTTTTCAGACGGTGTGGAGCGCGTGAGACCCGTTATAATTCTCGCAGCATCTTGCTGTAATCTATCAACTCTATTTAGGAGATATTTTGGCGCTAAGTCCCATAAGATGTCACCATAGTCTAGAAGTGGTAGTATATATGACAAATATATTTGTGTAAGTGCTTTTCGGGGGAGCATGAATTTGAGTTTCCGAAGCTGAGAAAGTCGGGCTGTAACCTTCTTACATGCCTCTGCTATGTGGCGATCCCAACTTAGATTTGATTGGAGATGTATACCAAGATGTTTATGGCATTTCACAGTAGTGATGGGGACACTATCAAGAAGTAGGGTTTCATTAAAGTTAGTTGACCGGTCGTATGTAAACTGAATAGCTTCAGTTTTTTCGGGATTAAAAGTCACCAGCCATTTCTGAGACCAGCTGTGGATAACTTGGAGATCTTGGTTTAGTGAGGAAGCTACATCAGAACAGCTGGGTTTACTATTTGTTAAGCAAGTATCATCCGCAAACAAACGAGCAACTGAGTCGAGGAATTCTGCAATATCGTTAATATAAATCAAGAACAGGAAGGGTCCAAGAACAGATCCTTGCGGAACACCAGCTGTCATCAATGAATAATTGGAGAATGTATTATTCACTAGTACTCTCTGTTTCCTATCAGTTAGGTAGTTTTCGAACCACTTTAAAAGTGTGCCACAGACGCCATGTTGACGAAGTTTGTAAATAAGACCTCTGTGCCAAACTTTTTCGAAAGCTTTTGATATATTGCAAAAAATGGCGCACGCAGCAAGACGGGAGTCAAGCGATTGACAGAGGGTGTGGTATAATTCAAGTAGTTGGAAAGTTGTACTATGTCCAGGTAAAAAACCAGATTGATATTTATATATTAGATTATTCTCATGAAAATGGGTGAAGACATACTTCAATACGACTCTATTTTCAGCTAACTTGCACTGCACAGGATGGAGTGATGTTACATGTATATGCTGGAGGATGTGATGTAGTGAGAGAATGAGGGAATTTGATCCACAATCGGGTAAGAATCACATATGTGTAAAAAGTGTAAATATGTGTGGGCCCATGGTAATGTGTACATATCAGTATTTTATTTTACTGCCATTGGCAGTTCTGTATTTGGCCTTGTTGCTTGGAAATTGACTGATATGCATTCATTATTTGTGGTTAGTATGTGTTGGCTGCTGCTTATCAGCTCATATCAGGTGACAGAGGTAAAATGTATTAAATACAGGGCTATAGTATCAATGGAATCTAATTATTATTATTGTTGTTGTTAGTATTATTATTATGAGGTGTAGTTGAAATTATTGTCATATTATTTAATCAGTTTATATTGCAGCACAGAGAGTAATTGTAAACGAATAGTATAATGTATTGTTCTGTATTTTTCAGACTCCCGTCTGGTTTGCTTTGATATGGTGTTGCAATAAATATAATGATGCTATCTGCCTGAGTTAGTTGTGGCACGGTCCTGCTGGACATTATACCCAGTCTAGTTATGCCCAAGTGTGGTCCGTTACACTGGCGCCCAACATAAAAGGATATTTACCAGGAACACCTCCAATGTGCACATTCAACTAGACTATGTCTTATCCGGAGAGCAACATATTGACATTTATGGCAGCGATCATGAACTGTGGACTGTGTTTTTAGTCACTGTTTATATTTCTGTGAATATTTCAAGGGAATATGTACGATGGAGTTGATCAGTGAGGTGAGGTATGTGTGTTAATAGTTAGTAAGTAATATATTATTACTTTGGCCACATTAAATTTGCTGAATTAATTTATTAATTTGATATAAAAGCTGAGTTTCAGCTGTGTTTAAAATATGTCTCTTTAAAATAATTATTCACTTATAGATTATTATTATTAAGTGGCCAAAGTTAATATAGATGTAAGAGTAAGAAAGAGATTAACATTTTGGTGATGGTGCTCTGGTGTAGGGTTAATCTATATATAAAGCATGATTATTATTTCAGAATTTCATTGCACATGTAGGAAGGGAGTTGCTTTCAGGTAGTTTTGTTTTGATCAGTGTATTTCCTTCTCAGAGCAATTTTACTACAATGTTTACAATAGTATTTACATATAAGCTGGTTGTAGCTTTTCATTGGCTGTTGATTTCGAGGTTTGCATTCTGATTGGCAGTCCTAATTTAGAGTTTTGACATCACAGGAGTCACCGTAGTTCTGTTTTCTCATTGGTTGGCAGAGTAAGCAGGTTAGGCAATTTGCATAAATTGTTATTCATTTGTGTCAGCCAGCAACTTCTGTAAACAAACATTGTATTATTTTGATAGCAGCCAGAAACAAACAGTCTGATATTAATTTTGCATAACAGATTTAAATAAAAGATCTTAATTTTGATTTCATGATTTCACTTTTAGATCTTGACTCATTAAAGTATTTCTTGTATTTGTTTAGGTGTTGCTAATAATTCTTGTTCAATTTTTAAAATTTGTAGACTGATTATCTTTGTTTGAAATGGTGATGTACTTTGCAAAAACAGAGATTGGAATGAGCCAGGATTATGACTGAAATACATCCACTTTGCCTGGAAAGAGACTGTTTTTCTTCACCGATAACACTGTCGAAACCTTTTAGGATTTGTGAGTTTGGATTTGATTGTTTATTTTTTTTTTTTCAGGCACATTAAATATTTTCAGGACATAAACAGAGCTTGAATTTAAATGTGTATTTTTGTGGCTTTCAAATATTTTCAGGCCAGATCACAAGAATTTCTTGATTGAATATTATTTTTTGATATACATGTTTTTGTGTTAACCCTTTAACATAAACAGAAGCTAGTTATTGAAAGTCTGTTGAGTGTTAACTCTTTGACACAAACAAATTATTCACCAGAATATAACTTGATATGGCAATTTATGAGGGTTAACCCCTTACCTAACATAAACTCATAAATTCATTTATCAGTTGTAATCCTTTACCCACAACCTAACTACCGAAATAAACACTGATACAAGCATATTTTTTTTTGCTGAATGCATCAAGATTAACAGATTACCAAAATCAGTGTTAACCCATAGCATGCCAAAAGCTACGGCATAAATGGACTATCAAAATCAGTGTTAACCCATAACATGCCAAAAGCTACGGCATAAATGGACTATCGAAATCAGAGTTAACCCATAGCAATCCTTGAATTCAGCTTGGGTTGTGAGTACTAAACACCAGAAACACCTGTTTAATTAACCCTTTAGTCTGCCAAGTACAACAACAATTTCACTAACCCTTTACTCTGCTGAGAGCATGTACTTTATTACTCTGAAATGAATACAGTTGTACTTGGATGTATATTGTAGACACTACCACTGCCGGATACAACTATTAACCCAGTGACAGCAAGTTAAGTGTATTACTATGGAAACACTGAAGTAGTTGTAAATATTTTTACCAATTTTTGGTGACTACTTGGAAAATCCTATTTCGTGTTTCTTAGCATTGACACTTATTCAATGCTTGACCTGTCACACCAATCACAAATGTTCCCTTGATATTTGATAGTAGATCCTGTGGAAAAAAATTGTTTTTGTTATTGCACTTTAGTGATAAAAGTGCTAATAGAAAGTCATTTTACTGTTACCAAAATATTTATTCACATAAGACTTTCTTGGAATTGCAAAAAGAAATCACAATGTCGGTCACAAAGGAAAATATAACCGATGACGACTTAAAGATGTTGGAAATGATGAAAGGACTGAAAATACCTCCACCTAAATTTGAGAATCCTCAACAATTGGAACTCTACATGAAGCAGTATGTTCATGAGATGGAAAAGTCAGAGCCAGGTGGTGACAGCTATTTGCGCTATGTTCCAAAAATATCATTATTTTATGGTGAGCCAAATAAAGGAGAAGTAACCTTTGCAACATGGAAATATGAAGTGGAATGTTTAGTTGTACAAGGACATTATAAGGAAGAGCATTTATTGACAAGCATTTGGCGGTCATGTAAAGGAAAGGCAGGAGATATTTTAAGGCGGATGGGAGTTAAAGCTACGTTGACTGACATCATGAAGAAGTTTAACTCCACATATTCAATGCTCGAGACAGGGGAATCGATTCTCAGAAAATTTTACGCATGTAGCCAAGAGTCAGATGAGAGTATAAGAGCATATGCAGCTCGAGTGGAGGATATATTTTCACAAGCTGTAGAGTTACAGGCAATAAAATTAACAGAGGAAAACATCTTGCGGAATGTATTTTATCAAGGACTGAAACCCCATTTACGTCAGATGTTGGCATACAAATTCGACACTGTCACTGATTATGACAGATTTAAAGTAGAAGCAAGAAAGATTGAGAATCAGCTGCAAGAAGATACAGAGAAAGAATCAAAAACTAAATGTCATGCCGCAATGAAAGTTGAAGAAAAGAGTGAGTTAGGAGAAGTAAAGGACTTATTACTAAAATTGAGCGACAGATTAGATAAAATGGAAAAAGAGAGGGAAGAAGCAAAGAAAAGTGAAGCAAGTTCGGCTAATCAATTTTATAGTAGAGATTATAATAGAGGCTATACAGGAAATTATCATGGAAGATTTAATAGGGGTAGAGGTCTAAGTCAATATCGAGGAGGATTTAATACTAACAGAGGTCATGGACAAGATCGGGGAAGAGGCCGAGGTACTTACGTACCAAACAGACCCACTGCTGGTAACACTTTTAAACCTAAATGCTTCAAGTGTGGTAGCGAGCAGCACAAGGTCCGAGACTGCCCAAACTTGTAAGTGCCTCAGTTGCGGGGTTTAACCGTGGCACTAAATTTAAATACATGCAAGACCCCAAATTAGTTGGCAGCTCTACAGAAGCAGATGTGGAGATAAATGGAATAAAGACAACAGCCCTAATTGATAGCGGGAGCTGTATTAGTATAATTTCAAGAACATTTTATGAACAATATTTGAAGATAGCACCCATTCAACCTTTGAAAGACATGATCAATGTTGAATGTGCTGATGGGAATGAGTTGCCATATCTTGGTTACTTAAAAGCAACATTATCAACCAATGGTATTCCTAATTGTCAAGAAAAAGATTGCCTTTTTCTGGTAACACCCGAAACTAGGTACAGTTCACGAACACCAGTACTACTTGGAACCAATATACTCGATGAACTCATTACAGATTGTAAAAGAACTTTTGGTGATACCTACTTACAAAAAGCAAGTCTTCACACTCCATGGTACTTAGCTTTTAGATGTATGGCTTTGAGGGAGAAACAACTTAAAAAGTCCAACAACAGGATTGCTATTGTCAGATCTGCAGAAACTAAACGGATTATATTAGGTCCAAATCAGTCAGTCAACATCAATGGTTATTGTGACAGAGAACTGAACTATCATTCAACAAATGCACTTTTACAAGAAACAGAGGAATCTAACTTACCGAATTTTATTGATATCACTCCATCGGTTATAAAATACAACTATAGGAATAATGGTAATGTACTTGTAAATATTTCCAATGTTACCACTCAGTCTGTAGCCATTTCACCAAAAGTGATTATCTGTGAAATACAACCTGTCACAATAGATCAATCTGTTTTTGAGAAAATAGACGAAAAAGCAAAAAGTGAAGTCTTAAAGCAAATCCACATTGAAACTGATCTTAATGCTGAACAAAAATGTATGTTGACAGCTCTTCTCCATAAATATGAGCAGATATTTTCCAAAAATGATGAGGATATTGGAAGATGTAATTTAATAAAACACAGAATTGATCTAATTAATGATGTTCCTTTCAAGCAAAAATATAGACGCATACCACCTGCAATGATAGATGAAGTGAGACAGCATTTAGAGCAATTACTTGCCACGGGAATTATTAGGACTAGTAAATCACCTTGGGCCTCGAACATTGTTTTAGTTCGGAAAAAGAATGGTAAACTGAGGATGTGTGTGGATTATCGAATGTTAAATAATCAAACCATCAAGGATGCCTATGCTTTACCTAGAATTGAAGAAGTTTTCGACTGTCTCATTAACAGCAAATATTTCAGCACTATCGATATGAAGAGTGGATATCTTCAAGTTGAACTAGAAGAAACTCATAAAGAAAGGACAGCCTTTACAGTTGGACCTCTTGGGTTTTATGAATTTGAGAAAATGCCATATGGCCTAGCAAATAGTCCAGCGACGTATCAGCGACTGATGGAGGAATGCTTGGGTGACATGAATATGAAGATTTGCGTTATCTATTTAGATGATCTCATTATATTCTCAGATAGTTTTGAACAACATCTTGAACGGTTGGATATGGTGATGACAAGGCTACAGGAATGCAACTTGAAATTAGCACCAGAGAAATGTTTCTTCCTTAAAAAACGAGTTAAGTTTTTGGGTCACATCGTAAGTGAGAATGGAATTGAAACAGATCCTGAAAAAATAGAGAAAGTGAAAAACTGGCCATCTCCATCTAATCCTGATGAGCTTCGATCATTTTTAGCTTTTGCTGGATACTACAGAAGATTCGTGAAAGACTTCTCAAAAATAGTCCGGCCTTTAAATGAACTTCTTCCACCTACAACACAGAAGAAAAATAGGAAACAGCAGAACGTAAATTGGAAGTGGACTCAAATTGAACAAGATACCTTCAATAAACTTAAAGATATACTAACAAGTCCACCAATATTGGCGTATCCAGATTTTAGTCGACCCTTTGAGCTACACATAGATGCAAGTATGGTTGGCCTTGGCGCAGTATTGTACCAGGAACAAGATTCGAAGAAGAGGGTCATTGCATATGCAAGTAGGAGTTTATCCAGGTCTGAAAAGAATTACCCAGCCTTCAAGTTGGAGTTTTTATGTTTGAAATGGGCTATCACTGACAAATTTAATGATTATTTAACTGGAAACCACTTCACTGTATATACTGACAACAATCCACTGACATATGTCCTAACCACTGCTAAATTGGATGCTACAGGACACAGATGGATTTCGGCATTGGCTCCTTATGACTTCGATATGTTCTACAGGGCAGGACTTAAAAATGGAGATGCAGATGGAATGTCGAGATATCCGAATTATAAATTTATGGACGAAAAGGAAGAACTGGTTAAAATAGACCACAACACAATCAAAGCCATCTGCAGTGGATCACAAATTTCTTCTTATGTAGAAGTTTTGCCTTCAGCATCCATAAATATCATTGATGCTACGGACACTTCTTCACAGTTTGCACAAATTGAATTGAGAGAAATTAGGAAAAGCCAAAGAGATGATGAAACAATAGGGAGGTGGTTAAGAGCTAAAGTGGACAAAAGACTTCCAAAAGGACATTATAATAGGAATGACCATACCATGAAGAATAATTTCAATCATTTTAAAATCATTAGAGGAATTTTATATAGAGAAATATCAGACAATGATGAAAAATGTTTACAATTGGTATTACCATCTATTTATAGAAAAGCGGCACTACAAGGATTACATGATGACATTGGTCATCCAGGAAGAGATAGGACAATGTCATTGCTTAGAGAAAGATATTTTTGGCCAGGCATGTCATCAGATTGCGAGAACTGGTTGAAGAGGTGTGACCGTTGTTTAAGGCGAAAATCAGCCATCAACACTAGAGCTCCATTGGTGAATATTGAGACAACATATCCATTGGAGTTGGTATGTATGGATTTCCTTACATTGGAACCAAGTAGGGGTATTGGTAATGTATTGGTAATAACAGACCACTTCACTAAGTTGGCTCTTGCTATACCAACAAAGAACCAAACAGCTAAAACAACTGCAGAAGCCCTACATGAACACTTTATTGTCCATTATGGTATACCGACCAGACTACACTCTGATCAAGGTCGAAATTTTGAGTCGACAGTCATCAAGGAGTTATGTGAAATCTTTGGAATTGACAAATCGAGAACAACTCCTTTTCATCCAAGTGGGAATGGCACACCAGAGTGATTCAACCGAACGCTTTTAAATCTCCTTGGAACATTAGAACCTGAAAAGAAGCCAGACTGGAAGAAGTATATTTCATCACTTGTTTACGCATATAATTGTACTAAACATGAAAGTACTAAGTACTCACCTTTTGAGCTTATGTTTGGTCGGAAGCCCAAATTGCCAGTGGATGCAATATTTGACACAGATGTAAATGACCGAGTTGATTTAAGTACTGATGATTACATTCAACAACTAAAAAAGAGAAGGAAATTTGCCAAAGATACAGTGGAATCCCATCTCAAAAAAGCTAGAGACAAACAGAAAGAGAATTATGACAAGAGAGCAAAAGCGACAAAGATAGAAGTTGGTGACAGTGTATTGGTGAAGAAATTGATTTTTGAAGGAAAACACAAAATTGAAGATAAATATGAGAACGATGAATTCATTGTCACTGACCAACCTAATACAGACATTCCTGTTTTTAAAATTAGGTCTGAAGATGGCAAAGAAAGAACTTTGCACAGAAATCATTTGCTTTTGATAGGTTCTAAAGGGGAAGAGAATGATGTAGGGTCTTTACCAGTTCCTAAACCAAGAAGTAAGAAGTTATGTAATAAAAAAGAAATAGATAATTTACCAGTTCCCAAACCTAGGAACAGAACAAAGAAAACAGAAGTAAATATCGATGATGAAAATATTATAGTGGAAACAAAGAGTGACGTCGCAGATGATTCAGAGTCGGAAGAAGAGTATGTCATTTCACCATACTTGAGCAGGGACGCCTGTAGAACTGACTCTGTACATGGAAGAAAAAAAGATGTATTAGACATAAACATTGCAGAAGAACCTCTGGAACAAGGAGTTGTACTTGTTCATACTGACAATTCTGCAATGGATGAGCAGCAACAGAGTGATGAGAGAGGAAACGAAGAAATTCACAGAGAGGATGAGCAAATGATAGAAGATATACAAAGACCTAATATAACACAAAGAAGATCAACTCGAGTGAAGAAACCACCAAAGTATTTAGAGGATTACCACTGTAGTGACATTACATATAGACCAGTTGACACTAGGACAGACACTTTAAATAAATTGCTAGCCTCTGGAGTATTAACCACAGTTACAACAGAGATGGCCAACAAGATTTGGGAGGCAGTAATGAAATAGTGTCAACCTTTTTCTTCAACCATGTATTTATTTACTTTTTTTTTAACTTCATCTCAGTGTGATTTATTGTTATTTTTTTCAGATATGGAACTTATATGAATATTCATACACTGAAATAGTGTGTGGTAAAATAGCAGATATAAATATATTAACATTGTTTCATTGGTGTAACCAAAATGGTGTGAATACAGTTTTTAGCCAAGAAGAGCATGTGGAAATAGATTGGAAGCTTTGGATTTCATGCTCAAATTATTTTTAAATGTATTTATAGAACTGCCACATGTATTTGCACTGACAAACGATGCTTTATTTTCCTTCATAGGTTTGTTGTCAATGGAGAGCAAGATATCCAACTTTATTTGCCAGCTAATTTATATGTATTTAATTAATCGTTCATGATTATTGTTTCCAGGAAGATCTGACAGTATTGGAATGGTTGAGACAGTGGGTGTTGCTATGATAATCACTATAGCAACTAACTAATATATTTTTTTTTGTGTATTTACATGTAATTTTGATTGTAGGTTTGAATGATGCGGACATCATTCTATAAGCCAGGAGAGCATGTGGCAGATGTGATTTTGCATATTTTTAATTTAGATAATAATTTATTATCTTTTTAACTTACCAGGTCCAGTCCGATTGTAAATGGAGAGATGGTTCTCAAGAATCCAGTTTAATGGTTGCTCATTTAGGCAGCCATACTTTTGTTAACAGGCAATTCAAAGGGTATTCGATTTCGCGGGTTTCTGGTCACATGACACAAACAAAAGCACTTTTTTTCCTTGAAATTGTTGGCTGACAGACTTGATCAATAATAATAATAATTTGCTGCTTATATTTTCATATATGCTTCCATCGTTGATTTGGTTAGTATTTATCAGATCAGGTTTATTATCTCGAATCGTATACAGTGGCTCGTTGTTTTTACTCGTTTTTCAGTTTGCTCTGATCTTCAGTTGTCGTGATTCGTGTTGCCTTATTTCGTTGTATTGCCGGTGGTCGCTATTTATTCGATCTATCAATATTTATCAATTGCACTGTTTGACAAATGCATGTATGGTTGTGGACTCTATTTTCAGCTAACTTGCACTGCACAGGATGGAGTGATGTTACATGTATATGCTGGAGGATGTGATGTAGTGAGAGAATGAGGGAATTTGATCCACAATCGGGTAAGAATCACATATGTGTAAAAAGTGTAAATATGTGTGGGCCCATGGTAATGTGTACATATCAGTATTTTATTTTACTGCCATTGGCAGTTCTGTATTTGGCCTTGTTGCTTGGAAATTGACTGATATGCATTCATTATTTGTGGTTAGTATGTGTTGGCTGCTGCTTATCAGCTCATATCAGGTGACAGAGGTAAAATGTATTGAATACAGGGCTATAGTATCAATGGAATCTAATTATTATTATTGTTGTTGTTAGTATTATTATTATGAGGTGTAGTTGAAATTATTGTCATATTATTTAATCAGTTTATATTGCAGCACAGAGAGTAATTGTAAACGAATAGTATAATGTATTGTTCTGTATTTTTCAGACTCCCGTCTGGTTTGCTTTGATATGGTGTTGCAATAAATATAATGATGCTATCTGCCTGAGTTAGTTGTGGCACGGTCCTGCTGGACATTATACCCAGTCTAGTTATGCCCAAGTGTGGTCCGTTACAAAAGTTTTAAAATATAACAAAAGTTCTTGTTTCTTTTTTACTAGGAGGGACGGGGGATACCATCGGGTGTTTATGTAAAAACAAGGAATCCAACTTTACGGAATCGGCTAGGAATCTCAATTAAGGAATCTCTTATATAGCCTGTTTATAGATATTTTACATAGAACGCTGTATAAAATGCCTCATTGGGGGTTTTTACATAGACCTCATGGCTTCATACGACAAAAAAGGGGTGCCGAAGGCCATATGTTTTCCAAAAAGGGGTGCCGAAATTGGGGTGCCTTCTGGAGAATCCCGTTTTTGTCAGATGAGCTTTCGAGTAATTGCTCGATCGAGTGACTCCTCGAACGACTCTTAGCCTCATTTCAGAAAAAGGGGTGCCGAAGGCCATATGTTTTCCAAAAAGGGGTGCCAAAATTGGGGTGCCTTTTGGAGAATTCCGTTTTTGTCAGATGAGCTATCGAGTAATTGCTCGATCGAGTGACTCGACATACTGCTCAAATGACTCGAATCCCATCGAGCAAATGAGCTAACGAGCAATTGCTCGTTGGAGTGACTACTCGAACGACTCTTAGCCTCATTTCCGAAAAAAGGGGTGCCAAAGGCCATATGTTTTCCAAAAAGGGGTGCCGAAATTGGGGTGCCTTCTGGAGAATCCCGTTTTTGTCAGATGAGCTATCGAGTAATTGCTCGATCGAGTGACTCGACATACTGCTCGAATGACTCGAATCCCATCGAGCAAATGAGCTAATGAGCAATTGCTCGTTTGAGTGACTCCTCGAACGACTCTTAGCCTCATTTCAGAAAAAGGGCTGCCGAAGGCCATATGTTTTCCAAAAGGGGTCCCAAAATTGGGGTGCCATCTGGAGAATTCCGTTTTTGTCAGATGAGCTATCGAGTAATTGCTCGATCGAGTGACTCGACATACTGCTCAAATGACTCGAACCCCATCGAGCAAATGAGCTAACGAGCAATTGCTCGTTCGAGTGACTCCTCGAACGACTCTTAGCCTCATTTCAGAAAAAAGTGGTGCCGAAGGCCATATGTTTTCCAAAAAGGGGTGCCGAAATTGGGGTGCCTTCTGGAGAATCCCGTTTTTGTCAGATGATCTATCGAGTAATTGCTCGATCGAGTGACTCGACATACTGCTCGATTGACTCGAATCCCATCGAGCAAATGAGCTAACGAGCAATTGCTCGTTCAAGTGACTCCTCGAACGACTCTTAGCCTCATTTCAGAAAAAAGGGTGCCGAAGACCATATGTTTTTCAAAAAAGGGGTGCCGAAATTGGGGTGCCTGGGGATATGGCCATTGGATATAGAGGTGACGAGAATCATTGTAATAAGGGGAGATAACTCTGTACGATTAAGTACAGGTTATGGGAAATCAAGCATTCTGATTGGTTGGTTATAATCTATATAAAGGATCTAGATAAATGAAACAACAAGAGTACTTGCAATAGGGTCAGAACTAACAAGAATAGACAAGAAATTGCTAAATTTAGTAATAATAAGCAAAGCTGTTCCAACTAATAGGCTCTTCTACGCTACTGGAGTATATTCTAGAACAAAGGAACATGGTCAGATAGACGAAAACTATTGCATATATAGACAGAAGAAGAAAATTCTGAAAGAATTAGAAATAGTAAAAGTTGGGATAGATTTTGGTGATTTGGAGGGATTGTCGGATTGTTTGTGGTAATTCTACAAATCTGGACATTACTCTTCTGCAAAGGAACACGTCCTCCGAACATACCCGTGTCATGTTAGAAGGTTTTGTGTCACATAGTAACCACGTGCTACCATAGAAACCAAGATGGCGGCCTCCAGTATACAAAATGGCCGACGGAAACACGTTTCACCCTAACAACACGTGCTGCGCATGCGCACTCACACCACGTATCACTATGAGGATGACGTCACAAGATGGCCGCTCACGTGAGTTACCATGACAACCAAACATGGCGCCACCAGGTCACGTGACATGACGTCACTTCCGGGGTCCCCTGCTGGGTCCCCCCAATAAGGCACGATCCATCGCTCTCCTACTATTAATGCCTTAACTGTCTTTTTGATTAAAATATAAATACATTCCTTCATATATCTAACTTTTATCAAATATCCCCTGCTTTTTTTAATTAATATACAATGGTAGGCAGTGTAAACTCTGGGGAACGGAACATTTAATAACGTGAAATGTTGATGGTAATTTTTTTCGGATTGTGGGGTATAAACTTTTATCAAAATCTGAGTTGTTGAATAAAAAGTATATATACAAAGGTAAATCTCCTCTCGACAGGTGTACCAATTCACCATACACGTACTCTAACTTAAACCAGAAGTGTTTAGTTAGTCTGTGTGAAACACACAGACTATTGTTTTTGTACGGATTCTTTTTCTTTCTTTTTTTTCCTTTTTTTATTCTTCTTCTTATTCTCCTGACTTCTGTATTATATGCACTTCCTTGTCTTCATGATAACTCGAAAACGAATTGTTCCATCTCTTTGGTTTTTGGCATTTTTTTTGGCATGCTGATAGACGGTTACAAGTTCTCGGCCATCTATGTTTTTCAGATTCTTGTGGCATTAGTGGTGTCCGTAGGGGTGTTTTGAATTTGAAAGTGGGTCACGCCCATATCTCAAGAGTAGTGTGACGTATGGACTTGGGCCCAATGCCAAATGAGTCGACACTCGATGGAGATTCCAACTGTGGGTCAAGGTCACTGAGGTCAACCAGGGGGTCATATAGCGCATTTTTAAAAATTGCAGGAAATCACATTTTTTTGACTCCATAATGCATTCCCGAAGATCATACATGCAATTTTACATGAAAAAAGTGGGCGTGGCCAAACATTTTAAAAGTGGGTCACGCTCATCTCTCAAGCATGGTATGATGCATGGACCTGGGACCAACGCCAAATGAGTCGAAACTCAATGAAGGTTCAAAATATGGGCAATGTCTCTGAGGTCACCCAGGAGTCATTGAGTGCATTTTTTCAGAATTGCTGAAAATCACATTTTTGGACCCACTGTTGCATTCCTAAAGTCCATACATTGCATTTTTTGTGTACAAAAGTGGGCGCGGCCAAAAGCTTTTCAAGTGGGTCACGTTCATATCTCAAGCATGGTATGGCAAATAGACCTGGGACCAACACCAATTGAGTAAACAATCGATGAAGGTTTAAAATATGGGCCAAGGTCACTGAGGTCATCCAGGGATCAATGATTGCATTTTTCAGAATTGTTGGAAATCACATTTTGACAAATGCATTCCCGAAGTTTATACTAGCATTTTTACATAAATAAAAGTGGGCGTGGCCAAACATTTTAAAAGTGGGTCGCGCTCATATCTCAAGCATGGTATGATGCATGGATCTGGGACCAACAGCAAATGAGTCGACACTAGATGGAGGTCAACAATATGGGTCAAGGTCACCCAGGGTTCAATGAGTGCATTTTCCAGAGTTGCTGGAACTCACATCTTTTGAACTCCAAATGCCTTCCTAAATTTTATACATGCCTTTTTACACGAAAAAAGAGGGCGTGGCCAACAATTCTGAAAGTGGGTAATGCTCATAACTCAAGCATGGTATGTTGCATGGACCTGGGACTAACACCAAATGAGTCGACACTCGATGGGGGTTCACAATATGGGTGAAGGTCACCGAGGTCACCCAGGGATCAATAAGTGCATTTTTCAAAATTGCTGGAAATCACATTTTTTGATCCCCTTGAAAGTGGGTCACATTCATATCTCAAGCATGGTATGATGTAAGGACCTGTGACCAACATCAAATGAGTCGAAACTCAATGAAGGTTCAAAATATGGGTCAAGGTCTCTGAGGTCACCCAGGAGTCATTGAGTGCATTTTTCAGAATTGCTGAAAATCACATTTTTGGACCCACTTTTGCATTCCTAAAGTCCATGCATGCATTTTTATGTACAAAAGTGGGCGCGGCCAAAAGCTTTTCAAGTGGGTCACGTTCATATCTCAAGCATGGTATGACAAATAGACCTGGGACCAACACCAATTGAGTAAACAATCGATGAAGGTTTAAAATATGGGTCAAGGTCACTGAGGTCATCCAGGGATCAATGATTGCATTTTTCAGAATTGTTGGAAATCACATTTTGACAAATGCATTCCTGAAGTTTATACTAGCATTTTTACATGAAAAAAAGTTGGCGTGGCCAAACATTTTAAAAGTGGGTCGTGCTCATATCTCAAGCATGGTATGATGCATGGACCTGGAACCAACAGCAAATGAGTCGACGCTAGAGGGAGGTCAACAATGTGGGTCAAGATCACCCAGGGTTCAATGAGTGCATTTTCCAGAGTTGCTGGAACTCACATCTTTTGACCTCCAAATGCTTTCCTAAATTTTATACATGCCTTTTTACACGAAAAAAGAGGGCGTGGCCAAAAATTGTGAAAGTGGGTAATGCCCATAACTCAAGCATGGTATGTTACATGGACCTGGGACTAACACCAAATGAGTCGACACTCGATGGGGGTTCAAAATATGGGTGAAGGTCACCGAGGTCACCCAGGGATCAATAAGTGCATTTTTCAGAATTGCTGGAAATCACATTTTTTGATCTCCTTGAAAGTGGGTCACACTCATATCTCAAGCATGGTATGATGTAAGGACCTGTGACCAACACCAACTGAGTCGAAACTCAATGAAGGTTCAAAATATGGATCAAGGTCCCTGAGGTCACCCAGGAGTCATTGAGTGCATTTTTCAGAATTGCTGAAAATCACATTTTTGGACCCACTTTTGCATTCCTAAAGTCCATACATGCATTTTTATGTACAAAAGTGGGCGCGGCCAAAAGCTTTTCAAGTGGGTCACGTTCATATCTCAAGCATGGTATGACAAATAGACCTGGGACCAACACCAATTGAGTAAACAATCGATGAAGGTTTAAAATATGGGCCAAGGTCACTGAGGCCGCCCAGGGGTCATTGATTGTATTTTTCAGAATTGTTGGAAATCACATTTTGTCAAATGCATTTTTACACAAAAAAGTGGGCGTTACAAAAATTTTGAAAGTGGGTCAATCTCAATCTCAAGCATGACATGACGAATAGACCTGTGACCAACAACAAATGAGTCGACACCCAATGGAGGAGCAAAATATGGGTCAAGGTCACTGACATCACACAGGGGTCATTGAGTACATGTTTCAGAATTGCTGGAAATCACACTTTTTGACCCCTAATGCATTCCCGAAGTTCATACAAGCATTTTTACACGAAAAATGTGCGGTTTGTTCAAAATATTTGAAAGTGGGTCACGCTCATATCTCAAGCATGGTATGACGTACAGATTTGGGACCAACACCAAATGAGTCGACACTCGGTAGAGGTTCACAATATGGGACAGGTCACTGAAGTCACCCAGGGTTCACTGAGTGCATTTTTTAGAATTACTGGAAATCACATTTGTTTACCCCTAACGCATTCCCATGATCGATCCCTTTGAATGCTGTGCACATATATGCCTTTTCTGGTTTCTTGGAGAAATTTATCCAATTCCTGAATAATGTTAACGAAAACCTTTTTCTGATTTCTTTAAAACTGTTTTATCCTCGAGAATAAACCTCAAAGTATTCCAATTACATTCATAGATGGGGCATCGTGGCTCAGTAGGTAGAGGAGAAGGCTGCAACCGTGTTGTGTCCTTGGGAATTGCCCTCGTGCGGCACGGTGGCATTGTACATTAATGCGTACCTCACGCCGATGGTGTAATTGTCTTTACCAATGCTAACCCTGTGTGTGGAGTCAGTCTGTTGGGGATCCTCACAGTTACTCACCATTGCTCGGTGGTTCTCGCAGGGTACTCCAGCTTCCTCCACCCGTAAAACTGTCCGACACGAGGTGACAGTGGCTGTCAAAAGTGTCTTTAAACCCAATAAATAAATAAATAACATTCATAGAACGCATGCCTTGATGCTATAGTTGTAATATTTCTGTCTTCTATGCACTGTTTGTGAACATGATAACCCGAATACAATCAGTCCTATCTTATGTTTTTGTTATACTGATAGACTGTACTGGCAAATGAGTTCACTGAAGTAATAGCTGTTACTTAAAACTTTAGAAAGGTTTGAGAGAATGCTGTAACTGTTACATAGAATGGCATTGTATATTTATTTAATATCATATTACAAAATTAATTTTCAAACCATGTTGAATAAAAAACACTTCACATTTCAAAGCATTTTTTATAATTCATTTATTGTCAGTCATAACTCAGGATCGGCAGGTTTCAGGATGGAGTGGTGTGTGACTTTCTAGAAATACCTATCATGAAATGGAATATTTGAATGGTCTGATTTTAACACTCTTAATACTTCAATGTGAGTACAAACAAGTTTCATATAACTCATGGCTGCAGCGAGACGTGGGTAAGACATGAGGAACGGGTAGACCAAGTAAGCGGGTGTGTGTGGATAGGTGTCGGGAGAACGGAAGGCCAGAAAAAGGCGGGAGGGGTAGACATGTACATTAAAGAGGATTTAAAACCGTCGCTGATTACAGATCTGGAATATATCATCACCTCGGCTGATGTGTCAAAAGAAATTGGATGGGTAAAGATCAGTCTGAGAAACAAAAGTATTGCCCTTGGGATTGTGTACTGTGCGGTGGAGAGAAGTAAACCCGAGTGGAATGACTCGATATACTCAACACTAAGGTCCAATATCACTGAACTAGAAAACAGGGGGCTCGGTATAAATCTGATGGGCGACTTTAATGGACACATAGGTGATAAGGAAGAAGGCATAGAGGGTGGGGACAAGAAAGTCAACAGGGATGGAAGGAAGCTGTTGAACTTCACAAATGAGCTCGGTCTGAAGATTCTGAACAGGGACGCTAGATGTAAGGGGAAATTGACCTGGGAGAGAAACGACAGAAAATCAATAATTGACTACATTCTCACAGATATGAATTTATGGAGGGAGGTGATAAGGGTAGAAGTGGATGATGAGGGCGAAATGGAGTTGGATAGTGATCACAACTTGATTACAGTGACGATGAGGGCCAAAAACCTAGAGAAAAGGAAAGGAAGCTTCAAGGAGATTTGGGAACTCAAAAAGGATGCCGACTGGGCGAAGTTCGAAGAAAAACTGAAACCAAAGCTTGCAGCCGTACACAAGGAGGGTAGTGTCCAGAAGATGGCCAACGCCATAGTTGCGAGCCTAGTGGAGGCAGGGAAGGAAAGTGTAGGAAAGATTAGGGTGCCAACACGGGAACTTGAGTACAGAGTTAACGAAGAACTGAAAAGGGCCATAAAGGTTAGAAAAGCTAAATGTGCTGCATACAGGAGAAGTAGAAAACTTAAGGGGGTGGAAAGCAATGAGGCCATGGTAGCAAAGGAAGAATACCAACAAGCACGAAACAAAGTAAACAAGATTAAAGACGACAACCGGAGAGTGCGAAATAGCAGTCTTATTAGGACGATAAGAACGACAGGGGGGTCGAGTTCGAGCGTATTTTGGAAATGGGTGGACAAACGTAACAAAGGGAATAACCAACAGAGCATTAAAGTAGATGGCAGAGTTACAGAAGAGCGAGATCAAATCGCATTAGAACTAGTCAAGCACCGGGAAAAGGTAAACGATAAGCGATGGGGCATGGGGAACCCACCGGAGTGTCCGAACCAGGTCGAGGGAAATCTCTCGGACTTCGTGTGCAGCGAAATAAAAACTGAGGAGGTGCGAAGGGTGATCTCAAAATTGAGGAATGGAAAAGCGGGAGGGGTGGACGAAATTCCTAACGAGTGTATCAAAAAAGGGGGAGTGGAACTCTTGGAAAGCCTAACTGCCCTATTCAATTTAGCCATAGAAAAACAAGAGGTCCCAAAGGAGTGGAGGGAAAGTAAAGTGACATTTATTCACAAAAAGGGGTAAAAAGACGTCTTGGATAACTATCGAGGGATCTCTGTCAGCAGCAACATTGGAAAAGTCTTTTGTAAAGTCCTGTATGGGAGATTAGAGGAGGTGATTGAGGAGAAGGGTTTTTTGGGAGAAATCCAGAATGGCTTCAGGAAGGGAAGGAGAGTCACTGACCATCTTTTCACGCTATCCCAAATAATAGAATCCGCGAAAGCAAAAAAGAAAAAGATGTTCATGGCCTTTTTGGATGTTAAAAAGGCATACGATAGAATATGGAGGGAGGGTATGTGGCGCAAGCTGGAGGCTCTGGGCTTGGGGGGCGAGTTTGTTGGGATTATGAAAGCATTATATAAAGATGTACAGAGTGAACTTAGCCTGGGTAACATTACAACAAAACGTGTGCCTATGGAGATAGGCCTAAAACAGGGGTGTATCCTTTCGCCAATTCTTTTTGCATTGTACATCAAAGGTTTAGGAGATGAACTTCTGCTTAGCGACGAGGGGGTTGCAGTTGGTGACTTGAAGATCCCAGGGCTATTTTTTGCAGACGATATGATGCTAGTGTCAGAAAGCGAAGAGGGGTTAGAGAAGATGCTGGGAATTGTTGGGAAATATGGGAGCAAATGGAGACTCGAACTTAATGAAATCAAGAGCAAAGTTATACCCGTGGGCCGCAAAGTGGACCCCACTCGAAGGTGGAGAGTGGGGGAGTTCTGCATTCCGGAAGGTAGCAGTAGACTTCTTAGTGTAGGAGAGACTAGTGACTATGAATACCTGGGGGTAAATATAAACATCACAGGAAGAGGCATCTACCGAAACCACACAAATAAACTGATTCTGAAGGGGAAGCGAATCCTTAACCAAATGAAACTTATAGGGAGAAACAGTTCCAATAAGGTTTTCGTGGGGAAAACCATTTGGGAAATGGTGGGTCTGCCAAGTATAACATACGGTACGGAAGTTGTACCCCTAAACCAGACAGCTGTTAAGAGCTTGGAAATCCTGCAGAAAGAAGCAGGCCGATGGATAACAGGCTCGAGTAATGCCGCAGCACTAGAAGCAATCAGGGGTGAGCTTGGGTGAATGAGGATCAAGGACAGGAGAGACCTATTGAAACTCGGTTATCTTAATTGTTTTGTAAATCTCCCCGATAGCCGATGGTGTAAAGTAATGTTCCTGAGAACTTTCAACTGAAATATCAAGACGGGGTGGATGGTCCAAGTGAGGGAGCTAGTAGAAAACTAATCAATGGAGATCTCGGACCTTGACGTTGGGGCAAACCAGGGCAAAAAGATCGTCAGAGAAAGGGTCATGGAGGATTGTAACCGTAATTGGCAAGAGGGGGTCAAATCAAAGAGATCTTTGGGTGGCCTGCGTGATACAGAGAAGCCTGGTTTTGAAGAGTACCTTGATGGCACCTTTGGGGGTCACTGTTGTTCAAGCTGAGGTCGCGGTCCCTGGAACTGAGGGGAAAAATTGGAAAAAACAGTGAAAAGGAGTGCCAAATGTGTAACGTGGGCGTGGTGGAGACCCTGGAACACTTTCTTATAGAATGCCCAAAAATACCAGTCTAAAAGAACAAGATTCACGGGGAGTATAATGGAGAAGTGGAATGGGAGAATGAAGGACATGTGGTTAGGGGGCGACTCAAGGGAAAGGTTTAATATGCTAATCGGAGAGATTGGGAAGAATGGGGCAAGGGATGTCATCAAGCAGTTCGTCTCCGAGTGTTGGGAGGAGAGAAGAAGCGCGGGAATAGGGAGGCATTTGGTAGAACATGGGTAACCAAGGCCTTCTCATACGAGAACCGCGACAAATCAGCGGCCGGCCGAAGTGTTATTATATTATTATGCAGATTGTTTTTACGCTTTCCTTTGTGTAACATTTAATTCTAAATGGAATGTGACACCTTTTCAGGTGTACCTTCCGAAGTAAGGCATTCTTAACCCTTTACATAACGACGAAAACCAGCCAGCGTTATTCTCAGAAATTTCCATTCAATTTTCATTATGTTTTTATTTTTGCTTGAAAAACATTGCTTATGACCTCTCACTGGATCGAGGTCGTTTTAAAGGGTTAAAATGGAGTATTTAAAGGGATTATTTTAGCCTTCTCAGTATTTTAGTATTTTAATATGGGTCCCCAAATATTTTCTTATGCAACGTAGGAATAATGATAACACTTTCTGTTCTCACAATGTTGCTCTAAACACGCTTAGGCATCGATGGGACCTCGGTATTTTGCCAATGCCAGTAAGTCTAGGCTCTTGTGTGTGTGTGGGGGGGGGGGGGGGGGGAATTAAGGCCACTTTACGTCTATATTCCAACATTTCTGAATTCTTTGACTCCCAATATATTTTCCAGAGGTACCATGTACCTTAACATTTTCTAGATAAAACGAGTTTTTGCTATCATCCAAAATATGGCAGATCAGGCGTTGATGGACTCAATATTTTTAAAGTGATTTACACTCATATTTCAGGCTTGGTATGACCTATAGATATGGGAACTACACCGAATGAGTTGAAACTTGCTGGAGGTTCAAAATGTGGTCCACTTCAATATGGTCAACGGATGTGATTAAGTGCATAGTTTTCAGAACTATTAGGAATTGCATTTTATAACAACTAATGCAGTTCTGAAGATTATGTATGTATCTCAAAATTGAAATAAATGGCAGAGCCGGTAATGCCAATTTCTGATTCCTTGATCGAATCCTGTAAATGGTCAGCACATATATGCCTTAAAAATTGTTCTGATTCCCCTATGAAGATCTGTAAATACAGTTAACGAAAATCCATTTTTGATTTTCTTAAGAAATAGTTTGCTCCCGAAAATAGTCTCCATAAATTTTCTTTCTATATAGTTTTTTCCTGATACTTTAACCCTTTTCACACAGACTGAGGGCGCGGTGGCTCAGTGGGTAGAAGTGCAGGCTGCAAGCCGAGAGGTCCTCGGTTCGAACCCCACCTGCGGCAACCGCGTTGTGTCCTTGGGCAAGACACTTCACCCCATTGCCCATCTGGGGCAAGGTGACGTCGTGGACTAAGGCATTCTGCACGTCGACGGTGCACTTGTCTTCAACCAATACTAACCCTGCTGGTGTGGAGTTAGTATGTTGGGGAGCTGACAGTTGCTCGCCGTTGCTCGGTGGTTCTCTCCGGGTACTCCGGCTTCTTCCACCCGTGAAACTGTCATAGTCAAGATTAGCCACAGTGCAGAAATATATGACCTTAAATCCCAATAAATAAATAAATAAATAAATAAATTCACACAGACTTGAATTTACTGGATGCAGAAAATTTTGTTTCTCTTCTTTCCATCGTTTGCTTCTGTCAACACGACATTATCCCATTATCCATACTTTCTGTGTTATGGATTCTCTATGAAATATGATGGGTAGTAGTCGATTCAGAGAAATAACAATTATCAGGTAATCAACTTTATTTTCGACATCTGCTCTTTCTGTTTATTCAAAAACGTCAAAAGATGAACATTAATATTAATGAAGTTCACGGGAACTAACTCTCTAACATTATTTCCAATATCTAACATTCTCCTCCCCTTAATAGAAAACACCTAAGGTCGTTCTAAGCATGAACATATAGAGATAGGAAAAAATCACAAATATCTCTGAGGTTTTCTAATACTTTTTCTCAAGTTATAGAGATTTTTCTCAACAAATATTCTCCCTCCTCACTGAATATTTTTTTTCAACACTCAGCTCCTGGTAGTTCCTTTTATACGCCTGTCCCTTCGATATATTGTCACTGTAGTCATTAAGATTCATGTCCCGCCCAATGGTACATGTTGCACTGTCAGCAGCGGCTATATCTATTCTGCCGTTGACTCACCAGTGGAACATGTAACAATATCAGGAGTGGTCATCCCTGTCAATGCAGTCAACTCATTATGTTTCCCATAATTTTATCACACTCATTGGAAGTCCACAGTAGTAGACGATCCGGGCCAGTCGGTCTATTTAAACTAATTAACTGACCAATGTGTCGCTTCCATGCGTTACCTTCAACCTGCATCAGTAGTATAGCATGTACCCGAACGGGCCACATTGGCAGGATCTCATTGCAGGATCTCATGTGACGTCATAGTCACGTGACCCAGTGGCGCCATGTTGTGTTGTTATGGTAACCCGCGCGAGCGGCCATGATGTGAGGTCATCGCCATAGTGATACCTGGCGGTAGTACGCATGCGCAGCGCGTGTTGTTAGGGTGACAAGTGTTTCCGTCGGCCATTTTGTATACTGGAGGCCGCCATCTTGGTTTCTATAGTAGCACGTGGTTGCTATGTGACCCAAAACCTTCTAACAAGACAGGGGTATGTTCTGTGGGTGTGTTCGATTGAATCGGAGTATTACGAATTACCCAAATAAACCCGACAATCCATCCAAATCACCAAAATTTACCCAAAATCACCGAAATTGACTTTATTTCCCCATTTTATCGGTGTAGTGCAATAGGACTAAGGGGTACAAGGGGTGCGATCCTTTGTAGAAGAGTAATTTCTCCCAGAATCCTCGTTTAATTACCCAAATAAACCCGGCAAGTTGTATTATTTCGAATTCTTTAAGAATCCCTTTTTTTGGATCCCATGACGTGTTATTTCCCTATTAAGAGTAACACATAGTGCTATAGTACCAAGGGGTACATGGGGTGCGTTCCTTTGTAGAAGAGTAATTGTCTGGTTTTGTATTTGCCCCATTTTATCGGTACAGCACATAGTGCTATAGTACCGAGAGGGTCCCGTGGGTACGTTCCTTTAGACTAGAGTAATGTTTTTTCTCCCAATAAATTGTATAAGAGTAGTGCTATAGGACCAATTTACCCAGAATCCTTTATTTTTTTATATATAGTTTCTATTTTTAGTAACATCCTTAAATGACCTCCATCACTATTTTAATAAGTTTTTAATAATTTTATTTTTTTTTTTAATGTGAGGATCAAGATTCCTTTTTCGATCTCCAAACTGACCAATGAAATAACAGAATTATCGACCAATCAGATTTCTGGATTCCAATTGTGTTTCTTTCCCATTACTTTCTATACTAATTTTCTAAATTTCCCAACTTTAACCTATAATCCTATAGGAAACAAACACAAACGCCCATCGAGAATGAAAATATCGATGAAAAAACGTTGTGACGTCGTGACGTTTTCAAAAACGTCCGTCACGTCGAAATAAATTCAGCGACTTTGTGGAGTCGGCTTCATTCCATTTTCTTCTCTTGACGGAAAAGCATCATCTCTGTGTACTCAGATTATTCAATTGTTTTGTGCTAGTTTTGTGCATTCATTATTCTAAGGATTATGGAGACTTCTGGATTTTCATGTGAGGATTGTGGGAAAATATTCACTGCCAGGACCAATCGGGATCGACATAGGAGGACAGCTCACGGACAAGGTAAGACATTTGACTGTAACAACTGCTATAAAACATTTACTAGGAAAGAATATTTAGACAACCATAAAAAAAACTTGCTTAGATGTATATATATGTTTGGAATGTGGACAGGAATTCAAACAACTTTTACATTTTAATAGGCATAAAAACACTGCTCATCTCCCTGTTACTCTCCCCAAGAAACGGAATTCTGAACGACCGGCAACAACCCTGAAAAAAAACCCGTACTGTTTTGGAACTTGACCCCATTGAATTTGATCAAGAACTTTTGGCAGAAACAAGTGATGAAATTTCAGAAATTTATTGTAGAAATTGAAATACTATTCGGACCCATCACATAACTAATAGGAAAATACAGGACATTTTTAATTACAGGCTAGATACAACTGATTTATCCACCATGAATTATGAACTGAATAAAACAATCTTTCAATCTCAAAAAAATAAATTCAAAATTAATTTAAGCCGCGGCTTCATTTCACGAAATAATGAAACAGAAGAACTAAAATTGTATCACCCATCACAAAATAATGCCCGGGTTCTTGATAGGCCACCTCTTATTGAAAATACTGTAGATTTGGGGAATTTTCTTGAAGACCTTGAACAGGAAGATATTTTGGAATGGGCTAGGCAGCAAAGACCCAACTCTAAATGGATCGTCCATCAATTAACCAATGTAACTTTTTATGTAAACAAAATTAAAAATCATCCAATTGGTGGGGTCCCTGAAAATCTTCCCAAGTATATTATGGAAAATCATTCGATTGTTGCCCTTGTCAGTGATCAGCACCACCATTTTGTTTATAATGACAATCTCTGTTTATTCCGGTGTTTAGCCCTGTGGAGCGGAAGTGAGCGCCATTCCTTGAATACTACTACTCAGACCCTGTATAGTAAATACACAAATGAACCAAAAGATAACTTTCCTGGTGTGAAATTAGATGAACTGCCCAAAATAGAAAAAGTATTTGAAGTGAATATTGAAGTTTTTGAACTTTTATTGGAAGATGATGAAGTTTTGGCTAAAATTGTACATAGGTCTAATAGGAATTTGGAGAATACCATGTATGTCAATTTATATGAGAACCATTTTAGTTACATCACTGACATTAATCAATATTGTAAATCCTTTGCTTGTCGTAAATGTGGTAAACTGTGGAAATCGGTGAAAGCACTCCATCGCCATGAGCTCTCTTGTACTGATGATGTGTCTTATAAGTATGTTGGTGGTATGTATCACACCCCAAAGACCATTTTTGAAAAGTTACTTGAAGAAGGTATTGTTATTCCAGAACACTTACGATCATATTCCTATAGGGCTACATTTGATTTTGAATGTTATTTTGATAAAACTTCTCTCCCCACTTCAACTGATACTCTTGTCTGGGAAGCTCAACACAAACCCCTCAGTGTTAGTGTATGTAGTAATGTCCCGGGTTTTGTTAATCCCAAATGTTTTATTACTGATGGTGACATACAGACATTGGTTGAAAATATGATGAATTATTTAATGGAAATTTCTCAGAAAAGTTACTCTCTCATGCAAGAGATTCACATGGCCACCATATTATCCCTAAGGCAAATAATTCAAGATGCTTTGACACAGGAAGGTACAGATGATTCTAAACCCCACCCATTTGAAACATTAGCTGCCGAATTTGATCGTTACATGAAGGAAATGCCCGTCTTGGGTTTTAATTCTGGGAAATATGATGTGAACGTGATTAAACGAGAACTGATGGAGTATCTGAAAAAGTATGACCCACTGTCTTTTGTTGTGAAAAAAGTAACAACTTTATGGTTTTGAAAACAGATCATTTGAAATTTTTAAATATTTGCAATTACTTAGCCCCTGGATTTAGTTATGATACATTTCTCAAGGCCTTTGGATGTTCCATTACTAAAGGATTTTTTCCCTACGAAAGGATTGACTGTATTGATAAATTGGACACTACTGAATTACCTCCCCATGTTTCCTTTTATAGCTCTTTAAAAAAGGAAAACATTACCGAAGAAGAATATGCTTACTGACAGCAAGTTTGGGGGGAAAATGGGATGAGGACATTTAGGGACTTCCTGATTTGGTATAATAATAGAGATGTCCAGCCATTCTTAGAGGCTATTGAGAAACAATCACAATTTTACCTGGAAAGGGGGATCGATATGTTTAAGGATGGTATTAGCGTTCCAGGCCTGACGCTAAAATATTTATTCAGTACCGTCGACGAAGGTAGATCCTTCGAGAACATCAAAGAGAAGAACAAGGATCTACATCATCTCATCAAGGACAATATTGTAGGGGGGCCTTCTATTATATTCAATCGTTATCACGAGAAGAATATTACCAACATAAGAGAATTTAAGTATGGCGCAGAAGCAAAGGGATGTGGGGTGTAGGTTATGATGCCAATGCCTTGTACTTATGGTCATTAATGCAGGAAATGCCAACAGGTTGCTACATTAGACGCAAGGAAGAGACAGGCTTTAAACCAGAATATTCCCATAAGTACGGTAGGATGGCCCATCAGTGGTTGGAATATATGTCTACCAGGGACGGTGTCCACATCCGACACGAATACAATGATACTGAAAAAAAGATTGGTAGACGTCAAGTGCCCGTAGATGGTTTGTGTAAAGACACCAAAACTGTTTATCAGTTTCACGGATGTTTCTGGCACGGTCATGAATGTTATCTGAATATGAGGGACGGTACATTGGCCACTCACAATGCAGTTCGGGGTAAGTCCATGTCTGAGCTTAGGGAAAACACCAAGGGAACCACCCAGTACCTACAGAGCCTTGGGTATGATGTTATAGAAATCTGGGAATGTGAGTGGCATCAGCAGAAGAAGACCGATGCAGACTTAAAGACCTTTCTCCGGGAAAAGTTTGGGACTTCGGTGGATGGTTCAATGACATCCAGCGAACTTCTCGAGAAGATCCGCACAGGCAATATCTTTGGCCTAGTGGAGTGCGACATTTCTGTACCAGACCAACTGAAGCCCTATTTTGAAGAAATGACACCAATCTTCAAAAATACAAATATTTCTCGGGAAGATATCGGGCCACACATGAAGGCATACTCTGAAGTCAACAACATTATGCGCCAACCTCGCCGTAGTCTCATTGGTAGCTACTTTGGCGAAAACATCTTGCTGGCTACACCATTATTGAAATGGTATTTGGAGCACGGACTGGTAGTCAGTCGGGTGTATCAAGTCATCCAGTACCAGCCCAAGGCGTGCTTCCAAACATTTGGTGATCAAGTATCACAGGCCCGACGGGAAGGGGACTCTGGCCCAAGTAAAGCCATCGTAGCTGACACGATGAAGCTATTAGGTAATTCGGGCTATGGGAAGACAGTCACTAATAAGGCAAAACATAGAAATGTAGTGTATTGTGATGAAGATAATGTGTCCAACCTCATCAATAATCTGGCCTTTCGGAAATTGAACACCCTCACTGAAGAACTTTATGAAATTGAAATGAATAAAAGCAGAATCAAACTTGACTTGCCCCACCACATTGGTTTTTTCGTGTATCAATATGCCAAGTTACTATGGTTTTTTGGATTTTTTTGTTGATCGTAAGGATTTTGAACTTTGTGAATCAGACACAGACAGCTTATACATAGCCCTTTCTGGATCTTCCCTTGAAGAAGTAATCAGACCAGAGAAAAAAGAATCATTCTATCACCAAGTCCATAAATGTTTACCCTCAGAAGCCTGTGATGCCCATATGGAAGATTATGTAAACACTAAATTAAGGGGAGATAACTGGATACCATCTCAATGCTGCAGGGACAGGAAAGCTTTTGATAAAAGAACCCCGGGTCTTTTTAAAATCGAATGGGAGGGAGAGGGGGTTATTGGATTGTGCAGCAAAACTTACTATTGTTTCGGCCCATCAAACAAACTGAGTTGTAAAGGAATAAATAAAAGACAAAATGATTTAACAAAAGAAACATATTTAAAAGTGATCAAAAACAAACAAACAGGAACAGGAAAAAATAAAGGCTTTAGACTTAATGGAAATGACATGTTTACTTACGTACAGACGAAAGACGGCTTATCTTATTTTTATCCAAAACGACTAGTTCAAGATGACGGTGTATCGACTTTACCATTGACAATATAATTTTTTCTACAACCAGTGAATATTCTTCCACAATCTTTACAGAAATCCAGAGGTAAGCATAATTCTTATATTCAAATTATCCCAATCAATATTATTTTTTATATTTACAGAGATGGTTATCCAAGATGAAAATTTTCTTTTTTCTCATGGGGTTGGGTGAAAATAATTACTTGTACATATTTGTAAATAGTTTATGGAAGGAAATTTATTCTTCAACAATTATCATTCATGTTGTACACTTCTCGTGTAGGCTAAGTATAACCAAAAAAAATTATTTTTTTGTTTCAAAAGTTGATTCCTGGTATCTTTTAGGTTACCCCTATTGGAACCGGATGATATCTAATTATATTTATTTTCAAAATACTCAAAACATTTATGTTTAGTTTCATTCCATTTATTTTTTTTTTTTAAAGTTGATTCCTGGTATCCTTTAGGTTACCCCTATTGAAACCGGATGATCTCCAATTATTTTCAAAATACTCAAAACATTTATGTTTAGTTTCATTCCATTTATTTTTTTTTTTTAATGTTGATTCTTGGTATCCTTTAGGTTACCCCTATTGGAACTGGATGATACCCAATTATATTTAGTTAAAAAAAATGTTTTAGGTTATCCCTACCAATGGAGTAATTCATATTGTCAATTCATCATCATCATCATCATTTTCTGTTGAATAAATTTCCTTCTACCTTTTTTATAAAAAAAAAAAAAAAAAAAAAAATTTAAAATTTAAAAAATAAAAAAAAAATTTCCTGTTGTGGGGTGGTAATGTTTTCAAGTTATTTGATGTTTATCTTCTTGACAAATATCAGAAAAACTTGACCTGTTCCAAGTTCAGTACAAAATGCAGAGGGACACTTCTTACAGGATTGAAATAGAAAAAAAAGTACGAACTGTAGGGGGTGGGAATGCACTCAAGCTATTTGACTTATCTCCATAGGACAGAGGTTTGTAGTTTGACCTGTCCCAAGTCAGTATAAAAATGCAGAGGGCCATATCCTACAGTTTAAGGATCAAGACTGCAGTTTGATCGCCAAACTGACCAATCAGATCGAAGTTAATCAACCAATCAAATTAATGTATTCTCATTGTGTTTCTTTCCCATTGACTCCTATACTAATTTTCTAAATTTTCCAACTTTAACCTATAATCCTATAGGAAACAAACACAAACCCCAACCAAGAATCAAAAACTCAATCAAAATTTGCTGAACTGGTGTGATGTTTTCAATCACGTCCGTCAAAGATATATAAGATTAGACGAAGAATGGACTTGGCATCATTCACGATCGAACCATTGACCAGAGAAGATGTTCCGACTTGGTAGCAAGCAGACTTACACTAATGTCACCCAGTACCAGGGTGAACTGAAGATACATGTTCGAGATACTTTGAGGGTAAAGACCAGAAACCTTATCCAACGAAGTCTGGGATTGCACTATCTTTAGAAGAATGGGATGCCTTGAAATCCCAAATAGATGAAATAGATGCAGCCATCAACACCCAACACAGAGCTTTAACTGAAGACACTAAACCTACTAACCATGAAGACTTAAAAAAAAAACCAAATCAAGAACCACCTTTGAAGAAGAAGAAGAAGAAGAAGATCACAGTGAGAATAACCCAACCACGACCATTGATCGGTGATGAAATTGATAGTGAACTCAGGCAAGTTCGCTTGCAGCATGAACTTTGCTTGGCATATGCTCATTATGTCGAAGAGAACATTGACGCTGTAGTGAAAGAAAAATGCTATGGATGTACAGTCGATCATCCAAGTCAGATTCAGGATAATGTATGCCTAATAATGTCTGAAGAAGAGAAGATTATAACATGTTTTAGTGACGCACTTGAAAGAGTTAACAAGAATGATGTTCATCTGCTGTGGCACCATAATACTTCTGGAATGAATCCACCACCAGTACAGAAAAAATATGAAGATATGTTGGAGAAACCTCTCACAAATGAACAGAGACGTTGTATTATGTATTTGGTGATTGAATTTATGACCATCAAGAAACCTGTTACAATTGGATTCTAATTGAAGATGTAAATAGATGTTGTAAATAGATGATTTTTATAAAAAAAGAAAAAAAAGAAGAAAAAAAAAGTATAATATGAAGAAACAAGAAAAAAAGGTGGTAATGACGCTTAAGTTATTTGATGTTTATCTTCTTGACAAATATCAAACAAACTTAAACTGTCCCCAGCCAGTAAGTCAGAGGGCCACCAATTTTAAATATTTTTTGGATGACGGTTCATATTGACCACCTCTCCAAAAGGTATAAAAGGGGGAGTAGTCCCACGTTCAGTGGGGGCCACCTCCCCAAAAGGTATAAAAGGGAAGTAGTACCCACATAGAACAACAAAGATGGATCCTCGTTGGAAGCATCAATTCACTTGTTTATTGTGTGGTCCCACGGGTAGTGGTAAATCATCCTTTGTAAATCGGGTTATTCAAAACATTCAAAATATTATATCACCTGTCCCAAGTCACATCATTTGGTGTTATAGTGAATGGCAACCATTATACAATACTTTACCCCAAGTAGAATTCGTAGAGGGTCTCCCTCAAGAATTAAAATCTGATAGTTTAGTCACATTGGATGATCTGATGCTCGATGCAGATGTTCGAGTGTCTAGATTATTTACTAAATGTAGTCATCACCGTAACATTAGTGTGATCGACATTGTTCAAAATTTATTCGATAAAAAAAAAGTCCATAGGACTGTAGCTCTCAATAGTCATTACATGATCTTGTTTAGAAATCCTAGGGATCGTTCTCAGATCTCACACTTGGCAGCACAGATGTATCCTGGTCATTCCAAGTTTCTGAGAGAAGTTTTCGAAGATGCCACTTCGACACCATATGGTTACCTTTTAATAGATCTCAAACAAGATACTCCTGAACACATGAGATTAAGAAGTCAATTTTTTCCTGGGGAAACCCAATATGTGTACCTCCGAAAAGTATAAAAGGGGAGCAACAAGTCTGACTCGAGTCAGAAGCATGTCTGACCATCTCAAGCGCAACATCGCTCTTCTCAAGGTTCTTATTAAATCGAAAACCGCACTCGTCAAATCCATACTAAAACATGCAGACAAAGAATTGATAACTTGTTTGTGTGACTGTGCCTCGAATATACTGAAGGGAGCAGTACCTCTGACCAAAGCTCAGAGAACCAAACTCGTTCGTCAGAAACAACTAATGAGGGCAGTGGCAAACAAAGGTACCTCTGACAAAAAGAGGAGACAAATCTTGCAGAAAGGGGGATTCTTGGGGGCATTGCTACCTTCTGTACTATTGGGTGCTGTTAAAGGTATATTTGGATGATGGAATATGAAAAGAAGATGGCTTTGGTAGAAACAAAGGTTATTGGAACGTCTACAAGAGACTCCAAGACAACTGAATGAACTGGCTGTTTCATCACTGGATAGAGAAATGAGAGATATTCTCGATGCCCCTTTTCTTTCGGCTGATGAAAAGATGACTCAATATAATCAAATTTTACAAAGATACTTGACATTTCAACAAAGGGTAATGGCTCCTCGACCAATTAAAGTCGAATTCGAGAAAGATAATAAAGACGAAGACATTCTCGATTCTGTACCTATGACAATGAAGAGAAAGGGAAAGTTGTTGTTGAATCGTATTAGAAGTGACCCAAATGTATCTTGGAATGAGAAGGGTGAATTAGTCTACAAAGATCAAACAGTGGTAGGGTCGAATGTAACAGATCTTCTAAACGATTTACTTAGAAAACGAAAATCTTTCCAACCAAAGGGATGGGAATTGTTGGCCGAAGCTTTGAGAGATAGTAACATACCCCAAGAATTAATTGGTCATAAAGAACGTTGGGATTTTATGAAACAGGCACCGATAAAGTCAAAACCAAAACAACCAAAGAAAACAGAAACGCCAAAGTGGACCGAAAAAGGTATAAATAGAGTTGACACTTGAACAAGGCAGTCATGGAAGCATTGTACTATGATTCTGAAGTGCCTGGTAGTTCTGGTGGTGTAGACGCTCTTCGTAGAGCGTCCAAGAAAAAAACCAAACAAGTTGTAAAATGGTTAGAGACTCAAGACACATACACTTTTCACAAACCTGTTCGTCGTACATTTCCTAGAAGAAAAGTAATAGTTAGTGGTATAGATGCACAATGGCAAGCTGACTTGGTAGATGTTTCAAACATAAGTAAATTCAACAAAAACATAAAATGTTCGTTGACATGTATAGATGTGTTTAGTAAATATGCTTGGGTGATACCATTACAAAACAAACTTGGTGATTCCATCGTGAAGGCTTTTAGTAAAATTTTCAAACAAGGTTGTAAACCAGAAAAATTACAAACTGATCAAGACAAAGAATTTCTAAACAGAAAATTTCAGAATTTTCTCAAAGATCACAAAGTCGACTTTTTCACAAAACAAAATGTGGAAACAAAATGTTCCATAGTAGAAAGATTCAATAGAACTTTGAAAACCAAAATGTGGAAATATTTTACCAAGAACAATACAATATGTTTTCCACTTCAAAACTTGGTGAAATCATATAATCATTCTCATCATCGCAGTATAGGTATGGCCCTCATTGCCGTGAACTTTGAAAATCAAGAAGAGGTTTGGCAAAGGTTGTATGGGCAACCCATAAAACACAAGACACCAAAGTACAAAGTAGGAGACAGAGTGCGAATCAATAAAGTTAAGAAAACTTTTGAGAAAGGTTATTTGCCCAATTGGACCGAAGAGTTATTCACAGTAGTAGCCATCAAGAAAGGACATCCAGTCACATACATGTTACAAAATGATAATGGAGAAATATTGAAAGGGTCATTCTACACTGAAGAGCTTCAGCGAGTTTCACATAAAACTATTTACAAAATCGAACACGTACTCAAGACACGTGGTCGAGGTAAGAAAAGGGAATTGTTCGTAAAGTGGTTGGGATACCCAACTTCGTTCAATTCGTGGATCAAACAGAGTCAGCTCACCTATAAAAGGAAGTGAACCTCTGCAGTTTCTTCAAAATGGAAGAAGGGTCGAACGGTTCTTGGCCTCTGTTTGGTAAAAGAATTCCAAGGAGCGAGATCACTTATTTTTCACAAATAATCATTTTGTATATCATCATCATTACCAGTGTCGTTAACCTCACTCTCGAATACACAGACAGCAAGTTGTGGACTGCTCTCTTGAGTAGCAGCATAGGATATTTGTTACCAAATCCAACCATTAAGAAAAAGTAATGTTTTATTTGACTCTACCAAGTAATAGTTCTATGAACGTGTTTCCAGAAAACACGTTGACTACGTACACCACTCAGTTATCACAACCAGTGAATCTCACGGGAGAATGGGAAGTAGGTCTGGCAGAGATTCAGTATCCAAATACTTGGTTCAGTATTCGTGGAGAAGAAGCTTTCTTTACAGTGTTCTGCTCTTCGAAAAAGAATTACCGACTTACTCTCAAGGAAGGTCGTTATTCGGATCCCATTGATGTGATACGAGCTATCAATGGTGTTAAAGAATTACTCTTGCCTCGTCACGATAAGGTAGCTTTTGAACTGGATAGAGCGACTGGTAAAGTTCGTATCACGGTACGTGATGGAGTCGTGGTCACATTGAGCCCAACTCTTCAAAATATTTTGGGATTTAATGAGTGTGTTTTTAAATCAGGAACTTACAATTCTTCCAGAGTTGCCGATGTCAACCAAGGATTTTATTCACTCTATGTATATTGTGACTTGGTTCGTGACCAAGTCGTAGGAGATACAAGAATACCACTTCTTCGTATCGTACCCGTGCGTGGGAAATATGGGGATATCATCTCTAAAACATTTGAGAATGTGTATTATGTACCAGTAAAACGAAAAAAATTCAGTGCCGTCCAGGTGTATATAAGGGGTGACACAGGAGCCATAGTACCATTCGAGGTCGGGAAAGTGACAGTGACACTTCATTTCAGAAATCGTAGATCTCTTCATTTCACATAAACATGATTTACTGTTGTAAATTATACGAAGAATATTACACGAAACAAGCTGGGAATGGTCTACCGGCTTTTCCCGGAGCTCAAATACAGAGAAGATATGGTTTGGGAAGTATATTGGGAGGACTGAAGAATATGGTGTTACCTTTATTGAAAACTACAGCCAGGACCGTGGGAAAACAGTTATTGAGAAAAGGAGCAGCCTTTGCCGAAGATGTCATTGAAGGGAAAAATGTAAAAAAGGCAGCAATCAAAAGAGTCAAAGAGGCGGGTGCAGGAGCTTGGAATGAAGTGGTTGGTGGTTCAAAACCACCCGGTAGGAAAAGTATAAAAAGGCCCGCACCACGCAAAACTAGCAAATCGACAAAAAGAAGGAGAACTTTTCAGACTCAAGACCATCTCGGTGCATGATGTCTCTCATTAATGAAAAATCTTGTGAGTGTGTCAACAGCGAACTCGACTTGTTTTCCATACCACCCACATAGACTAGTGTGGAACATGGGCAATGGGTAGAACACAGGCCTTTGGCGACTATAGGAAACAGTGGTCCAATAGAATTCCACATTGCAGAATTAGGAGATGATTATTTGAATTTGGCACATGCATACTTGTATGTTAAAGCAAGGGTTGTAGATTCCAATGGGGCCTCAATTGCACCCGATGCCAAAGTGGGCCCAGTCAATTTATGGATGCATTCCTTATTTAATCAAATCGATATCAGCTTGAATGAAAAACTGGTATCTCCTTCCAACAACACTTATCATTACAGAGCTTTTATAGAAACTTTGTTGAGTTATGGACCAGCTGCCAAGAAGTCACAACTGACTAATGCATTATGGTACAAGGATACGGCCGGACACATGGAAGATTTGACAGATGATAACAAGGGATTTCTTCTTCGAAAGAAATTTATAGAGAAAAGTAAAATCGTGGACATGACTGGAAGATTACATTTGGACATGTTTTTCCAAACTCGTTACTTGCTGAATGGAGTTAATGTTCATGTTAAAATGAATAGCGCCAAAGATGCTTTCGGATTGATGACCGTTACCGCTACATACAAGATCAAAATTCTAGATGTATCCATGTTTGTACGCAAAGAGAGACCCCAATCATTCGTGAGAATGGCTCACGAGAAAGCACTAAGAAAAGCAACTGCAAAATATCCTATCGACCGTGTGGAAACCAAGGTGTTTTCAGTGCCGAAAGGAAATCTGAGCATTACACAAGATAACTTATTTTTAGGCCAACTACCTAAACACATCGCAGTGGGATGTGTAAACAACGATGCTTTCAATGGACACTTTTCAAAGAATCCATATAATTTCAAGAACTACAAAATCAATTACTTGGCATTGTACGTGGATGGCCAACAGATTCCAGCCAAACCATTACAACCTTGATTCGAACAACAAGAAGTGGCCAGATGTTATGCAACTCTGTTCCAAGGAACTGGACAAATGTATGAGAATGAAGGAAACCACATCAGCCGAGAAGAGTACATAAATGGATACACCCTATTCGTATTCGACCTGACTCCAAATCTATCACATGGACAACACTTCGATCTGGTGAAGAGGGGAAACTTGAGACTTGAAGTCCATTTCGAAAATCCATTACCAACCACAATCAACGTACTGGTTTATGCAGAATTCCAGAACATCACAGAAGTGGATGAGAATAGACAAGTAATCTTCGATTACTCAACATGAACACGTTGCAGTTAGAGAATGCACTTCGATCAGATAGTTGTTTGAAGAGAATATGTTTGGGTGTATTTGCAAGAAACAAATTACCAAGAAGATTACCAGATCACAGACCAGTGGCTTTGATAGCCAATGCGGATCCAGACCACAGAATAGGAGAACATTGGGTAGCTCTCTTTGCGAGTCACCACAACGCAGAATACTTTGATTCCTATGGATTACCACCACAACACAGTCCATTCGAGAATTTCCTGAAGAAGAATTCCAGATATTGGAAGTATAATACGAAACGCCTTCAAGGACTATTACCAGTGTGTGGACAATACTGTCTGTTTTACTTGAAACATCGCTGTCGCGGTGTACCGATGGGAACCATATCCAACATGTTTACCACTGATCTAATGGATAATGATCTGTTGGTTAATGACGTCATAGAGGAAACCAACCACTAGATGTCGCTGCATTGAAGGAAACCTATAAAAACTGGTGCACTTGGTGTTCAGCTCATTTGTGTTTCGACAGCCAAAGAAGAAGGATGTCTACTAATGTGACCGTCTTCAAACTTAACAACGATTTACAGATTCAACTGTTCAAGAACGACGTTGGGTTCCAGTTTACCACCAGAGATTGGGAACAAGTGACCAAAGCAGTGGATATTGCAAAGAAGAGAAGTCTTGAAATAGGAGAACCCAAACCAAAAAGAGAAAGAAAACCAAAGAAGAATGAAGATAAAAAGGATTGAAGAATGTTCACTATTCCATGTTTGATCAGGATGGCACTGAATCATTATCAATCAAGAAACCAAGAAACAAGAAATCCAAGAGACTTTGTAGAGAGAATGAGCGTTTCATTCGAAACGTATTTTCGTGATGTTCCGCCACCGGTACTGGAGCAGTTATTACGTGGAGAAGATAAAATAAGAAAGACACCAGAACAAAGACCACCAAAACACATCAAGTATGCATTGGGGGAAAATCGTCTCAGGACATTTCAATTCATGTTGCAAAGTGAAAATGGGGAAATCCCGAATGAACTGACAAAAGCTGGGTTCTTTTATTTGGGGACAGGAGACAGAACTCAATGTTTTCATTGTGGTATTATTGTTCGTTTCTGGGAAACAGAAGATGATGTTATAGAAGAACACAGAAAATATTCTCCAGACTGTTATTACATTCATAATTTACCACCTGAATTCATGGACGTTGAAAAAGAAGAAATGGCCATCAGAGAAGAAGAAGAAATGGACACATCATTTCAAGAAGAAGATTCACGGAGGACAAAATGTAGTGTGTGTTTATTTGCTGAAGCCAATGTCGCTCCGCGACCATGTAACCATTTGTGCCTGTGCAAAGACTGCTGTAAACCACTGAGAAGATGTCCAATCTGCAGAAAGACTGTTTATGAATATCTGACAATCTACATACCATAAAAAGATGTATTTTTGTTGTTGAATAAAAGAAATTTAAATTTATATTTAGTGTTATTATTTTTTTAACTTTCCATCGAAGTACAAAGAAAAATCAAAATGAGGGATAGTAAATTAGACCTCGTACGACACATCTGTTGGGTAGATCCTCATATGAGTATATGGTGGAACTTAGCTTCATGGCCTTCATGTACACATATGGGTCCTACTTGTAATTTAAATAATGGATTCTGGGTAAATTTGTCCTATAGCACTATTCTTATACAATTTATTGGGAGAAAAAAACATTACTCTAGTCTAAAGGAACGTACCCACGGGACCCTCTCGGTACTGTAGCACTATGTGCTATACAGATAAAATGGGGCAAATACAAAACCAGACAATTACTCTTCTACAAAGGAACGCACCCCATGTACCCCTTGGTACTATAGCACTATGTGTTACACTTAATAGGGAAATAACACGTCATGGGATCCAAAAAAAGGAATTCTTAAAGAATTCGAAATAATACAACTTGCCGGGTTTATTTGGGTAATTAAACGAGGATTCTGGGAGAAATTACTCTTCTACAAAGGAACGCACTCCTTGTACCCCTTAGTACTATTGCACTACACCGATAAAATGGGGAAATAAAGTCAATTTCGGTGATTTTGGGTAGATTTTGGTGATTTGGAGGGATTGTCGGGTTTATTTGGGTAATTCGTAATACTCCGATTCAATCGAACACACCCTCCGAATATACCCCGTACCATTGCAGAACAATTGGGTCACATAGCAACCACGTGCTACTATAGAAACCAAAATGGCGGCCTCCAGTATACAAAATGTCCGACGGAAACACGTGTCACCCTAACAACACGCGCTGCGCATGCGTACTACCGCCCGGTATCACTATGGCGATGAAGTCACATCATGGCCGCTCGCGCGGGTTACCATGACAACACAACATGACGTCACCACGTCACGTGACTATGACGTCACATGAGATCCTGCAATGAGATCCTGCCAATGTGGCCCGTTCGGGTACATGCTATACTACTACATCATTTGGTGTTATAGTGAATGGCAACCATTATACAATACTTTACCCCAAGTAGAATTCGTAGAGGGTCTCCCTCAAGAATTAAAATCTGATAGTTTAGTCATATTGGATGATCTGATGCTCGATGCAGATGTTCGAGTGTCTAGATTATTTACTAAAGGTAGTCATCACCGTAACATTAGTGTGATCTACATTGTTCAAAATTTATTCGATAAAAATAAAATCCATAGGACTGTAGCTCTCAATAGTCATTACATGATCTTGTTTAAAAATCCTAGGGATCGTTCTCAGATCTCACACTTGGCAGCACAGATGTATCCTGGTCATTCCAAGTTTCTGAGAGAAGTTTTCGAAGATGCCACTTTGACACCTTATGGTTACCTTTTAATAGATCTCAAACAAGATACTCCTGAACACATGAGATTAAGAAGTCAAATTTTTCCAGGGGAAACCCGATATGTGTACCTCCGAAAAGTATAAAAGGGGAGCAACAAGTCGGACTCGAGTCAGAAGCATGTCTGACCGTCTCAAGCGCAACATCGCTCTTCTCAAGGTTCTTATTAAATCGAAACCCGCACTCATCAAATCCATACTAAAACATGCAGACAAAGAATTGATAACTTGTTTGTGTGACTGTGCCTCGAATATACTGAAGGGAGCAGTACCTCTGACCAAAGCTCAGAGAACCAAACTCGTTCATCAGAAACAACTAGTGAGGGCAGTGGCAAACAAAGGTACCTCTGACAAAAAGAGGAGACAAATCTTGCAGAAAGGGGGATTCTTGAGAGCATTGCTACCTCCTGTACTATTGGGTGCTGTTAAAGGTATATTTGGATGATGGAATACGCAAAGAAGATGGCTTTGGTAGAACCAAGGTTATTGGAACGTCTACAAGAGACTCCAAGACAACCGAATGAACTAGCTGTTTCATCACTGGATAGAGAAATGAGAGATATTCTCGATGCCCCTTTTCTTTCGGCTGATGAAAAAATGACTCAATATAATCAAATTTTACAAAGATACTTGACATTTCAACAAAGGGTAATGGCTCCTCGACCAATTAAAGTCGAATTCGAGAAAGATAATAAAGACAAAGACATTCTCGATTCTGTACCTATGACAATGAAGAGAAAGTGAAAGTTGTTGTTGAATCGTATTCGAAGTGACCCAAATATATCTTGGAATGAGAAGGGCGAATTAGTCTACAAAGATCAAACAGTGGTAGGGTCGAATGTAACAGATCTTCTAAACGATTTACTTAGAAGACGAAAATCTTTCCAACCAAAGGGATGGGAAATGTTGGCCGAAGCTTTGAGAGATAGTAACATACCCCAAGAATTAATTGGTCATAAAGAACGTTGGGATTTTTTGAAACAGGCACCGATAAAGTCGGAACCAAAACAACCAAAGAAAACAGAAACGCCAAAGTGGACCGAAAAAAAGGTATAAATAGAGTTGACACTTGATCAAGGCAGTCATGGAAGCATTGTACTATGATTCTGAAGTGCCTGGTAGTTTTGGTGGTGTAGACGCTCTTCGTAGAGCGTCCAAGAAAAAAAACAAACAAGTTGTAAAATGGTTAGAGACTCAAGACACATACACTCTTCACAAACCTGTTCGTCGTACATTTCCTAGAAGAAAAGTAATAGTTAGTGGTATAGATGCACAATGGCAAGCTGACTTGGTAGATGTTTCAAACATAAGTAAATTCAACAAAAACATAAAATTTTTGTTGACATGTATAGATGTGTTTAGTAAATATGCTTGGGTGATACCATTACAAAACAAACTTGGTGATTCCATCGCGAAAGCCTTTAAGTAAAATTTTCAAAGAAGGTCGTAAACCAGAAAAATTACAAACTGATCAAGGCAAAGAATTTCTAAACAGAAAATTTCAGAATTTTCACAAATATCACAAAGTCGACTTTTTCACAACACAAAATGTGGAAACAAAATGTTCCATAGTAGAAAGATTCAATAGAACTTTGAAAACCAAAATGTGGAAATATTTTACCAAGAACAGTACAATAACTTTTCCACTTCAAAACTTGGTGAAATCATATAATCATTCTCATCATCGCAGTATAGGTATGGCCCCCATTGCCGTGAACTTTGAAAATCAAGAAGAGGTTTGGCAAAGCTTGTATGGGCAACCCATAAAACACAACACACCAAAGTACAAAGTAGGAGACAGAGTGCGAATCAATAAAGTTAAGAAAACTTTTGAGAAAGGTTATTTGCCCAATTGGACCGAAGAGTTATTCACAGTAGTAGCCATCAAGAAAGGACATCCAGTCACATACATGTTACAAGATGATAATGGAGAAATATTGAAAGGGTCATTCTACACTGAAGAGCTTCAGCGAGTTTCACATAAAACTATTTACAAAATCGAACATGTACTCAAGAAAAGTGGTCGAGGTAAGAAAAGGGAATTGTTCGTAAAGTGGTTGGGATACCCAACTTCGTTCAATTCGTGGATCAAACAGAGTCAGCTCACCTATAAAAGGAAGTGAACCTCTGAAGTTTCTTCAAAATGGAAGAAGGATCGAACGGTTCTTGGCCTCTGTTTGGTAAAAGAATTCCAAGGAGCGAGATCACTTATTTTTCACAAATAATCATTTTGTATATCATCATCATTACCAGTGTCGTTAACCTCACTCTCGAATACACAGACAGCAAGTTGTGGACTGCTCTCTTGAGCAGTAGCATAGGATATTTGTTACCAAATCCAACCATTAAGAAAAAGTAATGTTTTATTTGACTCTACCAAGTAATAGTTCTATGAACGTGTTTCCAGAAAACACGTTGACTACGTACACCACTCAGTTATCACAACCAGTGAATCTCACGGGTGAATGTGAAGTAGGTCTGGCAGAGATTCAGTATCCAAATACTTGGTTCAATATTCGTGGAGAAGAAGCTTTCGTTGCAGTGTTCTGGTCTTCGAAAACGAATTACCGACTTACTCTCAATGAAGGTCGTTATTCGGATCCCATTGATGTGATACGAGCTATCAATGGTGTTAAAGAATTACTCTTGCCTCGTCACGATAAGGTAGCTTTAGAACTGGATAGAGTGACTGGTAAAGTTCGTATCACGGTACGTGATGGAGTCGTGGTCACATTGAGCCCTACTCTTCAAAATATTTTGGGATTTAATGAGTGTGTTTTTAAATCAGGAACTTACAATTCTTCCAGAGTTGTCGATGTCAACCAAGGATTTTATTCACTCTATGTATATTGTGACTTGGTTCGTGACCAAGTCGTAGGAGATACAAGAATACCACTTCTTCGTATCGTACCCGTGCGTGGGAAATATGGGGATATCATCTCTAAAACATTTGAGAATGTGTATTATGTACCAGTAGAACGAAAAAAATTCAGTACCGTCCAGGTATATATAAGTGGTGACACAGGAGCCATAGTACCATTCGAGTTCGGGAAAGTGACAGTGACACTTCATTTCAGAAATCGTAGATCTCTTCATTTCACATAAACATGACTTACTGTTGTAAGTCTAAATTATACGAAGAATATTACACGAAACAAGCTGGGAATGGTCTACCGGCTTTTTCTGGAGCTCAAATACACAGAGGATATGGTTTGGGAAGTATATTGGGAGGACTGAAGAATATGGTGTTACCTTTATTGAAAACTACAGCCAGGACCGTGGGAAAACAGTTATTGAGAAAAGGAGCAGCCTTTGCCGAAGAAGTCATTCAAGTGAAAAATGTAAAAAAGGCAGCAATCAAAAGAGTCAAAGAGGCTGGTGCAGGAACTTGGAATGAAGTGGTTGGTGGTTCAAAACCACCCGGTAGGAAAAGTATAAAAAGGCCCGCACCACGCAAAACTAGCAAATGGACAACAAGAAGGAGAACTGTTCAGACCCAAGACCATCTCGGTGCATGATGTCTCTCATTAATGAAAAATCTTGTGAGTGTGTCAACAGCGAACTCGACTTGTTTTCCATACCACCAACACAGACTAGTGTGGAACATGGGCAATGGGTAGAACACAGGCCTTTGGCGACTATAGGAAACAGTGGTCCAATAGAATTCCACATTGCAGGATTAGGAGATGATTATTTGAATTTGGCACAGACATACTTGTATGTTAAAGTAACGGTTGTAGATTCCAATGGGGCCTCAATTGCACCCGATGCCAAAGTGGGCCCAGTCAATTTATGGATGCATTCCTTATTTAATCAAATCGATATAAGCTTGAATGAAAAACTGGTATCTCCCTCCAACAACACTTATCATTACAGAGCTTTCATAGAAACTTTGTTGAGTTATGGACCAGCTGCCAAGAAGTCACAACTGACTAATGCATTATGGTACAAGGATACGGCCGGACACATGGAAGATTTGACAGATGATAACAAGGGATTTCTTCTTCAAAAGAAATTTATAGAGAAAAGTAAAATCGTGGACATGACTGGAAGATTACATTTGGACATGTTTTTCCAAACTCGTTACTTGCTGAATGGAGTTAATGTTCATGTTAAAATGAATAGAGCCAAAGATGCTTTCGCATTGATGGCCGATACCGCTACATACAAGATCAAAATTCTAGATGTATCCATGTTTGTACGCAAAGAGAGACTCCAATCATTCGTGAGAATGGCTCACGAGAAAGCACTAACAAAAGCAACAATCGACCGTGTGGAAACCAAGGTGTTTTCAGTGCCGAAAGGAAATCTGAGCATTACACAAGAAAACTTATTTTTAGGCCAACTACCTAAACGCATCGTAGTGGGATGTGTAGACAACGATGCTTTCAATGGAAACTTTTCAAAGAATCTATATAATTTCAAGAACTACAAAATCAATTACTTGGCATTGTACGTGGATGGCCAACAGATTCCAGCCAAACCATTACAACCTCGATTCGAACAACACGAAGTGGCGCGATGTTATGCAACTCTGTTCCAAGGAACTGGACAAATGTATGAGAATGAAGGAAACCACATCAGCCGAGAAAAGTACATAAATGGATACACCCTATTCGTATTCGACCTGACTCCAGATCTATCACATGGACAACACTTCGATCTGGTGAAGAGAGGAAACTTGAGACTTGAAGTCCATTTCGAAAATCCATTACCAACCACAATCAACGTACTGGTTTATGCAGAATTCCAGAACATCATAGAAGTGGATAAGAATAGACAAGTAATCTTCGATTACTCAACATGAACACGTTGCAGTTAGAGAATGCACTTCGATCAGATAGTTGTATGAAGAGAATATGTTTGGGTGTGTTTGCAAGAAACAAATTACCAAGAAGATTACCAGATCACAGACCAGTGGCTTTGATAGCCAACACGGATCCAGACCATAGAATAGGAGAACATTGGGTGGCTCTCTTTGTGAGTCACCACAACGCAGAATACTTTGATTCCTATGGATTACCACCACAACACAGACCATTCGAGAATTTCCTGAAGAAGAATTCCAGATATTGGAAGTATAATACGAAACGCCTTCAAGGACCATTACCAGTGTGTGGACAATATTGTCTGTTTTACTTGAAACATCGCTGTCGCGGTGTACCGATGGAAACCATATCCAACATGTTTACCACTGATCTAATGGATAATGATCTGTTGGTTAATGACGTCATATAGGAAACCAGCCACTAGATGTCGCTGCATTGAAGGAAAACTATAAAAACTGGTGCACTTGGTGTTCAGCTCATTTGTGTTTCGACAGCCAAAGAAGAAGGATGTCTACTAATGTGACCGTCTTCAAACTTAACAACGATTTACAGATTCAACTCTTCAAGAAGGACGTTGGGTTCCAGTTTACCACCAGAGATTGGGAACAAGTGACCAAAGCAGTGGATATTGCAAAGAAGAGAAGTCTTGAAATAGGAGAACCCAAACCAAAAAGAGAAAGAAAACCAATGAAGAATGAAGATAAAAAGGATTGAAGAATGTTCACTATTCCATGTTTGATCAGGATGGCACTGAATCATTATCAATCAAGAAACCAAGAAACAAGAAATCCAAGAGACTTTGTAGAGAGAATGAGCGTTTCATTCGAAACGTATTTTCGTGATGTTCCGCCACCGGTACTGGAGCAGTTATTACGTGGAGAAGATAAAATAAGAAAGACACCAGAACAAAGATCACCAAAACACATCAAGTATGCATTGGAGGAAAATCGTCTCAAGACATTTCAATTCATGTTACAAAGTGAAAGTGAGAAAACCCCGAATGAACTGACAAAAGCTGGGTTCTTTTATTTGGGGACAGGAGACAGAACTCAATGTTTTCATTGTGGTATTATTGTTCGTTTCTGGGAAACAGAAGATGATGTTATAGAAGAACACAGAAAATATTCTCCAGACTGTTATTACATTCATAATTTACTACCTGAATTCATGGACGTTGAAAAAGAAGAAATGGCCATCAGAGAAGAAGAAGAAATGGACACATCATTTCAAGAAGAAGATTCACGGAGGACAAAATGTAGTGTGTGTTTATTTGCTGAAGCCAATGTCGCTCCGCGACCATGTAACCATTTGTGCCTGTGCAAAGACTGCTGTAAACCACTGAGAAGATGTCTAATCTGCAGAAAGACTGTTTATGAATATCTGACAATCTACATACCATAAAGAGATGTATTTTAGTTATTGAATAAAAGAAATTTAAATTTATATTTAGTGTTATTATTTTTTTAACTTTCCATCGAAGTACAAAAAAAATCAAAATGAGTGATAATAAATTAGACCTCGTACGACACATCTGTTGGGTAGATCCTCATATGAGTATATGGGGGAACTTAGCTTCATGGCCTTCATGTACACATATGGGTCCTACTTGTAATTTAAATAATGAATTCTGGGTAAATTTGTCCTATAGCACTATTCTTATACAATTTATTGGGAGAAAAAAACATAACTCTAGTCTAAAGGAACGTACCCACGGGACCCTCTCGGTACTATAGCACTATGTGCTATACAGATAAAATGGGGCAAATACAAAACCAGACAATTACTCTTCTACAAAGGAACGCACCCCATGTACCCCTTGGTACTATAGCACTACGTGTTACTCTTAATAGGGAAATAACACGTCATGGGATCCAGAAAAAAGGGATTCTCAAAGAATTCGAAATAATACAACTTGCCGGGTTTATTTGGGTAATTAAACGAGGATTCTGGGAGAAATTACTCTTCTACAAAGGAACGCACCCCTTGTACCCCTTAGTACTATTGCACTACACCGATAAAATGGGGAAATAAAGTCAATTTCGGTGATTTTGGATAGATTTTGGTGATTTGGAGGGATTGTCGGGTTTATTTGGGTAATTCGTAATACTCCGATTCAATCGAACACACCCTCCGAACATACCCCGTACCATTGCAGAACAATTGGGTCACATAGCAACCACGTGCTACTACAGAAACCAAGATGGCGGCCTCCAGTATACAAAATGGCCGACGGAAACACGTGTCACCCTACCAACACGCGCTGCGCATGCGTACTACCGGCAGGTATCACTATGGCAATGACGTCACATCATGGCCGCTCGCTCGGGTTACCTTGACAACACAACATGACTTCACCACGTCACGTGACTATGACGTCACACGAGATCCTGCAATGAGATCCTGCCAATGTGGCCCGTTCGGGTACACGCTATACTACTTGCATCATAAATATTACAGGTCCAAGTTGCTTTAATATAACGCCTCTACCCCATCTAGGTTTCACTGTACGAAAATCTGTCACTAATACAAGGCCCCCAAGACCGATATCTCGTCTCCCGGACTTTACTCTATTCTCAGCTAATTTTGAAATCTGCTTAGAAATTGTGTCAGCCACATTGTGCAGCAACAAATCTAATGTAGTCCACAAATGACGTTTCATTAAAAGTTCACAAGGAGGGCTTTTGGTTATTGAATGTGATGTTGTACCGTAGGAAAGTAAAAACCTTGTAAGCGCTTGAGTGAAGGATCCAGACTCAATGTTTTATGCTAGTTTTAAAAGTACGAACGAAACGCTCGGCCACACCATTTGAACTACGACGATAGGGTGCATGTTTAATATGTATTATGTTATTGATCAAAATAAACTTTATAAATTCATCTGAAATAAATTGTGGCCCATTATTAGTCGCAATTTCTTGTGGCAACACATGAATAGCAAATAAAGTTCTCAAATTGTTTATGGTTTTCTCAGAAGTTGTTGATGTCATGTCAATAACCCCAGGCCATTTCGACATCAACTATAAGAAATATCTTTCCTTTAATGGGGCCTGAACAGTCCAAATATAAACAACAAAACGGGGTAGAAGGTTATAACCGCCGATTACAATTATATTGTGAGGGTGTGGGTGCATGTTCTGAGCAATTTCTGCAATTGCGAACAACATTTTCCATCTGTTTGTCAATTCAGACATGTTATCTTGCTAACGACTTCATCTTAACTTTTCCTAAATGAGAATCATGTAAAGCTTCCAATATTTTGGAATCAATACCCTCAATCCTCAAAGTATATATACACATCCATCTTCAATAGTCAATTCATTCTGCTTAAGAAAACGTGGTCTTAAAACTGGTGACAATTCTTCTTCACTTGGCTATCCATACAGATTATCACCACAGTGTGTGTCTCTGGGAATTCAGATCACGTCGAGTTGTAGGCACAGAATCGTATTTCGACGAGCCCGTTAGGGCTACGAGACTTGATCAGAATTTCCGGAGACACACACTGTGGTGATGATAAATTTATCTCACAATATTGACCACAAAATGTGTTAGAAAACTATTTTAGGAGGAACTTTTTCATTTGCCTTATCGATGGAAAGACGCAACTTGAAAAATAGAATAGCGTTCATTGATCTCCATATTGAGGTCAGTGATGATGTTACACTTCAGAGAAAATTACGTCACTGGGATTCACTTTACTGAATACTGTCTTGCGAAGTGGAGCAACTGTGTGTTTCGTCAACGTGAATTGGGTTGTTACTGTTCCAATAATTACTGGTGAATTAAATATCCCTCTTGGTGCAGGGGGGGGGGGGGGGGGGGGGTACTAAAAATTTTCAAGACGTGACGTCCTATTTTTTATACAGCTCCTTTTTGCACCCACCCACCCCTACGTGCAAATTTTCTATTACCCTTCTCAGACACCCACCCCCACTCTCCCATTAAAATCCAAAATAAATTTATAAACTTAGTAGGTACAGCTGTCTTTAGGGGGGGGGGGGGGGGGGGGTTATAATGTTCTTAAACTGGTACCACCAATTTAAAACTCTGTGGACTGCTGTGGGCCCCAATCTACAAATGACAAGCTGTTCATTTTTCAGGCTTGGCCAGAGCAGGTGTACATATACGGGAACAAATTTTCATTTTAATTGTTCTGTCAGTATTCTCAGGTGTTTGCTACTTTCCTCTTCTATCCATCCAAATTCTAATTAAAAAAAATCTATTAATAAATAAATAACTTTGGTTGAATTTAGTGCATCAGAGAGAAATTTCCCAAAATATTGTCTGCACATTTTCTATATTTCGAACAAGACACCCACCCCCCACTAACGTGTGACATTTTCCCAGATTAAGCCCAATATTCTCACATATAAAGCCTCCTGATGTTGTATGTATGTTAAAAGTGTGATGTACAACATCATCTTTAAGGTTTGAAACACAAATTATGGTATATATTAGCTGATATATTGATATAATTTTAAAAAATTAAAAAAATTGCACAAGTTGGAAATGCACATTTTTGGCGCACTCAAGAGACCCAACCACCCCCACGTCACGTCTTGCAAATTTTTGGTATACCCCCCCCCCTCCCCCCCCCCTCCGCTTGGTGTAAAGGTTTATTATATTTTAATATATGCTGTTCATCGTTTATTGAGGTGGAGTTTTCCACATTTCATGGTGAAAGCTAATCCTTTAACTTCAAGAGAGAAGGCTCGACTCGAGAGTTCAGGAAAATCCCAATAATAGGCTACAAACCAGCCCAAGATGCCGAAAAGTGCGCATAATTTAACTATTCGTTGAGTTAACTTCCCAGTGGTATTTTAGCATACCGTGCATAATAAATACGTTACGGGGCATTTAGTTGGCAGATACAGTGTCATATACGGCTCAGAGAAAACAATATCAGGTTCGGCTTCGCCTCACCTAATATTGTTTTCTCTGAAGAGAAAAAACGCGAAGCGGTCGAAAAATTATATTAATGCCGTTGATTTGGCAACAGCAGAATCACGCGCTTGTATCAGGGGCCCTTGACACGGATTCGGAACAAAGGCCCAGATACATTAAACTTTAGTTGCGTAACAGAGCAAAAACGTCCCGATTGTGAGATAAATATAAAATAAAATGTTTCACTCCAGACAAAATGGAATCTATGTATGATAGCGAGAGCCTCCTTTCCAAACTGATAGAAATAAGTCTGTGCTTGGTTCAATGACACGAAAGTAAAAGCAACTAGCGCTGAATACTGTCTACGTTATGTCTAACAAAAACGTCTACTCCTTAGGGAAATGCATCCACTGCCAAAGGCTTATTTGGATGATAATAAATCAAACTTTGTCAGAGCTCAAACTCAATTTTAACTAATTTTTAACTAATGAAAGGCTTTTTGTACCCTTTTGACTATACAAACTTGACATTTTTTCAATAGTTGATTCAAAGGTTGCGATAGTGCTGACATATTATGAATGAATTTCCTACAATAATTAACCATTCCCAAGAAGGACTGTACTTCTTTGGTATTGCTAGGTTCTGGGCATTTCATGAGTGCCTCCTCTTTATCTCTCAGTGGCGTACAGGCATGCTTATCAATTTCAAATCCCCAAAAGACACTAACAATATCTTGCAATAATTTACACCTCGGTGTAGAAGCTTTACACCGGCAATTGGGTTAAAAAGCTAAAATTTAATATACGGACTTTTCACATGTAGTAGCATAGGTGAGCATGATATAAAATGTAATCTCCTGCCAGTCAGTTTCCATTTCTTTAAGCCGATCTCTACCTCCCCCTCACTCACAATCAGCGGCAACCCGCTTACACTGTCCTTTATGTTTTACTTCTATATACAATAATTTCCCCTAATACATGTATTTGTTCCTTGGGATATGCCCCTAAAACTTTTGACGTACACTGAAAAAATATAGGTTGTCTTTAGACCCAAAACTGGTTCTAATCTTGTCCCTGAGATGGAACCAGTTCTGTTTAAACAGTATTTAGTTCAAATCAAATAAATTTACCAAGATTAGCATTCATTTTTAACAGAATTTTGCACGAACTGAAGTAGATTCAGCAGTAAACTTGGAGCTTATTTAACACAGTCGCCAAACATTTTGAAACAAAGGAGATATGAACAGTTGGCATATCGAACCAGTTTTGGTTCTGTATAGAACCAAAACTGGTTCGATATGCCAACTGTTCATATCTCCTTTGCTTAATAATGATTTGAGACAACCTCGTATAAGCTCTAAACTTACGGCTGAAACCCCCTCAGTTTATGTTTAATTTTTTTAATATTTAATGTTAATGATTTGAAATAAATACTGCTTAAACAGAACTGGTTCCATCTCAGGGACAAGATTAGAACCAGTTTTGGTTCTGAAGAGAACCTATAATTTTTACAGTGTATAATGCAGATTACTTGCCGAAAATGTCTTAACCATTTGTTCATCACTAATTGATATATTTGCACCCATAACAAGCTCCATTACAGTTCCAACATTATTCATAACCATTTTAACCACAAATTTCAATGCCCAAGTATCCTTATCCTTCCTTGTCTAACCAATAACATGGTAAATGTTATTCAGGTCACCAATGTCACTTTTTTCCTCCCCATTTCATTATCGCTGGGCAGTTCATCTGCATCCACATATTTTATAGTAGACTGCCTTTTCTGTAATGTGGCTGTCTGTTGAGGTTGGAAATTTGAGCGGCACATACTCCTAACATGTCCAATGGACTCGCATTGATGACACAGTTTATTTTTAAAAACATTTCTCAGGTCGATGGAGGTCCTTCCCACAGCGAAAACAAAAAAGTGGACCATGTACACTTCCACCGTGCAAGCTGTCCTCATTTTGGAGACCAGTTGCTCCACTATTTGCTTACACCTTGTGAACATCATTTGGCGTTGATCCCAATAATTTAGACCCTACTTCTGCCGACTCCGTACTGATAGCAATGTCAGCTGATTAGAGCACAAACAAGCCTGTCTCTAAGGACCTCGTTGAGGAATTTGTTACATTCATAAATGTCTCTCGTTTTTTTAAGAGCTGTCAAATACAATACGATGTAATAGACTCATCCTTGCCCTGTACCCTTTGATGAAATTTGGAACGCTGGGCTATTACAACGGCGTACGTGTCATTTTACATCGTTAATACGCTTATCATATGACCTTTCACTGACATGCACTGCAATGTCAAATTTTTAATCAACGAATACGTTTCTTGGCCACACACAGTCAGTACAATAGCTCTCTCTTTGTCGGCGGTACATCGTTTGCAACAGAATACTTTTCTGGTCTATCACAATAATCTTCCCAGCGCATACTACTGGAATAAAATGCTTCTTCAATTTTACCAAAATACAACGCCATATCACATGTTCCACTTGTCCTTATAGGTTCACGAAAATCGGAGATTGCGGTAAAACCTCAGCCTTTGCGAAACTCATTAAAACATCTCGATTGGTCGTGTTATCACTTTACCCAACGTAACGACCAAAACCGGCCAGCGCTATTCACAAATATCCCCAATTTATTTTCATTACTTTTTTCACTTTTTGTCTGAAAAACATAGGTTATGACCGCTCTTTGGAACGAGCTCGACGAGCTCGTTCCAAAGAGGGTTCATAATCTCTGTTTTTGAGACAAAAAATGAAAAAAAGTAATTTTTCAAGAATTTTGTTTGTCGTCTTCTTTTCATGTTAGGCAAAGGCTTAATACGTCCATGTGTTGTTTATCCTCCAGACAATTTTTTTTTGTTTTCTCTGTGGATGGTAGAGGACTCGCCGTCTGCTATTCATGATTATTCAAAAACATAAAAAGATGAACATAAATATTAAATGCGGTTCAAGGGAACTAACTCTAAAACTAATTCCAATGTTTAAACTTTGTACCTATTTAAATTATTAATAACAGAGTAAAGACACATCTCTCATCTGTGAACTAAACGAACCATGACTTTTCACTAAGTGGAACAAAATAGGTGGGGCGCTGAAAAGCAAACCGACCTACCAATATACAGGTCTGATGATTGTATAGTTGGGTTTCTGACCCCCTCCCCCCCCCCCCCCCCCCCCCCCCCCCCGCTCCCCACCCCCATTATACAATCATTATAATAGTGCACCCCCATTTTATATATACAATTCAAAAAAGGTGGGGGATATTTGATAAAAGTGAGATATATGAACAAATAAATTTATATTTTCAATAAAAAGACAGTTGAGGCATTGCACTGTGACATCTGGTGAATGATTTCAGCGATAGTTTGGTGTCCGACAAGCACACATTCCACGCACTGGGGTGTACAGGACATAGACGGCCAGTCAGAGAATTTAACACATCCAGTCCAAGACCTCAATACCTTAAGAACGTGAATAGTAACATGTTAGGCCTTCAAAAACTAAAACTATGGACAATAGGCCTAGCTGTTTCAGCGACGGTGCTACAGAGAATATTTAGTTATTGGTGTTTAAGGTGTTCACTCCGTCGCGTAAGGGTCATCACAGTGTTCCGTAACTTCCATTTGATGCAATATGAAATAACTTGTCTTTTAAGATTCGATTCGGGATTCGATTCTATGTCGATATCAGAGACACGATTCGATTCGAAAAAAAATTTGTGATTCGCAGATCCCTAATTTTTACCAAATTGTGCTGGTAACTGTCAATAATTCGTAACTGTCCTGATGGAAATGATATATTTATTTTTCCATATTATTTGATATGCAAGATATTTTACCATCCACATAACTAACAGCCTGTATTATCAAACGACTGCTCTTTTGCAACTATTGTTCTGTAACAGGCTCTGAAACTTTAGCATCTACGGCCAATTTCTTAACAGCCTTTCCAATACCCTCGAGGACTACAGTAAATACGTACAAGTTTATTATCAATTATATATATCAAATTTATTGTATATCAAATCAAAAGTGAAATAACGGGCTTTCTTTTAAAACAGTCTAGTGAGGGTTGCGTAGTTTCAACTGCACACAGTATGGCAGAGGCGAGTGGGTAATAGCAAACGTTCCTTTCAGGGCTGGTGTGGGTTCTCCCTCTGGTGGCAGAAATTCGTATCTCTGTACAAGTGATGTTGCTGTTAGGAAAAGATTCATTTTAGCAAGCGATTCTCCGGGACAGACTCTCCTACCTAAAATATACAAATATAATACCATAAGGCTTATGCTAAAATGTATGGATTTGCACAAACACCCAGCTCTCAGCACACCAGTATAATTCTGTCATAATTCGATATTTTTATGGGTTATTTGGTTAACCAATTTTCGTGAAGTCTGCGCGCATACTATCGTTGATGTAACGTGATCCCTTTTTATTATTACCCACCGAAATGTACATTCGTACTTCAGTAAATGTTATTCCAATTAAAAACTATTTAAATAACATTAAAAACATCAATATATTACCATAATTAAGGATTAAACAAGTTAAACTCGTCTTTTTAGCTACCGCGGGTTCGCTGTTTATAATTAATGCAAACCTAAAAAATAAAAATGAAATAGTTTATGTCTGGTGTTTCCCCATGTTAATAAAAAAACTGATCAGTTTGTCCATTCAGTGCAACAAAGCTTTGCAATGCTTGAGCATTTCAAAGCCTTTTTACACTAAAAGTTTTAAATATACACCACCATCTATGCGATTCTGTAGATTATCAGGCTTAAAACCTAAAACAAACCAAGAACATGAATGTTTAATGGCAAAGAAATAATTACAAAAATGAAAAATAAAATAAAAAAAAATAGTCCGCCCGCATGCAATTTGATAAAAATGGCCTGAGAAACATTTGTGGGGCCTAATGAAACTATGCGGAGTAACCATGAAACTACAGCTGTGCCGAGTCTTCATTCACAATTACGTAACACACAAGCATGTCAAACCCTTTTACTGCCACGCCCACTTTATCCATATATGGAGAACCTCTATGTACGCCTGAATAAGTGGCAGTTAAATACAATTTATGATATACATGAAAATCTATTATCTAATTAATTGTTGGAAAGGGCTCACTGAGCCCTTTCCAACAATTTATCAGATGGTAGATTTGATCTACGCAAACCAAAACGAACAGATAATTGTCATAAAATAGGTGAAGATAGTCGCGTTAGGTAGCGTAAGTGTTAAAGACTCGATAACATCAAGTCTCCGTTGAAAAATATTTGTTCAAAGAAAATGAGTGTAGCGATAAATTTTAGATTGGATATTTCAGTCCGTCGGAAAGGTGAACTCTCTTTACCGACCAACTGAACTATTCCAGAAGATTGAATCTAAGGATAGGCGATGGACGGTTTAAAGTCTAGACTGGCTCGGACCATAATTTATTTATTTATTTGTGTTTAGGGTCACATATGTCTGAACAATGGCTAATCATGACCGCGACAGTTTTGCGGGTGGAGGAAGCTGCAGAACCCGGAGAGAACCACCGAGCAACGGCGAGCAACTGTCAGCTCCCCAACATACTAACTCCACACAAGCAGGGTTAGCATTGGTTGAAGGCAAGTGCACCATCGATGTGCAGTACGCCTTAGTACACAACGCCACCATACCCCCACGTGAGCAATGGGGGTGAAGTGTCTTGCCCAAGGACACATCGTGGTTGCCGCAGGTGGGATTCGAACCGAGGACCTCTCAGCTTGCAGCCTGCACCTCTACCTACTGAGCCACCGCGCCCCCTGCTCGGACCATAAGAGCATCGAATTCCTTATCGAATGTGACTGGTGGATGAGAGCTTACACAAACATCTGAACGTTTCCTTCTTCGACTTCAAAGGTATTAATCAGACTGAAACGAAATTTAGCAGTGTTTTGAAATAGCATTTATTTTTTGGGACAGTAGTATTTATTTATTGGGGCTTAACGACACTATCGACAGCCAGGGTCAAGTCGTGTCGGACTGCTTTACGGAGTAAGTACGGAAGGAACCACCGAGCAACGGCGAGCAACTGTCGGGCTTCCCAACATACTAACCCCACACAAGCAGGATTTGCATTGATTGAAGACAAGTGCACCGTCGACGTGCTGTTCGCCTCAGTACACAAGGTCACCTTGCACCCACGTGGACAATGGGGGTGAATTGTCTTGCCCAAGGACACAATGTGGTTGCCGCAGGTGCGAATCGAACCGAGAACTCTCGGCTTGCAGCCAGCGCCTCTACTCACTGCGCCACTGTGCTCCCAATCCACCCGATAAAATCTAAAAAATACAAAACATTAATTTTCTTGCCACAGGTGAGTAAGAAGTCAGAAGCCGCGGTTTTGAAAAATATAATTTCTCGAGTTTGACCGGTGAGGGAATTAGAGAAAAAATAGTTTCTTCTTCTTGCGGAGTCACCAGGGGGCGGTTTGTTTTGAGTTGTGCGCGAGTTGTTTTGGTCATTCAACACAACATTGACCACTACGCTAATTTTGTTATTTAAAAACAAAAGAAGCAAATGCACACGTGAGATACTCTTTTCCGTCAATGTTTCAATATTTAGGCACATTTGTGCATCTAGTTTTTCGATAACTCAATGTCTATTTATGCGTTTATATCATTCCTTGTCTACGCAAGAGTGCACGATATGTCGGTTCGCCATTAAGTGGCATGTAATGTTTTTTCATAGTTGTATGTTGCAAGAATTAAAGCGCATGTTGTCGTGCACTGAATATTCCAACAAGTGTTTTATTGTTTTATGGGCGTGCTTATGCATGAGGAGAAAAAATTTCCTTCTTTGTATGCTAAATGCCGCCATCTCGGTTGAGAAGGCAATGTTCGAATGATTGGAATCTTATCGGGCGACTTGAGAAGGCAATGTTCGAATGATTGGAATCTTATCGGGCGAATGAGTTATCGAGCAATTGAGTGACTCCACATAAAACACGTTGACTCATCTCGGAAAAATGATGTTCCGTTAGTGGGGATGCAGCAAATCGGATTCTGAACTCGTATCACGAATTCAACTGTATAACTTTTGTTCAACCTCTATTGTATTCACGATTAATATAGTGTTCTTCCAACCTTATATCCCTGTGTATCATTACTATTGACTTGTGGTACTAAGGTTCTCAATAAATATCATTACACTATCATTACACTACCACGGAAGATAAAAAGTAGAAAAAAATTGTCATCGCCCTTCGTTTTTCTCTCCGCGGGTTTTGTAATTTTAATGCGTTTGTTACGACCCGTAATGTAATAAATGCCCATAATGTAATACCTACCCATAATGTAATACAAAAACGACCCATAATGTAATACGAACCCATAAAGTAATAAAAAACGACCCATAATGTAATAAATGTAATAACGTGTAATAAATGTTAGGTACCCATAATGTAATAAAAATTTAAAAAAATTAGATACAAATTACACTTTTCCAGGCCCGTAATGTAATAAAATTCTAAGCTTGATTTTTGTTTTTTCTCTTTACTCCAGCAGTGCGTTCGGCTACTTATGACACATCCTGCGCCTTCATCAATGCTGCCAATGGCCCCTATGCCGTACACAGCCAACATGTGTGGGTGTGTTGGGATTACGATAGAGAGTATTCCGGGACCTGGGGCGGGTATACTCTGCTATGAGTGACAGGCATTATCCCTCTTCCATTTGTACCACCCACGCAAACGACTTCCTCGATAGCCTCTACTGCCCTGCCACAATCATATAGGTCTACCTTACAAGACATTCAATAATTTTGATTCCAGGATGGTCATTTATAACTGCAATCATCATATTCGACCGGCTGTTCACTTGCATAAAAGCAATGCGGGTAGCAGGTTCCTATACTGTTAATAAGTGCAAGCAATTCTGGCCAAAGTTGCTGAGGCAGAGGGTGTAGTGGGGTGCAGTGGGGTTTGGGTGCACAATAACCGGATAGTGGGGGGGGGGGGGGGGGGGCGTATAGTGTGGGATACAAGGAAAAGATAGAACAGAAGCAAGACGTTGAGTCAAGTCAACCGGCGCAGAGGAATATCGGAAGGCGATATGGTGAGTGTACTGGTATTGGAATGGGGGATATCCTATAGCTCGATGGGATTTGGATTAGGCTACTTTGCTCCAAATTAAGCGTACGATCTATCCTCTGTCTCTCCAATTTTCACTACCTAAACAAATTAGTAATTTCCCTGTACTGTACTACTATAAGTTCATGTCGCACCCTCCGCACCTGGAAACCAATGAGCCCGATCCAAGGATGACACTTAATAACGACCACATCATATTCCCGGTCCTGTGATCACATGTGTCAAGTAATATTATCAAATGCTTTCCAGTCAAATAGTTTGCACTTCGCACATGCAAGAAAGACCTTACATTTTCAATAAAAATTGTATCAGTTTCAATAGTGACAGCTCTGAGTGAAATGGTTTCAACTCCTCTCAGTGTTATTTTTCTAAAACCTCAACACACCACAGATTGAACACTCTCAATTGATATGAACCGAAGCAAGTTAAACGCCTTGTAGACTGCTATCATCCACGCAGGCCACCTTTGCGAGAAGATTGGTTAAGAGTATGTCATGTTCACCTGTGGCTGTGACCAGCAACTGAGTCGAGTTAACGTGCACATCACTTGGTTGTACAAAGCAGCCTCTTTGTATTGAGCTCAGGGGATTGCATTCTCAAATAAATTTCACCAGTGGTGTGGCATCACTCATAGTATGCACAGGACGAATGCAGATCTATAATAGAGAGTAGTTTTGGTGGTTCTTGAGATTATGTTGATTGGAAAAGCATTCCACAGCATTTTCTGAGCTGTGGAGACTACCACTTAAACCACCTACATTTCCTGACAGTTCCTGGCGGTTGGCAGGACCTTCCTGCCAACCGCATACTCTATCACATCGACTATTCGCGTGTTCATCCCCGCTATTGTGCCATCTTCTCCTAGGCTACACTCAAACAACATACGTAGCTAAACACCAGTGTAACATGGGCATATCCGTTTGACCGTGAGGTGTGACCTTGACCATCAATCCGGTGACCTTGAACCTGTGTATGGGCCGATTTTATGAAACTTGATGTGTGGTTCGGGCGCCCAACAATTTTACCACACCCGATGCCCGTCATGTGTGACCTTGATTGATATTCACACCGTTGACCTTGAACCTATATCTCGGCTCATATATATATATTGAGCGTCCTGAACTACTCCCACATACCAAGTTTCACGAAATTCGGCCCAGCATGAACCGAGATACAGGTTCAAGGTCAACGGTTTTGAATATCAAGGTCACACATGACGGGGCATCGGGTGTGGCGAAATTGTTGGGGCGCCCGAACCACACACCAAGCTTTCAAGGACAATCGCCCAGCAGGAGCCGATACACAGGTTCAAGGTTTCCGGTTTGATGGTCAAGGTCCACACACCCGGTCAAACGGATACGCCCATGTTACTCCTCGTGTCTAGCTATGTATGTTGTTTGAGTTTAACTTAGGAGAAGATGGCACAATAGCGGAGATGAACACGCGAATAGTCGATGTGATAGAGTAGGCGGTTGGCAGGAAGTCCCTGCCAACCTCCAGGAACTGCCATGACTGTAGGTAGTTTAAGTGGGAAGGCCGTGTGGTGGACTAATAATATTACTTGACACATGTTATCACAGGATCGGGAATATGATGTGGTCGTTATTAAGTGTCATCCTTGGATCGGGCTCATTGGTTTCCAGGTTGCGGTGGGTGTGTGACATAAACTTATAGTAGTACAGTACAGGGAAATTACTAATTTGTTTCAGGTAGTGAAACTGGAGAGACAGAGGATAGATCGTACGCTTAATTTGGAGGAAAGTAGCCTAATCCAAATCCCATCGAGCTATAGGATATCCCCTATCCCCAATACCAGTACACCTAACCATATCGCCTCCCGATATTCCTCTGCGCCGCTTGACTCAACGTCTTGCTTCTGTTCCATCTTTTCCTTGTATCCTACACTACCCCCCCCCCCCCCCCCGCCACTATCCAGTCTTGGTGCACCCAAATCCCACGGCACCCACTCCACCCTTTGCCCAGCAACTTTGGCCAGAATTACTTACTTGCATTTATTAACAGTAGGAACCTGCTACCCACATTGCTTTTGTGCAAGTGAACAGCCGGTCGAATATGATGATTTGCAGTTATAAATGACCATCCTGGAATCAAAATTACTGAATGTCTTGTAAGGTAGACCTATATGATTGTGGCAGGGCAGTAGAGGCTATCGAGGAAGTCGTTTGTGTGGGTGGTACAAATGGAAGAGGGATAAAGCCTGTCACTCATAGCAGAGTATACCCGCACCAGGTCCCGGAATACTCTCTATCGTAATCCCAACACACCCACACATGTTGGCTGTGTACGGCATAGGGACCATTGGCAGCATTGCTGAAGGCGCAGGATGTGTCATAAGTAGCCGAACGCACTGCTGGTAGTAGAGAGAAAAAACAAAAATCAAGCTTAGAATTTTATTACATTACGGGCCTGGAAAAGTGTAATTTGTATCTAATTTTTTTTAAATTTTATTACATTATGGGTACCTAACATTTATTACACGTTATTACATTTATTACATTAGGGGTCGTTTTTTATTACATTATGGGTTTCGTATTACATTATGGGTCGTTTTTGTATTACATTATGGGTAGGTATTACATTATGGGCATTTATTACATTACGGGTCGTAACATGCGTTTTTCTCGCCTTCCGTAGTGCGGAACGTAATTAGGCTTCGATTTTTTTAACGCTGAAGATTTCTAGTTCACCAGGAAAATGTTGGTGTTTTTTCTCTCGTGAAAAGTTTCTTGGAAAATTTCAAAACTCGAAATTATTGTTGCCAAGAACACCACGTTACCTTTTTAGTGTTGTTGCCTAGACACCGACAAATCGCGGGAGTAGGGGGGTGCATACGCTTGCGCACTTTTACCAACATTTTCTTGGCGTTTTTACCATCTTGAGGCTGAATTTTTAAATCACTGTAGCATTTACGCATCCCACTGTCCCGTTTGGCTGATTCGCCGAAAATAAAATTTACGGGTGCATCTATCAATTACCAGAGTCTCGTAGAGGGTCTATAGCATAAAAGAATATTCTAAATCTGTCGATATTGTGGTGAAAAAAAAAATAACCCGATACTCAACAAAACGTATTCTCGGTCATATGCCGAGAAAAGTATTTTCGACATCTAAAGTGTGACACTTTTTAGGGCATCGTGCGCGAACCATACTCGCTGCAGAACCGTCATTTGTCATCATTGGAAAATTATTATCAGAGGCGTTACAATTTACGACGATGACCGAGAGGGAGGGGGTGTTGTAAATCCATATAGTCCCGACTTCGATTTCTCAAGTTCCGGCTGGTGAATATTCCAGATACTTCGTGGAAGACATACCTGGATGAGGAAGTTGGAATATTCGCCAGTCTGGATTAGGGATAAAATTCAATATGTTTTGGAAATTTGTCAGCAAATAAGTAAAATATACCTGTTTTAACAGCGGAGCGATTTCTTATGAAAAGATTGAGTAACAAACCAGTGCTCCCAATTTGTCATGCTGCTCTCTCCAGAAACCCGAATCCGGTACTACATAATTCTATTTGCATGACAAACTGAATGCTTTACTCCTCGGTATCGGTATGGTATTCGGTATGAAAGAAATACTACTACTCACACCAATACCAATATCGAATGTTATATTTGATATACTTCGCAGCTGCAGATCGCAGTTTTACAGCAGAGAAAGTGACCGAACTGTTAAAATGTTGGAAGTAAGACGAACAATCGATATTGGTGATTTGATGTAACATCTGACCTCGCCATGGGATGTCTTCTAACTGTGGGCCGCACTCAAGATGAATAATCGATCGAAGTAAATTTATATAACTCCTTTACTCGAACTATCCAATTTAAGTCGCTTTATATACAGCACACAGTCAGAAGGTCCCAAGCAGAAATTCATCCCCAAGAAAGCACTTTAACTGCCAAGTCTAGCACAATCCTTACTTAGTAAATTCTCCATAACCGATGAGATGATTTTCATAAGAATGTCGACAGTCTGGTCCCGTAAACAGTGCTGTAATACATGCCTTGGGTAGATGACTGGAAGACGGCCAATCTGGCTATGTCATATCCCAGTAGTATACAGCATGTTATATGTTAACCCTCTGCACAATGATGTCGAAATATCTAAAGTTCAAGGTGCAAAGTTTCCCCATAATGCAACTAGCAATTTAGCCAATTCAATCTTGTTTGACAGAGCTCATTGAGCTCTGTCAAACAAGATTGAATTGGTTAAATTCCCAGTTGCATTATGGGAAAATGGCTACTTGAAATTTGGATATTTTGACATCAGAGTGAAGGGAGTTAATTGAACTGTGTGGTTGTAGTCATTGTACTTCCTGTATGCTAGAACGAATAAATATCTATCTAACAAAAAGCTGAGTGAAAATACCGCTGGGTATTTTCTCTCGCCTTTTTTGTAACATCAAATAAATGATGGTGACTGCCGTTAAAATTATATAGTCCGTGGGCTCTTTTCATTAAGAATTTTGTGTGATCTTTTACTGTATGTATTTTTTAACAAATGTGAAAAATATTCTCAATACAGAAATTTCGACAGGTTGAGATTCACTCGGTACTCTATGTCGGCATTGATTCGATACCGATAGAGAACAGTATTTTCAGTATATCGTCCTCCTCTAGTCCTCATGCCCATAGTTATAACTCGTTTCGTAAGCAATGGTAATTGACCACCATCTAGAAGCAATGCTCTCGGTTTTACATTTCACTTATTAACTTATTAAAATTAATCACAAGAGTTCAGATTTATTTATTTAATTATTGGTGTTTAAGGTCACATATTTCTGCACAATGGCTAATCATGACCACGACAGTTTTACGGGTGGAGGAAGCCGGAGTACCCGGAGAGAACCACCGAGCAACGGCGAGCAACTGTCAGCTCCCCAACATACCAACTCCACACAAGCAGGGTTAGCATTGGTTGAAGACAGGTGCACCATCGACGTCCAGTACGCCTAAGTACACAACGTCACCGTGCCCCTACGTGGGCAATGGGGGTGAAGTGCCTTGCCCAAGGACACAACGCGGTTGCCGCAGGTGGGATTCGAACCGAGGACCTCTCGGCTTGCAGCCTGCACCTCTACCAACTGAGCCACCGCGCCCCCACAAGAGTTCAGATAGTTGTTATCCAATGCCAAGACAATGTAGATTTACATGCAGACAGAAAGGAGAAAATTGGCTTTAGTCTGAGAAATAAAATTACAATTCGCGAAGCTTTGTTTTAAATATTTGTTTCTGATGTGAAAATATTTAGTAGATGCAGATAAGGTGTCAGTCAATGGACACCCTGCTTCAAGCTGAAAGTCCATTACCTACACCTCTGCGTGCATCGTGTATATTTTGTGCATGGAATTGTAGGCCTACATTTATTCCTTAGGCCCAAACTTCACAACACGTGTAACTTTTATGTCTTACGAGAATCAGTAGAAATACTTGAAAACTTTGGAATAAATGTGGATCTCGGTCACATCTATATGTAATTGGAAATACAGTACGTTTAAAATGTATTATCACTAAATCACCCGCGGAGTGGAGATTCCACCCAAGCAATAATTGCAAATGTTTTGCAAAGCATAACAACCACAAGCAAACTTCCAGCCAATGGACCTCCGGGTTAAACCCGGAGGTCCATTGACTGAAACATTTCTTGTGTTTTTTGTCCATATTTACAGAATTTGAAAGTGATACTTTGGGTGCTAACTCCAAACCGTAGGTGATTCTTTTACAATCCACTCTCCACGTACTGTAGTAGATAAATACGTATTAAAATATTACCAAGAAAGAAAAACACAGCATGCTCTGGTTTGTTGAAACGTCCATCATCATCGAGAAATCTTGAAGGTCTAAAAATCTGAGGATCTCCCCACTGTTGTTTGTCGTATGATATGGAATGTAGGTATGCCGTAACTGTACTGCCAGCAGGGAAAGTATATTTCCCAATCGATGTGTTTTCCGAGGTGGTTCGAGCCATGGTGGTCAATGCCAAATCACAGTGGCGCAATATTTCCAAAAGAGCGGCCTCGCAATAAGGCAAATACTGCCTATCAGACATTCTAGGTTTGCGTTCTATGCCAATGTTGTCTCTTATTTCTTCCCACATTCTCTGTTGAACATCTGAATAATTGATTAAATACAAATAAATCCACCTAATGACGGTATGCATTGATTCACTTGCTGCAGCAAACAAGTCCGATACTACGCAAAACATTTGATCCTCTGAAAATAAATAAATAAATAAATAAATAAATAAATAAATAAATAAATAAATAAATAAATAAATAATGTTGATGTATGCAATGAGGAAAAACTAGAAAATTTGAAAATCGAATCGATAAATTAAGTTTGCGGCGACAGTTACAATATTGTTCACAAAAGTATGTCTTCACTATTTAAGTGGAATTGAAACGTATGAGCGTTTATTTGTTATGTACGTGCAGCATTATAAAAATAAAATGATATTGGACGGCAATGTGCTTTATTTATTGCTCAACAGAAAAGATGCAATTGTACAGTGAAAATCAGATGACACAACACTATAGTTAATAACCTTCCATATGAATACCTTTAGTCAGCTCAACTGTCTGAAGGCAGTGGCTATTCCACTGAGACAGCCACTATGTTCCGACAGGTATTTATTTTTTTATTGGTGTTTAAGGTCACAGACTTATGCACAATGGTTAATCGTGACCGTGACAGTTTTACGGGTCGCGAAAGCCGGAGTACCTGGAGAGAACCACCGGTCACTGACGAGCAACTGTCAACTCCTCAACATTCTAACTCAAGCTCATCTCAAGCAGGTTTACGTTGGTTGAAGACACGTGCACTATCGATGTGCATAATGCCTTAGTAAACGGCGTAATCGTGCCCCCCATATAGACAACCGGGATAAAGTGCCTTGCCCAAGGACACAACGCGGGTCGTTCCGGACGAGAATTGAACTCGGAACCTTTTGGTTCCAACAGTTAACCCTTTACCTAACGTAACGGCCAAAACCGGCCAGCGCTATTCTCAAAAATCGCCAATTAATTTTCATTATATTTTCATTTTTTGTCTCAAAAACATAGGTTATGACCCCTCGTTGGAACGAGCTCGTCGAGATCGTTCCAACGAGGGGTCATAACCTATGTTTTTGAGACGAAAAATGAAAACAATTAGTTATTCAAGAATATTTTTTGCAAGTGTCGTCTGCTTTTCATGTTAGGTAAAGGGTTAAACAACAACTATCGTCTGATTTGTTATCAAACAGATGTCTAACGGTCACGTGGCTATCTCTTGCCAGGTCTATGAAAAACTTAGGAAAATTACAAGGTCCATCATATATCCATCATAATCTCCGGATATGATCCGTCTGTCACATGACGAAAACACTGTCACAAGAATCGAATTTCGAGCGAAGAGGTATGGTCTGAACTGTCAATCGAACGGATCTCAATCATGTGACGTGTTGGGCTGTTATTGAGATGTTAATTTGAGTTGAATTGTCGCTCTTGTGCAACATCGCACCTCCAATTTTTACTTTTGGCGAACAGACGTACTTGTAGATAACAGCGCAAGTCGATTCAAGCTGGCAAGCATTAATGAAACCTTACTAACGAATCGGCTGTATACTAATTGTGGAGCAGAAAAAAATCAAGAAAACCATATCACGTGAGCCCTCATTGTAATGAGCCTATCAAGCGCGTTCCAACGAGGAGTCTCGCGATATGGTTTTGTTTATTCTTTTGAGAATTGGGAAAATACTAAATTATGTGCTTTCGGCGAAGAGTGAATATCAGTTCATGGGGAAATAGGCGGAATAATACAACACTTACCGAAAATGTGAAAAATAAACCCTGCGTTATGAGTTGTAATATTACAAGACTTCAACCTAATAAAACTTCACCTTTCGATAGTTAGTATGTAAACAACATTTTTCGACAATCTTCCAGAAACCTGTACTCAGCAATGACATGCTTCACTTCAAATGACAGAGAGCACTATAAAATAGAAACACTGCAGTGGGTCGACATATTTATTTATTGGGTTTAATGGCACTTTCGACAGCCAGGGTCACCCTGTGACAGGAGTACCCGGACAGAACCACCGACCAACGGCGAACAACTGTCAGGCTCACCAACATACTAACTCAACACAAGCAGGGTTAGCACAGGTTGAAGACAAGTGCACCCTCGACGTACAGTACACCTCAGTACACAATGCCACCGTGCCCCCACGTGGACAATGAGGGTTAAGTGTCGTGCCCAAGGACACAACGCGATTTATGCAGGTGGGATTCGAACCTCTCGGCTTGCAGTCTGAACCTCTACCTACTGAGCCACCGCGCCCCCAAGAGGTCATAAGCTCCTTTTTTTGGGGGGGGGGGGGAGGGGGATTTTGTTAAAGTGGCGCCTGGTATTTGTATTGGGCAAAGGGTTGAAGTTGGGGATTGTAAGAGAAAATGTATACTCATGACTTATTCACACACAAACCAAACCAAAAAGGAGGAGCCCTGGTGTACTTGATTTTTCAAAATCGAAAGATTGCGCCTAACATGCAACGCAATCTGTCAAGCTTTAAAGTTTTGAGAACAATTCCACTAATATGCTAGGGTGGCCTGCCAAGTGGGAATAGTATGCAATAACAAAAGTAGTATAGAGGGATGACTCAATGGGTTTTTGGTGGACCCCGCTGGACCCCGGCCTGGCCCCGACTCGAGATCATTGACCTCGACGGCCAAATCCGTTAGGCCTCCCCCTCCCCTCCACGCCCTTTACGTACCCTATTCTTAAGCGCCCCATCCCCTTCCGCCCTGTATGTACCCTATTTTTTAGGCTATTCCTTCCAAAAGTCCATGTAGGGCACGCCCAGCCTCAACGCCCCCCCCCCCCAAAAAAGGCCCAGGCTGTTTACAGCCCAACATGTATTAAGCTTTCCCTACATTGTTTTGGCCTTTCCTGTTTGTATGCTCTCTCTCCCCACCAAAGCCCTTGTATGGGCTGTACCTCCCCACCAAAGCCCTTGCAGGGCTGTTTCTCCCATCAAAACCCTCCTAAGGCTAGCACAAAGCTGGGGGACTTCCAAGTTCAGGCGTCCAATGAGTACTAACAAAGAGTTCCACCCTCCCCTTCCCCACGAAAATTTCGAACTCTGTTGGAGTCTCTAAGGTACTGAAGGACGTGTACATGTAAATACATACAAACAAAAAGATTAATTTGAAGGCTACCTGGAGTGACTAGAGAGTTGTGTAAGACGATTACGATAAAACCCATACTGGGACATCTGATGTTATGTACATACAAAAGACAACCTGGCCTGTTTCGTTTGTTTAGACATGTCAAAGGTGATTAAGATAGATAGATTCGTTGTTTATAAGAAGATTTTATAGTGTCACGTTGTATAGTTATGTAAATAGATAAGGGAATTAAGTACAAAGCATAGGCTTTATGATAAAATGTTCCCCTTCTTAAGGGATGTAATTGATAAAGGTATTATGATAAAGATCTCCTTTGTCTATAAGAAGCTTAATATGATAAGGGACAGCTGGCATGTTTGAGTATGTCATAGATAAAAGTTTCCTTTGTTTATAAGAAGCTTAATATGATAAAGGACAACTGGCAGATTTGATTATGTCATAGATAAAGGTATTATGATAAAAGTTTCCTTTGTTTATAAGAAGCTTAATATGATAAAGGACAACTGGCATGTTTGAGTATGTCATAGATAAACGTATTATGATAAAGGTCGCTTTAGTTTATAAGAAGCTTAATATGATAAGTGACAACTGGCATGTTTGATTATGTCATAGATAAAGGTATTATGATAAAGGTCTTTTTTGTTTATAAGAGGCTTATGATGATAAAAGGAAATCGAGACTGAAGGTATTCATCAATCTTTCAAAATCATGTGATCAAGTATATTCTGAACGTATTTATTTTTGAGCAAAACAACGAGAAGAGGAGAGCTATGGAAACAATTCAGCTTGGTTCGAGAAATACTTACATCAGCGTAACTCCATTTAAAGGTCAGCTAAAAGCCCACATCAGACGATGCACCCCGGATTCAAAGACTACTACGAAGACCGGTATTTCCTTAAACGTGTTAGAATGGAAGGAGCTGGAAAACGCTTTTGATGAGATCGACAGGAGAGTCACCGACCAAGACATAGAGATGACTGAATCAAGAAAAAGAAAATCAGACACACCCATACCACATGGAAACAAGAACCCAACGATTGAGCTACTGAAGAGGCGCATGCCTCACGAATTGAACATAAAATTGGCCAATCTGATCGAAAGAGAAATACCGGGGGTTGCCCAAGAACTTTGTTACGGATGCAGCGTCGACCATCGACCCCAAATAAATCACGATGTCTGCACAATGGTGGATATGGAGGAGAGAGTTGACAAATGTTTTAACATCCCGCTTGATAAAGTCGACATAGAGCAAGTCAAAACGTTATGGCTAGAGAATATGAAGAACATAATACCTGAACCACAGATTTGGGAGTATGCACCCATGATTGCCAGTGAACCAGAAAAGACACCATTCGCAAGGTGATAGTAGACCACATCCACAAAATGGTGAAGATAAGCAAGACGACAACGGAACGACAAGAACGACGAACGTTTCTTCTTCTCAGTTCCATGGTTCAATATGTAATGTCGATAGTGGATAAAATGTTCCACTAATATATTATGTTAATAAAGATTGGGCGTGAACATATTAATGACATTTGTCATGGGGACACCTCGGCAACGACGAACTAAGTAAAATAAACAATATTGTCCACACACAGGTAATGGTCCTTGAAGACGAATCGGATTAAATTGCCATTTGTATGCATGTTTGTTTAAAAACCGTTTGAAAGTCTTATGTTGAGGTGTTAGTCCATATGAATCGAAGTATTCTATAGTTCTGTGTCTGATGTAAAAAGCCACCCATAGTTCTCCTTCTCTGTAACCTGGGTGGGTATCAGCTATAAACACCACCGGTCTCCCGGTAGGTAATCTTCTCGGTAAGTGATTCCTGACAAAAACGCCCAAATTAAAACGTTTGAGATATTGTTCAAAGTTCATAATACGTTCCAGTTGAACAGTATTCATATTGAATAGTCAAATATCACGTTTCTGTGTTTGTCGATTTCTATTATGTTTTGAAATTCTGCATATACTATAACGCTGACTGTTATGGGTAGTGCGTCTTCAAAGTGCATTTTCAATCTCAGGTTTCCTCATTTGACTGAGTTAAAATGTTTGCCGTGAGATAGATCTGGTGTGAGGTCAAACGCAAACAATGTGTCCCCTTTGGTATATTCTTCCCGAGTGATGTGATTTCCGGCATCCTCAAATATTTGACCCGTTGCTTGAAACAAACTGGTGTAACTTCTCGCTATTTCTCCGTGTTGAAAAAAAACGAGGATGCAATGGTTTGGCGGGGATTTGTTGTCTACATAAACTGCCTGTAAGTTAATGTCATAATGTTTAAAGTGAAATGGATTCTTTGAAAAATGTCCGAAAAAAGCATCATTATCAACACAACTCAAGACAATCCGCTTTGGTAGTAGACCTAAAAATAAATTTTCCTGTGTCAAGGGGTTAAGTCGTTCTTTCCTGATAAACATAGAGACGTCTTTAATTTTGAATTTAAAATTTGCCGTATCCGCCATCAATGCAAATGCATCTTTCGATCTATTCATTTCCACATGCACGTTAACCCCATTAAGAATATAACGCTGTTGAAAACATATATCTAAATGTAATCTTATATTCATGTTGACAATTCGATATTTTTGAGTGAAGTTCTTTCTAGCATCCAATCCAACATTTCCGTGTAACTTGTCTAAATGTTCCGACGTATCCTTGTACCACAGCGAAGGCGTTAGTTGAGATTTTTTCACAGCACGTCCATAACTCAATAAAGTTTCTAAATAGGCTCTGTAATGGTTGCTGTTGTTTGAAGGGGACGGGAGGTTTTCATTAAGACATTAAACATAGTATACACTGAGAGAAGAGAAGAGAGAGAGAGAGAGACAGAGAGAGAGAGAGAGAGAAGACAGAGAGTGATAGAGAGGTAGAAAGAAGGGAGGAAGGGAGAGGCACGGAGAGAGAGAGAGCATGCTGCATTTAGGTAGTATAGTCAATGCAATGGTCTTCCCACATGCAGATGAACCGTCAGACAAATAAACTAAAATACATCAATGACAGAAGTATTTTGATAATAGTATATTTGTAAAATGTAAATTGTTTGAAGTGATGTGATTTGAGGTTCATGGGAGAAACTTATGGCGTCCATTCACTGGTATATACCAACCAAGCATAAATAGTGATAAGATAAGGGTTGCATGAATGAAAACAAGCTGGGCGGGTGGTATGGTGTAAAAGTACTTGGTAAATGAGTCTAATGAAAAACATCATCTGTTTTAAATACGGGCATAATTTAGGCTATTTTCATTTTCGTGGGTACTAATGTGCAGTCGTCGTGGATTGGTCGAAATACACGCGTGGGAAGTGATGTCCAAGTATGCATTTGCCAGGTAATAAAAATCATCATCAACAAAATTTCTTTTCAATTAATGAAGCACCGGGTTGTACCCACGATACCGATTGATTGATTAATGAAGCACAGGGTTGTACCCACGATACCGATTGATTGATTAATGAAGCACAGGGTTGTACCCACGATACCGATTGATTGATTAATGAAGCACCGGGTTGTACCCATGATACCGATTGATTGATTAATGAACCACAGGGTTGTACCCATGATACCGATTGATTGATTAATGAAGCACCGGGTTGTACCCACGATACCGATTGATTGATTAATGAAGCACCGGGTTGTACCCATGATACCGATTGATTGATTAATGAAGAACCGAGTTGTACCCATGATACCGATTGATTGATTAATGAAACACTTGGTTGTACCCATGATACCGATTGATTGATTAATGAAGCACCGGGTTGTACCCATGATACCGATTGATTGATTAATGAAGCACCGGGTTGTACCCACGATACCGATTGATTGATTAATGAAGCACCAGGTTGTACCCACGATACTGATTGATTGATTAATGAAGCACTGGGTTTTACCCATGATACCGATTGATTGATTAATGAAGCACCGGGTTGTACCCATGATACTTATTGATTGATTAATGAAGCACCGGGTTGTAACCACGATACTGATTGATTGATTAATGAAGCACTGGGTTGTACCCACGATACCGATTGATTGATTAATGAAGCACCGGGTTGTACCCACGATACCGATTGATTGATTAACGAAGCACCGGGCTGTACCCATGACACTGATTGACTGATTAATGAAGCACCGGTTTGTACCCATGATACTGATTGATTGATTAACGAAGTACCGGGTTGTACCCATGATACCGATTGATTGATTAACGAAGCACCAGGTTGTACCCACGATACCGATTGATTAATTAATGAAGCACCGGGTTGTACCCACGATACCGATTGATTAATGAAGCACTGGGTTGTACCCAGGATACCGATTGATTGATTAATGAAGCACCGAGTTGCACCCACGATACCGATTGATTGATTAATGAAGTACCGGGTTGTACCCACGATACCGATTGATTAATTAATGAAGTACTGGGTTGTACCCATGATACCGATTGAGTGATTAATGAAGCACTGGGTTGTACCCACGATACTGATTGATTGATTAATGAAGCACTGGGTTGTACCCACGATACTGATTGATTGATTAATGAAACACCGGGTTGTACCCACGATACCGATTGATTGATTAATGAAGCACTGGGTTGTACCCACGATACCGATTGATTGATTAATGAAGCACCGTGTTGTACCCACGATACCGATTGATTGATTAATGAAGCACTGGGTTGTACCCACGATACTGATTGATTGATTAATGAAACACCGGGTTGTACCCACGATACCGATTGATCGATTAATGAAGCACCGGGTTGTACCCACGATACTGATTGATTGATTAATGAAGCACCGGGTTGTACCCATGATACTGATAGACTGATTAATGAAGCACCGGGTTGTACCAACGATACCAATTGATTGATTAACGAAGCACTGGGTTGTATCCACGATACCGATTGATTGATTAATGAAGCACTGGGTTGTACCCATGATACCGATAGATTGATTAATGAAGCACCGTGTTGTACCCACGATACTGATTGATTGATTATTGAAGCACCGGATTGTACCCATGATACCAATTGATTGATTAATGAAGCACCGGGTTGTACCCACGATACCGATTGATTGATTAATGAAGCACCGGGTTGTACCCATGATACCGATTGACTGATTAATGAAGCACCGGGCTGTACCCACGATACCGATTGATTGATTAATGAAGCACTGGATTGTACCCACGATACCGATTGATTGATTAATGAAGTACTGGGTTGTACCCACGATACCGATTGATTGATTAATGAAACACCGAGTTGTACCCACGATACCGATTGATTGATTAATGAAGCACTGGGTTGTACCCATGATACCAATTGATTGGTTAATGAAGCACCGGCTTGTACCCACGATACCGATTGATTGATTAATGAAGCACCGGGTTGTATCCACGATACCGATTGATTGATTAATGAAACAACGGGTTGTACCCACAATACCAACTGATTGATTAATGAAACACCGGGTTGTACCCACGATACCGATTGATTGATTAATGAAGCACCGGGTTGTACCCACGATACTGATTGATTGATTAATGAAGTACCAGGTTGTACCCACGATACCGATTGATTGATTAATGAAACACTGGGTTGTGCCAACGATACCGATTGATTGATTAATGAAACACCGGGTTGTACCCACGATACTGATTGATTAATTAATGAAGCAACGAGTTGTACCCACGATACCGATTGATTGATAATGTGTTTTATCACACACCTTTTAATGCAAATCATGGGATTCCCACTGCTCTGCCTTTGCGATAAAAATAATGTATTGCGCATGTGGTGATATAAAACACGTTCGTAAATAGAGAAGGATTAATGAAGCACTGGGTTGTACCCACGATACTGATTGATTGATTAATGAAACACCGGGTTGTACCCACGATACCGATTGATTGATTAATGAAGCACTGGGTTGTACCCACGATACCGATTGATTGATTAATGAAGCACCGTGTTGTACCCACGATACCGATTGATTGATTAATGAAGCACTGGGTTGTACCCACGATACTGATTGATTGATTAATGAAACACTGGGTTGTACCCACGATACCGATTGATTGATTAATGAAGCACCGGATTGTACCCACGATACTGATTGATTGATAAATGAAGCACCGGGTTGTACCCATGATACCGATTGATTGATTAATGAAGCACGGGTTGTACCCACGATACCAATTGATTGATTAATGAAGCACTGGGTTGTACCCACGATACCGATTGATTGATTAATGAAGCACTGGATTGTACCCACGACACCGATAGATTGATTAATGAAGCACCTGGTTGTACCCACGATACTAATTGATTGATTAATGAAGCACCGGATTGTACCCATGATACCGATTGATTGATTAATGAAGCACCGGGTTGTAACCACGATACCGATTGATTGATTAATGAAGCACCGGGTTGTACCCACGGTACCGATTGACTGATTAATGAAGCACCGGGCTGTACCCACGATACCGATTGATTGATTAATGAAGCACTGGATTGTACCCACGATACCGATTGATTGATTAGTGAAGTACTGGGTTGTACCCACGATACCGATTGATTGATTAATGAAGCACCGGGTTGTGCCAACGATACCGATTGATTGATTAATGAAACACCGGGTTGTACCCACGATACTGATTGATTAATTAATGAAGCACCGAGTTGTACCCACGATACCGATTGATTGATAATGTGTTTTATCACACACCTTTTAATGCAAATCATGGGATTTCCACTGCTCTGCCTTTGCGATAAAAATAATGTATTGCACATGTGGTGATATAAAACACGTTCGTAAATAGAGAAGGAACCAGTCTAAGGAAGCCACGTCCATCATTGGTCGAATGCACTGGAGTCGAGATCTAAGTAAGCCACGTCCATCATTGGTCGAATGCACTGGAGTCGAGATCACTTGGAAATTCCAAGTTCCGCCTTTTGATTTGTTTACCGGGAATATTTAAAATTTACAAAATAAAAATAACATTTTTTCCTTGACAAACACTTTCTACACCTAGGCATATAAAGATGGAGTGTGCTAAACTTATTAGCTATTTAAAAAACTTTTTGTTGTTTTATTTCCCAATAATAATAGTCAATATTTAAAGTTTGATCATCGTGACCGTGACACTGATCGGTATCTATTGGTTTCGACCAATTGAATGCCTTAAAACTTGAAAAACAAAGATGGGTTGGTACCCGGCCAACTAACAGTGATGCCTCGTTGGCAGCAAAGGAAACGCTGTAGTTATCCAGATGAAGAGTGTTTTTAGTGCAATTTTCGTGTAGACTAGTTGTAACATGGGAGGTGTGTGATATGTAGAGGAAATGAAATGAGTGTTTTTCTCATATAATATTTATAAAACGAGTCTAAGAATTTTCCGTTTTGGCGAGCATTTCATATTCTATTTATCATATGACACACACACGCACAAATTAGCCACTTAGTATGACTTTTTAACCCATCACCTAACTTAAGTTGCAGACGGCACTTGGATGAAACATCCTCGTATAACTAAAAATTTGTCAAGCTCGTTCCAATGAGGGGTCATAACCTATGTTTTTGAGACAAAAAATGAAAAAAAATAGTTATTCAAGAATTTTTTTTGCAAGTGTCGTCTGCTTTGCAGGTTAGGTAAAGGATTAATTACAAAACATTAAATTCAGATTGCGGTGGTGCATGCCTTTCACACTCAGGTGCTCCATTTCCGGCGTTTTGATGGCGTTAATGTATCCATAAGGTCGTCCAACACTACCAGGTTGCAAAGGGTATTGCTCGATAATTTCTCCAAGTCTGATTCAGTGGGAAAACCTAGATGAAATGTTACACATTCTAGATCTCTCTCCATTTCTTCGTACTTTGGCTGAACAATATTAAACAGCAGTACATAACTTTCTGGGGTGGACGCAGAAACATTTTTTCTTTGTTGGCATGTAGTCGGGAGACCCATCTGGTTTACCGCTGCAAGTTGCTCCGGGAACCGATATTGATATTCATTCGCCGAAGAGCTACATGGTTGAAATGAAGTCGATCACAAAACTCTAGCCCTATTTTATACAACTTCCCAGAAGGAAGCTTAAACCTTTATCTAATGAATTGACCGCATCCGCCGGCGTAATATGCAAATTCAGCAGTTGAAAAAATATTAATTTGTGGAAATTACAACAAAACTATATCATGTGACCCCTCATTGGAACGATCGCGTACGTCGAGCTCGTTCCACTGAGGGGGTCACATGTTATGGTTTTGTTGAAATATTTTGAAAATTTGAAAAAAATAATTTTTAAAATCACAAGTTTTGATATCGACTGCATTGGGTAAAGGGTTAGTCCCCACCAGGAGTGCGTTGATAGCAGCTTATAAGAATATTAATTCTATTAAAGATGATCTCAGCCTTTTTTTTATTTGTTTTCTTTCAAGAGATGGCACAATTCTACACTCCTGTTTGGTTTCCATTATCCTTGTATTCAATCCTAACTATTGTTTTAAAGGTGTGTGTTGCGTAAAGGGATACTGTAATAAGCCCTCGAACCAAGTCACGGTAAAAGTGCGACACACGGGTGGGCGGGGGTGGAGGTGATGAAATGCTTTCGATTTGTCTGGCAATCTCCCCTTTGTCTGTCTAGGTCCAGCATAGCCGGATCCTTTCTAATAAATCATTGATCTGTCGTGAGGTATTTATCATCTGGAAGTGAACATAACGTGATGTCTAACGGCACTGTATTTCTCCTATCATTCAATATTCTACGTTACAGTAGAAATATGAGAAACCGGGACGCTCCTGTGTGTATGTAAATCTGGTGCGTTGTTTGGTTCTGAAACCTCTGTTAACTGGTAGAGTGCTGAAAGCCCATATTTGGGCTTTATTCTGAAGTGTCGGTACCACAACTTAAAGGCTTCATATTCAGTGGATGCTCTCCATATCACATTTGAAGTGAAATTATTTAGTCTGTGAGGATTTGTTTTATTACAATTTATTGGCACTCTACCATCAATTGTAACAAGGCAAATATATGTGAACAAATTTTGATGACCAAAAATTATTCAGCAGTAGCAGGAGACGAGGTAAACGTCCCTCATTTGGGGGACCCCGCAGGGGACCCCGGAAGTGACGTCATGCCACGTGACCTGGTGGCGCCATGTTTGGTTGTCATGGTAACCCGCGTGAGCGGCCATTTGTGACGTCATCTCCATAGTGATACGTGGTGTGAGTGCGCATGCGCAGCGCGTGTTGTTAGTGTGATACGTATTTTTGTCGTCCATTTTATATACTGGAGGCCGCCATCTTGGTTTCTATTGTAGCACGTGGTTGCTATGTGACCCAAAACCTTTTAACAAGACAGGGGTATGTTCGGAGGGTGTGTTCGATTGAATCGGAGTATTACGAATTACCCAAATAAACCCGACAATCCCTCCAACTCACCGAAATTGACTTTATTTACTACGGATTCCCCAATTTATCGGTGTAGCACGTAGTGCTATAGTACCAAGGGGTGTGTTCTTTTGTAGAACAGTAATTTTTTGGCTTAGAATTCTCCCAGAATCCTCGAAGAATTACCACAAACAACCGGAAAATCCCTCCAAATCACCAAAAACGACTTTATTTACTATGGATTCCCCAATTTATTGGTATAGCACGCAGTGCTATAGTTCAACGGGGTACCCGGGGTGTGTTTCTTTGTAGAAGAGTAATTTTCTGGCTTCGAATTCTCCCAGAATCCTCGTAGAATTACCACAAACATCCCGACAATCCCCCCAATTCACCAAAAACGACTTTATTTACTATGGATTCCCCAATTTATCGGTGTAGCACGTAGTGCTATGGTACCAAGGGGTATAAGGGGTGTGTTCCTTTGTAGAAGAGTAATTTGCCCCAGAATTCTCGTTTAATTACCCAAATAAAATCGACAAGTTGTACTATTTCGAATTCTTTCAGAATCCTATTTAGGATCGCGAAACTTTTGGTTTATAATAGTAAGACGTAGTGCTAGAGTACCAAGGGGGTACAAGGGGCGCGTTCCTTTGTAGAAGAGTAATTGTTTGATTTTGTATTTGCCCCATGTGGTTTATAATAGTACCGAGAGAGCCCCGTTGGTACGTTCATTTAGTCTAGAGTAATGTGTTTTTCCTCCCAATAAATTGTATAAGAGTAGTGCTATAGGACAAATTCTTTTGGTCATTACCCAGAATGCTTTGCGTCTACCATTTATAAAGATTACAAATAGGGCTCATATGTGTACATGAAAGCTACGAAGCTAACTTCAAGTTACTTACTAACTTAATCGTACAGAGTTATCTCCCCTTATTACACCTCACACAACACATCTGTTGGGTAGATCCTCATATGAGTATATGGTGGAACTTGAAGTTAGCTTCGTGGCTTTCATGTACACATATGGGTCCTATTTGTAATCTTTATAAATGGTAGAAGCAAAGGATTCTGGGTAAATTTGTCATATAGCACGACTCTTATACAATTTATTGGGGGAAAAAAACATTACTCTAGTCTAAAGGAACGTACCCACGTTATCGAGCGTGGGTGATTGTGTGTTCATTTTTGAGTGTTGGGTGTTGTTTGATTCGTGTGGAGTAACTGCTGAAAGTTCCGGTTTTTGTTGTTCTTCGGCGGAGGCATCCGTAAGCAAAATACAGAGAAAAGTAACGACGCCAAACAAAACAAAGGTCAACAGCATGTAACTTGGATAGCGAAAATACGAGAAGATGTCCAATCTGCCGAAAGACTGTTTATGAATATTTGACAATCTACATACCATAGAAGATTCCATAAAAAGTTGTATGTTTTTGTTGTTGTTGAATAAAAGAAATTAAAATGTAAAAAAAATTGTGTTCTTATTTTTTTTAACAAACCCAAAAGGTATCCTCAAATACTGAAATAAGGCTAAGAGGGATAGTAAATTAGACCTCACACGACACATCTGTTGGGTAGATCCTCATATGAGTATATGGTGGAACCTGAAGTTAGCTTCGTGGCTTTCATGTACACATATGGGTCCTATTTGTAATCTTTATAAATGGTAGAAGCAAAGGATTCTGGGTAAATTTGTCATATAGCACGACTCTTATACAATTTATTGGGGGAAAAAAACATTACTCTAGTCTAAAGGAACGTACCCACGTTATCGAGCGTGGGTGATTGTGTGTTCATTTTTGAGTGTTGGGTGTTGTTTGATTCGTGTGGAGTAACTGCTGAAAGTTCCGGTTTTTGTTGTTCTTCGGCGGAGGCATCCGTAAGCAAAATACAGAGAAAAGTAACGACGCCAAACAAAACAAAGGTCAACAGCATGTAACTTGGATAGCGAAAATACGAGAAGATGTCCAATCTGCCGAAAGACTGTTTATGAATATTTGACAATCTACATACCATAGAAGATTCCATAAAAAGTTGTATGTTTTTGTTGTTGTTGAATAAAAGAAATTAAAATGTAAAAAAAATTGTGTTCTTATTTTTTTTAACAAACCCAAAAGGTATCCTCAAATACTGAAATAAGGCTAAGAGGGATAGTAAATTAGACCTCACACGACACATCTGTTGGGTAGATCCTCATATGAGTATATGGTGGAACCTGAAGTTAGCTTCGTGGCTTTCATGTACACATATGGGTCCTATTTGTAATCTTTATAAATGGTAGAAGCAAAGGATTCTGGGTAAATTTGTCATATAGCACGACTCTTATACAATTTATTGGGAGGAAAAACACATTACTCTAGTCTAAATGAACGTACCGACGGGGCTCTCTCGGTACTATTATAAACCAGATGGGGCAAGTACAAAACCAAACAAAATTACAATTACTTTTCTGCAAAGGAACGTGCCCCTTGTACCCCCTTGGTACTATAGCACTACGTGTTACTATTATAAACCAAAAGTTTCTCGATCCTAAATAGGATTCTGAAAGAATTCGAAATAGTACAACTTGTCGATTTTATTTGGGTAATTAAACGAGGATTCTGGGGAAAATTACTCTTCTACAAAGGAACACACCCCTTGTACCCATTGGTACCATATCACTACGTGCTACACCGATAAATTGGGGAATCCATAGTAAATAAAGTCGTTTTTGGTGATTTGGAGGGATTGTCGGGATGTTTGTGGTAATTCTTCGAGGATTCTGGGAGAATTATAAGCCAGAAAATTACTCTTCTACAAAGGAACACACCCCCGGTACCCCGTTCGTACTATAGCACTACGTGCTACACCGTTAAATTGGGGAATCATAGTAAATAAAGTCGTTTTTTGGTGATTTGGAGGGATTGTCGAGATGTTTGTGGTAATTCGACGAGGATTCTGGGAGAATTCTAACCAGAAACGTACTCTTCTATAAAAGAACACACCCCTAGTACCCCTTGGTACAATAGCACAACGTGCTACACCGATAAATTGGGGAATCCGTAGTAAATAAAGTAAATTTCGGTGATTTGGAGGGATTGTCGGGTTTATTTGGGTAATTCGTAATACTCCGATTCAATCAAACACGTCCTCCGAACATACCCCTTTCTTGTTGTAAGACTTTAGGTCACATAGCAACCACGTGCTACAATAGAAACCAAGATGGCGGCCTCCAGTATATAAAATGGATGGCGGAAACACGTGTCACCCTAACAACACGCGCTGCGCATGCGCACTCACACCACGTATCACTATGGAGATAACGTCACAAGATGGCCGCTCACGCGGGTTACCATGACAACCACACACAGCGCCACCAGGTCACGTGACATGACGTCACTTCCGGGGTCCACTGCGGGGTCCCCTTAATGAGGGACGTTTACCTCATCGCCTACTACTTTCAGCACTCTACCAGTTAATTCCACGTTTTGGATTTCCAGTTCTTTGTACACAACTACATGAATTCATCAGGGCTCTGATAGTTCTCTTGTTAACTCCCTTTGAACTGAATTTGTAGTGGTTGAGTTTTTGTTCTTTCTGTTGTATGTTTTTCAACAACAGTCATTTTGCCCTCTTCAATAATGTAAGTACAATTAGTGTGGTATTTGATGACCTGAATGTTACTGACTTGCGTACAATATACATATTCGTACAAAGGCCTACCATTTCGCGACCTGAAATCTCCAATTTAAATAGCCCGGGTGTTCGCTTATCGTATTCGTGTTTTGGACAGCAAATGCGTGGAAACCTTCGATACTGAGAATCTTTTTCCCTTTCATGATCCGTGCATAAACTTTGCAGCGTTTATTTGTAAAACTCTCTCATTTCCGGTTTGATGAAATCATTAGGTCAGTAACCCGAGATAGTAAAGTATACAGATTCCGTTTCTTTTTCAAGATATTCGTAGTCCTGACGATCTGCATGTAGGTCAACGAAATCGCAATTAAATTCGAGCATCCGAAGTTTTGCATACTGAAAGATGAAATAGCTGGATTGGAAGGCCCATTCTGATTTTGTTCTTTGTCATTTTAACTCCATAACATTGTTCGAATGGGTCCACACAATGAGGTTTACGAAAGCGTCGTTCATTAACCTTCAAACATGGCAGGTGCTCTCCTTGAGCAAAAAACGAATTTCCTTGTGTTTTGATTTGTAAATAATCATCGAGCTACCAATAACTTTCATTGTTTCGGTAAAGAATAGCCGTCGCAGAGTTTCTATCAGCTTCTCTTCTAGCATTTGTGACGTCATTTACAAAACCTAGTGAAGCAGCGCTGCTGTTAAAATTCGACGACGTGATAAATTTTGGTAACTTACACTCCGTGTTTAAGGTGCCATTGTAAAAGACGTATGGGTAATACAAATTGTCGGGCTTTCATACCACCAATTAACAAACAGCGTGGATGGGTTGATAATTTATGCTCTTGGCCGTGGTTTTGCAGATGCTTTCCTATAGCTTGATATGGCACGTCTGTTGTACCAAATAATGGCGACATCTCCTCAAAATACTGTTAAGGCGTCATGGCGGGATGTGAGATGCCGAACATGGATATCCACTTCTACTGCTCCAAATAATTCACCACCAACCTCACCCTTAAGGATAGCTTCTTTGGTGACTTTGCCTCGGTGTTTGCCTTAGAACAGCGGTCTTGTTGCATTGATAAACTCGAATAGGTTTTTGGATTGAGCCTGCAGTATTGTCTAAATTGGCATTCGCACATTTCCACGACGTTACACTCTCTCCCCTTCAGGTATTCTGTAATTTTCTGTGTCTTTTGAAATGTTTAATCGCTGTTGCCCAACCACATTTTTATCAAAGAGAGCAAAATTTGAATGGTTGTCCTTGCCACTTGAAGAGGAGTAGTGTCTTATCTTGTACAAAATTCACGCACTTTGTATTAACTTTTCCAGCATTTAACGTAAAATGAAGTTTCTGTCGTTTGAGATGCGAATTAGACAGAAACTACTTTCCATGACTGTGGGCAGAAACATCTGAATGTTACTGTACTTGAAGGTGTGCTGCACGGGTTTGTGGGAACGAAGTTTCCGAGTGGATGAGTTTCTAATTAACTGGGCAGTCTCGTGTTGTCAGTACATGCAGCTACATGTAGGCCTATATTGTTCTGTCGTTGTTACCATGTCGGAGTCTGACTCTTGCACACAAAGATCGATGAACTGTTCGCAATGTTTGAAACTATTTGTCTAGATATTAAAAGTGCGTTGAATCAAAACTTAATGATGTGAAATCTGAATTTTGGAAAACTACTCACGAGGTTGAGAAAATTAAATGGGACACTGAATTTGGCCAGGTTCCCTGGAAGCGAGATGGGAATGAAATCCAATTTAAGTTCAATGCGGAGACGATTGACAATTTACAGCAAATAAGCTGGGATTGAAACACCATAGACTTGATTACGAGGACGAATTAAGTGACTTGGAGGTTAAACAATTACAACAACCGAACAACCATATAAAATTACCTGATTCATCGGATGGCGGCTGGGAAACTGTTAGAAGCAATATTCATCATGATGTTGCGTCTGATTCAGATTTAGATGATGACAAGAAAATTCTACGTGCTGAGAACAAGGCCTTCCGCAAGATTAAACCGAAGAAGTCGAAAAATCAACGATTTTCTCCTTATGTTAACACAGGATCATTCGGCAGTGTCCAGAGTTGTAGTGTTGCACCTAAAATATCTAGTTCGTCTGTGCCTTATGTTATCCCTCCTGGTACAGTGTCTGATTCCTTTCGTTCCAATAGGAGATTCTCTTCCAACGGATCATGTTCCATGTTTGGAGCCTTCGGCCACTGGCGTAGTGAATGTCCATTGTCATTCATGCAAAACCAGTCACTGAAGTCAGCACCAGCATCAGTGTCAAAGCAGCAATGGTGCAGCGGATTTTGTTTCCAATGTTCCCGATGTGTGTTTTGCTGACAACAAATTATTTGCAGTTAAGTATTCAAAGTGTCCTTCTCTTGACACTTCCCATTGTGACCTGTTAACTGCTAACTACTATGAATACGAAAGTGGTGGAATATACATTATAGTTAGAGGCCGTTTACGAGAGCGGGTAGACTTTTGGAAAAGTATTGGCAGTCCTGACTTTATTTTAGAAACAATAGAACTGGGGTATAAAATTCCATTTCATTCCACTCCTCCAGTTATGACATTTCCGAACAACAAATCGGCCACCAGTAGCAGCTTGTTTGTTTCCATTACGATTCAAGATTTTTTGCACAAGAAATTAACTATTCAGAATGATAGTTCTCCGCATGTAGTTAATCCACTCTCCGTTTCCTCCCATTATGGTAAACAAAGATTAATTTTAGATCTCAGTGTGGTCAACAAACATATTTGGAAACAATTGGTTAAATATGAGGATTGGAGAACAGCTTTACTGTTTATTGCAGAAAACGATTGGCTTGTGAAATTCGATATTCATTCGGCGTACCACCATATAGATATATTTATGCCCACACCACCATGTTGGGATTTTCATGGCCTGATGGAGATGGAGTCATTCGGTGTTACAAGATCGTTGTTTTACCTTTTCATGTTCTTAGCTGATGGCATGTTGACGGCTAATACTAAAGCACTTACAGGTAAATATTCCCAAGTCATTAAAACCGACCTTATTAACAGTGGTTTTGTTCCTAAGGTAGAACAATCATTCTGGGTACCGTCCAACAATTGGAATGGTTAGGCATCAATATTGATACATCGGTTATGACGTTAGACATTCCAGGCAGAAAAACTGTTAAGCTTAAAAGCTGTATTCGTGCTGTTATTGAAGGCTTTCACTTGCATTCCAGAGTACGCGTCCGGTCAATTACTAGCATTGTTGGTCAGCTCATTGCTATGAAAACTGTTATGGGTAATGTGGTACAGTTGATGTCCAGGGTAGTTTCTCAAGACATTCTGTTTGACTTCTGTCAGTTTGAAGGAACTTCAGTTCTGACTTAGTAATATTGATTTATACAACTGTCGCTCTTTGTGTGCCTATTCCGCGACGTCTCGATTAGTGTATTCCGACGCTAGCGCAACGTGGTTTTCGGGATATTGTGTTGAATTAGTCGGTTCTGTGGCACACGGCCAATGGTCCGATGCAGAATCGGTTAAGAGTTCCACATGCCTTGAACTGAAAGCCGTGGAGATCGTTCTGACAAGTTTTCAGTGTTTATTGTCTACACATACTGTCAAATGGTTCACTGACAATAAAAATGTTGAGTCCATTGTTTCTAAGGCCAGTATGAAAGTTGATTTGCAGTCTATCACTTTTAGTATTTTTGAACGGTGTCTGAAAGAAAAGATTTCTCTAGAGTTAGAGTGGATTCCAAGGAAGGACAACGAACGAGCAGGTTTTTGTAAGTAAAATTCGTGATTTTAATGATTGAGGGATATCTGAGTGTTTTTTAAGAACTTATCTGTCTGGAGAGGGCCAATCACTGTAGATCGTTTTGCCAGTTATTACAATAGGAAAGTTTTCAGATTCAGTTCAAGACTTTTGAATCCGGAAACGGAACATGTAGATGCTTTCACATGTAACTGGTCTGGGGACTGTAATTTATTATTCCCACCTGTCTTTTTAGGTGCTCGGGTTTTCAAGCATTTTCAACTCTGCCAGGCTAAGGGTGTTTTGATTCTTCCTCGGTGGTATTCAACTAGTTATTGGCCAATTCGTTTCCCCAATGGGATCAGACATACGAGTATTTGAGATTTATTAGTTCTTCCTTCAAACAAAGATTTTTATACTCCCAGTAGAATAAAGGGGGTCATTTTTGGTGAGGAAGATCTACCTTTTGACATGGTTGCGTTTTATATTGATTTTTCCTCATAATTCTCTTTCCAGACTTGTTCTATGGTCGCCTGAGTGCTAGAATGTTCTATGTCCTCTATGGGACATAGAACATTCTAGCACGCAGGCGCCGCTATGATGGTTGCAAAGAAGATTTAGATGTCCTTCCCAGTACCCTGCGCAATAAAATTGATATTGTGGCCGGACTTTTGAAATATACTAGAGCTCCCTCTACTGTACACAAGTATTTGCTTGGATTCAAGAAGTTTCATCATGGGCCACTGTTAATGACTTGGGGTGTGTTTACAGTTTCACGACTTTGTGTTGCTATTTATTTGACTAGTTTAGCACAGCATTCTGATTCTCCTTCTCCTATAATTACAGCTTTTTATAGTATTCAATTTGTGTTTAAATTTGTTGGCAGGGCAAGTCCCGCAGAAAATACTTTAGTTCTAAATGCTTTGGAAGCAGCCAAACGTAAATTGTCTCAGCCTGTTCACAAGAAAGAACTGATTACTACTGATACTCTGAAAGCTATGTTTCATTCTAAAGTTGCTAAGGGTATAACCCTGTATGGTGAGAGAATCATTGCTATGTCCTTTCTGACGTTTGCTGGATTTTTAAGGTCCACCGAGTTGAGGATGATTCGTAGATCAGACATTATTGTAGCTGACGGCTTTATTAGTATTTTCTTATAAAGATCTAAGACTGACATTTACTGATATGGTGCTTGGGTTTTATCGCCAAAACCACTTCTGACCTTTGTCCTGTCTTCAATCTTTTTTAAATATCTGACCATAGAAACTGTTGATAAGGATTCCGACGGGTTTGTTTTCAGAGGTCTTAAAAACGTAGAGGGTGGTTTTGCCGTACGCGGAGATAACAAGCTTCTATCACATACCAGGTTATGAGAACCTTTCATTGAAACTTTCGAGCCCTTTGTTGCAGATATTAGGAAATATGGAGGCCAATGCGGGCATTCCCGACAGAATGTTTAAGGGCCTATATAAGTAATGAAATTTTGTTTATTGTGAACATTCACACCTCTGATATTCCTTCAATTCAAATTAAATATACACAAAATGTACATCAAAATGACGGTTGAGATGTATAGAACAGGAAACACATGTGTAATCAACTCATAGAGTCGACTGCAGGCGCCACTGGTTCACGGAAGTCTGCTGCCGTATTCGCACCAGAACTGATAATTTAATAATATTTCACGAAAACAACTTGTGGACAAATGTGCTTTACATATCCAAGAACAAAGCTAGGGGATAAAAATTCTTCAAAACACGGCGACACATCTGCATTGGGGAAAATTCCAAAGCCTTTGCTTTTGTTTACGTATGAGTATACTTTCGATTTCCGGTCGACGTCATCGGACAGAAAAAGCATGTAAAAACAACGCCGTCTAAAATAAAATATTGAAAAAGATCGCCTTCATACAGTATACTGTTATTAGACAGATATTGCACAGTGGCCATATTCAATGCAAGGTATCATGATACCTGTTGAAATTTCTAAGAATTACGACTTTGTTTTTTGATGGAAATTCGTGGTAACGAGTGATTTGCGCATTTCTGTCGAGCAAGGAAACCATCTTCAATAAAAAATGCAGACAGTGTTGTCCTTTTCCAAAATGCAGACCTATCGCTGTATTCGAAAGTGTTTTGAATGCCTAGCTTTGTTCTTGGATATATGACGCACATTTGGCCACAAGTTGTTCTGATAAAATATTATTTTATTATCACTTCTGGTGCGAATTTGGTAGCAGACTTCCAGGAACAAGTGGTGCCTACAGTCGACTCTATGAGTTGATTACATATGTGTTTCGTGTTCTATACATCCCAACCTTCATTTTGATGTATAATTTGTGTATATTTAATCTGAAGAAGGAATATGAGAGGTGAGAATTTCAAAATAAACAAAATTCCATTACTTATATATGCCCTTAAGAGGCATTGCCGATGGAAAAACGAGAATGCTAAAGACGGTTATGTCTTTAGCTCTGGGTTTATAGCCCGTTCTTTGTGTCTCATTGTTGTGCTGCAGAGCGCATTCCATGTTATACGTGTATTGTTATCTTCAGATGTTACTGTCGGAAGGGGTGGGTTATGGAAATGAAGTTTCAATCGTTTGAGATACGAATTAGACAGAAATTAATATCCATGACCGTGGCTAGAAATATATGAAGGTTACTGTACTTGAAGGTATGCTGTACGGGTTTGTGGGAACGAAGTTTCCGAGTGGATGAGTTTCTAATAAACTGGTCAGTCTCGCGTTGTCAGTACATGCAGCTAGGCCTATATTTTAAGGGGGTTCATTGTAGCATTTATCTGGTTTCTTTACATCCGCAGGCTGATACCCATTTATTTATATTTCATGCTGGTTGCATGCAGATGCGGAGTTGATATGTTTGCATAGGAAGAGCATAGTTAACAGCATGAGATATAAATGGTATTCTTACTGCGTTAGCAGAGAAGTGGTCTTTTTGACCACTGTTCACTGATACACTGCATTTCTAAATTACTCGTGTTTTCGTTTTTTGTAGATCGCGATTTTGAATTATTTTAAAGTATATAGTTGAGACTACAATTTGTAATCGGCCTGTGTACAGTGGTATCGAGGGAATTGTTGCATGAGATTCCTCAGGGTACACGTGATAGATTGTGTGAGTCACTGTTTTGCATGAGAAGTGATATTTACATGTATGAAAGGGGCGCGGTGGCTCAGTTGGTAGAGGTGCAGGCTGCAAGCCGAGAAGTCCTCGGTTCGAATCCCATCTGCAGCAACCGCGTTGCGTCTTTGGGCAAGACACTTCACCCCATTGCCCACGTGGGGGCACGGTGGCATACTGCACGTCGATGGTGCACCTGTCTTCAACAATGCTAACCCTGTTTGTGTGGAGTCAGTATGTTGGAGAGCTGAAGTTGCTCGCCGTTGCTCGGTGGTTCTCTCCGGGTACTCCGGCTTCCTCCACCCATTTATTTATTGGTGCTTTACGCCACATCAGCAGCTTAGGCTATATCGTGGCGATGAAAGTATGTATTTCAAAAAGACCATTGATTGAAATATGAAATGAAAGGAATAAGAGGTTTAAAAATGATGAGTGTGAAACATAATGAGAAAGTGAGACCAGTTGTACAAAAAATGCCGTGTAAATCAACCTGTGAAATAAATATGGATAGATGAAATTAAAAAAGGTAAAAACAATTTAAAATTTATTAAAAAGGTTGATTACTTTCAAGAATGAGATGACTTTTTGCGGGCCCGTGAGATAAAATAAATCTCTCAAAGATCTGACTGTAAAATGCTGCCCTCTAACATGATTAAAACCAGTACAATTCAAAAGAATGTGTTCCACTGACAACACCTGCTGGCAGGGAACACATTCTGGTCGCAAATTACCCTCTAACAAAAAGGAATGTGTAAGTCGTGTATGACCAATATCACATCGCATCAAAACTGCAAGATCCTTTCTACAAAGGTTACTAGACGGGTAGTGATCTGAAATAGTTGGTCGGAAGCGATGAAGCTTGTTATTTGTCGCTCCATCCCATTCCGCCTGCCACATAGATTTGATGTAACTACTGATATGAGGCTTAAAATCACTGAACGGAATCTTAAAATCAGTGAGAGGCTTTGATAAAGCCTGTTTTACTGCAGTCTCTGCTCTGGAGTTACAGGCAATACCTACATGTCCGGGTAACCAGCAAAACACGATATCATATTGGTCAGACATGAGAGTTGTTAACTTCTCACGAAGTTCCAAAATGAGAGGGTTCTTCAATTTGGGGTTAACTAAAGTAAGTAAAGAGGAAAGAGAGCCAGAAAAAATAATCGTCTTCTTTTCCTGTAAATTCTCGATGCGAGATGGATAGCCTTTACTTCAGCTGTGAAAATAGAACTTTATTTCGTTATTCCGATTGAGGTGATATCATCACCAGTAACAGCAGCTGATGATACTTTGTCACCATCTTTTGATCCATCTGTGTAGATCCTTGTATATGCACTATACGTTGACTTAATTTCAGCATATTTCTGCTTAAATTGCAGAGAATTTGTTTCAGACTTTTTGGTAGAAGCAAGATCTAAAATAACCGTTGGTTTTTTAAGATGCCAGGGAGGAGTCTGTGGTACACTGGTTTCTTTTATGGCATCTGGTTCAACTTTAGAAGATTCCATATGAGGTTTAATTCTAATTCCCAATGGAGGAATATGTGTCTGGTGGCGGTCAAAAAATTCGATATTTCGAGGTTCTGCAACACAGAAAAAAGCAGGATTTGGTGGATTAGAAAGAAGTTTAGAAACATATTGAAGAGAGAGTTTAATTCTGCGCTTCACTAGAGAAGGCTCCTCCGCCTCAACAAGCATTGATTCTATTGGTGAAGTTCTATCCTCCACCCATAAAACTGTCGTGGTCATGCTTAGCCATTCTGCAGAAATGTGTTACTTAAAACACCAATAAATAAATAAATAAATAATATTACATGTATGAGCAGATTCAGTGTAATAAAGTCTCGTTGCTGGGCTACAGAGCGTACTCCATGTTATACGTGGATTGCTATCTTCAGATGTTTCTACCGGATGGGATGGGTTATGGAATGCAAATTTGTTGCATAGCCGTATGGATCATTTACTAACAAACCTTTTTGCTGTTATAAGTTTTCGTGAAATGTTTAACCCAATGCCTCTTCTGCCTGCGTGGACATGGAAACTGTTCGAAATATCAACATTTGCATACTTTGGTTACTGTTTTAAGGCAGTCGCAAGAGGGTTAACTTCAAACGTTTTGTTTTTCCTTTTATAAAGAATAGCAAAGTGAATAATCTTTCTTTTGTAATTGGAGACAGCAGGCTTAACCATTAGTCATTCTGGATACCTTAATAAGGGAGAAATAACGTATTTGTAATAAATTCATCTCAATCCCATGGCCTGCAGATCTACAAAAACGGGACGACTTTTTTTCTGGAAGTTTGAACACTTATTTTTGTTTTGCAGAAAAATCTTCTCAACAGACTGTGCTGTGATAAGTTTAAATATCAGGCTTAACCCTTGACCCAACGCAGACGATATCAAAATGTATTATTTTAAATATAATTTTTTTAAATTTTTCAAAAAATTTCAACAAAACCATATCATGTGACCCCTCGTTGGAACGAGCTCGTTCCAACGAGGGGTCACATGATATGGTGTTGTTGAAATGTTTTGAAAAATAATATTTTTTCAACTGCTGAATTTGCATATTACGCGGGCGGATGCGGGCGATTCGTTGGGTAAAGGGTTAACCCTCATCCAGTGTTTTAACTGGAGTACAAGCAGTTCGACCCGGCATAGAAAAAGTCTTTAATTTGGCATTAAAAGGATCAATTTCCTGTCTTCTGAAGGATCAATTCCTACTTCAGCATACCCCAAAATTTTGCATTAAAAGGTACAATTTCCTGTCTTCTGAAGGATCATTTCCTACTTCAACATACCCCAAAAAGATTTGATTTTTTTTTTATTACTATCCACTAACTTTTGAACGACCATCCAGAATCATTTTACCCCCCCCCCCCCCCCCCCCCACCATCCCTCTCCACAATAGTGACTAAATTCCACTAATTTGGATACACCGTGCCAAGCACATTGTGCCGGGTCGACCATGGTTCAACCCGGCATGGGAAAATTTTTAAATTTGGCATTAAAAGGAGCAATTTCTTGTCTTCTGGAGGATCAATTTCTGCTTCAACATACTCCAAAAAGTTTTATTTTTTCTGCTCAAATAACAACATTCATTATTTGCAATTTTTTATATCTGTCCACTAACTTTTGAAGGACGATTCAGAATCATTTAATCCCCCCATCCTCTCCACCTGTACAAAGTGACTAAATTCCACTAATTTAGGTACTCTTTGCCAAGCAAATGTGCCCCGGGTCGACCATGGTTCCACCCGGCATGTAAATTTTTTTAAATTTGGCATTGAAAGGAGCAACTTTCTGTCTTTGTCCCATGGAAAGCCTCTGTTTGCGAGAGCATTTCTCCTACTTTCAATTACCAGTAACCACTCATCTCTTCTGTTAATTAGTTAATGTTTCGTATTGTCATAGTTGTGTATAATCTGTGTGTTGAATAAACACTTCAAATATAGCAATAGAGACTCAGTGACGGGATTATATTCAATGTAATTACAGGTGTAAATTGAAAACTCTGAGTTAATTCACTGCTTGATAAAATAGATCAAAATGGTGAAAACTGACAAACAGTGTCTGAAAGTTTTCTAGGTGGCGAAAATGTTTCCAGGGGGCGCCGCCCCCCCCCTCCCACCCCGTGGTTGCAGGTCTGACTTTGGCTACTGTTTTCGTGCGGCAGTTGCAAGATGGTTAACGCCACACTTTTTGTTTTTCCTTGTAAGGAATTTCAAACTAATAAATCTTGCTTTTGCAAGTAGAGACCTCATTTGTAGTTCCAGTACTATTTTATCAAACATGGTGAAGCTGCGATTCTACAGAATCACCATTTGCTAGTATTACAGATGATATTACATAACCCGGGGACTTCATTCGTCATTTAGAATATGGATTTCTCTTCGACGTTCATAGTGGAGAAGGGCTGGTACTCGTTCTCCGGTCTGCGATAAATGTCTTTCCTGTGAGACGCATATTCCTAACATTCCATAACGAAATAAAATTCCGTCTCTATATCCCCCATGTCGCACAGCCCACAAAGTCGTTCGTTTGCGGGGATGCGGGGTGTAGATGCCTGCCTTTCTCTATCATTAAGGAATGAAATGACAACTTACGCAGTCGCCTAAACACACTCTTTCCTTCAGACGACGTCGTGTTTCTCAACTAATTTTCTAACTTATAATCTTTTTTGAACCGACAGTAAGTTCTTAATTTGTTTAATTCCATTTTGCCCTTATCTTCTTGGATGTCTTTATTGAAAGTGTCGAGGTGGATATTTTTTAAATTCTCTTTAACATTGTCATATTCATGTGGTTCAATTACCGCTTCCAATGCCTATAACTCCTCTTTACTTCCACCACATAGAATGTCGTTGACAGTCGTTGTACAGTACGTGGAGAGTGGATTGTAACTAAATCACCCGCGGAGTGGAGTTACCACCCAAGCTATAACTTTCAAATTTTGTACATATCGACAAAAAACACAAGCAATGTTTCAGTCAATGGACCTCCGGGTTTAACCCGGAGGTCCACTGGCTGAATTTTGCTGGTGATGGTTGTGCTTTGCAACAAATGTGCAATTATTGCTCGGGTGGAATCTCCACTCTGCGGGTGATTTAGTGATAATAAACTCTCCACGTACTGTAGATGTTTTTCAGCTTCCAGTCCAGCGTCCAATAATAATCTTGACGAGATTGGAGGAGTTTTGACATTAACTTTACAAGTTGCATCTTTGCGTCAATATAAAATAGAGGTCGGTCAACTTCAGCATTAACAGTATGATTTAACCCTTTGACACTTTTGTACGTGTTATTACGTACGAAATCTTTTGTTTAATTTAACCCTTTGACACTTTTGTACATGTTATTACGTACGAAATCTTTTGTTTAATTTAACCCTTTGACACTTTTGTACGTGTTATTACGTACGAAATCTTTTGTTTAATTTAACCCTTTGACACTTTTGTACGTGTTATTATGTACGAAATCTTTTGTTTAATTTAATCCTTTGACACTTTTGTACGTGTTATTACGTACGAAATCTTTTGTTTAATTTAATCCTTTGACACTTTTGTACGTGTTATTACGTACGAAATCTTTTGTTTAATTTAATCCTTTGACACTTTTGCACGTGTTATTACGTACGAAATCTTTTGTTTAATTTAACCCTTTGACACTTTTGCACGTGTTATTACGTACGAAATCTTTTGTTTAATTTAACCCTTTGATACTTTTGTAAGTGTTATTATGTACGAAATCAAACAGCATGTTGATACTTTGTGGTCATTTGTTTTGTTAATATTTTTCGATTTTTTAAAGTTTTAATCTCAAATTCGAATTTTCTCCCGAATAGTACTCAGTGATAACCGTTGAGCCAAATGTTATCGCAGCTTAAAAAAACAAACAGAATTCTGCTGTCAAGATTTCCTGAGTGGTTGAGTGCTAGAGGCCACTATCAGAGCTTTCAAAAAATGAGAATACCAGAGCAAAATCAAACACTTTCCTTATATTTCATATTCAGTCAAACACAAATAAGATTTTGTTTATATAAATTTGTTTTATTACAAATTATTGGAGAGTGCCTGTGGGCACTCTTCAATAATCTGTAATAAAACAAGCTTTGAATAACAAATTCAGACCACCAAACATAATCTAGCCCTCAACCAGATAACCACTAATGTGAAAAATGTCTTATTATTTGTACTAACCGACGTTGACGTCGCATTTTGAAAAAACGTTGAAGAAACTGAATTCCCAGTGACGTTTGAACGTTAGGAAAATTAAAGTCTAAAAGGGTTAATGATTTACGTCAAGTACTATAGAATGGAAGTTGAACACGTTCACATGGGAAAGTATCAAAGTTTATTTCATTATGTACGAAGCCCAGAATTCACTTCCGTACACAAAAGCGGGCTTGATTGGAGATTCAAACAGTTTTATAAGTATTCCATTGGAAGGTGACGAGTTTTTCTGAAAGGCTTTAAATTAGCAGTGAATCGCTTTCAGACCTTTCAGTAGCAGCTCTCTCTGAGCCAAGTCCATTTTACCGTTACTTGAGAACACAAGTTCCAGGTAAATATGTTCAGAGGTTTGGGCTCGTCCCAATGATGGGTCACATGATATGGCTTTGTGGAAATTTTTTGAAAAATTTAAAAAAATGATTTTTAAAATAATAAATTTTGATATCGTCTGCGATGGGAAAAGGGTTAAATATTGCCGGCGAGATACTGCAGCCTTGCCTTACACAGATTGATGATAGCAGGGGTGGACAAAGGCCGCGGGTTGTTTTTGTTCGGTAATAACTTGACTGGTACATAGATAGCTGGGATGGACAAAGGCCGCGGGCTGTTTTTGTTCGGTAATAACTTGACTGGTACATAGATTTCAATACTTCAAGTATATTTTTACATAGACCCAATTGTTCAAGTTTATCGAATAATATTGATCTATCTACGGTATCGAATGCTTTGTTACAGTCAATACATGCTACATATGACCTGCTCTAAATCCAAACTGGTTATCACCTATTAGAATGTTGTCTTCCAAAACCGTTTTAATTCTATCATTTATCACTTTATTAAACAACTTGCCATGTGCACTGCTGACAGCAATTGCCCTATGGCTGCTTGAATCATAGCAGTTCCTTTCTTGTATATTGTTGGACAGATTTTGCTCCACACCAAATGGGTAATGATGGGACTCTAATACTTTGCTGAATAATTTAGTTTTGCTATCAATGATATATGGCCCTAGGGTTTTCAATGGCCCATTAGAAATATTTTCTTCTCCTACTGCGGTTTTTGTTTTTAAGTTTCCTTAAGGAACCGAAAATTTCCATGGCCGTTATTTAGGGGGTATTGTATACTATTCAAAACATTAGTGGGTGTTTCATAAAAGTGAGATATATGAAGAAATTTGTTTATATTTTCATCAAAAGACAGTTGAGGCATTGAACTGTGAACTCTAGTGAATAATTTCAGCGATAGGTGGGTGTCGGACAAGCACACATTCCATGCACTGAGCTGTAAAAGACATGGACGGCCAGTCAGAGACTTTACCACATTCAGTCCAAGATCTCAATACCTTGTAAATCCTCCTCGGTTCGCGAGACAAGCGCAGATCCGACGTGGCATACGTTCAGTATCAGCTTGACTGATGTTATTCCATCCTTCCTGCAGTGCAACTGCGAGTTCCTGGACATTGGTAGGGGGCTGTTGGCGTTGTCGGAGGCGCCTGCCAAGCATATCCCAGAGTACTCGATTGGTAAAAGGTCTGGACTTAGTGCTGGCCAAAGCAGTGTAGTGATGTTCTGCTCCTGGAGGGACTCTGTATCGACACGAGCCCTGTGTGATCGTGTATTGTCATCTTCAAACATGAACCTGCGGCCGTGACGTCGCGCAAATGGCTTCACGTGAGCTGCTAACATGTTGTCACGGTAGTACTTCCCTGTGACACGCCCTTGGATGACATGTAATGCTGATCTGCTTGTCATGGATATGCCTCCCCACATCATAACCGATCCACCACAAAGCGATCGTGCTGTCTAACGGTTACGTCATGGTATCGTTCGTTCCGCTGCCACCGCACTCTGTTTCGCCTGTCGTGGAAGTCGAGAGTGAACCTCGATTCGACAGCTGTTCTGTGACGTTCAGTCAAACGTGAAATTATTCGAGGTCGTCGAGCGCACAAAGTTCAGTGTGTAGGCAATTTCAGATAGTTTGACCGCTGACTCGCACATCTGTCGCTCGGTACAGATGCTGTTTTTTTGGATGCACTTTGATGGCGGTTACGTTATGATGTGGTTCGGATGAAACGATCCTGGTTAGCAGTTGTCGCCCTTCGAAGACCTGACCGACGTCTGTCATGAACATTTCCTGCCTGACGGTAGCGTGACCACAACCTGCTAATCACCGATTGAGTAACGTTGAGAATTAGAGCCACTGCAGTCTGTCTGTTGCCAGCTTCCAACATGCCAATGGCATGTAAACGTTCGCCACGTGTCAGTCTTCACATTCCTCAAAAGTTACCTTTCGACTAGAAACTATTGGTGAACGAGTTTATACCAAGAAAAGAATGATGAGACTTCCGAAAAAGCCCATTCAGTACAAATGAAAATTTCAAAACGTACCCAACAAACATTAACGCGGCGCTCGTAGGAAAAACCTGCGCGAAGTTTTCGTGGGCCGGTGACATGCGTGATTTACACTTAACTTGGTAACGTATTGATGTGTTCAGTCGCGCGAGTCCAATACCATTTTTCGAAAATATCAACGTCAGTTTGGATATGCCCTACTTTCTTTAATAGTATATCTGAATAATCCTCCAGTGAAAGGTGGTGTCTTTTGGTTGGCAGTAAAGAGTACTGTGGAAATCAACAGCCCGATCCGGATCTAGATAATTTTCTTCAGCACTCTTTGTTCGCAACATCTTAATAGTTTGCCAATATGATATGGGGTCAGTAGTTGACAGTCTGTCAAGTTTATCACATTAACCTTTAATGTATAGTTTTTACTTTCTTTTTGTCGACTTTTTCTGTTTTTTGACAGAAAAAAAAAAATATCAGGGAGGAGTCAAAGGGCATTTTTGTCAGGGCAATTGAAACTGTTATATCGTCACCTGAGTGCTAGACTGTTCTATGTCCCCTACGGGTCTATGTATTATCTCCCCTACGGGACATAGAACATTCTAGCACTCAGGCGACGATACCTCTGCATTCTCGGTCAAACCATTGTTTTGGGGTTTTTTCATTCGGAAAACTCGGACTAGTCATTAACCTCGGATAATATCTCAGTTAAGTCCGCAACTTCTTTTACGGTACCATCTTGGTTATTTGGGTATGTTGTCATTAAACATCTTTAATTTTTAATTTTCAAATCGCGGTTACTGGTCGCCTGTGAAGCTTTCTCGTAACTATCAGGTAGCCTCTTTAATTAAGGAGCAGTTTGTTTATAAGTATATTTCGAACTAGTTTGTTGATCGTTTATTTTTGTAAGTGCAGGCTAAGTTGGCAGTGATCGGAATACTCGGTTGGTGATTTTATGCAGAAATAGTCTACATTCGAAAATTGTTTAAATGAATGGATGTAGTCTACAATGTTGGCACTCATAACTGGTAAAGTTACCCATATAATCGCCAGGACTTCTACCATTAATTATCTAATCTAGAAGCCTGACAACTACGAGAAGTTTTTTTTTCTTTTCATATTTGTAGTCTTGTCTAGGTTTTTGCGTTCCCGGCATTTATGTTCCGTATAGAAGTTGAGGACTAAATACACTTTAAGTTTATACTCCTCGCTATTATCTATAATATAATCAGGCAGTTCTGTGGTGCGTCATTTACAGTCTCCAACGACGATTAACAAATCGTTTCCCCCACACGTCTTCACTTTCTTTTCAAGATTATGGTGCACAGAATATAGTTTTTCTTGAGGGTGCCAAAATGTTGAATTGTGTGGAGGTGTATATAGAGAAATAAAAATAATTGGTCTACTCGTGTTGAGCATTTTTACCGTTAAACTCAACCCTTAGTGATAGATTGTCGATGGGTGCAGATTTCTTAAAAAAAATGGTTTATCAACACCACCTAGATGTGGCATTGTTGCGATATCTGTGCATACGAGTATAACTTTGAATCGTTTGTTTTACAGTACTTAGCCTCGGTCAAAGAAATAAATTCGTATTTACAGAGAAAACTTATAAAACCAGGGCCCTCCAACTAGTTGACAAGACCATGGACATTCCAAACGGTATATGCTATACTGTGAATACTCTCGAATGAAGTTAGTTTGCTCATATTTTATCACAATAAGTTATATAATCATATAGCAATAACCCGAGCCTCGGGCAATGCTGAGAACCGAAGATGAAAGTATATCAAGCTTGTCAAAGTACCGCCGGTACCAACATAACCGGTACCGATTCGGTGCGGCGCGGGCCTGTCGAAACCGGTACCCGTACCGGGATAAGTCAACAATTGGGTGACATGCCAATCAGATGGGAGAAATTCGTATTTAAACCGACCCAGTCTTCAAGATCGCAAAGACAAACATGGCATTGTACCAATCATTCTGTGGCGACATCAAAGTAATCATAAAGCACGAAAATCGTGTTTTATGATTACTTTGATGTCGAAACTGAATAATTGCTTTGAAGTAGCCGATGACGGTGCGTTCATTTTCGTTAATGCCACGTTTGGAAAGTTAAAATGATCGGCCTTATCGAGGTGGTGGTGCAGACAGAACATGCCCCTTTAGAGTGTTTTGATATGTTCATTCTCAAATAAGCTGAAAGCATGTCGTGTGAGTGTGCCATACACAATTCGTCCCCTGAGTTCCAATGTGTTATATCTGCCAGTAGGCACATAGAACACATTGGAACTCAGGGGACGAATTATTAGCCCGTTTACCCTTGTTCAGTTAGAAATTCCCCCATAAAATAATTTTGTCCCGGTACCGGCGGGACAAAAGCTTCAGTACCGGTTCCGGTTGGAGCATGAGAGAACCGGCGGTAACGGTACCGGTACCGATTGACAAGCCTGAAGTATATACACATTTACATAGTTGGTAATTACTTTATGATATATTACACTCAAACAGACTCAACATGGCTCGAGAGACCGTTACCGTTTATGTTTGAAAAATAAAAATAAATATAAAATAAAGTAAGAATAAATAATGTAAAATATGTTTGGCTTGTTTTATTTCTCAAACAAGAGTAGTTAAGGATACCTAGGTCACGTGTATTGGATAAATAAAGAGTATTCGTAGAATTTGTATCATTGAGCAGATATAAATTAGTTGGATCGAAATTTATAACAATTCCTTCGGCAGCGTAGAAGCACCACACCGTAGTATATTTCCAGAAATTCCAAATCTGTTTTTACAGATTACGAATCTGTTTTTAAAGATTACTAAACCGTTTAAACAGATTACTAATCTGCAGATTACTAATCTGTTTAAACATATTACTAATCTGTTTTTACAGATTACTAATCTGTTTTTACAGATTACCTAATCTGTATTTACAGATTACTTAGTAATCTGTAAAAGCGGATTAGTAATCTGTTTAAACTTAAACAGATTAGTAATCTGTAAAAGCAAGTTAGTTAATCTGTAAAAACAGATTAGTATTCTGTAAATACAGATTAGTTAATCTGTTTAAACAGATCACTAATCTGTAAAAAACAGATTAGTTAATCTGTTTGAAAGCATCATTAATCTGTAAATAAAGATTAGTTAATCTGTAAAAACAGGTTAGTAACCTGCTTGAACAGATTAGTAATCTGTAAAAACAGATTAGTAATCTGTTTAAACAGATTAGTAATCTGTTTAAACAGATTTGGAATCGCTGGAAATATACTATGGTATGGCGGTTCTACGCTGCCGTAAATTCCAGATGGTGGAGATGGAGTAATTTAAAATCTCAAAAATCTGTTTTTGCGCAAAAGAAATGACCTGTGTTTGATCGTATTGTGATCGATTGTACGAGATATAATTACTTAGAACATTTGTCGTGCGTTTAAGGGCATCGGCGTATGTTCCGGTCTGATCTTTGGAAGTTTTTCTCGTAAATGGAGTGGCCTCCTATGGTCTTTGTGAAACATTAATTCCTTGTACAGGTTGCTGATTAACTGAATACGTTAAGTTTGTAGCTTAACCTGAAACTGGTGTTGCATTACGCAACGCGTATTTGATGTTCTTAGTCAGTAATTTAATTCCATTGTGGTTCACATGGCACTCGTCACGGTACAAGTGTCTTTTGCACACCACCTGTTGGTTAATGAAATCATGATGAGCCCGAGAGGTCTGTACGTGCATATATGCTCGATCCAGAAGGTTTCCCGGGCGCCGCGCTCAGCTTTTGTCCAGTCGGTCTTACAATCAATGATGAAGGCCTTCATCAGTGATTCCGACTAGTCAAAAGCTGTACCAGTAACATTTTTGCCATTAATCCTTCACCATTAATTCCAAGAGTCCGACTGGACAAAACTGAGCGCGTCGACCGGTATTTGCCATTAATCCTTCACCATTAATTCCAAGTCCGACTGGACAAAAACTGAGCGCGTCGCCCGGTAAACATTCTTGAAATGTACCGAATTAGAACTGCGATCGTTGATTGACAGTTACGTATCTTTGTCAAGTGCGTAAACCGCGTGGAAACAACGTGGATGGAGTGAAAACCGGGAGGACAATTCGTCCCTGCCTTCCCGGGAGACGCGCTCAGCTTTTGTCCAGTCAGACTTGGAATCAATGATGACAGCCTGATAGAAGTAAAAGGGTGACCCACTGACATGCAGTGTCGTGTGTGAGCACAGTCACGCACCATTTTCTTGAATGACCGGTGGTTATTCACACGAATGTGAATCGGGGTACAGGTTTCGCCGATATAGTGCATTTGACAAATTCCACATCGAAGTAGTTGAATCACATTTAAACGTTTGCAGGTGTGCAAACAATTCTAAAAGATACCCCAGTACTGGTGCTGTTTAATGAATCGGATGTAGGAATCATGGTGCACGTTTTACACCCGGTTTTTTTTCACAGGCTTGGCTGACACCGAGTTCAGAATAGACTGAACTGAGGCTGGCATGAACAAGAATGCCGCGAATGTTTTTTGGACACTTGAAAGGCACGACTGGTGGCCTGGGAAATATCTTGGATAAGGCGGGATCATTCGCAATAAGTGTCCAGTGTTCCAAAGTATGTTGGAAAGATTTGAAAGATCTGAGTGGAGTGTTGTGACAAAAGGTATGCACGTGTGTTACAACTGTAAATGTAATAAACGGTCAACAATCTAATAAACCTACAACCTGTCGAAAATGTAATAAAAAAGCGACCATAAATGTAATAAACGACCATAAATGTAATAATTGGCCATAAATATAATAAACACTCTTCCTTTTGCAATCAGTATCTTCGATCGGAGGTAATATGAACTTCCAGTGCCGAAGTTGTTTCAGTATTATCCAACTTGATACTAAGGCATCAAAAAACACACCTTAACTGATAGAGTGCTGGAAGCCCATATCTGGGCTTTACTCAGTAGTACAGGTACCACAACTTAAAGGCCTCATATTCAGTGGATGTGTTTCATTTTATCCTTGAAGTAACATTATTTAGTCTGGTAGGATTTGCCTTGCTACATTTTATGGGATAGTGCCTATTGGCCTATTGGCACTCTCCCATAGATTGTAACAAAGCAAAGACACGTGAACAAATTCTAATGTCAGAAAATAATTTAGCACGCTACCAGTTAAACATGTTTAGAACTGTTTCATACATCTTGGGAGATTAACTTCCCCCGCCGTAAATGTAAAAACAAGTGGTTTTAAATGTAATAAACGACCATAAATGTAATAAAAAGTCACCATAAATGTAATAAACGACCACAAATGTAATAAACTGTTGTAAATGTAATAAACACTCTTCCCTTTGCAATCAATATCTTCGATCGGAAATAATATGAACTTCCAGTGCCGAAGTGGTCTCTGTATTATCTAAATTGATGCTAAAGTATCACAAAACCCGCCCTAAACAAGTTTAGAACGTTCCATACATCTTGGGAGACACTTCACCTGCTGTAAATGTTATAAAAAGTGGTTATAAACGTAATAAACGACCATAAATGTAATAAACTGTCGTAAATGTTATAAACTTGTCAAGGTGAAAGCTCAAGTTCACGATTTTATTGTTGAAAAGTGTATATATTTTTTCAAATTTTCCTCATCGCGAGTAAGAATGGTTATGTCTAGAATACGAGAAAAACAACTATTGACCAAGTAAACCAGTTATGTATTTAATTAGATATAAATCAGTGAAGACGTAATAAGTTGATGAGTTAAATGAAGCATGAAATCACAAAAAGGGGGTGGGGGAGTCTGGGGCTTAAATAAAATCAGTTATCTTAATTAGAGATGCAATTTAATGTATGCATAAATAAAAAATACATTAATTATGCGCGCGCGCGCGGTGTCTTTTTTCTTCGAGAAAGATAATCTTAATTCTTGGTAAATTACGATCGGCTAATTACTAGAAGCGCACGCGGGTATCTGGTGGTCTGTGTTGGCCATCATTTTCGACACGGGTCTGTCCGAAGTGTCAACGTTTAGCGAAGATATGAGATTTTCAAAGGACTTGAAACAAAGTGTTTTATTAATACAAATCACGAGAAATACATAAATAGAGGATATCTAATGTTTTCTTGTGAATACCGGGATTTATCTCACGAGTAAGTGAGAGAATTCGTATTTTCACGAGCAGCTTGCGACGAGTGAAAAAACAAATTCTCTGACTCACGAATGAGATTAATCCCGGTATCCACAAGAAAACATTAGATTTTCTTTTTAATACACCCCTTTCATTTGAAGCTTTAACTGAAACGATCCAAACCGACGCCGATACCACACATGAAATCTGTTTACACAATCAGCTGATCGCTGTTTCCGCTGACACAGATCACATTGGATGTTGTGTACATCCACAAAATCATTTTCGCTTCATTAATAATTCGTCAACACTGAACTGAAATAATTCAACAATTTAATTCTGAAACAGTGAAATATTTCGATCGCGCATTAGTACATTTTGGCATTCCATCGTTATCTACCGCGTCTTGTTATACTCACTAGTGGAGCGAGAACAACTTTTGTTTTGCGCTTGTGAAAATTCGTTTGTAAATTTCAAGTTCACACAAAATGTTAATCATCGAGGTGTTTGATCTCACTAGTGAGGGGAGAACGCAATTTATTTTTTACCGATTCCTATTATAATTAGACATTAGGGGTGTGATAAAGGATAATATCTCACGCCCAAAAGAAAATACATATAGGGATTAGGTGGAAAATCATTCCCGGTCTGAAGAGGCATATAGATCACGTCGGTGTCGTGGCGAAAGAGCTGAGGTCGGTCCCCCATGTTATATATTACACTAGATAGGCTTCTGTGTGTAGCGTCAGTGCGAAGGTATAGGCACGATTGTAGAGTAAGAGTAACTACCCAGAGCTCAGAACCAGTCCAGGAACAGTCGAGGACCAATCGTTGACCATAGATAAGAGTAGGCGCAGGAGAGGATGTTAGGAGCTAGGTAGACGGCAGTACCCGGTGCAGAAGGCAAGCTACACAGAGAATGAGTAGGCTTGGCCTGTTTGAACATTAGAGAGAGGTAACTAGAGGGAATCAGCTAACCATCGAAGTAGCGGCTGAAGAGTAAAAGCGTCCAATGAAGTGATAATACGTTGCAGGCCGGCGACGGTAGCGAAAAACTCACGTTACACAAAATGTTTATGAAAGGCAACCAGAGACAGTACATCTGCTGCAACCACTTTCGTTACAACGACCTTATTGTTACAGCTCACCACTTTTGTTCCAATACTTGCCCACTTTTGTTACAGCTCCACGCATTTGTTACAAAATCAACCACTTTTGTTACAAAATGAGCTCACCACTTTTGTTACAACCATCGCCCATTTCTGTAACAAAAAAACCTTCGCTCTCCACTTTTGTTACAACAATCGCTCATTTTTGTTACAATTTTTGTCAGTGTGAAAAATGAAGCAATTTGCAAATAATGCGAGACGTGATGTTCGGTGATGATTATTGGGAGCGCGGTTGTTCAGTGGTTAGAGCGTTGTCCTTGAGATCGGAAGTTTGTGAGTTTGATGCCTGGCCGGGGTAACTTGAGTCGTGTTTTTGAGCAAGGCACTTAATGGAAATTTCACGCTTGGAAGCAAGGTGGTGCCAAGTGCTGAGGCGTATCGCACGCTGATATCACACATGCCTACAACCAATGCTAACACTGCTCATGTGGGATTAGTACGTTGGAGAGTTGACAGTTCCTCGCTGCTGATCGGTGGTACTCTCCGGGTACTGCGGCTTCTTCCACACGTAAAGCTTGTCTCGACACAATATGACCTCGGCTATTAAAGTATCGTGAAACACAAACAGTCCACTAATGATTATCATTGTCCCGCATGTTCAGTAGTACTGCCACACCCTTGCTTATTATTGGTTGATATAGTAACCTGCCACCTTGCGGCGACATTGTTGTGGTGATATGTTGTGTGTCGTGTGTATTAATTAATTGGGTGTGAGAAGAGAACTGAGGTGAAATAACAATTATGTGGTCGTCTTTCAGTTCAATACTAAATAATGTCAGTTGTTAAGTGTGTTTACCCCTAGATTTCTGGTAGTGCAACATAATTTTTACCAATCACTGTTTTTCTCTTGTTTAACTATGGATTTAACCAATTATATCTTGTTTGACAGAGCTCAATGAGCTCTGTCAAACAAGGTATATTTGGTTAAATATCAAACTGTAATAAAAATTAGGTACTGAAAACTTTGCCATTTTGACATCAGTGTGCATAGGGTTAAATAAAAAACAACTCAGGAGTGTGTTCTATCTGTGATATGAGCTGTTTAGCGCCGTTGCTCGCGCGTAGCGTGGATACACACATGTTCTAATTGACCCGCTTCCAGCAATTAGAACATGGTAAGAGTGCATTTACCTGAGATTTGAGCACGGAACCGACCGGCTCTCAGCCAATCGATTTACGGGTTAAGAAAGAACATGGAGGTCAAATTTAACTGATGAATTACAATTAGATACAGTGCACGTTGAGAGTGCATTGTAACTAAATCACCCACGGAGTTGAGTTATCACCCAAACTATAACTTTCATATTTTATACATATGGACAAAAAACACAAGCAATGTTTCAGCCAATGGACCTCAGGGTGTAACCCGGGGGTCCATTGGTTGAAACTTTGCCTGTGCTTGTTATGCTTTGCAACAAATTTGCAATTGTTGCTTGGGTGGAATCTCCACTCTGCGGGTGATTTAGTGATAATACACTCTCCACGTACTGTATATACAATAACTGTAGAAATATAGGGATAGGACCTGTATACCCCGTTCAAAAGCAGAAAATGAAAATTCTATGGATGTCTTCCAGTCTCGACTAAAAAACGACCACAGACAGAAACCTTAAAACTAACAGAGACGTAATAAACACTCTACGGTCGTCTGTCAGTACATTACTAAAAGCCTTATTTTGGCAACCATCAATGATATCAGAAACAACACCCCACCCCTTAAACAATATTATACTATGGCAGGCCATTACTTTTGCAGGCAGCATACTTTTAATCAAGATATTTAGGAGTATCAAATAGCGTTTCACTCAAATGAAATAAAAAATACTCAATTCATCAGAAAATGGTGGAAAGAATACCCATTACACTGAAAGCTCTTATCTGGAGCTTTGACTTGAACGAGTTTTTATCAGGAATAATACAGAAAGGTCCAGGCACAGCGATCCATTTATCGTCTCTGATGAGGTATCCCTGAGGATAACTCACGGACCAAAACTGCTCACATTTTCAATACTTAGTCTCCCCAATGTGATAACTGTATTTCAGATTTTTTCGTTTTAAAATAAGAATTTAATGTAAAGGCCGTTTTAACCCTTTGAACCCGTAAGTCCGATTTTTCGTTCCAAAACATTATTCCGTCCCATTTTTGTCTTATTGCGTGAGGTCTGTACATGGGGCATTGTTGATAAAATAATAACTGCAGTTTGCAGCCGCTATTATTTTAGCCTCCCTGTATATTGATATTGAACTGACCCATTTCACTGTAAGTATACACAAAGGCGATACCATTCCACAGACGGCAGTTATTATTTCATCCTCCCTGTATATTTATATTGGACTGACCCATCTCACTGTAAGTGTACACAAAGGCGATACCATTCCACAGACTGCATTTATTATTTTATCCTCCCTGTATATTGATATTGGACTGACCCATCTCACTGTAAGTGTACACAAAGGCGATACCATTCCAGGAAACGAGGGGTCAAGGGGTTAAGTTAGATATAACACTCGGCGACCCATGGTATTCACCCACAATCTTTATGTGGCAAAAAAAATACAGGTCTCGTGTTTTATCCTTTCAACATCCAGGGCCACATCGCGTCGGGATGGTTTCCAGAGAGGAGTAAGCCGAATATCTGAAGAGAACATTCGAGCATCGAGGAGCAACTGCCAGACTCTCCAACTCGCTAACTCGTCACAATCAGAGTTACAGCACAGCCGTCGCGGACTGGTCACTTTCCACGGGTGGGGAATATATCTACTGACGCAATAATACTAGGTTCCAAACCCTAATTATAGGGATAATCAACAAGAACTTAATTAATAAAGCACCTTGTGCGACCCGGTGCTTCAGTAATTACAATTTTGCTGATGGTGATTTTTATTACCTGGTAACGGCATGCGTGGACCTCACTGCCCATGCGTGGATTACGACCAGTCCCCGGCGACTGTACTGTAATATCGACGAAGGCAAGTACACCATCGACGTGCAGTATATCTCAAAACACAAAGTCGTAATGCCCATACGTGGCAATTGCGATTGACAGTCTTGCCCATGGACACAAAGTAGTTACTGCTGCTCAGGATCGTACTCTCGACCCTTCTGTTTAAAGTCTAAAACGCTTACCAGTTAGCCACTCATCTTCCTAAGTCGTCATTCGCTAAGTTTCAATTAGATTTATTGTTCGAAGGGGATATATGGGGCTGGGTAATTTTTCAGACATCTAACAACGCTACACCTAATGAGTCTGGCGGCTTTGCTGTGCTTTCCAGCAAAGTGTTGACTGCGTCTTCGAGCAGCCATGACTTGACAGGTAACCACTATCATCGGACATTTTCTTGAGTTCTTAAACATATTCTTTTAAAATTGTATAAAAAAACACGTCACTGTTAACAGCTCCTAAAGGAATATTAAAGAAAAGCATATTGGACAGGGTTTTTCTATTATACATCTCCTAGGTCGCCAGTCTAACCCTGTAAGGAATTCGACGCTGTTATGACCTGGATCCACTCTACCCTCCAAATAGTCAATCGTCTGAATTTAGTCCCTATTTCGGCCCAATCGGAGGAAATTTTAATTTTTGAAATTGAAGGAACGCTATTTTCTTTCATCTGGGCGATCGATGGCAGACAATACTGCAAATATATCGAAATGTCCTCTATGCCCACTGCCTGTGACATTCCTCAAAGAGAACATTTCGATATACCGGCAGTCTGTGCAATCAGATCCATTTCGCATTCTGGTCATTTTCACGAACTTTCACGCACGGACAGGTTTTTGGGTTGCATCAATTTTGGGGGCCCCAGTGGGAACAGAATATAGGGCCTTCTGGAATTTTCACGGTGAATCATGCGGACAGTCCGCCTCTGTAGGCTAGTGGTCTGAGAACTTGCCCATTATGATGGAACACACTATTATGCTTTGGGGACAGACGCCTTCACGAACTTTCGTGGCTCTTTCATGATTTTCAAAATGACAAGCCTGGAGATTGTATAGAGTATGGGGCATAGGCAGCATTTGTGTATTTGTGAGGCGTTGGGTTGGCGTAGTTGTTATTTTATTCATGCAGCTAGATTCCTAATTTGACACGTGAGGTTATAGATGATAACGGTTTACAGTGTTTACAGCGGCATCAGGTTTCAAATTATCAAGAGGCGGTGGAAGGTCGAGAAAAGTGGAAAGGCACAGATTTTCAAGGCAACCATGGGAATCGTATACCCGTAAATGTACCATGGCAAACTATATTATCTATTGACTAAAGTGAATTTTTTGATTTGATTGGTTGATAGATACGTGGTATGAGACCATATTCATTGAAACCCACGATACGTCCTCCCAGCCACTGACAAATTTCCCATACCCAGTGGAAGCCTCGTTCCGAAATCAACAAATTGTCCATACCCCGTAGAAGACGCGTTCATCGAAATCAATTTATTATATTTATACAGAAACCTGTATGGCTCAACAATGGAAGATAAAAGATCTCACGCTGTTTGTGTTCACACATGAAATAGACTGTACTTCTAAACCGGAAAGCCAATAGATAAATTCGTTACCCCGTGTCTGATCACGTGGTACGGGTTTTTACCTACCCGAAGCTAGCCGTATCCCATTCGGCCTTCGACCTCATGGGATACGGGTGGCTTCGGGTAGGTAAAAACCCGTACCACGTGATCAGACACGGGGTAACTAATAGTCTCTGGTTTAGATGAGCATGTCGCAGTGCGCTTACCATCCAGTCTACTTCTTCTGCTTCAATCATCTTCCAGCCCGAAGCCTACTAGCCTTCTGATCGGAAGATGGTTGAAGTAGATGAAACGGACCGATGCGACCAGAGGTAGGATTCTGTGACGAAATGATGTTTCAGTTTTAGAGTAATATATTACATGAATACCTGGATATTGACACGTTTCCATGAACCCATTTTAACCTTTCGTGTAATCGCGTACTGTAACATGTCTGTGAATAAAAAGGTGGAGGCGCACGTGTCTTCTGTGCTCCTGGTTCCGCCGCCCCTCAAATTATCATTTATTTTCATTTTTTGTCGCAAAACCAAAACCATATCCTGTTTATAGGAAAATTCTCTGAAACAAAGAACCATCGACTAAATTTAACCACTTTTCAGACAAAATAAAAAAGGTCTATTGCATATAGATTTAGTGAGAAATGATATTTAAATTGTTGATACTACCGTCAAATGTTGTATCTGGGTTGACTTTCAGTTTTTTAATGTGATCCATATAAGCAGCAACAAAGGTCTGCTGTATCCCTTCCTCGCTCTCAGCTACAGTCTCTGCAATGAGTTGTCTTTGAATTTTATGAAATTCATCCATGGCTGATTTCAGTTTTTTTAATTTGAATAAATTCACAGGAACGTATTTCAAAAACGGGTATAGGTCAATTAATCCAAGAGTAGTTGCTGCTGCCGATATATTTTGATTAAAAGTTATAAGATCCATAAAAAGTTTATCTTCGTAGTCACGTCGTTTCCCATACAGCAATAAATTCAGTGAGTTTGCGGCAGCGCAATACGTATAACGATAGAGGTCCAGTGGTTCCTTTTGTTCAGCTTTTCTATCTAACACTTCAATCAAACAGTCCATTTCTCCCAATATTCTACTCTCCAACAAGTTTTTCCCCATTCCCAGATCTCTAAGAGTTGAAAGAGCGAATCGTCTCTGTTCTGTCCATGTTCTACCGAATGACCTAATCAACCCTGAAATAAAATAGGACACAAATAGAAGATGGTAGAAACATTATAGTTGGAGTTTCCGCGAAGGCGTTGATGTAGGGAGGCGGTGTGGCAATTGGGCAATCCGGCAGTCATGTTCCCTCCCACGAAGAGGTGGGCATATTACCTCTTCCAACATTTGTGCAGAAAAGATAGAAGCCCACAAGTCACAAAATTCCCCAACGGACGTTAGACTGCCCATCCATCTCAAAAAACTGATTTTTCAAGTAGCAAAACGTTCCTGTAAAGTAACCGAGTATGGGGTATAGTTGATGCTGCGTCGGTAGAAGTCCATATCTTGGTCCTGCAGCCAAGCCTCCACAGAAACAGTAAGTTCCCCATCATCTTGAAATCCTTGACCACGTTCGTACTTCTTCAAATTTAGAAAGAGATGGTAGTCACTTTGACAACGTAAGTGTTTCTTCAAATTTGGAAAGAGATGGTAGTCACTTTGACAACGTAAGTGTTTCTTCAAATTTGGAAAGAGATGGTAGTCACCAAGTGACTACCATCTCTTTCCAAATTTGAAGAAACACTTACGTGGTCAAAGATTTCAATATAATTTGCAGAACTCTTTAATCAGTTGAGTAAACATATAAATGAGTTTTCAGTTTATTTAATTGAAAATAACATACTACGACAATACATATTCCAACAGCGTTAGTCAATTGAAGCGAAGAGTATGGTGTGGTATCTATACTATGAGCGAGAAAATTTGACACTTCTTTTATCAGTAATTGTTGACATGGCAGGGAGAAGACTGTCAGATTCATTAAGATGGCAAATCGTTGGCTTGCATGCAACAGGCATGCCATTCAAAGCTATTGGAAGGCAACTTGGCTGGAGTCATTCTGTCATCAGCAGATTTGTCTGAAATCATCAACAACCCGATGATGGCAGGGACGGACCAAGGTCTGGACAACCCCGAAAGACCTTTACTCAGGAATATGGGAATCTGGCACGGCTCGTTAGCCGTGAATCCTCTGCTTCAAGTGGAGTTTTGAAACGCCTTTGGCTCCCAAACAGGCGCTTGTGCAACAGAACTTCTCGAAACCATCTCAAAGCACAGGGTATGAGACCAAGACGGGTCATCAAGCGTATGGTTCTGTCCGATCAGCATTAAATACGACGTTTGGGGTGATGTATGGCGCGATAATAGTGGAATCGTAGGACATGGTGGAGAGTTCATTGGTCAGATGAGAGTAGGCTACTGCTTCACGTCACAGATGGTCGCATGAGAGTTTGGAGGCATAGATAGACTACTTACGCGCCCAGGAGCATCAGACCTACTGTTTCGAGCGGTGGGTGATCAGTAAAGGGTGTGGGGATGCCTCCCCCATGATTGTGAACTGATATGGTGACTGTACGTGGGAATCTCAATGGTCATCAGTACATACAGGACATTCTCAATACGATTGCCGTGCATCACTTTGACAACCACCCGTTGGCTACTCGTCCCACATTCATGGACAACAATACAAGGCCATATCGTTCCCATGCTGTAAGAACATTCCTTCAGAACAACGCTATAACAACATTACCTTGGTTTGCAATGAGCCCCAATTTGAATCCCTTAGAACACATCTCGGACTTTCTCGGATGTCGTGTGCAAGCATGGGATCCGCCTGTACAGAATTTTGCCGATTTGGAAGCTGCATTGCATGAGGAGTAGCATCAGTTGCCTCTGGACCCCATCAGGAGGCTCAATGGTAGCATTAGGAGGAGGGTCCAGACTGTCATCTCGGCGCGTGGCGGATACACTCGCTGTTGACGTCAGACACCGCTATTGTGTTCAGGAGAACACAAGTTACATTTTTGTGTCAGTAATTACCGGCATTATTTCATCAAGGACATAAACAAATCCCCCAAAACGGCGAACGTGTAGATTCAGGAGTTAGAAGTGATATGATGTGAGCCCCGGTTGCAGAGTCAGATCTGCTATCACATCCCTAAGAGCAGCCGTTTAGTACAGAAGTAGACCAGCCAACGGCGCCCTCTTGCAATTCAGATGGATCTCGGAAGTGACGTCATGTCACGTGACTGCGGACGCCCATGTTGTGTTGACATGTAACCAATCTGTGGGGTTATGTTGTGACGTCATTGCCATAGGGATATGAGGTTCGAATGCGCGTGCGCAGCTTCGGTGTATATGTGGACACGTGTTTTGGTCGTCCATTTTGTATATAGGGGCGCCATCTTGGTTTCTCAAGTGTCATGTGGTGACCTGGTGACGAAACCTTACCTCTTGGTATAAGATCGGGGGTATGTTTTGCGGGTATGTTTGATTCGAGGGGAGTATGTTCCGGTAGTATAGAATTACACAAATGTACCCGACTTTCGTGTATTTTAGTGGATTTTACTCTGATAACCATGTTAATGTTGTATCTGGGACGTGAACATGTTCCGGATCCAATGTTTGTACGGAGTGTGTTTTGGGAAAACATGGAATTACCCCAAACAACCGATATTAGATATAGAATTACCCAAAACAGCTTGACAATGTCTAAAAACAATCCATGGATGGACATTTTTCTGAAAATATCGCGTCTTCCAGACACGATGGACGGCGGCGGCAGGGACAAAGGGGACCAGGGGATCTGGGGGTGAGGCGGCAGAGGAAGCAGGGAACCAGAGGCTCTTGGGGTAGGGGCGGCAAGGAGCAGGGGCGGTCGGGTAGCAGAGACCGTGGGGCTAGAAGCGGTGGAGGCTCCTCTCCTTCCATTTTCCATCTCTGTTTATTGTTTAAAAAAATAACAAGAGTTAGCTCCATTGAAAGCAGAAAGTGCCTTTATGTAAAATGATTTTCCCTTAGAATCCACTTAATGAGTCCTAGTTAGTGACTCGGTGGATCCAAAAATATCGAAATGAGGAGGCTATTATACGTATGATTTTGCACGCATTGAACTCATTTTCATAATCTTCATTTTGAGACATATGATTTTGCGCGCTATGTGCTCATTTTCACAGCATTCATTGTTCCATTCGACGAAAAAGGGTATTCAGTGAGTCTATTTATTTATTTATTTATTTATTTATTTATTTATTTATTTATTTATTGGTGGTTTACGACACTTTAACAGCCAAGGTCATATCGCGTTGGTGACAGGTTTATTGGTGGAGGAAGAAGGAGTACCCAGAGAACCACCGAGCAACGAGACCCCATAACCTCTTCAACGTCACATAATCCAAGACTGCACTACGCACTGTACATAAGTACTACGCACTGCATAACACAGTCAGGATAATCAAGGTTAAGACGCGTGCACACCAGTCCATCTCAGCACACCGTCAACTTCCCCCACCCACTTCACATGCGAGCGGTCGAGGTAAAGTACCTTGCCCAAGGGCACGAAGTGTTAATCCAAATCAATTACTTAATGGTCACCCCATCAACAGATTAACCGGGTTCAACGAAGCTTAACTTCAGCGATGTTGGTGGCTGATGCAAGTCCACCTGTATTGTGATAATTTACTAACACCAGTCAATAGTGTGTAATAGAATTTCTAATTTCCTCGCTTCATTTGGGGTTAACAGTGTGCGGAAGAATTCAACCCGACCTATAAAAGGGACAACAAGATCGATAGGACCTACGGGGTTTAAGAAAAACTGCGCTCGTAGGAGGAATTCGGGCAGACATATCAAAAACGATAGACGTCAAACCCAGCTTTCCCTATCCACCCGTGTGCTGTAAGATAGATTTTAGCGCCCACCAAATTTGGGAATAGCTTTGACGCTACTTTGTGCTACCCCTTCTCCAAACAAACACACCGCCCGGCTATAAAATGGACGTCCGTGATTAATCACAAAAATAGGTATATTACAATAATGGTTAGTTTATTACAAAAGTGGTTTTATTACAAAAGTGGTTGGTACGCGTTAACCACTTTTGTAATGAAGTTTATTGCAAAAGTGCTTGCGTACTTTCTCCAGACACTGCCACGTTTCAACTGGTGAATGAACACTTTATTCCATTGAACGACACACAAACATGTTTAGGTAAACTAGCTCTCAACCCACCCCAATGTCCAACTATAAAATGAACGTCCGTGATTCATCACAAAAGTAGGTGTGTTACAATAATGTTAGTTTAGTACAAAAGTGGTTGGTACGCGATAACCACTTTTGTAATAAAGTTTATTGCAAAAGTGGTTACTTACATTCTTCAGTCACTTCCAGGTTTCAACAGGTGAATGGAATGGAAACGTTATTCCATTGAACGACATACAAACATGTTTAGGTAAACTTGTCCCTAACCCCACCCCAACTTCCAAATATAAAATGGATGTCCGTGATTTATTATCGAAATGAGTTTGTTACAATAATGGTCAGTTTATTACAAAAGTGATTTTATTACAAAAGTGGTTGGTACGCGATAACCACTTTTGTAATAAAGTTTATTGTAAAAGTGCTTGTGTACTTTCTTCAGTCACTTCCAAGTTTCAATAGGTGAATGGACACGTTATTCTATTGAACGACACACAAACATGTTTAGGTAAACTAGTCCCTCACCCCACCCCAATGTCCGACTATAAAATGGATGTCCGTGATTTATCACCGAAATGAGTTTATTACAATAATGGTTAGTTTATTACAAAAGTGGTTGGTACGCGTTAACCACTTTTGTAACAAATTTTATTGCAAAATTGGTTGTATTACAAAAGTGGTTGGTACAAAGCAGTGCAGTGAGTGGAGGGGGCGTGATGCAGGTGTTGCTACAAACAGAGAATGTCAACGAACAAACCAATTCTTGAAAGTTTCAGTTTCCCTGCATATCCGCCGACCGCTTTTCAGTGAATGTTGTTTGATATATCGGGAAAAATAATATCTTGATTACGCTTCCATTTTTTCCATGCGACTCAAATTGAATATTGAATATTAACAAAAATTAGGGCTGAAACGGTTGGATCATTTTCACACCCGACTAACCGAGATCTATAACCGGATAATATCCGGTTATCCGTAGCAATTATTTCACGGAATCCGGGATCAAAACTATAGGAATTGGAAAGCAGTATCCTCAGAAATTATTCCGTATTGTGTATTTATTTATTATTTATTTATTGGTGTTTAAGGTCACATATTCCTGCACAATGGCAAACCATGACCTCGACAGTTTTACGGGGGGAGAAAGCCGGAGTACCCGGAGAGAACCACCGAGCAACTGTCTGCTCCCCACAAGCAGGGTTAGCATTGGTTGAAGACAGTGCACCGTCGACGTGCACTACGCCTTAGTACACAACGTCACCGTGCCCCGACGTGGGCAGTGGGGTGAAGTGTCTTGCCCAAGGACACAACGCGGTTGCCGCAGGTGGGATTCGAAGCGAGGACCTCTCGGCTTCCAGCCTGCACCTCCACCAACTGAGCCACCGCGCCCCCTCCTCTGTATTGTGTATACAAACGAGTACTCGACAACGTTCGTTTGTAAACATACTACGGAATAGTTTCTGCGGTTACTCAGTACTCACGGAAATTGTCGATCATTAACGAAGTCTTGAACGCCAACGTCGATTATTTATCAAAATTTACAGCGCTGCCTCGAGGCGTAATCTATAGGAAAAGCGGCATATTTACAACATTTTAACAGTGGAATGACGATCGCTATCGATATTTCGGATAACCAGTAGACGTTTTTTCAAATCGGTTAGGTAGGTAACCGGTTTCAAACCAGTTATCAGGTTAACCATTTCTACGGTGGCTGGTTTAGGACCTAGGAAATATTTTTTTTATCTCGTGCGCACGAGATACTAAGTCGTGCGCACGACATAATTATCTTCTGCGCACGAGATAATAAGTCGTGCGAACGAGATACTAAGTCGTGCGCACGAGATAATTATCTCGTGCGCATGAGATAATAAGTCGTGCGCACGAGATACTAAGTCGTGCGCACGAGATAATAAGTCGTGCGCACGAGATAATTATCTCGTGCGCACGAGATAATCATCTCGTGCGCACGAGATACTAAGTATAGCTTTTCACTGCCACGTGATTAACTTATGTTCACGGGAAAATACCTCCAAGTAACTCCTTCTTGCAATGATAAATTTATAGAATAAATCTTCAGCCGCGGTGTACATATTTCACGATCAAGGGACTGAATACAATCTTCACAAGATTGAAACAAATGTTTTTAAAAAACATATTCTGACATGTCTTATGTAAAAAAGTGTTTTGCAGATCATACCATAACCTTGCTTGCGAGGTGATCCTAGTTATTTCAAGCATTCGCCAAAGAACAATTTTGTTATAATCCATTGTTTATAGGGAACTACTTTATTAAAGAATTTATACACAGTAAATGCTCTTATGATTTAATTAACCCTGGCTAAACTGTGACATCCTGGATGATTTAATTTTATAAAACTTTGTCGACCGAATAATATGCGAATCCATTTTGTACAACTATAGAAGTTCAGCAATTATTCAGTCGTAAGGCATACTACTTGGTAAATCTGCCCGACGGACGATGGTCTAAATTAATGTTCCAGAATATTTGGAATTCAAACACAAAGACAGGGTGGATAGACCAATGAGGTAGTATATTTATTTATTTATTTATTGGGGCTGGGGTGGGGGTTAACGACACTTTCGACAGCCAGGGTCACCTCGTGTCGGACAGTTTTACGGGTGGAGGAAGCTGGAGTATCCGGAGAGAACCTCCAATCAACGGCGAGCAACTGTCAGACTCCCCAACGCACTAACTCTTCACAAGCAGGGTTAGCATTGGCTGAAGACAGGTGCACCATTGACGTGCAGTACTCCTTAGTACACAACACCACCGTGCCCTCACGTGGACAATTGGAATTAACCCTTTCAACACTGACACCCTGGAGTGTATCATTTCAGTCAAAACTGTCAACGGCGAAATGGGCGAAACCAGTCGGGTTTGTTGGGAGGATCAGTAAAAATTTAATCCAACAGCTCTGTCGAGCTGCTGGATTAAATTATTACCGAGCCTCGCTTCAGATTTTTTGCTCTTTACATCGTCTGCTCGTCCACTACCAATTTTTTCTTCACGCAAACATTTATGCGCAGCGGGTTGAAAAAGGGTTAAGTGTCTTGCCCAAAGACACAATGCCGTTTCCGGACCTGCATCTCTACCTAGTGAGCCACCGCGCTCCCGGGGTAGTCAATATAGAACTATGCAATGGAGATATCTGACTTAGAAGTGACCGCAACCCAGGGTATAAAAATCGACAAAGAAAGGGCCATGGTCGATTGTAACCCGAATTGGCGAGAGAGGGGGGTCAAAGCAAGTAGGTCTTTGGGTGGCCTGCATAATAAAGAAAAGCCAGATTTTGAAGAGTACCTTGATGGCTCATTGGGGGGGGGGGGGGGGGGGGGGGCTCTGTTGTTTAAGATGAGGTCGCAGTCGCTGGAGCTTAGGTGGAAAAGTAGGAACAACAGTGAAAAGGAGTGTCAAATGTGTAATTTAGGCGTAGTGAAGACCCTAGAACACTTTCTATCAGAATGTCCAAAATACCAGTCTAACAAAATAAGATTCACCGGGCGTATAATGGGGAAGTGTGATGGGAGAATAAAGGACATGTGGTTAGTGGATGACGCAAAGGAGAGGGTTAGTATGCTTATCGGAGAGATGGGGAAGAATAGTGTAGGGGATGTCATCAAACAGTTCGTCTCAGGGAGTTGGGGGGAGGAGAGTAGAGCCGTGGAGATAGGGAGGCATTTGGGAACACAGGGCAAATAAAATCCTTCTCACCTGAGAACCGCGGCAAATCAGCGACCGGCTAATTACTACTAGGGTGTAACAAAAATATACTATTAAAAAAAGTAGGGGGATATCCAAACTGATGTTGATATTTTCAGAAAAAGTTATTGGATACGCGCGCGTTTGGACACATGAATATGTTACCAAGGTTAATGTGGAACATGGATGTCACCACCTCACGAAAACTTCATGCAGATTTTTCGCACGAGCGCCGTGTTAATGTCTGTGGGATGCGTTTTGACATTTTTATTTGTACTGGACGGGCTTTTTCGAAGGTCTCATCGTTCTTTTCTTGGCATAAACTCGTTCATCAATAGTTTCTGGTCGAAACGTAACTTTTGAGGTAGGCGAAGACTAACAGGTGACGAACGTTTACGTGCCGTTGGCATGTTGAAAGCTTTTTCGAAGGTCTCGTCGTTGTTTTCTTGGTATAAACTCGTTCATCAATAGTTTCTTGTCGAAACGTAACTTTTGAGGTAGGCAAAGACTGACAGGTGACGAACGTTTACGTGCCGTTGGCATGTTGGAAGCTGGCAACAGACAGACTGCAGTGACTCAAATTCAAAACATTACTCAATCGGTGATTAGAAGGTTGTGGTCACGCTACCGTCAGACAGGCAATATTGATGACAGACGGCAATCAGGTCATCCAAAGGCGACAACAGATAACCTGGATCGTTTCATCCGAATCACAACGTTACGAAACCGCCATCAAAGTGCCTCAGAAATTGGACAGCAGGTGTACCGAGCGACAGATGTGCGAGTTAGTGGTCAGTCTATCCGAAATCGCATACACAGCTGGAATTTGTACGCTCGACGACCTCAAATAATTCCACGGTTGACTGAATGTCACATCGCAACAAGGCTTAATTGGTATGGAGCTCGACTGCGATGGAACAATAGTCGGTGGAGCAACTTCATGTTTTCCGATGAATCGAGGTTCACTCTCGATTTCCACTACAGGCGAAACCGAGTGTGGAGGCGGCGGAACGAACGATACCATGACGTAACCGTTAGACAGCACGATCGTTTTGGTGGTGGATCGGTTTTGGTATGGGGAGGCATAACCATGACAAGCAGCACAGTATTAGATGTCATCCAAGGGCGTGTCACAGGGCAGTATTACCGTCACAACATGTTAGCAGCTCATATGATGCCATTTGCGCGACGTCACAACCGTCGATTTATTTTTCAAGATGACAACGCAAGAGTACGCAGGGCCCGTGTCGCTGCAGAGTTCCTACAGGAACAGAACATCACTACACTCCCTTGACCAGCACTAAGTCCAGAATTTTCATCAAACGATCACGTCTGGGATATGCTTGGCAGGCGCCTGCAACAACGCCAACAGCCAACTACCATTGTCCAGGAACTCGCCTCCGAACTCCAGGAAGAATGAAATAACATCAGTCAAGCTGATATTGGACGGTTGGTGAGGAGTATACCACGTCGAATCCGCACTTGTCGCGCGAACCGAGGAGGATTTACAAGGTATTGAGGTCTTGGACTGAATGTGGTAAATTCTCTGACCGACCGTCCATTCTTCTACAGCTCAGTGAGTGGAATGTGTGCTTGTCAGACACCCAACTATCGTTGAGATCTTTGAACCAGATGTCACAGTGCAATGCCTCAACTGTCTTTTTATGAAAATATAAATATATTTCTTCATATATCTCACTTTTATCAAATATCCCCTTCTTTTTTGAATAGTATATTTGGGCTCAATACAGGAGCGCGGATTTTAACTTTGTGCAATATGAGAAAATTTCTTTAAAAATCTTCTTTTTCAGATCCACCAATCAGAATCCTTTCATATTTCGTATACAGCATCTCTTGAGTGATCAGATTCAAGTTTGTTCAATCTGAGAACCAGGGTTAATATTTAGGTTCCCAATTGGATACCGAATTTTAACTTGGTGCAAAATGAGGTAATTTCCGTAAAACTCATCTTCGGATTCACAGGCAGAATCCTTTCATATTTGGTATACAACATCTCGGGGGGGGGGGGGGGGGGGGGGGGGCAGATTCAAGTTTGTTCAAATTGGGTCCCTGGGTTCATATTTTGGCTCCCTATGGTAGCCCAAATTTTAACTTAGTGCAATATAAGGAAATTTCTTTAAAAATCTTCTTCAGATCCACCAGATAGAATCCTTTCATATTTGGTATACAACATCTCTAGTTCACTATTCAGTACAGAATTCTGGGATTCGATGCGTGCTAAAAATAGAAACTTAATTCCAAGTCAATTTTATAAGGAGACATGTTTATTAAGTACCCTCAAGAGGTGTGTAACTGGGATTAATCCACATAGGTTGTATATCAAAGGGGCTCCGTAGAGGAGCTCCACTTTGGACATTATGATTAACTGAAGGAAAGGCATAATGCTTGGACTATTTTAGTTACTACTGAGGGGCTCATGGATTGACAATGGATCCTATGGAGATTGATTTCGGTAGATTCATTCGTGGCCTCGGTTTATATCGGGTTCTGTTCAAGGTGAGTGCTTCAGGCTCCGTGGGGCCTCTTGTTTATCATCAGATCTGCTGTATAGGGCGGGCGGGTAAGTGGGTGGGGTATCTGGGGGTCGTTGGGCGAACGGTTCGGCGGGGCTGGTAGATCCTCGGGCAGTGGGGCGGGCAGGCAGGCGGGTTGGAAGCAGGCAGTCACGATAAAAATCGCTATGCCATCTTCATGTGTTCAAGTGTGTCCGTGTGCCAACCCATTCGAACGACGTTTTGGAGACATATTGGGACGGCGTACAATCAGCCTTGCGAATCTATAATAATAAACCTTCGGCCTTCCGCTGATTTGTCTCGGTCCTCTGACGAGGAGGCCTACATTAACCCAGTGCCCGCCGGGGTATTCCTACCCCACTTTACCTCATAATCCCCCAGCATTCATTCAAAAGCTGTTTCACAATTCCCCCATTGGCCCCTTCCCCAACTATAAAATTTACCCTTGTCTTCATCCAATTATCCTTTATGTTCCCATCCTATTTTTCCATTAGTTTCACAAGGAGCCTTGTTCTTCTTGGCAAATATTTGGGGCATTCTATAAGGAAATGTTCCAGCGTCTCCTTTACACCGAAGTTACACATTTGGCACACTATTTCATCGCATTTCCCGATTCTCCCCCTCAGCTCCAGTGACTTGGATCTCACTTTGAACAACAATGACCCCCAAACGATCCGTGCAGGTATTCCTCAAAAGCTGGCGCATCCTTTTTATATAACCTGTCTAAACAACTCTTGGTCCAAATTCCAGCTCACCAGTTTCTAATACAATCATTAAGAACCCTATCCCTTATAAAGCTCCTCCCCCGCTGCAGTTCCCCCTCTAGATCTTCAGTCTTTATAGAGTAGCTCTCCATCCCGTCTGAATGTTAGTCAGATGAAAAATTCATTCCGGTTCACTAAGCATTTTTTTTTGACAAATCAAAGGCGCTCAAAGAAAACGAACCAACCAGCCGTAGTTCCAAATAGATATTATACGGCACTGGTAGCAAGGCGGTCTTCTTTCTCGCTCGGATTGCGATACGGTTGCGACACATTTACACCTGTGGGTCAGTGTTACATGAAATAAGAAGCATCTCTTAACTTACTTATATCGTCATGAAAATCGACTTTCGACAAAGTTATCTGTTTTCAAATTATTAGATGAGCGAGGAAGATCCAACTAAGTATCAGATGATTGTTGAGGAAACACCCATGAAATCTGTAGAAAATAAAACAAGAAAATTATAGTAATGCTACCACTCCACCGTGTAGATAGAAATCTGGCTTCGTGTGTATTTCAGTGGTCTGAAGATGAGTTTATTTCGTGTCATCAACCTCGTTATTATCTTATTATTACCAAATATGAAAACATAAACACGAAGAAATTCCTTTCGGTAAGATTTAAACACCAGAACAGATGTACCGGTTATGTTCCTCTAATGAAAAATACTGTAATGCTTCAAAGGTTTAAGGCATACCCAGAATTGCGTTTGCGTTGATACAGATCACAGAAAGAGATATGAATGATAAAATTCTGTATTTAAATTAAACAGAGCTAGGCCAGTTTGTCGCGTACGTGTTTTATTTAGTTTCTATGTAGCTCATGGTACTATATATAAAATTTAGTAAAAATTGAGTAAATATTTAGTTCATTGCAATGGAAATGGGGGTGGAGATAAAATGAAGTTGTTGCACTGTTAGTTTTTTTTTCTGGTCCACTCACAGTCCTAACTTTGAAATAGCAGAAAAATCCACCATTAATTAAGGTAACATGTAAGGGAGCAGGCGATCTCACACCCGCAGCAACCGGTGCGACTCCCTTGCAAGGGGCAAACTACTAGGCCTATTTTAACTAAATTTGGTATCTGAGCACATAATGCACTGGGAGATCAACGCACTGGGCCATTGGGTCCACCCACGGGTTTAACTGAAATGAGTTTTTTTATTTATGCGCACAACTTATTCAGTGACTGGACAAACCTCTCGACAACCAAATCACGTTGATCCGTAGCAATCGCCTGCTCCCTTACATGTTAGCTAAATTAATGGTGGATTTTTCTGCTATTTCAAAGTTAGGACTGTACGGAAGCGTTGAGGCGCCAGTTGAGTATTATTTCTATCTTGCACGTGCAAGTTAGCTATCTTGCACGTGCAAGTTACTATCTTGCACGTGCAGGTTAGCTATCTTGCACGTGCAAGTTACTATCTTGCACGTGCGGGTTAGCTATCTTGCACGTGCAAGTTACTATCTTGCACGTGCAGGTTAGCTATCTTGCACGTGCAGGATAGCTATCTTGCACCTGTAAGTTAGCTATCTTGCGCGTGCAGGTTAGCTATCTTCTTGCACCTGCAAGTTACTATCTTGCACGTGCAGGTTAGCTATCTTGCTCGTGCAGGATAGCTATCTTGCACCTGCAAGTTAGATATCTTGCACGTGCAGGTTAGCTATCTTGCACCTGCAAGTTACTATCTTGCACGTTCAGGTTAGCTGCCTTGCACGCGCAGGATAGCCTTCTTGCACCTGCACGTTAGCTATTTTGCACGTGCAGGTTAGCTATCTTGCACCTGCAAATTACTATCTTGCACGTGCAGGTTACCTATCTTGCAGCTGCAAGTTAGTTATATTTGATGAACATCATTATAGTCACTTTTGAAGGCGAGTCCATCAAAAGTAGTATATAAGGGTCCAACCTAGCCCCAATTTGCCGGACCTAGGTTCGGATTTGCCGGACCCCCTCCCGGACTACGGAAATTCCTATCGCTGAGACAACCACTATAGGCTAATTGGCCATGTCTAGCCGTCTGGATATGTACGTTTCGCATCGATTGCATCGCAGGCTAGGTGTGGATGCTTTATGTTGGGGGTGTGAATGGGAAAAGTCAGGCATAGTGAGTGAAAGACGGTTAGAGTTGCAATGACGTTGGTGACGTCACAGTGAACTCGCGACGTCATGACGAGTTTGACCACAGTCGATGTCCACAGAGGTGAGTGACTGTACGTCCGAAGGGTCTTTGAATAGCCGATGTCTCCCTATAGGTGGCCATGCCGTTGGGTAGACCCTTCTTGCCCGGGTCTCAATACCCCTTAACAGGAACAGGGTTGTTTCTTTTCAGGCTTTCGACCCTTCTTCTCCCTGATCGACTCTGTCCTACTCTCTCGGCTGGAAGGGCTCGAAACAAGGAGCCACTAGAGCAGCCCGTCGAAAATTGACACCTCGAACGACTCATACAGATGTGTAACTGGGGAGCTGCTCGAAGCAGCTTTTCAAACGACTCCCTAAAATGAGCCTTCGAGGAGAAAATTATTAATCAAAGAGTTAGTCCCAGCGACTGACCTGTCAGGCGACTGTTCGAACTTGTTGAGGTAGGGGTACTGGAAGAAGGGGAAGAGTGACTGTGCCGCTCTTAATCGGAACGCTCGGTGTAGGGTCCTTGGTTCACTGGCGCAGGTCGTGGAGGCCTGGGCTCGTGGAATAAGGTCGACGGGTCTCTGATGTGATGATGGGTATTCGGTCGAGAAGGTAGGATTAGGGAATCGTGGCGTGAAGGGCTTCTGGAAGAAGGGGAAGGGCGACTGTGTCGCTCTTGGTCAAGCGGCAGAGGTAAGGTCACCGTGTCAAATACGGGAATGTAAGCCATGGGGCAAGTATGGGGAGCCGGGTCTTCTGAGATAGGGTGGCTGTCAAATATGGGAATGTAACCACTGGGGAAAGTATGGAGAGCAGGCCTTCAGAGATAGGGTGGTTGGGGTGGCAGTCGCAAGATAACTAACTTGCAAGTGCAAGATAACTAACCTGCACGTGCAAGATAGTAACTTGCAGGTGCGAGATAGTAACTTTCACGTGCAAGATTGCAACTTGCAGGTGGAATATAGCAACTTGCAGGTGCCAGTCATTCATCTCTGTGGACATCGACAGCGGTCAACGTTGTCATGACATCGCGAGCTCACCATGACGTCATCGACGTCATTGCAATTTTAACCATTTTTACTCTTTATGCCTGACGTTTCCCATTCACGTCTCCAACATAAAGCATCCTCACCTAGCCTGCGATGCAAGCGATGCGAAACTACATAGTCTGGCGACTAGACATGGCCAATGAGTCTATAGTGGTTGTCTTCGCGATAGGAATTTCCGTAGTCCTGGAGTGGGTCCGGCAAATTCGAACCTAGGTCAGGCAAATTGGGGCTAGGTTGGACCCTTATATACTAATTTTGTTGAACTCGACTTCAAATATGACTAAAATGATGTTCCTCAAATATAACTAACTAGCAGGGTTACCCTGCGTTGCACGGGAAAATTGAGGGGGTCATATGAAAAGTACCCTCAATAAAACAAACAAGAGGCCCCAAGGGGCCTGAGAGCGCTCACCTGATATGGTAGCCTAAATATCAACCCAGAGAATTGATTTCAACAAGTTGCATCTGCTCCTCCTAAGAAAAGCTTATACCAAATATCCAAAGATTCCGACCAGGGGATCTAAAAGAAAAAGAAGATTTTTAAAGAATATTCCTCATATTGAACTAAGTTATAATTCGGGCTCCCACAGGAAGCCCATATATGAACCCAGAGACTTGGCTTTAACAAACTTGAATCTCCCCCCACCCTCCCTAAGGATGCTGCACACCAAATATCAAAACATTCCGACTGCTGGATCTGAAGAAGATTTTTAAAGAAAATTTCTCATTTTGAACTAAGTTACAATTCAAGCTCCCACAGTGAGTCCAAATATGGACCTAGGGACATGGCTTGAACAAACTTGAATCTCACCTCCCCCTAAGGATGCTGCATATCAAATATCAAAACATTCCAACTGCTGGATCTGAAGAAGATTTTTAAAGGAAATTCCTCATTTTGAACTAAGTTATAATTCGGACTACCACAGTGAGCCCAAATATGAACCCAGGGACTTGGCTTGAACAAACTTGAATCTCACCCCCCCCCCCCCCCCCCCCCCCCCCTAAGCATGGTGCATACCCAATATCAAAAGATTTTGCCTGCTGGATCTTGAGAAGAAGATTTTCAAAGAAATTTGCCTGAAATGCACTAAGTTCGAATTCGAGCTTCTATATTGAGCCCAAATATGAATGTAGGGAGCCGATTTGAACAAACTTCAATCAGATCCACCCCACAATGTTGCATACCAAATATCAAAAGATTCTGCCTGCTGAATCTGGAGAAGAAGATTTTTTAAGAAATTTGCCTGAAATGCACTAAGTTCGAATTCGAGCTTCTATAGTGAGCCCAAATATGGATCCAGGGAGCCGATTTGAACAAACTTCAATCAGATCCCCCCACAATGTTGCATACCAAATATCAAAAGATTCTGCCTGCTGGATCTGGAGAAGAAGATTTTTTAAGAAATTTGCCTGAAATGCACTAAGTTCGAAATCGGGCTCCTATACTGAGCCCAAATATGAACCCAGGGGGCCGATTTGAACAAACTTGAATCAGATCCACCCTACAATGTCGCATACCAAATATCAAAAGATTCTGCCTGCTGGATCTGGTGAAGAAGATTTTAAAAAGTGCTGACTCCGCACTTTTTCAATGTCCTGAAAGAAATACCTTGTGATCAAACCGATAGGGAGTTTTTTAACCATTCTATTCTACTGGATAAAAGTAAGCTTTATACAAAATAAGAATTCTCTGTGCCGTGTAGTTTTGGAGATATGGCAGTTTTAAGGTTTTTCCTATCTTTAGCTGCCGAGGTTCCCACGGGGCAGTGAGAATTTTTTTTTTTTTGCATCAATCAACTACTTATGACCCATTATCACCTCATGTCAAATTTGGTTCAAATCGACCTGACGGTTCTGAAAATAGAAATTTTAGGCGTGGCCAAAATGTTTGCCCCTCCCATAACGAAGGCAAATAATGCCCGACAAACTTCTCTTGAACAAACTTGATTCTAAACCTCAAAAAGGACTCTGTATACTACATATCAAGTCTCTGCTACTGGTGGTTGATTAGAAGAAGATTTTCAAAAAATTTGGCCATTTTTGCCCCACATCTCTGCTCAATATGAGCCGAAACGTATTTTGGATAAAAATCAAAATGCCCCTATACAACCACTACTTACATGAAATTTAATTAAAATGTGGTCAGTGGTTTAGGAGAAGGAGGCGCAAACGCCACCTTCACTCAGGACGACGGACGACGGACGACAGACGCCGGACGACGGACGACAGACGACGGACGACAGAAAACGGACGACAGACGATGGACGAAGAGTGATAAGAAAAGCTCACCCTGACTTTCACTCAGGTGAGCTAAAAATATGAGCCGCGCATTTTTCGACCCAGCCCGCCCTACGGGCGGCACACTCGACCCCTTCAATCCCATCACTTTTTAAACCCCCACCATTAGATTCCTGGTAATATATTACCCCTGTAGACCCCTTCGAGGTCCTATATCGGTGAAACACATCAATTTTGCTCCTCCCCACCCCCACCCCGCAACTTTTTGTTAAACACCACCATTAGATTCCTGACAAAAAGTTACCCCAAGTAGACCCCTTTGAAGACCTATATCGGTGAAAAAAAAATGGTCTAACTGATGCCCCTCTGCCTCCACCCCACCCCGCACACTTTTTTAAACCTGACGAGGACATCCGCCATAGAAAAGTACCTAAAAAAAAAAAAAATATGGGCCGCGTACTTTTTGACCCAGACCGCCCTACGGGCGGCACACTCGGCCCCGCCCTCTGAGCGGGGCCTTCGATCCTATCACCTTTCAAACTTTCACCATTAGATTCCTGCTAAAAAGTTACCTCTAGTAGACCCCATTGAGGTCCTATATCGGTGAAATTCATCAATTTTGCCACTCCCCACCCCCACCCCACCACTCTTTTAAACACCACCATGAGATTCCTGATAAAAAGTTACCCCAAGTAGACCCCTTTGAAAACCTATATCTGCGAAAAAACATTTGGTCATGACTTTCGGTGCCCCTCCCTGCCCCCACCCCCACCCCGCACACTTTTTAAACCTGACGAGGACCTCCGCCATAAAAAAATACCCCTAGTAGACCCATTTTGGGCACTCTGGATAGCCCAATATTCATCTCTATAGGGGACAGACAGGCACACAGAGAGACAGACAGGGAGAGAGAGAGAGAGACAGACATACAGACATTCTAAAATATAGTATAGACTTGCAGGTGCAAGAGAGCTAACCTGCATGTGCAGGATAGTAACTTGCAGGTGCAAGACAGCTAACCAGCACGTGCAAGATAGCTAACTTGCAGGTGCAAGATAGCTACCCTGCACGTGCAAGATAATAACATGCAGGTACAAGATAGCTATCCTGCACGTGCAAGATAGCTAACCTGCACGTGTAAGATAGTAACTTGCACGTGCAAAACAGCTAACCTGCACGTTCAAGATAGTAACTTGCAGGTGCAAGATAGCTATCCTGCGCGTGCAAGATAGCTAACCTGCACGTGCAAGATAGTAACTTGCACGTGCAAGATAGCTAACCTGCACGTGCAAGATAGTAACTTGCACGTGCAAGATAGTAACTTGCAGGTGCAAGATAGCTAACTTGCACGTGCAAGATAGCTATCTTGCACGTGCAGGTTAGCTATCTTGCACCTGCAAGTTACTATCTTGAACATGCAGGTTAGCTCTCTTGCACCTGCAAGTCTATACTATATTTTAGAATGTCTGTATATCTGTCTCTCTCTGTCTGTCTGTCTGTCTGTCTGTCTCTCTGTCTCTCTGTCTGCCTGTCTGTCCGCTATAGAAATGAATATTGGGCTATCCAGAGTGCCCAAAATGGGTCTACTAGGGGTACGCTTCCGTAGGACTGTGAGTGGACCAGAAAAAAAACTAACAGTGCAACAACTTCATTTTATCTCCACCCCATTTCCATTGTAATGAACTAAATATTTACTCGATTTCTACTAAATTTATAGTACCATGATCTACATAGAAACCAAATAAACCATGCGACAAACTGGCCTGGCTCTATTTAATTTAAATACAGAATTTTATCATTCATATCTCTTTCTGTGATATGTATCAACGCAAACGCAATTCTGGGTATGCCTTAAACCTTTGAAGCATTACGGTATTTTTCATTAGAGGAACATAACCGGTACATCTGTTCTGGTGTTTAAATCTTACCAAAAGGAATTTCTTTGTGTTTATGTTTTCATACCAGCGCTGTTGTGTCCCACAAGTATTTGGTAATAATAAGATAATAACGAGGTTAATGACACGAAATAAACTCATCTTCAGACCACTGAAATATACACGAAGCCAGATTTGTATCTACACGGTGGAGTGGAGAATCACTGCCATTTTCCCCATAGCATTATTATAATTTTTTTGTTTTATTTTCTACTGATGTCATGGGTGTTTCCTCGACAATCACTTGATACTTAGTTGGACCTTCCTCGCTCATCTTATAATTTGAAAACAGATAACTTTGTCGAAAGTCGATTTTCATGACGATATAAGTAAGTTAAGAGATGCTTCTTTTTTCATGTAACACTGACCCACAGGTGTAAATGTGTCGCAACCGTATCGCAATCCGAGCGAGAAAGAAGACCGCCTTGCTACCAGTGCCGTATAATATCTATTTGGAACTACGGCTGGTTGGTTCGTTTTCTTTGAGCGCCTTTGATTTGTCAAAGAAAATGCTTAATGAACCAGAAAGAATTTTTCATCTGATTAACATTCAGACGGGATGGAGAGCTACTCTATAAAGACTGAAGATCTAGAGGGGGAACTGCAGCGGGGAGGAGCTTTTTAAGGGATAGGGTTCTTAATGATTGTATTAGAAACTGGCGAGCTGGAATTTGGACCAACAGTTGTTTTGACAAAGTGAGATCCAAGTCATTGGAGCTGAGGGGGAGAATCGGGAAATGCGATGAAATAGTGTGACAAATGTGTAACTTCGGTGTAACGGAGACCCTGAAACATTTCATTATAGAATGCCCCAAATATTTGCCAAGAAGAACAAGGCTCCTTGTGAAACTAATGGAAAAATAGGATGGAAACATGAAGGATAATTGGATGAGGACAAGATTAAATTTTATAGTTGTGGAAGGGACCAATGGGGGAATTGTGAAACAGTTTTTGAATGAATGCTGGGAGATTATGAGGGAAAGTGGGGTAGGAATACTCCGGCGGGGCACTGGGTTAATGTAGGCCTCTTCGTTAGAGGACCGCGACAAATCAGCGGAAGGCCGAAGATTTATTATTATAGATTCGCAAGGCTGATTGTACGCCGTCCCAATATGTCTACAAAACGTCATTCGAATGGGTTGGCACACCGACGCACTTGAACACATGGAGATGGCATAGCGATTTTTATCGTGACTGCCTGCCTTCCTATCCGACTGCCTGCCCGCCCCACATTGTCAATCCATGAGCCCCTCAGTAGTGACTAAAATAGTCCAAGCATTATGCCTTTCCTTTAGTTAATCATAATGTTCAAATTGGAGCTCCTCTACGGAGCCCCTTTGATATACGACCTATGTGGATTAATCATAGTTACACACCGCTTGAGGGTACTTAACTTGTTGAGGGCTGGATTATCTTTGGTGGTCTGAATTTGTTATTCAAAATTTGTTCTGTTACAAATTATTGGAGAGTGCCCAAAGGCACTCTCCAATTATTTGTCATAAAACAAATATTTATAAACAAAATATTATTGGCATTTCACTGAATATGAAACATGAGCAAGGAAAATGTTGGCTTTTACTCTGAAACCCTCATTTTTCTAGCACTCAACCAGTTAATAAACATGGCTCCTTAAAAAATTGACTTGGAATTAAGTTTCTATTTTTAGCACGCATCGAATCCCAGAATTCTGTTCTGAATAGTGAACTAGAGATGTTGTATACCAAATATGAAAGGATTCTATCTGGTGGATCAGAAGAAGATTTTTAAAGAAATTTCCTTATATTGCACTAAGTTAAAATTTGGGCTACCATAGGGAGCCAAAATATGAACCCAGAGACCCAATTTGAAGAAACTTGAATCCGCACCCCCCCCCCCGCACCCCCCACCCCACCCCACACAAGCTCGTTCCAATAAAGGGTCATAAGCTATGTTTTAGAGACAAAAAAATGAAGAAATAATGAAAATTAATTGGCGATGTTTGAGAATAGCGCTGGGGGGCTTTGGCCGTTACGTTAGGTAAAGGGTTAAATAATATAATTATCGTTAATAATGAAAGTAATAAACAGAGTATTCGCTTGACTAGACTGGTTCCGTGAAATAATTCATTCGAGGCGGGGGACTATATTGTAAAACGCTCGGGTGCATTCGTGCGCTCGTTTTTTGTACAACACCTCTCACCTCTCGTGAATTATTTCACGTAACAAGACCAGTCAGACGATTATTCTCCATATAATTTGTCAATACGTAGAAGTAACACAGACACTCATCAACAATATTTTCCCACTCCCTCATATACTCAAAGAACTGAAAAAGGATTGTGTGAGCAAAGACAGACCATAGAATGGAATTTTGCGGGTCGTACTCCCTGGAACATGCCCGCTCAGTATCCAAGTGAGGGTATGAGGTCCATGAAGTAACACCTTAATGGGGCATTCGGACGGCGGAACCATTTGTTAATCTAACGACAGCCGCTGCGAATGCACACCAATCCACGTATCCACCTGGTAGTGACGCCTCAACATTGTCGCTCACGCGAGTTATCACGAGAACCCATATGTTGTCAATAGTCACGTGGGTGATGGCACCGGTGAAGAATATAACAAAACTTCCGAATATTTATTTAGCTAAATGAAAAGAAAATGGCTGTATTTGATTTAGATCATTAACAGATTTGTTCATTTTGATTTAAGATGAATGTAAATAGAAATAATTTGGAGAATATCCTCGTCTAGAATTCTTTTTGTTCCCAGTTCTGGATGCATTCTAAGTGCATTTGTATTCTATATCATTACTAAGTTATGCTGGAACTCTCAAAAATTATTTTATAATTTAAATTTTTGAAAATCTCATTTTTAAATAATCATTCTTGAGAAAACCATAATTTTCAAGAACTATATCGACAGTTCTGTCTTTTATTAAACGCTTGTTCTGCGAAATCTTCATTTACAGCAACACTAAACCATGCGGAAAGTGAAAACCTGTTCCGCACATATGTGCGGAACGGAAATCGTCGACGGACTATTTTTTATAAAGAAGCGAAATTTCAATGACGTTTTCTACAAATCGTGCACTGAAATTACAATTTGAATGGCTAGCGATAACTGAGGAACGTCCACTAATAGCTAGTCGGCACATAGAACATATTGAAACTTGGGGGACGAAATAGTAACACGGGTGCCCCTCGCAAATTTGGTTGGCGATAAAATGTGTTATTTGTGTTGATAGTTGTCAAATGAATTGCTGAGTGTCGTTCTAATAATTGTTTTCGTAAATGGGAAGGCGTGTAATAAACACAAAACGACAAGCGAATGTGTGAATGGGTTAATTGATATAACACTTGTGCCATCGCGGAAGTAGCTCAAAGACTTGAGGAGACGACCAACATAAATCATCAAGTTTTCTGTCGAATCCCTTCATTTTTGTGATTTACCTAGTAATGTTTCTGTATGCTGCACTTATTGCTTCATAATTATATTTGTTTCTTTCCTTTATTGTAAATCATATTGTTTCCAACTACAGTGTTTTCTTTAATGAATATTATTTAAACTAAATCTCCACGTCTTGGCTCATATATACCATACAAATACAGATATGTCGACATTGATTTTGTAGAGGTTGAACCTCAAAACAATGAAAATAAGTGCCGAGAGAAAATGATCGTTAAAAGTGAGCTTATTAAATATTTACATTATTAACAACTCTTGGCACGTGTTATTTGTGATACAGAATGTATCATAAAACCGAATTAATATTCCTTTTACATAGTGTGCCCTCCAATTATTTTCTTCATTTTGTTTCTGTTTGCATTTCTCTTAACCCTCTGATCTCCATCTCCAGCCAGTGGAACAAAACACAGTTAAAACTAGAAGTCCTGTCAGGAAATGCGCACAAATAGCACGTTGATATGCGCGTTAATGTACGCATTATGGCCCAAGTAAAGCTATCAAATTCTGTACATATGGCCTGTGCACAAGCAATGTTTCAGCCAATGGACCTCCGGGTAACCCGGAGGTCCATTGGCAGAAACATTGCATGTGTTTGCTATGAGTAACCAAGAGAGCCTGCCGTGCTTTGGATGCCATTCGATATGGCAATTGCGCGCAATTCCAACGCGCAATTAAGCCTAGATAAGCGCACTATTCGTGACAGGACTTCTAGTTTTAACTGTATTACTTGGAGATATACTTATGAAGGATACATTTCGTAGGATAGTTATCTGGGGACAGCTGGTAGGCACAAACCCGTATTTCCCACAATCGTTTCATACATCTAGGAACATATATAAATTCAAGTATTAAGAGCAAAGTATGTTCCAGTCACTGCTCGACTAACCCTTGGCCTCGTGCGTAGGCATTATGAAGTCCATGAAGTTGTCTAGGGGCCATTAAAGCTATGGTATCAGAACCGTACATGAGCCAAGACTGGGGTGGTATAGGAACTAAGGGCAAAGAAGATTACGATCTAGGTCAAGTGTTGCCTGGAAACATGGAATGGAATTATCATTTCATAAGTACAGTTAAAACTAGAAGTCCTGTCACGAACTGTGCGCTTATCTAGGTTTAATTGCGCGTTGGAATTGCGCGCAATTACCCTATTGAATGGCATCCAAAGCACGGCAGGTTCTCCTGGTTACTCGTAGCAAAGCAAACACAGGCAATGTTTCTGCCAATGGACCTCCGGGTTACCCGGAGGTCCATTGGCTGAAACACTGCTTGTGCACAGGCTATATGTACAGAATTTAATAGCTTTACTTGGGTCATAACGCGCACATTAACGCGCATATCAACGTGCTATTTCTGCGCATTTCATGACAGGTCTTCTAGTTTTAACTCTATATTCAAATACCGAGATGAATCAACACATCATGTGAGGAGTCACTCTTGCCAATCATTGCTCGAATGACTCTTTGGCTTTTGCCGTCTGTCCGTGCGAGAAGTCACCCTCTCATGCAAATGCGCAATAGATTCCATGTTCGATCTGATGTGAATCGTCGGGCATGGCACGCTCCAGATACTGCTCGATTGACTCCTGCACTCATTTGTAGAAGCCATTGAGTCTCTCGTATCGGACAATGGATTGAGTGACTGTGGGCTGGGCTTAGGCAAGACAAGCAATCCTTCTGACTCTGCAAAGACGTGGTCATTGGGCAGTGTTTGGGGGGTATAGATAGGACTAGATACACTGGGCAGGTCATGATATACAGTATACTGGATAGGCAAGAATACGAGGATTCTTCGAGCGCCTGAGCAAGAAAAACAGTTTTCGCATGGTATCGATAAGCCTCCACCCAATCGAAAACACCAGCAGAACATACCCCACTATTTTAAAGGCAGACCCTTGTACCACATTGCAACGACGGGACATCGAAGATGATAGCCTTATCATGCACATTTTGGTAATTATAGAAATTGTATGGTTGTCTTCAGTATTTAGATTTAATCCACAGCTCCCTAATATTTCTTTTGTTCTCTGTCATGAAAACAAGCCCTACACAATCACACCAAGTACGGTTTTGATGAGAACAGCTCAGTAAAACAGTACCAATATCTGGATATTGGGACGGTTTTGAAACAGTCCCAATAACTAGATATTTGTACGATTGCCACGGCAATGTAATCATAACCATTCAAAAGTAAAAATGCTGTAAAGGAGGTGTGAAAAACTTTCCAACACATGAATTATTGACAAGCTTTTCTCGACAGAGCTACTGAATTGAGTGTGCATCGTGTCCAAATTATAATGTACTTTTTTTTTGTTGCTTTTAAAAACCAACAGCCCTGGTAACCTAAAAAGGACTCATGTGGAAACCTCGGAAGTCAAGCAGTGCTTGTTTGCTGTGGTAAACAAGTTCAGTTTTACTGATAAAATACCTGGTCACCAGTGCCCGGGGTAGAAGTCCCCTAAAATGGGCAGCATGGGTGTAGACGATTGGCTAAACTTGACTTTACACCTTTTTTGCGGTCACAGGTAGCCATAGCTGCAGAAAAGTGACCTTAAACACCAGTAAATAAATAAATAACCTACAAAACCGCCCTTTTTCAAATATTAAGACGGCAATCAGGCATCACCACCCGCCACCCTGAGGGAAAGCGAACCTCTTCTTCAGATAAAAAAAAAATGATTCTTCCAAAGGCTTTAAAAATGAACGATTATTAAATTTATCTGCCGCACTTTCGATGAGGGACTGAATAAGTGCTCCACCCTTGAGCTGACACATTATATTAACTAGAGAAACAATTACGTCATGATGTGAGTTCACTTCGAAGCCACAGATCTGTTCAAAATATCTGAACTCCTAATGCGTGTCATATCTTCAATAGACTTTCTAGCAAGCAAACAATGGGTTATGCCCATTTTGTTTTTCGGGTGTAGAGCAAGCAAAAAGTGTTTTAAAATGTGGTTTTACTCGTGGTTTTTACTTTCTAAAATATAATTTTTTTGACTTTTGTTAACACTGAGGGGCTGTGGATTAAATCACATATATCACTATTTTGTGTAATATATGGGTAAATAATTGTACAGTTGTGCAGGTGGCTCCAATATTTGGACTCCGCTTCGCCTCGTCCAAAATAACTCCGGACACCTGCACAACTGTACAATTATTTACCCATATAGTACACAAAATAGTGATATATCTATTACATATTCGTATACAATCCAACACTCTATCTAAATATCCTAACTATATTGGGGGCATTTGAACCCCAAAGTTACCACTTGCCACCATAGAAGCCAAGATGGTGATGCCCAGTAAACAAAATGGATGCCGGAAAGCGTGTCATCATTGAAATATGTGCTACTCATGCTCCCTAAGTCCAAGTAATCACACTGGTAATTTCATCACTGGATGGCCGCTCACGTGGGCAATCATGGGGACTCCCGCAATACACCGCGGCGTGACGCTACCTCCCGAGAATGGAGAGGTGTCCGGCAGCTGAGTGGTGTAATATCCCTTTTCTACTACACATGAATGAATAATAAAGTTCTAACGAAAAAACATACCTCCTTTTTTATCACTACCAATCATAACTTTTGGTCTTCCCATGAAACGTTCTCCATTTGTTTGAAAAACTTCTTTGATAAACTTGTACCCACAAACCACGATGAATGGTTTATAACCAAAGTACACTGTGAATATATCACCATATTTAGCACGGATGTCGTCATATACATCTCTTGTATCTTTCCCCAAAAAGAGGTGCGCGTTGCCAATTATTGGTAAAGGTTTTGGTCCCGGTGGATATGGTGTTTCGTTAATACGTCGATAACGCCACCAAATCCAGAGGCAAATCAGAACGATTGTCACTGTGAAGGATTGGATATTTACTATATCTTGTATAATCATTTTAAAGTTTATACAATTTGTGTATTGCCTCCAGTATCAGGATAGTACTGGTATCAAATCTTCAACATCTGAAATATAAATCAAAATTGTTTGTCGTTGGTACCAGAATCAATTTTAACCAAACGACAACTTTTATTTACTATGGTGTCATATGATAAACAGAAAAAGAAATTCGTGATTTGGTCATACATACAGTTTATCATGATTATGTGCATGTCCTGTTATCATGATTATGTGCATGTCCTGTCCCCCCTCCCCCACCCATCAATAACCTGACAGCATTTTCTCGAAAGTTGACGAAATGAGTATCCAACAGTCTTGGAGGCTCAAAGAGAAATAAGGGGGAGGGGGTGTTCTCATCGGTAAGCTCCAATTGATTTTAATTGATGATAATGTGCATGTCCTGTGATTTGCATCAGATTCTCGGTGGTGTCCAGAATGTGATCTCAACGAGCCGGCTTTGCCGGCGACTTGAGATCCCATTCTGGACACCGCCGAGAAACTGATGCAAATCACAGGACATGCACATTATCATGATAATTCACTTATCTAACAATTATGTTACATAAACAGATTAAATCTTAAATTACTCAAACAGTTTTGGCACATAATGTTGGGTCGATCACTGAAACGCACATAGAATGTATTCATGCGTTTGTTATGATAGCACGTCGCGTTACCAGAAACGAGTTGTCTATATGATACGGAATCAGAATGAGGCGTCTATATGATACGGAATCAGAATGAGTCATCTATATGATAAGGAATCGCAACACATCATGTGATACATACCGTTTTTCATGTTTTTCAGGCCAAAATCAATATGATTGTTAGATAAAATTTGTGTATTGCCTCCAGTGTTGCTGTTATCAAATCTTCCACATCTGACAAAGAAATCAAAATTGTTTGTCGAAGGTACCAGAATCAATTTTCACCAGCTCGACAACTTTTATTTATTAGATAATTATGACTTTCTGTTCAGGAATATAGAGGATATCTACACTGTTTTAGTGAATATCGGGAATTATCTCATTAGTGTGGACCCGAAAGTTTTCTTTTTCACAAGCGTTTGCGAGTGAAAAATAATATTTCAGGTCATAACAAACAGGTGAGATCGTTCCTTCTACACCGAAGCTTAACGTCATTTGTGAAGCTAAGGAAAAGAATCATCGTGATCGCAAGCGCTCGTGAAAAACAGAACTGTCAGGTCAACACTCATGAGATAATTCCAGATACTGACTGATTTTTAACATGATATGAGACATTTTATTGCACAATATTCAGCCCAATTCTACTCCAAATGCGTGCGTTTCAAAATAATAACAAAGATCAGCTGATCGTCCTTCAAGGCGACATGATGCGGTATGGCGTTGCATTATTTAGGAAGCTATCGAGGGATATTCCTCGATTTCCATCGAGTCGATGGATATCGAGAAGTATTGCTTAGATAATTTGCAATAATTCATAGGCTACCATATAATAATTATACAGAACCACATTTATGTTTGAATGGGTTAACGATTACTGGACGAAGGCGAGTGGCGCAGGGATACCACAAGAGCCGATAGGCTCGAGTGGTTATCCCAGCGCCACACGCTCGAGTCCAGTAATCGTTAACCCATTCAAACATTAGTGTGGTTCTGTATTTATTACACACCCAACCCTGAAAAAGAATTCACTGAAATTAATCGCTTATTTAATCAAATAGTCGACGATTTGAACGGTTGAAAGAATTTTAGAGAGAAACGGGCAATTTTGTCAGAGAACCAGTCTTAAGTCTTTGACCTTGCCACCTGTAGAATCGCTGTTGATTCATTTTGTTCCCCCAAAAATGTCGGTCCGGCCACTTAAAACTCAAAAGATTGCGTTCATCATATCAGACGTCACAAATTATGAGGTCTGAAATGTGTTTTCAAAAGTGTTTTGTGCAGGCATCATTATATCTGGAGGATGGAAAATGTACAAGGATTTTAATTTAAATACGATGCGAACTGGCTGCTCTGTTTAAATTTCGTGCTCTTTAAAGTAAACTGAAACTAAAATAGAAGTTTGAACTCGGCTTGACTATACATGCACTACTGCCACTAGGCTATCGCATGTGGACATCGGTCATTTCTGTTCTGCACAGTAACAAAAGTACTCATTGGACGAGAAAATACATTTTGTGCAATAAATTAACCTTCCGGGGCATTCATTCGATCGTTCAGTTTAACTAAGGCAATTTGAAATTGAGATTCCATTCTGAGTGAACTCTGTAGTCTTGGTAAGTTAGCACTTTGAAGTCTTTATTTTTCAACATTATAAAGTTTCTGATTTGAAATTTAGCCTTCTTTTTATTTTCCTCAAGTCTTGATAACTTTTGTTTGAAATGGACTACACTTACATATAAAGGCTTTAGATTGTCCACATTTACTACATATAGGCTACAAAGGGAGAAATATATTGCACGATAACTGCAAAGAAATGTCATGTCTTGTCTCCACAAGTAATTCAGTCTCCACACCACAACCTTTTTTACAACCGGCAACCCACCCCCTCCCCCACCCATCTATAACCTGACAGCATTTTCTCGAAAGTTGACGAAATGAGTACCCAACAGTCTCAGAGACTCAAAGAGAAATAAGGGGGAGGGGGGTGTTCTCATCAGTAAGCTCCAATTGATTTTGGTTTGTAATATTTTCAAAGACTGATTTATGTTTACATTATTTAGTGCTATTACTAAAATTATACTTCACCAGTTTGTTATCTGAACGGTTCTGTCAATATTTTTTTCTTGTATCTGGTTTCAAAACAAAATAATTTTTATGTGCCTGCTCCAACATCTTGTCAATCTTAAATTTGGAATGCTGCATGCCCCTAAAATCCATGTGATCGTGATAAATACAGTTACGGGTGTGTAATAAAGCCCATTATTAAACTCGACTGATATGACTCCATTGAGACATTACCAGGCACAACCAATTTGGTTACAGCGAAATAGTTCACCCTTATTCATTGAACGCTATCTGGAGAAAAAGTTTGAAGTGAAGTTTTTTTTATTTCCAAATGAAACAAAATACTGCATTTTGATTGGCTGAGAGGTACGGTGTAACTTGCAATCCACAGTGTTTTTTTTTTACACCGTGGTTAACCAATCCAATTAATAGGGGAAAAACGTCATGGGATAGAGATCCAAAAAGGGACTCTGGGAGAATTCTAAGCCAGAACATTACTCCACTTCAGTCGAATGCACCCCAATACCCTCTCGGTACTATAGCACTACGTGCTAAGCCGATCAAAATAAAGTCAATTTCGGTGATTTTGGGTGGATTTTGGTGATTTGGGGGATTGTCGGGTTGTTTGTGGTAATCAGATTTACTCCGATTCAATCAAACATACCCACCAAACATACCCCTATCCTATTGTAGGCCTTAGGTAACATAGCAATCACGTGCTACCATAGAAACCAAGATGGCGGCCTCCAGTATACAAAATGGACGACGGAAACACGTATCACCCTAACAACACGCGCTGCGCATGCGCACTACCACCACGTATCACTATGGTGATGACGTCACAACATGGCCGCTCACGCGGGTTACCATGACAACACAACATGGCGGCACTAGGTCATGTGACTATGACGTCAGATGAGATCCGGCAATGAGATCCGGCAACCTGCCCCCGAAACGTGCGAGCACTACTACTTATGTGCAATAAAATATTACAGATATGGATGTAATTGGAACTGGCTCATTGAGCCAGTTCCAATGACATCCATATTTGTCTAGTTTTATTTATTAAGAAGCTTACAAAGTACAAAATTTCTGTCAGTTTTTGCCCACAATGTAGGTTGAAGTACTAACTACACCTAAATTCTTGGAAATAAATCAGTTATCCTTGTGTTTTCCAGGGTGTATGGGAATTTACACCGGTTTGGGAACTCATACACCCTTCGCTTTTGCCTCAGGGTGTATGAGTTCCGAAACCGGTGTAAATTCCCGTACACCATGCAAAACACAAGTAGAACTAATAGTATTGCGAGGAATTAATGACGTAATAAAGGATAAGGTGATCAAAGAGAAAACAGTAGAGAGTTGTATAGAATATTCAACAAAAAAAGCCCTAAGTGTGGTAGTAGTGAAAGTTCAGCTCTCCGAACGCGGGGAAGCCTAGACGTTCATGTTGGTGAACTTGGAGAATAGGAAACTTCACAATTTGTGATAAGGATGAGAAATAATAACATGGACAGAAAACTAACACATCCGAGATCATTTTGCAATCATTTGTGTTGGTTTAATATCAGGCTGGTATGAGTGTTACGTCGGGCTGATATCTCGGCCGATATGAAATAACCTCTATTTATTTCTTTGCTTATTGGTAAATTTAACTCATTTATACTGTTCAAGACATCTATCATACGGACGGACTGGTAAGTGTTTCAAGCAGAGCATAGTGGGCCAGTTTGTTGTAGTGATGTCCTTTGGCGAACGGATGTGACGTCACATGTACCTCATAACACCATTATAGATTTTTATTCCTAATCATCGATTTTATGGCGTCACATAAATGACACATGGCGCCATTATCGATTGGCGATGTCCATGCCGGCCCATGCCACCCACCCCCACACGCCACCAGGCACACGATTTCCTACGGCATTTATATTTGTACACACTAAATACATTAATAGGTAATTGTAGGGACACACTTCAGTATAATCAAAAAATCAGATAACTCATAATTTCATGCCCTGTCATACAGTTATATTAATTAACACTCTTAATCAATAAACCCAAAACAAGTTCCATTACGTATTTATCATCGATTTATGACGGTAATGACATCACTATTCATTTTGATTTCAATTCTGACAACAGAGCCACCGAACGGCAATCGATTCATTTCCCTCAAAAGCTGACGATATTGAATAACACTTTTTAGACAATGAGCCTATTGAACATCAATCAATTGATGTACATTTTTCTTGCACCTCATTTGACAAAGCACCCCCCCCCCCCCTACGAAGAGATGGCCCACGTTGAAATATACATTCCTTTGCACATTTGTTTCCTTGCCTCTGGTAACTTTTAGAGTTGTGAATTATTTTTTGTTGTCAGAATTATTCCCATATCTTTGCCTTGTCGTAAATTATGGGAGAGTGTCTGTAGTCAATTGTAACAGAGCAAATCCCTTATGACAAACTTGACTTTAAAGATAACGTGAAGCACATCCAAAGAAAACGAAGTCTTTAAACTAAGGTACCTGAACGCTAGGGTAAAGCCCAAATATAGGCTTTCAGAATTTAACCATCAGACAGCTACAAATAAAGTTTATAATTTCGGGATTAAAGTTATTCTATAATTTCACATACAGGTCATGTAAGTCAGCTTCAGGAGCCTCGTATATCTGTTTTAATTCACAATCTGGTCGACAGATATCATCCTTTGTATGCAACAAGGTGTCATGTGAAAAACTACGGCATCGCAGATGGAACACTGTTGAAACTACCTGTGTTTCCTTCGTCGGAATGTTGAGCGTATGTTGTTAAATCCTTAATGTGGGAATGAATCCTTTTACAACCATTTTAACCTTTTATACCCGGTGTGCTTAAATTTTTGCGTTGGAAAAAAGTGATGGTGGACGAGCAGACGATATAAAGATATAAAGATAAAAAAAAAGTCTGAAGCGAGGCTCGGTAATAAATGAATCCAACAGCTCGGTTGAGCTGAACCTCCCAATAAACCAGGATGGATTCGCCTGCTTCGCAGTTGATAGTAATGACTGAAATGAAACCTTCCAGAGGCCAGTGTTGAAAGGTTTTGGCAATCAACTGTGTCATTCAGCTAATAGTATTTATATGGTGTGTTAAGAATTTGATTTGTACTACAGAAAACGGTACACTAGCGGCTTTCATATAATACATATATTATGAATATTACGAATAGGGAAAGGTGCGGTGGGGAGGGGGGAGTTGTGAATTTCCTTAAAATAGACATTTCTAGCAGAATAACTGTAACAAGACCATATGGTTCCAATAGCCTATATGTGAGTTAAACGCTACCTACTGGTTTTTACCTAATAGAGTATAAATGAAGGAGATCAGGTTTTGAGGCAATATTTATTGATTTCAGAACCCTTAATAAAAATGGTACAGTGTAGTTTCTGGAAAAAGACTTTTAATATTTGCACTGAGTGTCATTTGTGAGAGTTGAAAATAAGGTGAGGGGACAGGTAAAATATGCCTTTTCAATTGAGTACAAAAATGGACGTTAGTTGGGGAATGTTCGAATACAAAACAACAAACGGCTACATACGTTTTTGCCCTGTTCATTTTTTTTGTGAGATGATACACTAAGTGGATTCAGGGCAGTTTCCCCCAAATGAGTTTGATGAACTTAGGAGACGGGAAAATGTTAACATTGTCGTCAATTCAAATCATTTGGTGTATCGTAGCCATAGAAATCAGCGGCAGAAGCGAACAAATAGCATTCTCACCCAATCAAGGGCGATAACTAATGAATTACTAGTGCCAAGAACGTGGACATGGTATCACAGTACTAAACAGTTTACCATAAGCGACCATTATACCATTCAGGCTAAAACAAATTATGATCGTATCACTTTAATTTTGGCATTCAATTATCTTTGTCAAGTATGGCCCTTCAGACAACTTTTTCTTGCCCAAAAGGGGGACCAGGCAACAAATAAAAGAGAAAAACGTACAAGACGGCAAGTAGCGGTTACGTGCACATATTTTCGGCGAATTTCCAACAGAAACACAAGAATAGCCAATTGTATTTTTCAGGTACAAAAGTCATTAAATCACCCACTTTATTTATCTGGAATATTCAAAAATAATGTAAGATACCAGTAGAATGCTTCAAACATTTATTCAAACGATATATTTTCCCAAGGCTGCTTAGTTTTGGAAATTGCATCATTTTCGATAGCAACTTTTCAAGGCGGGTAACTCTGATTCAAATATTTAGTACAGTCACAGCTACAGTCAACCCCAACCCTACCAAAAATACAGTTTACGACTTTCATGTGACAAGAGAGTCATTTCTGCATTAGAATTTAACTTTTTTTACTTCTTCTGGGTCCCAAAACTTGAGAAATTTGTTCTTTTAAAGAAAAATGTCCAAACTGTGTTAAATGGGCTTTCTTTAAAAGCTACCCTAATCTCAAAATAAAGCTAAAACCAGCACACAATACGTTTTGAAACAATCTGTCTCTTTTAAGAACACGGCAAGAGAAATATTGTCTCACCTAGGGCTGTCGCGACTATCATTTTTTGTAATCGACTAATCGTGATCAGTAATCGACGGTTAGTCGATTAATAGTCGCTTCCCATGATTTTTTAGCAAATCATTCTTCTGTTCGTAAAACTCTGAAAATGGCAATGGCACCAGTGTGTTCAGACGAAGTGGGGTTGTGGGAACAACAAATCGGTCCCGACTGAAGCTACATGTAGTCCAATCTTGGACCCACAGTCCGTAATATAATTTTTGGGGTTGGTACGTCCTGTAGGACGTACCAACCCCAAAAATAATATTACTGACTGCGGGTCCAAGTTTGAACTAGATTGAAGCCGATGAATTAAAATGAATTTACCAAAGAACGTTCCTGCATATGTTTCCTTTTTGCAATAAGTTTCTCGAAATTTTGAACATTGAGATCTATGCATTCCCTCGTCAGTTGTCAAAATTGGATCTTAGTCTGAAGTTCCGAACTTTGAGAAGTGATCTGACGTTCTGACTTTCGTCATAATTTTGTCACTTCCGCGCTTTGGGTTTTCCAATGGGTGCATTCGTGTGTACAAGACTGGAGAAATTCAGAAGAATCTATTCTTCTCGAGTGAGTGTTCTTTCTTACACAGTCAGGGACAGTCGTACAGTCTTCAGGATATGAATGTTAACTATGGTTAGATATTTAAAGTTATTCACCTTCATTGATCATTCACCTCACAAAACAATGCAATTTAGCCCCGACGTGTAGTAGACGTGTACCACCTTGAAAATGAACGACGATCGACTAAAAATAAAAAACGTCGACCACTTCAATAGTCGACGGTTAGTCGACTAATCGAATAATCGCGACAGCCCTAGTCTCAACCCCACGAAACAATATGAATGTCAATTTAGTTTAACATGGCGCTGTAACTATATAACTCACCAATATCAATACACAAAATTGCATTACGAGGGTCTGGTACACAATTATGAGCATGGTTGGATGGGTTGGCCAATAGTTTAGAAAAATATTGGAGTGATAGTTTTTTCAACGCTTCTCAACAGAAGGCTCCATGCCTCAACGAACATCGAATCTATTGGTGATGTTTTAAAGACAGGGAAAGTGTTATGTTGTTGGCCATTCGTCACTGATGACCTACTTCAAGCCTACAGTTTGCTTTGAAAATAGTCCGCCAATTTGCAAATCTTTCACAAGAGTAGTTAATACCAGCGGATTATCATCTAACTCAACTTTCAAGTCGTAAACCTTTCGTTGCTATAGTTGCGTATTGAATACGGATGTCATGTGCTGTAAGTCTGTACAGAGTACGGGGATACCACAACAAAGGAAAGAATACAGTAGCACATTGGTATTCTCAATATAAAGCATACGTTGTGATAAATGTGAGCGACAGGCGATATTACTTTATCCCTTTCTCCCATTTACGGGAAAAATAAATACGGCAACTACGTTCTCAATGCCACAGGACGGCTAATATATATATATATATATATATATATATATAGAACGGCCTGTTTCGGAAACGCAAATATGACTAAAACAATTACGTTTCTCGATGCTATCCAAACGTTTGTATAACTCGAATTCCAATTAATATAAAATCATATAGTGCCCTTGACATTGATTGAAAAAAGATGGAAAAATAATATTTAAAATAATTAATTTTGATATTGTGAAGCGTTAAATATTATTCACCTCTGATCCCTCCAAAGTTTGATTGAAGAATTCAGCCTGTCTCTGTTTAATCAGCACATGAGCTAAATGTTCTGACCTCGTCGAATACGGATCACGTGTTTCTCTCGAAATTTAGAAAAAATAAACTTCGCAGATCTCTTCAATAGAAGAACTGAAAAGATAAAATCCAATAGCACAAAGTTAAAACTAGAAGTCCTGTCATGAAATGCGCACAAATACCACGTCAATCTGCGGTTAAACTACGCGTTATGACCATAGTAAAGCTATCAATTTGGATGCCATTCGAAACGGCAAATGCGCGCAATTCCTACGTTCAGTTCAGCCTAGATAATCACACATTTCGTGACATGACTTGTAGCTTTAACTGTACGACATCACTTTTTAATAATAGAATTCAACCAAACGTCAATAATAGAAGCAATATTCTATCATTTGTTGATATTCAGAGCAGCGAAGAATTAAAATCTGTCTGCTCAGCCGTGTTACGACTTTCCATTATAGCCATACAAGAGTGACGCAGGCTGCTCAGCCGTGTTACGACTTTACCATTATAGCCATACAAGAGTGACGCAGGCTGCTCAGCCGTGTTACGACTTTACCATTATAGCCATACAAGAGTGACGCAGGCTGCACAGCCGTGTTACGACTTTACCATTATAGCCATACGAGAGTGACGCAGGTGCGGAGGGTCAGTCTGTGGTTAATTCGTACTAGTTACAGTACGTGGAGAGTGGATTGTAAGTAAATCACCCGCGGAGTGCGCTTATCACCCAAGCTATAACTTTCAAATTTTGTTCATATCGACAAAAAACACAAGCAATGTTTTAGCCAATGGACCTCCGGGTTTAACCCGGAGGTCCATTGGCTGAAACATTGCTGGTGCTGGTTGTGCTTTGCAACAAATTCGCAATTATTGCTTGGGTGGAATCTCCACTCTGCGGGTGATTTAGTGATAATACCCTCTCCACGTACTGAATTTATCACTTCCAGGGCTGTCTTTGAAGGTACAACAACAATGAGATCATGGAATGAAGAAGGTGATACTTTTTTCATTTTCGTATCACCACCGCCGTGCATGTGAAACCCCAGTGGCCATAGGCACCAGTTCATTGTATTATGATAAACTGCATAGGTTTTAGAATTAGCGCAGGGGACAGCTGAGAGCGGTTTCCATGTTTTTTTAGCGATCTGGTCTTTCATACTGAGTTTACGAGTTCAATCATCACGAGAAGTTGTAGTTTCCAGATACAGCGGGAAACATCAGTTGTGGGATGATGCTGTCTACTCTGAATTCACCGACAGGTTGTGGCGTATCCGCGGAGGAGATGAGAAGGGGGCATGAAACGGTGGTCCAAGTTGCACACAACATATGTCACATCAATGGTCTTCCTACACACACTACAAACGTCTCACACTCGCTCTTGTAGCACCGTTTTTCAGTAACCTCCCACAGTAACCTTCCGCATATTATGCTGCGGCTATTGCTGCCCACTGCCCTGCGAAAGCCGGCTAGGCACTCCTACTATAGAATCCTGACTAAGCGTCCGGCGACAGATGGAATCTAAAGATGGCGTTGGCCACACCAGTCTGAGTTTACTCGTTACCTGAAAGGCAGACATTTGCAAATAACATTTTTTTTATTTCTTTTTTTTAGTCAAAAACATTTCCTCGTTGTGCTCGTACCAATCAGTTGTCTGAGAAAAAAAAATCGAAAAATAATAAAAATGAATAGTATTTTTGTGAATAGCGCTGGGCGGTTTTGACCGTTACAGTTAATGACATAGACAGGCGGAGATAGTGCACTCATTATTGATAGTTATATAGAGTAATTTCGTTCACTATTAGAATTCTCAGACAATAGTAATGGTGCCGGCATATCGAAATATCAGTAAATTCGCTATATTGGTACTTTTACAACTCAATGGACGGTCAGGCAGCACCTCCTTCAGGGAAACTGCCTTCTCTAGCTCTAGTGTGGGCTTATCAGGGAATACCCATAACGCCCCACCGTTGTCGGAGTGCGCAAGTTCACCGTCGGGGAATTCCTGGCAGCACTCCAGTTTTTGTACATCGGTTGCCTTTCTCACAACAATAACGTGTTCTTTACCCTTTAAGAGTCCCTCCACAGGGAGGGATAGAGTAATCAGCCATACCTTATCTAAATGAAAGATCAATAAAAAAATGTTTGTGATTCCTCACCTGGATTCGAATAATACAAACATTTTTTAATTTATCTTACAATGCTGTATACTTGATTTTAAATTGGCCACTTTAGTATTTGATACTCGGGATTTGATAGGATACGGATCGATTTGGCCACTTTAGTATTTGATACTCGGGATTTGATGGGATACGAACCGATTTGGCCACTTTAGTATTTGATACTCGGGATTTGATGGGATACGAACCGATTTGGCCACTTTAGTATTTGATACTCGGGATTTGAAGGGATACGGATCGATTTGGCTTCAGTGTTTTTTGGACTATAGGGGAGGTTATTATGTTCGATACTTTGTCGCTGAGGATGTATTTTTGTGCTCTCCAGAAGACGTCCAGTTCTTCATTTGCATCCGTTTGGTGTATGGGGATCTCCTTGACCTCTATCTCATCCTCAATTTCAGATTCAGGTAGAAGCTTCCATTTTGAATCAGGGAAACCAAGTTGAATAACCCGAACACGCACTGTGCATTCGTCTATCCATCTATTTGGAAATCATCCGATAATCTTCCGGAGAAAGAAATGAAAAGCCCTTTAATGACAGAGACATGTTTTTTTCCACGCCTGTTCTTTGAAATCCACATCTACAGCAATACTAAACCATGCGAAAAATGAAATGTGCGGAATGGAAATCGTTGACGAACTATTATCATAAAGAAGCGAAATCTCAATGGAACTTGCTACAAATCGTGTACCGCAATTACAATAAAAATCGTCTCGAGTTCCAATGTGTTCCATGTACTAGTAAGCACATACAACACATTGGAAATCAGGGGACGAAATAGTAACACGGGTGTAATAAACACAGAACGACACACGTGTGTGAATGGGTTAATCGATATGGCACTTGTGCCAGCGTGGGAGGATTGAAAGAGAGGACGCGATGGCACAAGTGCCATATCGATTAACCCATTCACACTCGCGTGTCGTTCTGTATGTAACGTTTAAATAATCCTCTACCTAACGAACCGGTCGCACTCGCTCGCGAAATATGCAAACGGAGCTGCGGCCACGAGTTCTATCATTCCGCGATGACGCAAGTGCCATATCAATTAACACATTCACACGGGAGTGTCGTTCTGTGTATGCAACAATTAAATAACCACCTACCTAACGAATCGGCCGCACTCGCCCGCATAATATACAAACGGAGCAGATGAATAAATATTCGAATAAGGAATCGAATCTTGTCTCCGATATCAATATGTAACCGAATCTCAAATCAAATCTTAATAGTAGGTATTGGCTTAGATGCTAAAAGTGACATTAAACACCAATAAATAAATACTCTCTTTAGCACAGTCGCTGAAACAGTTAGTCCTATTGACAAAGGTTTTAGTCTTGAAGGCTTAGCTTATTACTGTTTATCACAACGGCTGCTTCAGGAGGTGAGCCACATAGATTAGCAAAACTTCCACCTCCTTACCATCAATCAATATCGTGCCCAAGAAAGAGTGATATATCCTGAGATGAAACAGTGCCGGGGTGGGGGTGGGGGGTCTGGCAGGGAGGGGCGGTTAATGTTTGAGCATATATAATTGCTATACTAAAATGTGCACTGCTGCATCTGTTCTTCATTATACCCAGTGTCCCATTCGTATTTGTATTTATAGTACGTTGCAGCAGCATCAACACCACAATTGATGTTGCAAGAAAATGTTAGGTCATCTCGGAATCTCTCCCGACCCGACATCAAACCCGTGATCAAGGAGGCCAGCACACGAATCAAATCAGTCACCTCATCCCTCTTTTACTCCAGTCTGCTTGTAGGGGTACGAAACGAGTCAGTGCGAAGCGACCGAGTACGAAATGGCAAAGGAACGAAACGGCCCCATACCCTCTTAGTCGGTCAAGTCCATTATTGATGTTGCCCGAGAATGTTCGGTCATCTCGAAATCTCTCCCAACCGGAGATCAAACTCGTGACATCCGGCATGAGAAACCAACACACGAGTCCACTCGGTTACCACATCACTCTCTTACTCCACTCTGTTCGTAGGGTTACGAAACGACTCAGTGCGAAGCGACGAAGTGGTAAAGGAACGAAACGATCCAACACCCTATTATTATTGAATTAACTTATCGGAGCACATTGCCTTTATGCTTTTGTATCTGAAGCACAGGAAACATTCAAGTGGGGACAACACGTAGTCATACTGTTAAGTTCACAGTCTTTTCGAAAGTTTATTCGAGGATCGGTACAGTTCAAGGCACCCGCGTAGAGTTTTAACATAGACGACAAACATTTTTAGAAGTCTGAAATCTGAAAGGAAATGTTAGTTACCTCTTTCTCAATGCACCAAATATTTCACAGTTCAGTATTTTAATTATTGTTTGTCTGCAAACAAAATCATCGAGACCCATATCATGTTACCCGCATTGGATCGAGCACGTACCAGGGGGGTCACATAAAAGACACATATCATGCTACCTCTCATTGGATCGAGCACGTTCCAGGGGGTCACATACAAGACACATATCATGTTACCTCTCATTGGATCGAGCACGTTCCAGGGGGTCACACACAAGACCCAAATCATGTTACCCCTCATTGGATCAAGCCCGTTCCAAGGGGTCACATACAAGACACATATCATGTTACCTCTCATTGGATCGAGCACGTTACAGGGGGTCACATACAAGACCCAAATCGTGTTACCCCTCATTGGATCGAGCACGTTCCAAGGGGTCACATACAAGACCCATATCATGTTACCCCTCATTGGATCGAGCACGTACCGGGGGGGGGGGGGGGGGGGGGTCACATACAAGACACATATCATGCAACGTCTCATTGGATCGAACACGTTCCGGGGGTCACATAAAATATCCATATGTTACCCCTCATTGGATCAAGCACGTTCCAGGGGGTCGCATACAAGACCCATATGATGTTACCTCTCATTGGATCGAGCACGCTCCAAGGGGTCACATACAAGACCCATATCATGTTACCCCTCACTGGATCGAGCACGTTCCAAGGGTTCACATACAAGACCCATATCATGTTACCCCTCATTGGATCGAGCACGTTCCAGGGGATCACATGATATGTTTTTGTCTATGTTATTGGAAAACTAATTTTTTCGCAACAGTTCTGTTTATAAATTGCGGGGTTGGATGCGGTTGATTCGCTAAGTAATGCATTAAGCCATTACAGATAAAACTAGAAGTCCTGTCACGAACTGTTCGCTTATCTAGGCTTAACTGCGCGTAGGACTTGCGCGCAGTTGCCACATCGAATGGCATCCAAAGCACGGCAGGTTCTCTTGGTTACTCATAGCAGACAGAGGCAATATTCTGCCAATGGACCTCCGGGTTACCCGGAGGTCCATTGGCTGAAACATTGCTTGTGCACAGGCCATATGTCCATAATTTGATAGTCTTAATATGCTCATAACGCGTAGATTAACGCACAGATGATATCTACGTGTTATTTGTGCGCATTTCATGACAGGACTTCTAGTTTTAACTGTACAGTTGAGAATGATAAGATAACTCTATCATCACCATTATGTTTATGCAGGCCTGGCCTTTTGAAAAATCCAGGGGAGCCGCTACAACCCCCTTAAATCTGTTTCAGGGGAGCTATTCCACACTTATATTAGTTATACATGGTTTTTAATAAAGGAATTGAAAGTTTGAGGAGAGCCATTACAGTTTAAGGAGGGCAATTATGGCCCTCCCCATTATGATTTGAGGGGAGCCAAGGAGAGCCGGAACAATAGCTCTCTTCAAACGGCCAGGCCTGTGTTTGTGTACAACGTGTATCTGAGTTTCGCTCTTGTTCCTGAGGCTACACGTTGACGCATTTTCGACCCGTCGAGATATGACCTTAGAAACAAGAGTTCGACTCGAAAACAACATTTTGTACATGACCATACTGGCAATCATACAATAACATAATTTTCGAGGGCGTTTCAATCCATTTTCGCGCCTGCATAAGGGATTAGAAGCCCGAAAAGCTATAACAGGCCCGATACGAAGTCCGATGACCACTAATAGCAGTAGGGCTGCTGTTCATTCTTTATGCAGGTCCCATACGACCGAACAAGTCATGGTTTTATTATGATTATTAAGACCCACTCACAACTGTCGGCGAAAGCCGAGAGGGAAGTGAACAAACAACGGTCAAAAGCATTTCTCGTTTTGTTTCATAGCTCTGAATATTTCGTTCAGTTAAAAGTCCGAGAACTATTACGATGTTAGAGAAATATTTTTCAAAACATTACCCAAATCAGATTTCTGACCACATTATGCAGCTTTTATATTTCGAGGACACCGTTTAGTGCCTCGAATGTCGGAAAATCAAAATATGCATGAAGCATAAAGACCAGGGTGCAGGGCGATAACGGCAAACAATAGCCATAAGCGACCTCCGCCCTGCTTTACATTTTTAAGACAGGTCTGCCATATTGTGTTGAAGCAAATTCTTTACAATGTGCTAGTAGAGCCTTGTAAGTTAGCATTTATCAGAACGAACACTATTACCCAGAGCTTTGTCGGAGCAGCTAGTGTTATATTCCCACAGGAACTGGAGCTTTGCTGTAGCAACTTTTCCTGTGCAAAACATCGGATCCTCCAAGCTTGATCAGCCAAGCGGTATACGCACTGCGTTATGCTATGGTATGTATAGTTTTATAATTGTGTACACACAGGGATTTGGGTACACAGTATGGGTATGTAATGGAATATTGAAGGGGAAGGTGAGTTTTCTGGAGAGTTTTCGCCGCGAAACGGTTGACGTTGCTAGTGCCGTCGTGACGTCATGATGTGCACGAGACGTCATATAAACGTTGACCGCGGTTGTTGTTCACTGTACGTTCCGGCATTACGTTATTCGGGTAAGGGTTTGTCCGGCTTCTTGTACTGGACTGGTATGGTAGTAGAGGTATACTCTCCTGTAGCTCCACTGGTAGCAATTGGTACTACTAATCGACCTAATGTTATTAGTTACACGGAGTTTTAGCATGGTGTACGGGGAAGCCTCAGGAAATACGAATCTCAGAAGAGTAGTACAATCTCGAACACCCTGCTGAAACACTGTGTGACGAATTTATTTTCTCCCCCACTGCATGTGTAACATACGTCTGTCCAGGGTGAGATAGCAGGTAGAGACAGATGTATCCCACCCCACCCACGTGACGTTATACCTTTACAACGTTATTATGACGTTATGCATATCGTATCAGTTTCCTGCTACCAGCTAATTCATATTGACGTCATCAGAATGCCGTGTGATCAAAGTTTGATGCCCTAAAACTCTTTAAACCCCAATATGCCACCGTTCCTAATTGATTTCGTGGTATATACCTTCGGTATACACATACCGTTTGCATGCTGTTTCCGATGGTGTCATTAGTTTTTCAAAACAACGAATACCAAATGGGTTGATTATATCAGCACGTGACTGCCGATTACCCCTGGCTAACGTAACCGCTGTATGGTGGGTGGAGAAAAATAATCCCTGATGGGTACGGGTGTGAGATGGGAAAATCCCACCCTCGGGACAAGATATTTGGTCCAGACACTCGGCAAGCCTCGTGTCTGGCGCAAATATCTTGCCCTCGGGTGAGATTTTCCCATACCACATCCGTACCCATCAGGGATTATAATAACCCTTCCCCTTTAGTGTGTCGTGTTTTGTTTTACTAAATGGCATTCTAATGACGAAAACGTTGATAAAAAAATGAGAAACTAAAAGAAACACGTTTCTTTTTTATTCAACAAGAACGCTAAAACTCCGGAAAGGAATAGTTGAAACCTAAAACAACTTAAAAATGTCAACCGGTAAACTTTTTATTAATATCTCTTCCTCGGAATGACAAGCAAAGCGTTGAAGAGATATTTTGACAAGCAAGCGAAATAATTTGCTTTGATTTGGAGTTATTTCCCTTCGATTGAACTCAAACTTTTGGGAGATTTCAGTTCACGGACATTGGGAAATGACGCGTGGTTATTATTGTGGGATGTTGATTATTAGTGTTGTATTCGATAGGGTGGTGTATTGTGCGTCCTGGAGACTAGGAGCACTTGTACAGATGTTTCAATAAGTTTCACGGAAGAGAAGAAGGGGAAGAGTTATTATAAGGAGATTGCATGTTTTTCAAGCCAGCAACGATCTGTAGTGTAGAGCAGAAACAGCACAACAGAATCACTCTTTTCGACAGTAAAATCAGACGTTGAGGGTATGTACACGTGTTTTATTGCAAGTATTAGGAATTTTCGCATGGAACAATATTGTTGTCATTTTATTTGTGAGTCAGAATGTTTATTATTACTGACGAAAATGTTTGAGGCGATGGGTGAAAGGGAAATCGGCGAAGTGTACATTAGAATGTCTGTACACCCCGTTTAGATGTCACGTGATATTCTCATACACCTCGTTGAACTTCGCACACCCCAATCGAGTTAGATGTACCCCACTGGATGCATTGGTTACTAACCAATCAGGAATTAAAAAGGGTAATAAAACACATTATCCTATGCTCGATCGCGTGACTCCACATACTGCTCGAATGACTCTAATCTGATCGGGCAAATGAGCTATCGAGCGGTATGTGGAGTCACTCGATCAAGCAATTGCTCGATAGCTCAATTGCTCGATCAGATTAGAATCATTCGAGAAATGACTTTTCAGTAATTTGCTCGATGACTCATTAGAGGAATTTGAAATAGGTATGTCTCAGGGTGGCCTAAAAAGCTGTGCCAAACAGGTAATAGTCTCCTCAGATAAATATCCTATAAAAGGTATCCTAGAAAGGTATCCTCAAATAATACAACATCAGGCCATAGGTATCCTCAAATACTGAAATGAGGCCAAGAGTCGTGTGTGCGAGTCACTCGAACAGGCAATTGCGCGATGGGATTCCAGTCGTTCGAGCAATATGTCGAGTCACTCGATCAGGCAATTGCTCTAAAGCTCATTTTGCTCAATGGGCCTCGAGTCATTCGAGCAGTGACTTTTCAGTAACTGCTCGATAGCTTATACGGGGAATTTGGGATAGGTATGTCCTGGGGTGGCATAGAAAGCTAGGTCAAACAAGTAATAGTATCCTTAGATAAGTATTCAAAAAAGTATCCCAGAAAGGTATCCTCAAATAATACAACACCAGGCCATAGATATCCTCAAATACTTAAATGAGTCTAAGAGTCGTATGGGCGAGTCACTCGAACGAGCAAGTTCTCTATAGCACATTTGCTCGATGGGATTCGAGTCGTTCGAGCAATACGTCGAGTCACTCGATCGAGCAATTGCTCTAAAGCTCATTTTGCTCGATGGGCTTCAGGTTGTTCGAGCAGTGACTTTGCCGTAACTGCTCGATAGCTCATAAGGGGAATTTGGGATATGTTCTGAGGTGGTCTAGAAGGCTGGGGCAGACAAGTAATAGTATCCTTAGATTAGTATCCTATAAAAAGTATCCTCAAATAATACAATACCTGGCCATAGGTATCCTCTAATACCGAAATGAGTCGAAGAGCAGTATGTGCGAGTCACTCGAATGAGCAATTGCTCTATAGCTCATTTGCTCATTAGGATTCGAGTCGTTCGAGCAATATGTCGAGTCACTCGATCGAGCAATTGCTCTAAAGCTCATTTGCTCGATGGGCTTCGAGTCGTTCGAGCAATGACTTCAGTAACTGCTCGATAGCTTATTGGCTTTGGGAATGAAAAGAGGCTTCTGTTATACACAAGGGAGATAACTCTGCATACAGATTATGGGAAATCAGGTAATCTGATTGGTTTGTTACCTGCAGTAAAGTGAACTATTAGATTACCTCGAAAACAAGAACAAGAGTACTCGGAATAGGGTCAGAACTAACAAGAACAGAACAAAAAAGCCAAAGCCGATAAAATGGGGAATCCTTATCAAATAAAGTAGTTTTTGGTGATTTGGAGAGATTATCGGGTTTATTTTGGTAATTCTACGAATCGGGAAATTACTCTTGCACAAAAGAACATACTCTCCGAACGTAGCCCTGCCCCACTGTACGCCTTTGGTTAACATAGCAACCACCTGCTACCGCAAACACCAAGATGGCAGCCTCCAATATCCAAAATGGCCGACGGAAACACTATCACCCTAACAACACGCGCTGCGCGTGCGCACTAATACCACGTATCACCCTGGGGATGAGATCACAAGATAGCCATCACCCGGGTTACCATGAGAACACAACATGGCACCACAGGGCGGCGTGACATGACGTCACGTATGAGATCCGTCATGAGATCCGGCTGAATAGGGCCGACCTATCCTTCTATTACTGCCGTCGATTAATTTTCCAAGATGACAATGCAAGAGCACTCAGGGCCTTGTCAATACAGAGTACCACCAGGAGCAGAACATCACTATACTGCCTTGGCAAGCACTAAGTCCAGACCTTTAACTAATCGAGCACGTCTGGGATATGCTTGGCAGGCGCCTACGACAACGCCAAAAGCCTCCTACCAATGTTCAGGAACTGGCCGCTGCACTGCAGGAAGAATTGAATAACATCAGTTAAGCTGATATTGGTCGTTTGACGAGGAGTTTGACACGTCGGATCCGCGCTTGTCTCGCGAACCGAGGAGGATTTACAATGAATTCAGGTCCTGGACTGAATGTGGCAAATTCTCTGACTGACCATCCATGTCGTCTACAGCTCAGTGCGTGGAATGTGCGCTTGTCACACACCCAACTGTCGCTGAAATCATTCACCAGATTTCACAGTGCAATTCCTCAGCTGTCCTTTTGATGAACATATAAATATATTTCTTCATATATCTCACTTTTATCAAATATCCCCTACATTCATCTGACAACACACGATTTGAATGCAGCTTTCAAATATACACGACAAATGAATGACGTATAAAATAGACCCATATCGGCTATTTAAGGGCGTTTTTAGCCTCGAGCCATATTTGACAGGATGTAAGTCGGTGCTCAATCGAACATCTTTCACCCGTCTGCAAAAGAGAAAGGCCGGCATAGTCAGCCGCCAAACCCAGTTCAAAACCGTACTTGCGTACATTGTGATACTGGGATGGTGGAAGATGAATTTCACTTTATAATAGAGTGTTCGAAATATAAGCTATTGCGTGAAGAACTTTGGGAAGTTATTGTAAATACTAATCGTTTATTTGGTGACGTGGACGATACTTGCAAATTTCTTTATATTATGCAGAATAAAAATCCTGCCATTTGCAATAAAATCTGTGGTGCTGTGCACAAATTCTTCACTGCGCGCGAGAGGGATTGAAAGATTGGCGAATTGTCATTGTTGTGTTGTGTATATTATTAATTACTTATTGTTGTACATTGTAAATTATTATTATGAATCTACCTTATCGTGTATTATTATGCATTCTGCCCATTATGGTGTACAGTTAAAATTAGAGGTCCTGTCACGAATAGTGCACTTATCTAGGCTTAATTGCGCGTTGGAATTGCGCGCAATTACAACATCGAATGGCATCCAAAGCACGACAGGTTCTCCTGGTTATCCATAGCAAACACATGCAATGTTTCTGCCAATGGACCTCCGGGTTACCCGGAGGTCCATTGGCTGAAACATTTCTTGTGCACATGCCATATGTACGGAATTTGATAGCTTTAGTTGGGCCATAACGCGTACATTAACGCGCATATCAACGTGCTATTTGTGCGCATTTCATGACAGGACTTCTAGTTTTAACTGTATTTTACAATAAATCTAATCGAAATCTAAATCTAGATCCATGAATGTTGTTACAGTTGTCACATATTGAACTTATCTTGAACTTATCTTTTCAGGTAAAAGTACGGTAGTCCATCTTTGTTCTGGCTGAAAGTGTACATGCAATGATTGTTCACCCACAAATCCACGGTTCACTCCTGTTCCATTCCGTTGCGTCTTCAAAACTTACAGATATTCTTCGTCAGGTTGTTTGGGTATCTATTATATTTCTTTTGAACCGAACTTGTTTCTCGGGCCAAAACCGTAGACGCTTTTGCTACAGAGACCCGCGATTCTATATCCGCGCCACTCAACACTGAAAAGGTCAGGTGTTCTTTTATAAAGTGGTATCCAGTCGCTGCAGCTTGGGCCCTTACCTGACCATATATCGCCTCTAATCTACCGCTCCGACAGCTGTTACATATTCTGTTTTCTTATTGGACGTACGGTATCAACCGATTTTCGCCAAATAATCTGCTTTGTGTGGTGGCACAAATAGGTTCATGAAGATTTCCACCAAAATTTGGAACCGGAGCCTCCCAAAGTGCCGAGTGCTCAAAATCTCATTTATCAAACGATTTTCGTCAAATAAATTTCATTGTGCTGTGGCAAAAATAGATTCATGAAGATTGCCACCAAAATTGGGCACCGGACCCTACAACAACTGGGCGCCAGGGATGTCCAAATGTGCCGAGTTGCTCACAATCGCCTTTATCAACCGAATTTTGTCATATAAACGGCATTGTGGGTGGCATAAAGAGATTCATGAAGATTGCCACAAATTTGGGCACCAGACCCTCCCAAATGTGGGCACCAGAGGTGCCCAAAAGTGCAGAGTTGCTCGAAATCGCATATATGCACCGATTTTCGCCAAATAATCTACATTGTGGGGTGGCACAAATAGAGTCATGAATATTGCCACAGCAATTAGGCACCGGACCACCCCAAAATTGAGCACCAGGGTTGAGCAAACGTGCCGAGTTGCTCGAAGTCGCCTTTATCAACCGGTTTTCACCAAATAGACAGCACTGTTGGGTAGCACAAATAGACTCACGAAGATTGCCGCTACAATTGGGCACCGGCCCCTCAGAACATTGGGTCCTCGAGGTGCCTAAAAGTTCCGAGTTGCTCCAAATAGCATTTATCAACCAATTTTCGCAAAATAATCTACATTGCAGGATGACACAAATATATGCATGAAGATTGCCACCACAATTGATGACCACGATAACACAAAAATGGAGAATCTGTCTCCCAAAAGGTTTTTTTAGGAATATCACTGCCGTACCCTCTCCCCACGTGTTGTAAGTCACGCCATATTAAGCCTCGGGTTTGGCAGTTCATCCCCTGAGTTCCAATGTGTTCCATGCGCCAGTAGGTGCATAGAACACATTGAAACTCAGGGGACGAGTTATCCACGTGATCCCATGTGCGTCCCAATTGATCTTGCTTTTTGTTTACGACGCATTGACCACCTTTTACTGTTGCTGCACTGGCGCATCGGCATTTCCCGTATCTTCGAACGAGCTTGTGCATGTGTGTTTCGACGGCTCGTTGAGTCAACTGAAAAATTCCCATTGTGTTGTAGCTGTGTGTCGAATGGGTCAAGCATGACACAGAACGGGCGTGGGCGGTTCGCTGAGTCAATGTTTTATTACAGTGCATCGGAAATTGCCAAGTGCGAATGCCATATGAAAAGACTAGTAGCCTACTACCCCGCCATTGTAAAAGTAATGTCATTGTTCCCAAGGTCAGACGTGTATGGGGTATTTTATTGCAGGCATCGGCAATGTCCTTGCACAAATACCACATCTGAAATGTTAGTATCCATCAATCCCGCAAAAAAGTTCCATTTCGACAATGCTAACACGAGTAGATGTGCGTGTGGACTAGCTAGTTAGTATCGATATTCTTATTTAAAGATTTCCCGCCTGCGGTAACGGCGCCGTGTCCGTGGGCATACCACGTAATCCCGATGGCCCACGTGGGGATGCGATTTCGGTGTGTACTAAGGCGTACTGCACGTCGACGGCGCACTTGTCTTCAATACTCATCCTGCTTGTACGGCGTTAGTAGGTTGGGGAGTCTCTCCGGGTACCTCGGGTTCCTCCACCGGTAAAACTGTCCAACACGAGGTGACCTTGGATGTCGAAAGTGTCGTTAAACCCCAATGAATAAAGAAATAAATTATTAAAAGATTATTTATTAGCCTTGAAATTCCTTTAATACTCAACGCTGAATAAAATATTACTTTTGTTGTTTATCAAGCGTAACAATTTTTGGAAAAACAAAAAGTAACCGTCAAGATTCTAAATGTTTTCTACTTTCATTGGAACCCTGTCAATAAACTAAGAAATGAAAAGTAATAACGTGCACCCTAATAAAAGTACTATAGGTCTTGCGGTTAATTGAATGCGCTCCCAAAAGATATCCAATGCACTAGTCATGCGGCTCAGCGTTCCCACTTGAATTGAAAGAGATCCCAGGTTTAACTCTCTATCAGCGAAAACATTATCGCTCGGTGACTCATTCTATTTCACAGACGACACTTCTAGCACCCTTTCACCAACCCAAAGACACAGATTTTACCAACTCAAGACCTTTTCAGCATGGCCACATATATTGAACACATCGTCGTAGGAAAATATACCGTTTGTAAAATCCTTAATTTAACCCTTTACCCAACGTAACGGCAAAAATAAACCAGCGCTATTCTCAAAAATCGCCAATTAATTTTCATTATTTTTTTCATTTTTTGTCTCATAAACATAGATTATGACCTCGTGTTGGAAGGAGCTCGTCCAGCTCGTTCCAATGAGCGGTCTAAACCTATGTATTTGAGACAAAAAATGAAAAAAATGGTTTTTCAAGAATTTTGCGAGGAATTGTCGTCTACTTTTCATGTTAGGTAAAGGGTTAATGTATTTTAATCGGTTTGTGTCCCTTGTGTTGAAGGTACTACCAGGGTGGGGGATACTTATAGCACTCTCCTTATGCTGTGAGGATCGTAACAAACAAAGAAGAAAACACTAAACATGGATCCTGGGTTGATTATAAATCAAACCACAAACCACGAACAGATTCTGCATTCCAAATTTGGTGTTTCTACCCACCAAGTAACGTATTTTTTCTGTTAATGTAGCGAAATGTAGCCTACGAGAGGGTTAGCAAGCCCTATGACCCCTATAAAGACAACCCTCTCATGGAATTTTAAAAAAGGGGGGGGGGGGGGTGGAGAAATAGATACTGACTCACTAAATTGGATAACAGGATACTCTAAACGCAGTTGAGAATTAATGAACAGCTGACAATCGCCGGGCGATAAGAGGGTTCGAGAAACAACATTCTGTGTACTCAAGTGTGGCAGAGGCAACACCATGCGGTCTCAAGTATGGTACCTCTATAAACAGGGTTGTTGAAGTAGTCTTTCATGTGTGAGACATCTGCAAGCCTATTACCAGATCATTGATCTCTTGAACATTACAGAGAATTTGACTTGGACCAGCTTGTAGATCGACACACTTGAAAGACATTCGATACCAGAGAAGCAGGTGGAGGTCAAACCTTCACCGGCTTTCACTCATTAACTGCCAGAGATCAAGAGAGGTTAATTACACTGTCAGTTGGCATGGCAGACCCACCCCGAGTTTTGGCCGATTCAGCATGACGGGAAGGGGGTTGAAGTGAAACTTGTCACGAACTGTTTACTATCTCAAGTCACGGAGTTCTTAATCATGCAGTCAGCAGTCGCAGTCTGAGCTACCAACTGACAAAGAGAGAGAAGAAAACGCTCAGAAAACATGGCGCTGGTGAAAAAAGCGCACTAAAAACTTTGATAAATAGTTAAATCGCGTCGCTGTTAGGTTATGTTTTGTTGTAACTTCAACTGAAGTGTAAGAACCAGATGCGAGGTGCAGGCAAATGACTGACCCTTCTCTGACGAAACACGATTCGAATTTTGTAATGAGCTCTTCTACACCTTTTCCCTTTATTTCATCTTGACTGCAGGAATTACCCCAAAGGTATTTTATCAGTTACCCTTTTTCAGTACAAATTAATAGCATCATCGACACAATGGAAAAGAGGATAGATTCTTTATTGTATGTTGATGATTTGTTAACTGCTGTAGCAGTAATAATATGCATACAATCGAGCGCAAACTGCAGCTGTGTTTAAACAAAATCCAGAAATAAGCTACAAAAAAAAAAAAAAACGCTTTCAAGTGCTCTAAGACCAAAACTAATTGTGTTCATTTCTGTAAGCTCCGGAAACGCCATCTTGATTCGGAGTTGAAGATGGATGGACGTACAATCAAAGATGTAAAAGAAGTGAAATCGATAGGTTTGTTGTTTCACTTCTCATAACAAAACAACTAAATGTGAAATTTAAAAAAGAACTGAACCTTCTGAAGGTAGTTGGTAATACTGATTGTGTTGCTGATCAAAACACATTACTCCATCTGTATAGATCACTTGTTAGATCTAAAATATATTACGGTTCTGCGAGAGTGTCGTACCTCAAACTACTTGATGCAATTCACAAGGGTGGTATTAGAATTAGCTTGAGTGCATTTAGAACCTCAGAAATTGATTCAATTCTTGTTGAAAAGGAGGAGCCTTCTTTTGAGAAGCGCAAAATTCAACTTTCACTCACTTTCTAATTCATAAAACTGTGCTTATAACTGTATGTAATACTCTCAGATCTGCCCAATATGCTATAGTGTTTTGCTGGTACCAGGACATGTAGGTATCACCGGTAATACCAGAGCAGACAGTGCAGCAAAACAGGCTTTAACCAAGCCTCTCACTGACTTAACCCTTTACCTAACATGAAAAGCAGACGACACTTGCAAAAAATAGTTTTGAGTAACTACTTTTTTTCATCTTTTGTCTCAAAAACATAGGTTATGACCCCTCGTTGGAACGAGCTCGTCGAGCTCGTTCCAACGAGGGGTCATAACCTATGTTTTTGAAACACAAAATGAAAAAATAATGAAAATTAATTGGCGATTTTTGAGAATAGCGCTGGCCGGTTTTGGCCGTTACGTTGGGTAAAGGGTTAAACATTCTCGTCAGTGATTTCAAACCACATATCAATAATTACATCAAATCTGTGTGGTCGGCGTTTTGGGGTGGAGCGATAAATAACAAGCTCCATCGCTTCCGAACAAATATTTTGGATCATTATTCGGCTAGTAACATGTGTAGAAAAAAACATGTAGTTTTGACATGATGTCATATTGTTCGTTCACACAAGACTTACACGTTCCTTTTTGTTAGATGGTAATATGCGACCAGAATGTGTTTCCTGCCAGCAGGTGTTGCCAGTGGAGCATATTCTTTTACATTACACTGATATTAATAATGTCAGGGGGCAGTCTTTCACAGCTGGATTTATTTTATCATACGAGCCCGCACAAGATTTTCTCATATCGGAACGAAATCAACCTTCTTAGAAAATTGTTTTTATTCTGTTTTATTTCACAATCAACATGTATTTTGTCTGTATTAACTCCGCAACTGTCGTATATCCGACCCCCTGATACAGATGTTTGTATCAGGGGGTCGGATACAAGCACGTTCATTTCGCGTGAGTTCCATTTCTTTTTCTTTTTGTTCATCCGACCGAATAAATAGTTCGTTATATATTCGTCTATATTCTTGACTTATCCCCATTTATTGTAAGATAAAATGATTATTACCATTATGTGGATGTACAAAATATGTATCCGAGTCTCGCCACGGGTTCTAAGGGTAGATCACGACTCGTCTTTGACTCGTCGTGATCTGCCCTTAAAACCCGGAGCTCTACTCGGATACATATTTTGTACATCCACATAATGGTAATAATCTCTATGCACTGGAGTCTTCAAGGTTGATTTATAAGATATCCATTTTACTTATTTCGTCACTCATTATTGCTATTCTTCATACCATGCTGTCTTTCTTATTTTTATTGTCATTATTTCATGTTTTTATTCAATCTTTTTATTTCATTATTGACATGTTTTCTTTTTACCGTTTTCTCGTCACGATATAGCTTTAGCTGCTGATGTGGCGTTAAGCAGTAATAATTAAATAAATAAATACGTCGGATTGGAGTTTCCTGGCCAATCTATTTTCCACAGTGTTCGACTTTGCGCAATTCATATCTCTCCATACCAGGCCAGAAAAAGACGTCGCTTTGCCAGCTACGGAGTGTTATTTCCGACCAACATCGTCATGCATTCATCCAATGCTAGTTGATGGAACCGCAACACAGGGTATTGTATATTATTCATTCAAAAAAATAGTTCAAATAAAGAACACAAGATTCCAGTGTTAAACTCTCGAATATTTCTCGCGTACCGAAAATCAAATGAAAAACATTAGGAAGAGGACCGACATTCATTTCGTCACCTCGGAGGGGCAGGCTAGAAAATACGTTTCAAACCGAATTACAATCATTGTATCATCTTTGATAACAACCTAGTGGCCATGTTCATAAAAAAGACGCGCGTGACATTTTACAAACCACCTTATGTGGGAACGTGCATTTTAGACATCAGCAAACAGTTAATATATTGATTTCATTACGAATACATCAAGAGGAAATATGAATCAAAAGTGAAACTTTTGTTTGCCAACATGAGTGGTTTAGCTTACGAGGTAGAGGCAGAAGATTTTTACCGTGACATATTTCCCAACTTCAGTGCGTGATTCAACATGAGCAACCATCCCAGTGATCACGTATCTAACGTTCTGTCGGTTGTGAATAAAAAGGTGGTGGGGGAATTCAAAGATGAGACGGGCGGAAGGCAGATCACAGGATTTGTGGGTTAGATGTCGAAACTGGGTGCTTATCTATTTGGTGGGAAGGAGATGAAGAGATGAAAAAACATCAAAAGAAACATCGTCGATAACAACGTCACGTTCAAAGAGTATAAAAAGTGTCTGTTCGAAAGTGAGTTGTTTCACAAATCGATGAACACAATTCAAGGCAACAAGTAGGATGTTCATATGGAGATAATCAATAAAATTTCCTTTTTTGGCCGGCGATGACAAGAGAATTGTACAATCAGATGGAACAAAAATGCAAGCTGGTTGTCATCCTTCCATAAAGCACATGAGTCCTCAAAATCAAGATGGATTAGACGAGTACATGACACTGTAAATTGATAAGGACATAGAAAGTCTAGACGATAAATAGTAAAGAAAAATGATAAAAAATAATCGAGGAAATAAATTTACAGGTCGTTTTTACAAAACAAAAAAAATAAATTATTTCAATGTTCCTTTGGGATTTATGCGTACAGAGAAGCGTGAAAAGGAACCTGGAAATTATTTGGATCACATGAAATTTAAGAGACAATGTGTCGAAATGAACAAAATGTAGAAGGAAATAATATAAGAAATGATTATGACATTTTAATTGATAGATGTGGAAGAGACAGATGGTAAAAAAATATTTCTGGAGAATTAAAACACAATCAACACATAAAAAAATCAAAATTTAAAAATGGAAAATATGAACATATTAGTAGAAGGTGATATTTTACCCCACCATCGATCTGTTGGATGTGGACAAAGCATTGAGATAAAACGTTTCCAGGGTATTTTGGAGAGATGTATTGCCTCGCCTTGAAAACCAGGAAATGGCAACAAATGTGTAATCTTGAATCAAGACGATTTCTCGGGCGATGGTACTCATAGGTTGCATGGTTTATGAATGCCATAAAAAATATTATTTTGACTGTTATGGAATCACACCACCTGAAGAATTCTTAGACTATTTTAACCCTTTACCTAACATGAAAAGCAGACGACACTTGCAAAAAAAATTCTTGAATAACTAATTTTTTTCATTTTTTGTCTCAAAAACATAGGTTATGACCCCTCGTTGGAACGAGCTCGATGAGCTCGTTCCAACGAGGGGTAATAACCTATGTTTTCGAGACAAAAAATAAAAATATTTTGAAAATTAATTGTTGATTTTTGAGAATAGCGCTGGCCGGTTTTGGCCGTTACGTTGGGTAAAGAGTTAAATCGTTAGTTTATTACAATGCTGAACATGTGCAGCCTCGTGATTAAGTGTTTTGCAGACACTTGTTCCTCTACGTTCTTAGGAGATGGCCTTCATTTTCAAGACATCCTCAATGATTTACATATTCTTATCACATATATATATATATATATATAAGGTCAATAAAAAATTAATAATAAAAACATTGGACGAAAAAATAAAAAATGACAGTCCCAAAATTTGTAAGACCTGAAAAAGTTGTGAAACCAAGAAAGATCACGACTGAAGTCAATGACAGAATCCCCGTTACATACTTCAATGTTCATTTTGTGGGAGATACGAACCTTGACAGGAACCACTGAACATCAATGATCACACGCTTTATAATGATCCCGAGCTAGTAAATGTCAATGACAACGCAACTCGAAAACAGTCCGATCAGAGAGTTGCATACTTCGAGAGGTGCATGAGAGATAATTACATAAATAAAACATGGCCGATGATCAAAATGATTGGTGAATCTAGCAGATCTCATGCATTCGAGCAATGCAATCATTAACAATTATGCCTATGATTTGTGCAGACATTTCGGAGAATCCAACTTTCCGAAACTCATGAATTCTGATCTGAATGCAAATTCTCACACATTATTGAATCTAGGAGAACCTGATAATTCCAGAGATGCCACCGCCAAACAATATGTTGACCTCATGGAACGAAAGATCTTTGACGCTTTGAACGATGAGAAAAATGAGATATCAGTAAGACCATCAATCTGTCACACACAAATCAGTGATGATGATTCTGAATCAACTACTACTTGGATTCTACCCGGGCAAACAAGTGGAGGCATTCGCGGCATCGTAGATTCAAACTGCGAAAAGTCAATCTTCGAGGCAAATTTACTTTTCAAATGGGATTGATTTTCATACAAACAGATGAGACCGACCGCTGGTCCGGAGGGAGTGGAAACTATTGTCTAGCAAGCCAATCTTGTTCGCCCACAAGCCATTTTTGCACATAACTCCATATTTTATTTTTTGCTAAGCGTAGAAAGAAGGGACATTTCCCAGCTTCCTGCTTAACTTGGCAATACCTTTTTTTCACATTTCGATTGTGGTTTTATCTTAATGCCAATAAATTGAAAAAAATAAATACATTTATTTCGGAATTTTGTTTTGTGTAAAACTTATTCGTAGGCAAGTAACACGTCTATGAACAGGCAAGTTGCTGGGTATTCAGTTTTAACCCTTTCACCCAACGTAACGGCCAAAACTGTCCAGAGCTATTCACAAAAATCGCCAATTAATTTTCATTCTTTTTCCTTTTTTTGTCTCAAAAACATAGGTTATGACCCCTCTTTGGAACGAGCTCGTTCCAATGAGGGGTCGTAACCTATGTTTTTGAGACAAACAATGAAAAAAATTAGTTCTTCAAGAATTTTCTTTGCAAGTGTCGCTTGCTTTTTATGTTAGATAAAGGGTTAATTCGCTAATGGGACAGACCAGAAGTCAGCTAGAGAAACTCAAACCTACCTCAAAGATCATGTGGATGATCTCTATCTGAAAAAAAAACAGTTGGAAGGAATGACGCAGTCTGGGATTGATATGGTAACATGATAACAACGTATTCGGTTTCGAAGCCAAGCAAGAATAAGATTTGAGGCAATCAGAAGACAATACGTGCATAACACTAACGTTGAGAAAATCAGCTATGTGATGAAAGATGATCCAGACATGGGAGGAAATCGAATCACGAATCTACCCAATCCCACGTTCATGATGGACGCCTGTACTATGATTTGTGTCACGGGGGAAAACGCAATATTTAAGACAGTTATTAACCATGTGGATCAAGGAGAGTGGTGCATTAGGTTTTGGTAAACTGAAATGGTCCCCCAGAAATGGGGCGAATGGATCACTACATGGTCAGCTAGGATATGTCATGCTGATAGGAGGATACATCATTCGAATGAGTTTGACTTCTGATGACTTGGAGAATAGAGCAGTCGTCAACATGGTGGTCAATGGATTAGAACGCTATAGATTTAAAATCAGGAAGATGGAGAATCAATATTTCACTCCATTGTGAGCATATTCGGATGAAGATGATTTATCAAATTGTAAAGTTGTCACTTCTATAATGTCTATGTTGATCGAATGCGATCCCTTCAATGCACAGGAAATACACAAAAAAAACATCACTAAAATAAAATTAATAAAGTTTTACCGAATTTTAAACAGAAGTTCCTAAAACGTTACGATTCAGATTCATTTATACAATATAAAATGATATGAATTGAGAAAAAACACTCATTTCGTATTCTATTTATCATATGACACACACACGCACAAATTATCCACTTAGTATGACTTTTTAACCCATCACCTAACTTGAACTGCAGACGGCACTTGGAAAAGACATCCTCGTATAACTAAACATTATCATTTTTGCTTCCAAAACATAGGTTATGACCCCTCATTGGAACGAGCTCGTCGAGCTCGTTCCAATGAGGGGTCATAACCTATGTTTTGGAAGCAAAAAGCGAAAAGATAAAAAAATGAATGGCGTTTTTCTTGTAGGTAAAAGATTAATACAATATAGCCCACTCTAAATAGGACAGATAACGTAAATTCTCCCTACTGAAATTATGCAGTTGTATTTTGTTTAGCCAATCAAATTGTCCAGTTTTGAAATTGACCAATGAAAGCTCCCAATTCTAATATGCAAATTATGAAAATGTGGCCCAGTTTTATTTTGTTCAGCCAATCAATTTGTCTAGTTTTGAAATGGACCAATGAAATTGACGGAAGGCTTTATTTATCACTGATTAATATGAAAACAAAATATCAAATGTTTTAAAGTGAACAAAACGGACGAGTCATATGATAGATTGATTTATTGATTTAATTTACGACATACATAATACAGAAGAAAATAAAGTCATATGATAAAAAAATTATACTAATAGGATGACGTTTGAATCAAATCGAAATATCAAAATCTGATTTATTGTATATTAATGTCAACGACTCATTAAAAAATGTGAGAATATCTTGATGTTGGATCTGAATGGTGTCTTGAATCTGAACGAAATGGATTTACCTTGACTGAAGGGTCATTTCAGTCAAAATTATTTGGTGCACATGACTTTTCAAAAGTCGTCTGTTCAACATGACAAATCTACGTTTAAGATGCTAAATGGAGAAAAACAGAATCCTCTATGATTTCCATTATAAAGAACATATTCGCTCGCATGAAAGACAAAGAGTATTGTAAAATGACCAAACAAAATCATACAAATTTCATTATTGTGATGAAGAGGTTGGAACAGATAGTCTATACGATGTCGAGCGACAGTAGGAGATTTTCCACACGAGTGAAAGTCAGACTGGACGAACTGGAAGTTGGTAATTTCGTGTTAGATCGTGGTAAAGAATTCCTGTTGGATAGAGCTATCTTTGGTGAAGGTGCTCGATTCAAAGGTATGTAAAAGTCTTCCCATTCATCAAACGGGAAAGGATAGACGCCGACCCAGAAAGAAAAAGAAACACAAGAAATGTCTCTGGAGACAGAATAGCTGTGGTCTCGTGGTTGTCACCTTCAAAAAATTGAAACAAAGGGTTTATAAAGGGTATGACGTTTCAAGGTGAGAATCCATTTATGAAATCGAAAGTGGAAGAATAAATAAACACACTCTTGAAATCAAGAAGAAATTAAAATGATTGATGGACATTTTTTTAAACTTTTTAAACTTTAGAATTATTTAATAATAATAATGTTCTGAAACGTTCTCATTTCTCATTTCTTAACGAAGTTGTTTCTTATTTTTTTATGTTTTAGTAGCTTTTTTAGGGTTTTTTGATGAAAATAATCAAATTTTGTTTTGATTTTTGATTTTTGTTCAGTTATTGAATGATGTATATTTTACTTCTATCCGATTGAAACATCAACACTCTGTTGGATATGACAACAGCAAATACTTCGGTTCACCTTGGTGTATTCCTGTCGAACTTCAACTTCATCATAAAGTCCAAAATGGTCTTCTTGAAACTATCTGTCTGTTTGATGCTGTTGAACACGAACAGGGGGCAGAGTGTTTTGTATTTGGTGGGTGCTATGTTCAGATCACTGATCAATTTGTCCACATGATGATATTTCGATCTGAAGTCTGTGATATCACCGTACATCCTGGAAAAATCGTTCTTCTTGAACGAGGCATTGTAATCTATGGCCGGATATCTCATGAGGTTGAGAAACACCTGCATGTTTTTTAAGTTTCAATCATCGAATAGAGATAGATACCTTCTTGAGATCCGACCTGGTCCATCTGAAATCCCACTCTGATGAATCGAGATTGCTCATTCAAACTGAGTCAACATTGGGACATTTATGACATCACATTGTCTCATTCTGAATCCCACCAGTAAACGAATTGTTGATTCGAATATCTTGAAGAGTTTTATTCTTTCCCCATCGTTTGGTAGCATGTGTTTATGAATTACGATAACGTGCCCAGATGCACTTTTCTGGCATTCATATCAGCATAGCATCATCGTCATTTGTATAAACTAGCGTGAGGTTGTGTTTTAATCTGTAGACGAATTTGTCATAATATTTGGTGAATCACAAAATGTACTTCAAATGCATCCAGAACAAAAACGTTCTTCTAGGCGGAGACACTTGTACAAGCTGTTTAATTATCGTGGATACATCCACGTTGTTGACACTCAGATCTGGAGGTGGATCTATCACACACAGCGGATGGAGTCGTCTAGATTTGGAAAGATCGTATAGATGTATCAAGGTTCCAAACAGCGTGGTTGCCTGGTCGGGATGAAAAACGGTTTTCATCTCTTGTACTGAGAGTTTATACGATATACTGTTGATAAGATGCATGTTTCTGCCATCCTTTTTCATCAAGCATCCTTCTATCTGGAGATAACTTTTACTAGAATGAGGAAAGAGATCTTGCGTTTCGATATTGAGTCTTATCTCTCCCCCATTATTGCGTCTAGTTTCCGCAATGGATAAATATTCATGTACGTCACACCCAAGGATACTTTTGTCTCTCAATATACCTTCCATTATATCTAATATGTTCCACATTTAGGTTTTTTGTTTTTCACTCCCGTTTTGCTTTTCCTTTTATCATTTTCATATATTTTATTTTAATCTTCCATTCATGGTTCTTTTTCAACATTCAACCGCTCTCACCTTCTCTTCGTCTTTGGTGGAATAGATGCCGACGAGTCAACAAACGTGAACATTGGAAAATTCTCGACCTTTGCCCATCCACAATTTCTCGGGTTTTTGCAATGAAGAAGTGACGATGTTTTATAAGCTTTTGCCGCGTTTGTTCCCGATTTATTTTTCAATGCTGCCATCAATTCATTTTCGATGAACACTCTTCTCTTTCGAAATTTGCTCTCTGTGGCCTTGTGCAATTCGTCCGCCAATGCATTAACGAGTTGCTTTTTTATTTCCATTCTGAATCGACGTTTTGTGCTGATTAACTTACTGACTAATTTCTCTCTCAGCGAGGGAATTACTATATTTTTTAAATCTCGCAACATTTACTGGTCGCTCACATCATTTTGGGTTTTCGTACCAGGATGCTTTGCATAACAGGCATTGTTACCAGCAGCCACTTGATGCATTCATTGACAGGTTTGGTCCACGATTTTAGCATCAGATTTTTATTCAATCCCTTGTTTCATTTCATGCCATGTCCTGTGAATCGATGTCCCAGCAGATGCCTTTTGAAGAGAAGGTTATTAATGATTCTGCTGACCGCTCCTTTGCCCACCTTACATGTGCCTCAAAGCACGTGATTATTAATTTTTGTTTATTTCAATGGCCACCAAAGCCCATCGTTATGTGAATGTATGAATGTTTTGTAAGAAACATTAACATCATTAATTTTCTATCTGATACTGAATCACCTAAATACCATTTTTCGTTTCAATGAAACGACATCCATCAATTATTTTAAATTTCATTTTGTTTTTCTGTTTAAAATATTTTTGCACGGAAACTGATCTGAGAAATGTACCACTTTCGTCTCACATTAGAATTCAAATCTTGAAAGACCAATTCTCGCTAACTCGTATTACATGTCGGGACTTCAATGGGCACATCGGGGATAAGGAGGAGGGCATACAGGGAGGTGATAGGAAAATTAACACGAATGGGAGGAAGATGTTGGACCTATCAAAAGAGCTTGGTTTAAAGATCCTGAACAGGGATGCGAAATGTAAGGGTAAATGGACCTGGGAGAGGAACGATAAGAAAACAATAATTGATTATATACTCACTGACATTAGCGTATGGAGGGAGGTTATAGATGTAGAAATAGATGACGAGGGAAAAAATGACTTGGGTAGTGATCACAACCTGATAACAGTTAAGATTATGGGCAAAAAGACGAATAGAGACAGAAATACCTTCAAGGAAGTTTGGGGACTAAAACAAGGAACCGACTGGAAGCAGTTTCGGGAAAAACTAAAACCAAGTCTTGAATGTATACCTAGGGATGCAAATGTCCAGAGTATTTCAGATGGCATAGTAAATAGCCTAACAGAGGCAGGGAGGGATTGTATAGGAAGGGTGAGGGTCCCAACGAGAGAACTTGGATACAGGGTTAACGAGGGACTGAAAAAGGCTATAAAAGAAAGGAAGGTAAAATGCGCTGCTTACAGAAGAAGTAGGAAGCTTAAAGGGGTGGATAACAATGACACGAGACTAATGAAAGGAGAATATGAACTGGCACGGGGAAAGGTGAATGAGATAAAGAATAATAATAGGAAGGAGCGCAATTGCAGTCTTGCCAGAACAATAAAGAAAACGGGTGGTTCGAGCTCAAACGTATTTTGGAACTGGATAAATAAACGGGGGAAAAGTAGTGTGCAGAGTATCAAAGTGGATGGGGAAAGTACAGAAGATAAAGGCCGTATCGCTTCAGAGTTAGTCAAGCACTGGGAAAAGATAAACGATAGGCGATGGGGCAGTGGATCCCCACCAAAAAGAAATACAATGGTGGAGGAGAACCTATCCAATCGTGTATGTAGCGAAATAACGGCAGAAGAAGTACGGAACGTGGTCTCGAAATTAAAAAATGGTAAAGCGGGAGGGACTGATGAAATTCCGAACGAATTCCTCAAAAATGGAGGGGAGGCACTTATTGAAGTCCTGACAAACCTTTTCAACCTGGCTCTGCGAAAGCAAGAGGTCCCCAAAGAGTGGAGGGAAAGTAAGGTGTCGTTCATACACAAAAAGGGGGATAAGGAAGTTCTAGATAACTATAGGGGGATATCAGTTAGTAGTAACATCGGAAAAGTATTCTGTAAGGTCATATACGGTAGACTAGAGGAAGTTATTGAAGAGAAAGGTTTTTTAGGAGAAATTCAAAATGGTTTCAGGAAAGGACGAAGAGTCACTGATCACCTATTTACACTCACCCAACTGATAGAATCAACAAAGGCTGAAAAGAAAAAGGTGTTTCTGGCATTTCTAGATGTGAAAAAAGCGTACGACCGAGTGTGGAGGGAAGGTATGTGGCGAAAGTTCGAGGGCATCGGACTGGGGGGTGACTTTGTGGGAATCATGAAAGCACTGTATACAGATGTGCAAAGCCAACTCAGTCTAGGGAGTATCACTACAAAACGAGTCCCTATGGATATAGGCCTCAAGCAGGGGTGTATCTTTTCACCGATTTTGTTTGCATTGTATGTTAAAGATTTAGGGGACGAACTAATTCAGAGTGCGGAGGGGGTAAATGTTGGAGACATAAAGATACCAGGCTTATTCTTTGCGGACGACATGGTGTTAATGTCTAGAACTGAACAGGGGCTAGAGAAACTGCTGGAAATTGTTGGTAGATATGGGAACACTTGGCGGCTCGAACTAAATGAAAATAAAAGCAAGGTAATACCCGTTGGACGCAAGGTAGATATGACGAAGAGATGGAGAGTGGGGGAGTTCTCAATCCCCGAAGGGGAAAGCAAACAAATCACTGTAGGAGAAACGGGAGAGTGTGAGTATCTAGGGGTAAGCATAAATATAACGGGAAGAGGGGTGTACAGAAATTACTCAGCCAAACTGATTCTGAAGGGGAAAAGAATTCTGAACCAACTAAAACTTTTAGGGAAAAATAGTTTCAATAAGGTCTTTGTGGGGAAAACACTGTGGGAGAGGGTGGGTTTACCAAGTATAACGTATGGCACGGACGTGATTCCATTAAACCAAACCGTTATTAAGAAGTTGGAAAGTACTCAGAATGATGCCGGCAGATGGATAACAGGGTCGAGTAATGCTGCAGCTTTGGAAGCAGTAAGGGGGGAGCTTGGGTGGATGAAAATCAAGGACAGGGTAGATTTGGGAAAACTGTGTTACTTTAACTACTTGAGAAACATGCCTGACAACCGGTGGTGCAAATTGATGCTCGATACCATTTGGAATTCTAATATAGAAACGGGGTGGTCAAAACATGTGAGGGAACTAATGGACAATTACTCTATAGAGGTCACAAACATAGAAGTAGGAATGAAAGAAGGCAAAAGGTTTGTCAAAGAGAGAGTCATGGAAGACTGCAATCGAAACTGGCGAGCAGGGGTTAGCGTGAAAAGATCACTGCAGGGGTTACAATATAAAGAAAAGCCAGCTTTTGAGAAGTACCTAGATGGCACCTTTGGAGGGTCACTGCTGTTCAAACTGAGATCAAGATCACTGGAGCTTCGGGGAAAAATTGGGAGAGATGGGGAAAAGGGATGCCAAATGTGCCACTCTGGAGTAGTGGAGACCCTGGAACATTTTCTCTTGGAATGCCCACAGTATATACCTCATAGAATAAAATTTACTGGAAAAATAATGCAGAAGTGGGGTGAAGAAACAAAGGATAGATGGCTGAAGGGGGACACGAGGGAGAGGGTAGGAATGCTTATTGAAGAAATTGAAAAAGAGGAAGTGAGGGACACTATTAAGCAGTTTATATCTGAATGCTGGGAGGAGAGGAGGGGAAGAGGGGGTGGGGTGCAGGGGAATGATGGCCTTCTCTTATGAGGACCGCAACAAATCAGCGGCTGGCCAAAGAGTTATTATATTATTATGTATACTGATGGTACAAAATGGATGACGATAATCGACTTATCGCGCGAGAATTGGGCTCTTCAGGGGTGGAGGCCGACAAAAATCCACTTTGAATCGCGATGACTTTCTTCTTGTGATGCTTCTATGTACGGTTGGAGTTCGAGGTTTAAGCATAATGATTTTTATGCATTTGTTTACAAGTGGAGATACTGAAGTTAATCCTGGAGAAATAAAGATTGTGCACATCAATGTTGGAGGTCTCCGCAACAAAACTGATATGATAAGCGCTGAATTAGGAAATTATGATATCATTTCTGTTTCGGAAACTTTGTTGACAAATACCGTTCAAAATAATGATATTCAAATACAAGGCTACCATTACCCACCTATTCGTATGGACAGAGGGGAGGGACTGGGGGGGGGGGGGGAGTGGCCGTCTATATTGAGTCTGACATAGTTTGGAAACGCCGGCGTGATCTTGAAATCCCACGCTTAGAATTAATCTGGACAGAAATTCGAAGTCAAAATCAGACATTTATACTCGGAGTTGTATACAGGCCCCCAACTGACAATAATTATTATTGGAGTCTTATTGATGAATCTATCCAAAGAGCAAGAAATGACATGTTGCTTAAATGTGTGATAGTCGGAGATTTCAACCTTGACTCTCTCAAGAATACTCACCCAAGGAACAGGCAACTGGAAAACGACTACAGCCTATCTCAAATTGTCAAAGACCCCACGCGAGTAACTGAACGCCCCTGCAGTCTGCTTGATCTAATTTTAGTATCGTGCCCAACTCTAATTGGAAATTGTTCTGTTATTCCTCCCTTTTGTAGTTACTACCATGCTACTGCTGTTACGTTAAAATTCACAAAGAGTAAAATTGCCTGTTTTAAAAGACAAATTTGGGATTATAGTAATATGGATATAGACGGATTACTGGCACATTTTGCACAAACTACGTGGGAAGACTTTTTTACGGAAAATTTAAATGATATCACAGAGTGCCTTACATCATATATCATTGAATCAGCTAAAAACTACATACCAAATAAAACCATTGAGGTACGACCGAAAGATAAAGTTTGGATGAATTCAACGATCCGTAAAATGATGAGAGCGCGTGATCGATCACACACAATAGCTAAGCAGACAAATAGGGCCGAAGACTGGACTAGATTTAGGCATGATAGAAATGAAACTATATCACTCATACGGACAGCCAAAGCAGAATACGATCTTAAAACTGAAACCAGTGTATCAACTCGTAACTGTGGCAGTAAACACTGGCGGAGGACACTTAAATCATTCTCTAAAGAGCACAATGTTTCGCGTGAATTTTTCCCACCACTCGAAGAAGATGGTGAAATAATTAACGATGCAACCTCGATTGCAGACTTACTAAATACGTGTTTTGTCGATCAAGCTAACTCTGTCGATGAAAAGGAACTACCACCCATCCCACGTTGTGAAATGAGCCTGGAATCCATAGTAATCTCTGAAGAAGAAGTAATGTCAGTTATTAGTAACTTAGATCCCCAGAAGGCTAGCGGACCAGATTTAATTAATAACAGAATCATTAAGGCATGTTCTCAACAGTTAGCTTTCCCTCTGACATATCTTTTTAATCTGTCCATATCACGTAATGAGTTCCCAACTTTATGGAAGAAAGCCAGTGTTGTGCCTATCCGTACGAAATCATCAGTTGATGACAAGGTAAACTATCGGCCAGTCTCTTTGACAAGTTCTGTCAGTAAAATTCTGGAAAAAGTAATTTTTAGACACATTTTTTCTTTCTTGGTGTAAAATGAATTGTTAACACCCCTACAGTCAGGCTTCATTCCGGGTGACAGTAGAATTTACCAATTAATAGATATTGAAAACTACATTGCTAGTAATATGGACAACAATAAAGAAGTCATATTAGTATTCTGTGATATAAGTAAAGCATTCGATAGAGTATGGCATGACGGATTAATTCATAAATTAGACTCAACTGGAATAAGAGGTAACCTACTAGCGTGGTTTAAAAGCTACCTAACAAATCGCTCACAGTATGTAGTTGTAAATGGGGAGAAATCTAAAAATCAAACCAAAATAAAACCGTTTTAGGGCCCCTCCTGTTCAATATATACATAAATGATATTGTTAAAGATATTACTTCCAATATTAGACTTTATGCCGATGATACAACGCTTTATCTGGTAATCGAAGATGCAAAATTAGCAGCAGAAGTTTTGAATAATGACCTGAGAAAAATTGGCCAGTGGTCTAAAACATGGCAGGTTATATTTAATCCACTAAAGACCGAATCGCTGTATATTTCAAATAGAGTAAATCCCACGCTTTACGCCCATCTTTACCTCCTAGGACAGCAAATAGAAGAGACGGACACTCATAAACATCTTGGGTTGATCTTTTCAAAAACAGGACAATGGGATTCACACATAGAGAGTCTTGTAAGTAAAGTCAGCCCCATGATAAACTGTCTCAGAAGCCTAAAATACAGATTGTCCAGACAAGCATTGGAAACTCTTTATCAATACTTCATTCTCCCGCTGTTTGATTATGCCGATGTTATATGGGATGGTTGCACGGAGACTAAATCAACACTTCTAGAAAATTTACACTTGGATGCTCTACGAACCATAATAGGGGGCACTAGGGGGACAAGTCATCAACTTATCTATAGAGAATCTGGTTTCAAACCACTCAAAGAGCGTAGACGACGCCACAAATTAGTAGCGTTGTATAAGATTATGTTCACAAGCGTCCCAAACTACATTAGGCTGCTCATTCCGCAACCTGTATCAGAATTGACTTATTACTCGCTAAGATCTTCGAGCTTGTTAAGTGAAATTAAATGTAACACGAACAGGTTTTCTAACTCGTTTCTGCCATCAGTGGTAAAACTTTGGAACGGCTTAAGCGCAGATCTGCAGAACTGTACTTCTCCGATCATTTTAAGAAGAAACTTGCAATTAACGACAATGTAGTCCCTGGGTTTTATTTTGTGGGTAGCAGAAAGGAACAAATTGTTCACACGAAGCTGCGGTTAAATTGTAGTGATTTAAACGGACATAAATCTGATAGATTTATAAGTGATAATGCATCTTGTGGCTGCGGTCATGTATATGAAGACACTGAACACTAGTTATTAATGTGTCCTCTATGCAGAACAAAGAAATTCGTTTCTAATAAAATTGGGCCACACCACTAATATCACTCTTATGTTATATGGGGATACGGAGAAAACTGCCTCTGAAAACGCCAGTATATTTAGTGCGGTTCAAGAATATATTAGGGAAACGATGGGATTCCTGTGACTGGTTTATTTCCAGTGGAAAAGAACCCTGACAATGACCTTTGCTGTATTGGGTGAGAGAGATTTTAGTGGGCCTATCATATAAATGAAAGTAGATTGCCTCCACACCCAATAGATAGGTAAATTATTTAAAGGAGATGGTGGGATATAGTATGGTACTTTCTCTTTCTTTCCAATTCATTGGATCAGTTTCTGTTTTATGTACAGTTGCAACTGCACCATTGTATTGTATTGTATTTCTTTGTAGGGTACGGCGTTAATATAGGCATTGCCTGTTCGCCAAAACCCATTTCATTGAGGAAATAGAAATATTGTTTAAAAAAAAAAAAAAATTTAGTTCACACTCTTCGCACGTTCTCAGTGTTCATAGACCTCTTGCTGTTTTGGTAAATTTAATTTTTTTTTAATTATTTTTCTTAAATATATAATAATATCATTATGTTATTTTAAATCTTTCACTATTTCCATATCTTTGGTTTATCTCAAGAGTTTACGAAAAGATTGCATGCTTCTTCTCGACCTTTTTCATCTCCTCTTTAAGGATGTGACAAGACTTTATTATTTTACCTTCTTTCAACACGTTCAATTTATCATGTAGTGTTGCTAGTGATTAGAAATCCTTCCAACCTTCAGGAAGACCGATATGATGACACTTATGGAACTTATTTTTTAGCTTCCGCCAAAAAATGATCGTTTCGTGTTTCTCAGCCATCAATGATAATTTTCTAATCACAAATTTTCTGAATGTTATCAAGAATTCAGGCGCGAGAGCGGCGCCTTCTATTGCCAGTATGACTAGAATGGTGGCCATGGTCGATAGGAGACCCCTTTAAACATGTGCCAAACCAACGTATACGGTGATGAGAGTCAGATCCAGGCTGTCAACCAATTTATTCATTTCCATGTACTCTTTGTTGAACAAAAGACCTTATCTCTTTCCATCATCAAATAATGATGAATTTTATTGATCTGATTGGTGAGAAATGTGTTGCCTCTCATTCCAAAGAAGGTGCCATCGGTAGTACAGTCGACAACAATTCGGGATGTACATTACTTCGCATGTTCATTTTTTTTATTCTTATTTTGTTTTGTTTTCATCTTTTTCTTATTTTATATGAAAAAATATATATTGTGCATGAGTTATTTCCCTCACTTTTTTTAAAAGTCTTATAATGGATATGTTTTTAAAAGGCGAATTTGGACCTAATAGCAGACTTTAGTAAATGACAATGGCGGCGAGTTGAGCTTTTTATACTGGGAGCGTTTTTTGAAACATAATGGAGAATTTCAGTGAAAGTTTGGTTCAAAACGAAATCTTGAGAATCGGCTTGACATATGAAGTTTGTTGATTTGATTGATTGCGTTCTCAATGGATCTGTGATGACAATTCTGAGGCCACCAACATACAGATAATACTGAGGTTTCGTAATTTCGTGACAAAAATGCGAAATACCCAAATGTAGATGGAAGTGGGAGATAAACAAATATCCGACAGGCGTACACGGGCCCGTGATTCCAGTGGAAACACCTCAGTTGAACAACTTTCAAAAAAACTTAAAGAAAGTGATTCTCTAAGTGAATCATTCACTGAATTTGACTCAAGTTTATTTATTATGGCATCATCAACACCTCAAACCCAAACACAAACTCAGACGCAGACGCCAGCTGTAGGCAACATCATCTCTGCTTTCATGGATTCAACAGTCCAGGGTGTCTTTAAAAGTATTATTTCTACAGCAATCAGTGAGCATATAGGACACCTTGAGAGACGAATTGAGAATCTTGAGCTCGCTATTGAGGCTAAAGATGCCAAGATTATCGAATTGGAAAATGATCTCGATGATCTCAAGCAATATGGAATGAGGAACTCTTTAAGAATATCTGGTATTCCAGAGAAGGCAGCAGGTGAAGAGAACACAGATGATGTCATTCTTGATGTGGCGAACAAGTTGGGCGTCTCGGTTGATCTGGTAGACATTGAGAGGAGTCATCGTTCTGGGCGTCGTGTTGAGGGAGCCCGTTTTCCACGGTCTATTCTGGTGAAGTTCGTCAGTTATCGAACCAGGAACTTGTTTTATAGGGCTAAACGTAAACTGAAAGGTATTCGTTCTCTTGAAAGAGTGTACATAAATGAACATCTGACAACGACTAGATCCAGCATGGCCAAGCGATGTCGGGAATATGTTAAAGATAAGAAGTTGAGAGAAACTTGGACTCATGATGGAGTGATTTTTGTTAAATTAACAAATGAATCTATTCTTAGAATCACTACTCCACAGGATCTCCTAAAGGTGGAAAATTCCTTCAGCTAGGATTGGTATACATTATTTTCTATAATAGTTCCACATAATTCCAAATCCGTCCTGTCCCCATCTTGACTAAGATGATACTTTAGTGTTTTTTTGTAATTCAACCTAAATATGGGTCAATTGTATATACCTGGTAAGCCCCTGGCCTTTACAGCAAAGTAAAGTAATGTGAGGATTAGTAATATGACAATATTAGTAAATATTAGTAAATTGATTGCACCCTGAGCTACCCCTCCCCAGGACTAATGCCCAAATATGGGTTATTGTTTATACCCAGTAAGCCCCGGATCTTTACAGTAGAGTAAGTAATGTGAGGATTAGTAATATGAAAATATTAGTAAACATTAGCAAATTGATTGCCACCCTGAGTTACCCCTCCCCCAGGCTGATGCCTAAATATGGGTTAATTGTATATACCTGGTAAGCCCCTGGCCTTTACAGCAGAGTAAAGTAATGCGAAGACTAGTAACATGACAATATTAGTAAATATTAGTAATTGTAGGAACATTAAACAGCTCTTTAAGAGTAAAGTAATGTGAGGATTAGTAACATGACAATATTAGTAAATATTTAGTTACCCCTCCCATAGGCTGATGCCTAAATATGGTGAATTGTACACATCTGATCAATTATACACTAATCCTAACATTGCCTTACTCTGCTGGTAAGCCATGGGGCTTTACAGCAGAGTAAAGTAATGTGAGGACTAGTAACATGACAATATTAGTAAATATTAGTACATTGATTGCCACCCTGAGTTACCCTTCCCCTAGGCTGATGCCTAAATATGGGTTAATTGTATATACCTAGTAAGCCCCGGATCTTTATAGCAGAGTAAAGTAATGTGAGGATTGGTAACATGATAATATTAGTATATATTAGTCAATTGATTGCCACAGTGAGTTACCCCTCCTTTAGGCTGATGCCTAAATATGGGTTAATTGTATATACCTGGTAAGCCCCTGGCCTTTACAGCAGAGTAAAGTAATGTGAGGATTGGTAACATGACAATATTAGTAAATATTAGTACATTGATTGCCACCCTGAGTTACCCTTCCCCTAGGCTGATGCCTAAATATGGGTTAATTGGATATACCTGGTAAGCCCCTGGCCTTTACAGCAGAGTAAAGTAATGTGAGGATTAGTAACATGACAATATTAGTAAATATTAGTACATTGATTGCCACGTTGAGTTACCCCTCCCCTAGGATGATGCCTAAATATGGATTAATTGTATATACCTGGTAAGCCCCTGGGCCTTACAGCAGAGTAAAGTAATGCGAAGACTAGTAACATGACAATATTAGTAAATGTTAGTAATTGTAGGAACATTAAACAGCTCTTTAAGAGTAAAGTAATGTGAGGATTAGTAACATGACAATATTAGTAAATATTTAGTTACCCCTTCCATAGGCTGATGCCTAAATATGGATTAATTGTATATACCTGGTAAGCCCCTGGGCCTTACAGCAGAGTAAAGTAATGCGAAGACTAGTAACATGACAATATTAGTAAATGTTAGTAATTGTAGGAACATTAAACAGCTCTTTAAGAGTAAAGTAATGTGAGGATTAGTAACATGACAATATTTGTAAATATTTAGTTACCCCTTCCATAGGCTGATGCCTAAATATGGGTTAATTGTACACATCTGGTCAATTATATACTAATCCTAACATTGCTCTACTCTGCTGGTAAGCCCTGTGGCTTTACAGCAGAGTAAAGTAATGTGAGGATTGGTAACATGACAATATTAGTAAATATTAGTACATTGATTGCCACCCTGAGTTACCCTTCCCCTAGGCTGATGCCTAAATATGGGTTAATTGTATATACCTAATAAGCCCCGGATCTTTATAGCAGAGTAAAGTAATGTGAGGATTAGTAACATGATAATATTAGTATATATTAGTCAATTGATTGCCACAGTGAGCTACCCCTCCCTTAGGCTGATGCCTAAATATGGGTTAATTGTATATACTTGGTAAGCCCCTGGCCTTTACAGCAGAGTAAAGTAATGTGAGGATTAGTAACATGACAATATTAGTAAATATTAGTACATTGATTGCCACCCTGAGTTACCCTTCCCCTAGGCTCATGCCTAAATATGGGTTAATTGTATATACCTGGTAAGCCCCTGGCCTTTACAGCAGAGTAAAGTAATGTGAGGATTAGTAACATGACAATATTAGTAAATATTAGTACATTGATTGCCACCCTGAGTTACCCTTCCCCTAGGCTGACGCATAAATATGGGTTAATTGTATATACCTGGTAAGCCCCTGGCCTTTACAGCAGAGTAAAGTAATGTGAGGATTAGTAACATGACAATATTAGTAAATATTAGTACATTGATTGCCACCCTGAGTTACCCTTCCCCTAGGCTGATGCCTAAATATGGGTTAATTGTATATACCTAGTAAGCCCCGGATCTTTATAGCAGAGTTAAGTAATGTGAGGATTAGTAACATGATAATATTAGTACATATTAGTCAATTGATTGCCATAGTGAGTTACCCCTCCCTTAGGCTGATGCCTAAATATGGGTTAATTGTATATACCTGGTAAGCCCCTGGCCTTTACAGCAGAGTGGAGTAATGTGAGGATTGGTAACATGACAATATTAGTAAATATTAGTACATTGATTGCCACCCTGAGTTACGCTTCCATAGGCTGATGCCTAAATATGGGTTAATTGTACACATCTGGTCAATTATATACTAATCCTAACATTGCTCTGCTCTGCTGGTAAGCCCTGGGGCTTTACAGCAGAGTAAAGTAATGTGAGGATTGGTAAAATGACAATATTAGTAAATATTAGTAAATTGATTGCCACCCTGAGTTTCCCCTCCCCTAGGCTGATGCCTAAATATGGGTTAATTGTATGCACACGATAAGCCCTGGACCTTTACAGCAGAGTAAAGCAATGTGAGGATTAGTAACATGACAATATTAATAAATATTAGTAAATGGATTGCCACCCTGAGTTATCCCTCCCTTAGGCTGATGCCTAAACATGGGTTAATTGTGTATACCTGGTAAGCCCCTGACCTTTACAGTAGAGTAAAGTAATGTGAGGACTAGTAACATGACAATATTAATAAACAATAGTAATTGTAGGAACATTAAACAGCTCTTTAGGAGTAAAGTAATGTGAGGATTAGTGACATGACAATATTAGTAAATATTAGTAAATTGATTGCTTCCCGGAGTTACCCCTCCACTAGGCTGATGCCTAAATATGGGTTAATTGTATACATCTGGTCAATTATATACTAATCCTAACATTGCTTTACCTTGCTGGTAAGCCCTAGGGCTTCACAGCAGATTAAAGTAAAGGGAAGATTGGTAACATGACAATATTAGTGAATATTAACACATTGATTGCCACCCTGAGTTACCCTTCCCCTAGGCTGACGCTTAAATATGGGTGAATTGTATATACCTAGTAAGCCCCGGATCCTTACAGTAGAGTAAGTAATGTGAGGATTAGTAATTTGACAATATTAGTAAATATTAGTATATTGATTGCCACCCTGAGTTACCCCTCCCTAGGCTGATGCCTAAATATGGGTCATTTGTATATACCTGGTAAGCCCCTGGCCTTTACAGCAGAGTAGAGTAATGTGAGGATTAGTAACATGACAATATTAGTAAATATTAGTAAATTGATTGCTTCCCTGAGTTACCCCTTCCCTAGGCTGAAAATATGGGTCAATTGTATATACCTGGTAAGCCCCTGGCCTTTATAGCAGAGTAAAGTAATGTGAGGATTGGTAACATGATAATATTAGTAAATATTAGTCAATTGATTGCCACCCTGAGTTACCCCTTCCCTAGGCTGAAAATATGGGTTAATTGTATATACCTGGTAAGCCCCTGGCCTTTACAGCAGAGTAGAGTAATGTGAGGATTGGTAACATGACAATATTAGTAAATATTAGTAAACTGATTGCTTCCCTGAGTTACCCCTCCCCTAGGCTGATGCCTAAATATGGGTTAATTGTATACGTCTGGTCAATTATATACTAATCCTAACATTGCTCTGGTCTGCTGGTAAGCCCTGGGGCTATACGGCAGAGTAAAGTAATGTGAGGATTGGTAACATGACAATATTAGTAAATATTAGTACATTGATTGCCACCCTGAGTTACCCCTCCCCTAGGCTGATGCCTAAACATGGGTTAATTGTATACATCTGGTCAATTATATAGTAATCCTAGCATTGCTTTGCTCTGCCGGTAAGCCCTGGGGCTTTACGGCGGAGTAAAGTAATGTGGGGATTAGTAACATGACAATATTGGTAAATATTAGTACATTGATTGCCACCGTGAGTTACCCCTCCCCTAGGCTGATGCCTAAATATGGGTTAATTGTATATACCTGGTAAGCCCATGGCCTTTACAGCAGAGTAAAGTAATGCGATGACTAGTAACATGTCAATATTATGTAAATATTAGTATATTGATTGCACCCTCAGTTACCCCTCCCCTAGGCTGATGCCTAAATATGGGTTAATTGTATATACCCGGTAAGCCCCTGGCCTTTACAGTAAAGTAAATTAATGTGAGGACTAGTAACATGACCATATTAGTAAATATTAGTAAATTGATTGCCACACTGAGTTACCCCTCCCCTAGGCTGATGCCTAAATATGGGTTAATTGTATATACCTGGTAAGCCCCTGACCTTTACAGCAGAGTAAAGTAATGTGAGGACTGGTAACATGACAATATTAATAAACATTAGTAATTGTAGGAACATTAAACAGCTCTTTAAGAGTAAAGTAATGTGAGGATTAGTAATATGACAATATTAGTAAGTATTAGTAAATTGATTGCTTCCTTGAGTTACCCCTCAACTAGGCTGATGCCTAAATGTGGGTTAATTGTATACATCTGGTCAATTATATACTAATCCTAACGTTGCTTTACTTTGCTGGTAAGCCCTGGGGCTTTACAGCAGAGTAAAGTAACGTGAGGATTGGTAACATGACAATATTAGTGAATATTAATACATTGATTGCTCTGAGTTACCCTTCCCCTAGGCTGATGCCTAAATATGGGTTAATTGTATATACCTAGAAAGCCCCGGATCTTTACAGTAGAGAGAGTAATGTGAGGATTAGTAATTTGACAATATTAGTAAATATTAGAATATAGATTGCCACCCTGAGTTACACCTCCCTAGGCTGATGCCTAAACATGGGTTAATTGTATATACCTGGTAAGTCCCTGGCCCTTACGGCAGAGTGAAGTAATGTGAGGATCAGTAATATGACAATATTAGTAAACATTAGTAAATTGATTGCTTCCCTTAGTTACCCCTTCCCTAGGCTGATGCCTAAATATGGGTTAATTGTATACATCTGGTCAATTATATAGTAGTCCTAGCATTGCTCTGCTCTGCTGGTAATCCCTGGGGCTCTACAGTACAGTAGAGTGAAATAATGTTGGGATTGGTAACATGACAATATTAGTAAATATTAGTACATTGACTGCCACTCTGCGTTACCCCCCCCCCCCCCCCTACGCTGATGCCTAAATATGGGTTAATTGTATACATCTGGTCAATTATATAGTAGTCCTAGCATTGCTCTGCTCTGCTGGTAATCCCTGGGGCTTTACAGTACAGTAGAGTGAAGTAATGTTGGGATTAGTAACATGACAATATTAGTAAATATTAGTACATTGATTGCCACCCTGCGTTACCCCCCCCCCCCCTACGCTGATGCCCAAATATGGGTTAATTGTATACATCTGGTCAATTATATACTAATCCGAACAGTGCTTTGCTCTGCTGGTAAGCCCTGGGGCTTTACAGCAGAGTAAAGTAATGTGAGGATTGGTAACATGACAATATTAGTAAATATTAGTCAATTGATTGCCACCGTGAATTACCCCTCCCTTAGGCTGATGCCTAAATATGGGTTAATTGTATATACCTGGTAAGCCCCTGGCCTTTACGGCAGAGTGAATTAATGTGAGGATTAGTAACATGACAATATTAGTAAATATTAGTACATTGATTGCCACGCTGAGTTACCCCTCCCCTAGGCTGATGCCTAAATATGGGTTAATTGTATACATCTGGTCAATTATATACTAATCCGAACAGTGCTTTGCTCTGCTGGTAAGCCCTGGGGCTTTACAGCAGAGTAGAGTAATGTGAGGATTGGTAATAGGACAATATTAGTAAATATTAGTCAATTGATTGCCACTGTGAGTTACCCCTCCCTTAGGCTGATGCCTAAATATGGGTCAATTGTATATACCTGGTAAGCCCATGGCCTTTACAGCAGAGTAAAGTAATGTGATGACTAGTAACATGACACATTATGTAAATGTTAGTAAATTGATTGCCACCGTGAGTTACCCCTCGCCTAGGCTGATGCCTAAATATGGGTTAATTGTATATACCTGGTAAGCCCAGGATCCTTGCAGCAGAGCAAAGTAATGTGAGGATTAGTAATATGACAATATTAGTAAATATTAGTATATTGATTGCACCCTGAGTTACCCCTCCCCTAGGCTGATGCCTAAATATGGGTTAATTGTACATACCTGGTAAGCCCCTGACCTTTACAGCAGAGTAAATTAATGTGAGGATTGGTAACATGACAATATTAGTAAATATTAGTAAAATAAGTAAATTGCTCGCCACCCTGAGTTACCCCTCCCCTAGGCTGATGCCTAAATATGGGTTAATTGTATATACCTGGTAAGCCCCTGGCCTTTACAGCAGAGTAAAGTAATGTGAGGACTAGTAACATGACAATATTATTCCTCACTTGTAAGTACATGACGATATTATCTGGCATTGAACGATATTATCTGGCATTGACTGAACCACTTAGCTATATCAAGGTCAATCCTCTTAAGAAAGTCACACGGACACAAATTTTGTTTTCTGGGCTATTGACACAGTTGTGTGGTCCCATTTAATCAATATGTTACTGACATAATTATGTCACACAGTATCAATTCACTCACTTATGTCGGATAAAGGTGCTATCAATCAGATTCCTCGTTTCACCCATTGTTGGAGTAGCTGTATCTGTTGGAATTGAAAAGAAATCGTGAACCACGGGTCACGAGCTACTATTGTTGTATAACAATTTAGTTCTTATTAAGGACTATGTCACTTTTCTTGCGAATATTCTGCTTCAAGTTAAGGAACAAGTGTTCGGGCATTATCGTGTATAGAAGAATAATAAAAAAATTATTATTCTTCGATTCAAAATTCGCTCATTTTGCTGCGTAAGTTCTGACATATCACCTGTCCTTGAATACTTGGATTACATAGTTTTTAAACACCGTGCTCCATTGTAGACATAACTATAGTAAGTAAACACTCCATCAGCGACATACTGCCATATCCGTGTGCATGTCGCGACCTGAGTTCCATACTGTGTCCAGGTACTAAGGAATTCCATTGCTTGTAGAGCAATGGAGTTCCTTAGTGCTTGGACACGGTGTTGACCTCAGGTCGCGATATGTCTTCTTTGTCGTGTTTTCGTGTTCTGCAATACAATAGAGACATTATTATTATCTGATGATTACTGAAACTCCTACTCCTCGTGTTGACATCGTCATCGAAATTTGCACTAAAGACTGTCTGTATCAAGAATAGTACTTGTACTAATTATCGATTGATCTACCCAAACACGATTAGTGATGTTCTGCTATTAGCTCCCAGTTTCCACTTTATCCAAAATATTTACATTTTTTCATTTCTCCGTCTCAGCTTGATACGTTTATGTTCTTTTATCCTCGACAGACAGTGACAATCAATCCATTTTGGATATTCATCAAATCAACTGTATTTTTTAATATACAATCTTAACTATTTGCCTGCTTGAGCTTACTTTTGCTTATCGTCCCAACTGTGCCATCAGGTTACAAACAGATCAATATGTGTTCCCTTGAATCTTATAGAGCTCGGATTGGAAGTTTCAACTTGAATGTTCTTTGTAGGAGTACAAAATGTAAACTATCAAAAATGAGTTTCACTCGTAGCTCGATCTACCACCTTTTGTACCTCCTAGGTGTCGGATTGAATCAAAGCCTTAACGCTGCGTTCACCTTGCTCATCGCAGTGCTCAGCAATTTGGGGTTGTCTCGCTCAAAGTTCCACAGCATCGACACTCTCAACATTGCACCCTCAAAGAGAATGCACTTATTGGTATCTTTTATCCTTGTTACCATGTTGTTCAGTGTGCCTGTGATTCTTCTACAATCTGGTGACATTGAAACCAATCCCGGCCCAAGCTCTGCCAACTCGGATCTCATCCACAATACCCTGAAAATTATGCATTTGAACATTCAGAGCCTAAAACCCAAAGTAGACATAATCCAATACGAATTCGCGTCATTCGCATTTGTGGCCTTATCTGAGACATGGCTGGACGAGAATGATGCAACATCCGTCATTATGGTACCCGGATTCCAGGAGCCACAGCGACATGACCGTTCTACAAGAGGAGGTGGGGTAGCGATATACATGAAAGATGGAATACCGTTTCGACCACGGCCTGACCTACATAATCTAAACACAGAGTGTCTTTGGGTGGAAGTGTTCACACAGCGAACTAAATCATTTTTGGTAGGGGTATTTTATCGTCCACCGAACAGTCCGAATGAGACATGGGAGGCCATATCTGAATCCATTCAAAAAGCTCGGGATACGTCAATTGCTGACCTCATTATAACAGGCGACTTTAATGACAACCAGATGTCGTCATCAAGAGGTGGCGTTTTTGAAATCCTATGTTATTTCAATCTTAGACAAGTCGTGAGCGAACCGACCTGTTTTTCGGAGACTTCGGCATCACTACTGGACTTATTTGTTCTCAGTGATTCCTTATGTATGAAAAACTGTGAGGTCCTTGAACCGATCATTCCAGATATGAAACGATATCATTGTCCAATCTCGCTTGAATTGGAGTTCCTGAAACCACCGCCCTTATCATTCAAGAGGCGTGTCTGGGATTATTCGCAGGGTAATTATGAAGCATTGAATGAGGCACTCTCCGAAGTCTACTGGGAGTCCATCTTCGACGACCAAGTTCTTGACAATATCGTTTCTAAGTTCACCGATAAATTACTCGATCTGGCATCCAAACATATACCAAACAAAATTGCCACTGTTCGTACAAATCAGCCCAAATGGATGCATAATGAAATACGGTTGCTTCTCAGACAGCGTAAACGTTTGTATCGCATTGCCAAACGTTCAAATACTCAGAATGCCTGGGCAAATTATAAACACAAAAGGAACCAAGTTGTTTCGGAAATAAGGAAAGCCAAAGCCTTTTACTTGTCCAAACTTCAAACCACTCTAATGAGTAGAGAAACACCGCCGTCACAATGGTGGAAAACACTTAAATCAGTCATCGGGAATGCTAAAACTGAGATTCCTACCCTTGCCCATTCCGACCAGATATACTCGTCTAATGTGGAAAAAGCTGAAGTGCTCAATGATCACTTCAGCTCAATTTCAACGGTTGATGATTCAAATGCTTCTCTGCCTAATAAGTCTTCACATGCTCGTCCGACCATCAGTTCTATCACCCTGCAAAGTAACGAAGTATACGCTGCAATGAGATCAATTAAAATCTCTAAGGCATCTGGTCCAGACTTGGTTAGCCCGCGTCTTATAAAAGAATGCAAATCATCCCTTTGTGAGCCACTCACTGTTTTATTCAATATATTACTGAACAAATCATATTTTCCATTGTTGTGGAAAAGGGCGAATGTCACACCGATTCTAAAAAAACAACCGTCCAATTCTGTTACTAACTATAGGCCAATTTCCTTGATTAGTTGCGTTGGAAAACTACTTGAGAAATGTGTTCTTAAACGGTTATGGGAATTCCTTACTGACAATAACGTTCTCAGTCAATTTCAGTCTGGTTTTACACCAGGTGATTCGACGGTTCTTCAACTCACAGATATTTATGATGAATTTTGTCGTGCTCTGGACGAAGGCAAAGAGGTTAGAGTTGTATTTTGCGATATCAGTAAGGCCTTCGACAAAGTATGGCATGCTGGTTTAATACACAAGCTAGAAAATATCGGAGTCTCTGGTGAACTTCTGCTATTTCTTCAATCGTACCTTACAGACAGATTACAGCGAGTTGTTGTAGCGTCTGCGACATCGTCCTGGAGAAGTATAAATGCCGGTGTTCCACAAGGATCTATACTTGGTCCTTTGCTGTTCCTCATATACATTAATGACTTAACTAGTGATATTATGAGCAGCATACGCTTATTTGCGGACGATACTTCGTTATATTTAATCATTGAAAATCCAGAACAAGCCTCGAGAGTAATCAATCATGATCTGGTCTCAATTGAAAATTGGGCAAGACTATGGTTGGTTGAGTTTAATCCCAGTAAAACCGAAAGCATGTTAATATCTCGCAAAAGTAATTCTGCTATCCACCCTCCCTTGCAGTTCGTCGGTTCTACGATATCTGAGGTCCCTGATCATAAACATCTTGGAGTAATACTTAACAGCACATGTACATGGAATGATCACATCGATCATATCTGCACCAAAGCCTGGTCCAGGATAGACTTACTAAGGAAGCAGAAATTCTACTTGGATCGTAGCGTCTTAGAAAAAATATATTTTGCCTTTGTCAGGCCTCTTCTTGAATATGCTGACACTGTCTGGGACAACTGTTCCTTGACTAATGTTCAGGAAATGGAGAAAATACAAATAGCAGCGGCAAGGATTGTCACTGGAGCGACCGTCAGTGCCAGTAAGTCCTCACTTTACACGGAAACGGGTTGGGAGCCCCTCGTAGATAGGCGGCGAAAACATAAATTAATACAATTTTTCAAAATGTACCATCATATGGTTCCTCCCTATTTATCTAGTAAAATCCCGCCTCTTGTTTCTTCGATTAATCCTTCATTAAATCTTCGGTCAAGTCAAAATCACCGCATTCCACTTTGTAGAACCGAACTGTATAGGTCTTCTTTTATACCTAATGCAACTGAACAATGGAATAATTTACCTGTTGTGGTCCGTGAAAACCCATCACTGACAAATTTTAAGATTTCTCTCAATGCCGGTAATAGACGACTACCAAATTTTTACCTTAAATCGAAATCCCGTATAGCCCAAATATACCACTGTAGATTACGACTTCGGTGTAGCAATTTAAAGTCCCATTTGTACCTTAACCACCTATCACCCACTGACTTATGTCAGTGTGGTGAGCAAGAGACATCTCATCATTTTTTCTTGAATTGTCCAGTCTTCGCAGTTGCTCGCTCTGCTACAATTAATCTTCTCCCATTCGACGTGGACACCTCTATACTTCTTTATGGTTCGGAATACCTAAGTGACGATGAGAACCGCCTCATTTTTGAAGCGGTACACGACTTTATACTGACTAGTAAAAGATTCACTGTTGATACCAATGTAGCATCGGGTCACTTCGTATAAAAAATAAGATGTATTAGGAATGTGCTACATTTAGTTAGTCATTGAAGTTGACGACACACACAATATCCACTCCACGCAATACGTTGTCAACCTACAAGTAATCGACTCCAATCCGACTTAACCTGACTTGTAAATTCTTGTGGGAAGTTATGCTCAAGCAGGCTCATATATTTCGTTAACGTACGGCGGCTATGCCCGCATTTCGGTTCACAAGGGGACTTGTGAACTGACGGGCGGACGTGGCCGTTGTACGTTGAAGTAATTCATGATCAACATTGACTTGTACTGTCTGTATAAACTTCTCTTATCTGCCATTGTCATTGTGCTTGTAATTTCGTATTGTGGAGACGGCCTTGTATAAGCTCAAAGCTTACTGCCGAATCCACGCCGATGTTTATACCATCTTTGTGTATACTGTTATTGACATTTATTGACATTTTTTTTTTTTTTGAATAAATACTGTTTAAACTAATAGCAGACTTCTACCATCGCCCAAAGTCTTTCCTCTTTTCAAATCGGCATAATATCCATAAGTGTGGAATGTATCGCTACCCTTCATGGCTTTTAGATCCAATCCTTTACCATCTATTTCAATTTGATAACCACTCCCCCTCTCTTCAAAAACCGTCCATTTTCCATTATTTTCTGTCCATCTGAACTGGTCAAGCCCAAGAGAGCTCCCATACCCATAGACAATAACATGGTCTTGGTGAGAATGGTTAATGCATTGGTGGCCAGTCTGGCCAACAATTCTGAAAATGTGTCTTTCATTTTATAATTATATCTCAGTTGAGTGTATCTCAGTCTCATGTTCACTCCTGTTTGATTACCATGTCGTCGTCTGAGTGCTAGACTGTTCTATGTCCCTGTGGGACATAGAACAGTCTAGCACTCTGGCGACAATTTGCTTTGGTTATCCTATTGATTTACGTATTGCTCCACGCGATTCTGCTGTGACCATTGATCAGGACTTTAAGACGAACTTTCAATCTCAATGCTTTGCCTCGATTTTCTTATACTTCATACTTCTATTGTGTATCTCATCAATATTTTTTTAGTCCAATTTAATTTTTAATGTTTTATTTAATTTTTGTTTAATTTCTTGTTATATTCAAAAAACTAATATCAATTAAAGAGAAGTTTAATTTCCTAGTATATATACTCGCCCAAAAAAGAAAGTGTGCATTGCAGAAATTGATCAAACTCCACAAAAATAATTTCGTAGGTGTAAAGAGTGTTAACCTGTTCATGAATAAGTTATATTGAACACAAAAACAGCTTTCCCCGTTTAAATTGCATTAACGTTAAATGACGTGCTGCACGTTTGTGAAAAGGCATGTTTTGCACGTGGAGAGTCTGAAAATTCATGCAGCAGTGTGAATCCTTGGGTATTTAAACATTAAAGTAAGCCCTGTTACAACCGATAATGTTACAACGCCACATAATGTTACACCAACGCATAATGTTACAAAAAATGTAGTAAACAACCGATAATGTTATAAACTCCGCATAATGTTATAACTTTTTTCAACCCGTTATGTTATAAAAATCGACGCATAATGTTATAACTTTTTTCAACCCGTTATGTTACAACAATCTAACCGATAATGTTATAACTTCTGTATACTAATTCCAGTTACAGCTATTGTAGATGGACTTTACCACTTACCATTTATTACCGCATAAAGGTATGTAATATTTATACTAAAGGTTTCTGCTCTGGTTAAGGCGAGGAGATACCCCCACCCCCTTCCACCAACTCCCGGGGATTTATCATAGAATGACCTAGTCACGTTACATAGACGCGGATTATCCTGGTAACTCAATCGTGTGACGTCATTACCAGGATCATCCAGTGCCCAACATGGTGAAGGCGGGGTGGTGGGGGAGGGGTGCTATTTTATCCGGTTGGTACGTTTACCTACATGCGTAGTCTCCGCTTCCAGAAATGTGGTGTAAAATAGTCTACTGACACCTTTGGGGATGAGCAAATGCCTCTGTTTCTGCATGTTTTGGGCATCTAATCCTCATTTGTCGCATATTTGTTAGTCATAAGAATATCTTATTGTTCATTAATTTGACATTTTAACAACTAACAGTGAACAAAAATCGGATGGAACTAGAGAAACAGAATTTACTGCCACCAGTAAATTCAAGTCTGTGTGAAAAGGGTTTAAGTATCAGGAATAAACTATAAAGAAAGAGAATTCATGGAGGCTTATTTTTCGGGAGTAAAATATTTTTGAACAAATCAGAAATGGGTTTCCATTAGCAGTATTTACAGATATTCATGTAGGAATCAGAACATTTTTATAAGAAACCAGAAATGGCATATATGTAACCAGTATTCAAAGGGTTTCATACACGAATCAGAAATGGATATTTTTGGCTCTGCCCACTAATTTGAGTGATGAAATACATTCATACACTTTAGAAATGCATTAAGGTGTAATAAAATGCATTTACCGGTCTTTCTGAATAATGCCCCCATATTAAAATCATCAGAAGGTTAAAATATTCCCTTTAAATACTCCATTTTATTCCTTTAAATGGGGGCGCAGTGGCTCAGTTGGCAGAGGTGCAGGCTGCAAGGCGTGAAGACCGCACTCTGTCCTTGGGCAAGACACTTCACCCCATAGCCCACGTGGGTGCATGGTGGCGCTGTGTACTAAAGCGTACTGCACATCGATGGTGCACCCGTCTTCAAACCAATGCTAACCCTGCTTGTGTGGAGTTAGTGTGTGGAGGATCTGACAGTTGCTCGTTGTTGCTCTAGCGGTGGTTCTTTCCGGGTACTCCGATTTCCTCCACCTGAAAAACTGTCGTGGTCATGATTAGCCACTGTGCAGAAATATGTAACATTAAACACCAATGAATAAATAATCCTCCAAAAAATGAGCTCAATCTAATAAAGGGACATAAGCTATGTTTTTCAAGCAAAAATGAAAAGGTAATTAAAACTGAATAGACGTTTCTGTGAATAATGTTGCCCGGTTTTCGCTGTTATGTTGGCTAAAGGGTTAAGAATCCCTTACTTTGGAAGGCACACTGAAAGGGTGTCCCATTCCACATAGAATTGAATGTTAAGAAAATAAAGCGAAAAACATTTAGTTTCTCGGCTGACAGTACCTGCTTTTGCACTCCGGGGCATGGAACGGCACAAATCAGAGAATTCTCTCAATGGCACTTTGGCACCAAAGGTTTCTGCACTCTCGGTGAGACGCCGAGCGCAGTGAAAGACTATAGAACTCCTCTAACAAATGAGTTTTAAACAGTCATAGCACTAACACATTTAACAGTACAGTCGACCATGTCAGTATTGCATTGTTACCGGCATCCTAACAGTTTTGTGATAGGTTTCAACAATTATTCAGTGCAGTTTTATGGAAAGGGTTAACTTTCTTCTGCCTGAAATAAAATATGTGCAATCCACATTGAAGTCTTGAGAGGGTTAAAAGCATTGAACTGAATAAGATAGGTTTCAACAAATTTTAGAATTATTCAGTGCAGTTTTATGGAAAGGGTTAACTTTATTCTGCCTGAAATAAAATATGTGCAATCCACATTGAAGTCCTGAGAGGGTTAAAAGCATTGAACTGAATAAGATAGGTTTCAACAAATTTTACAATTATTCAGTGCAGTTTTATGGAAAGGGTTAACTTTATTCTGCCTGAAGTAAAATATGTGCAATCCACATTGAAGTCTTGAGAGGGTTAAAAACATTGAACTGAATAAGATAGGTTTCAACAAATTTTACAATTATTCAGTTCATTTTTATGGAAAGGGTTAACTTTATTCTGCCTGAAATAAAATATGTGCAATCCACATTGAAGTCTTGAGAGGGTTGAAAGCATTGAACTGAATAATTTATAATCTATTTCCTTGCAAGGTAAAGGGTTTCTCTCAACTAAGTTCCAGGAACTTACATCCCATTATCATAACAAGGTTAGTAGATTATATTTCATTTCTTGACAGCTGACTCCAGTGGTGTTTACATTACCTCCAGTGTGAATAACATAGCATCCTATTGCTTGGGAAGAATTTACTGTATCAGGAAATTGGAGGCTGTGGAAGCCCTGTGGCCGATTAGGCCATACTCAGTGGCTCTAGCGAACTGAAAAACATAGGTGGCCGAGAACTTTTGACTGTCCACCAGTATGCCAAAAATCAGCGAGATAGGACGATTCGTTTTCGAGTTATCGTGAGGACAAGGAAGTGCATAGAGGACAGAAGAAGAAGAAGAAGAAGAAGAAGAAGAAGAAGAAGAAGAAGAAGAAGAAGAAAAATAAAAAAAGGAAAAAGAAACCGTACAAAAACAATAGTCTGTGTGTTTCACACAGACTAATTAAAAGAGGTCAAAAAGTTGGATGGAGCGAGGTACATATGGTGGATGTGGCGGGTTGGTAGTGTCGCACGGAGCAAGAATAAGATGCGAGACTGGGTAGGAAGAGAAATGGGGTTTAGGAGGACCACATAGGGTGGGTAGGGATTAGGCTGAGAAAGAGAGGAGGTCATGAATTAGTACATCAGGGTGATTGTGCAAAGAAGGCTATCTGAGAATGCTACAAGGGAATAGTGCTAGACGGTATGATAATATAGATGGTGGAGATGTTGGAAGAAGTAGACGTGATGAATTTGGGATTACAGGTTCTGGAAAAGGCGGAATCACTAGAACAGGCAGTGCACATATGTAGGGAGAAGAAGGAGGCCGTGGAAGAGGAGTTGTGTTGATGTTGGTGTTGTGGCGGTGTTGGTGATGGTGTTGAGTAGTTATGTATGTTGAAAATGAGCCATTTTGTAAGACTCCGGGGCAGAACCGGTGGAAATGACGTCATGTCGCGTGACTGGGCGGTCATGTTGGGTTGTCATGATAGTGCGCGTGGGGGGGGGGGGGGATGTTGTGACATCATTGTCATGGTAATAGGTGGGAGGAGTACGTATGTGCAGCGCGTGTTGTTATGGGGACACGTGCTCCGTCTCACCCCTAACAATCCGACAATAGATATCGAATTAATCCAAACAACCCAACAATCTTCAGAAAACTAACCCAAACACTCCCAAATAAAGGTAGGATAGTATCCTTAATGAGGGTATGAGACGTGTGAAGAGGTACTCATTGCGCTCATTTTCATAGCTTTCATTTTGAGACGTATGATTTTGCGCGCATCTTGCTCATTTTCATAGCTTTCACTGCTTCATACGACGAAAAGGAGGATTCCGTGGGTTAAGTATCCTTTAAATATAGGATAGTATCTTTACCTAATGTCCGACCATATAATGGACGCGTAATTTATCACAGAAACGGGTTTATTACAATAATGGTATATATTATTTAAAGTCAGAATGGTCCAATTCTACACTGGGAACTGAAGAGTTCCCTCAAATACAGACCAACGGTCTCCACCTGAAACTGATGCCATGACAGTATAAATTACCAAAAATATGTTTATTTGAAGTTATAACATTATCGGTTAATTTGTTGTAACATAACGGGTTGAAAAAAGTTATAACATTATGCGTCGATTTTTATAACATAACGGGTTGAAAAAAATTATAACATTATGCGGAGTTTATAACATTATCGGTTGTTAACTACATTTTTTGTAACATTATGCGTTGGTGTAACATTATGCGGCGTTGTAACATTATCGGTTGTAACAAGCCCTTCCTATCGTTCACATTCACACTTGCCCTGCTGTTAAAACGACTCCACATTAGCATGCCAAGATTGACGATGAATCAACGTCTCCTTGCCCTGTGTATGATTAGAGCTGGCAGAACACACAGAGAGGTTGCCCGGCATTTGAACTGCCACCGTAACACTGTAGACAGGCTAGTCCATCGACATGCACAACATGATGACGTTCGAGACCGACCCCACTCCGGGAGACCCCGAGTTACCACCCCTGCACAAGATCGGTATATCTGTGTCGTCCATCTCCGGAACCGGCAACAAACGGCAACGACGACAGCCAGGAACATCCCTAACCTGAGACGGATACATCCTCAAACAGTAATCAACCGGCTGAGAGAATACGGCTTACGTCCTCGAAGAGCTGCAATTCGTCCGATTTTGACGTTACGCCATCGTCGTGCTCGACTGCAGTGGTGTAGACAACATCTCAGGCATCCCTTACACTGGTGGCGACGTGTTTTATTCACAGATGAATGTCGTTTCCATCTTTCGTCATCAGATGGCCGCCAGAGAGTGTACAGACGTCGAAACGAACGCTACGCAGATCCATGTGTCGTGGAGCGAAACCGTTATGGGGGAGGGTCTCTCATGGTGTGGGGTGGCATCACTGCCCGTAACAGAACTGAGCTGGTCATTATTAATGCAGCCAGATATCGTGATGAAGTGCTTAGACCTGTTGTTGTCCCATTTCTGCAACGTCACGGCCCCGGCGTCATTCTACAGCAGGACAACGCCCGACCCCACGCAGCTCATGTTGTTCAACAATATCTGCAGCAACAACAAGTGGATGTTCTTCCCTGGCCCGCAAATTCGCCCGATATCTCACCCACTAAGCACGTATGGGACGAAATGAAACGTCATCTACGCCGGCTTCCCCATGCACCGTCAACGCTTGTGGAACTCCAAAGACAGCTTATCAGGATATGGAACAACATCTCACAACACTTCCATGCTAACTTGTTCGCTTCCATGAGACGTAGATGCACAGCAGTAGTCGATGCAGACGGAGGTCATACCAGATATTGGGTGTGTGACTTTTGTGTTTGACCCTTAGTGTCTTTGACTCTCCATGGCACCAAGAGTATTCGTCGTAGCGAAATGAAATTTCTCGTGTTGATCACAAATTGATTCATCTGTGATTGAATAAAATTTCCATGAATGAAAATGATATATATCTTTTTTTAGTGTTATTTTTTAGCATGCACACTTTCTTTTTTGGGAGAGTATATGTTACAGTAAATCCATGAATTCAGTAAATACACGCATTTACTGATTTTTTAGTAAATATGTGTACTTTCTAATTCACCTTGCAAATACGTGTATTTACTAAACAATGCAGTAAATACATGTATATACTGAAAATTAAGATCCATGAATACATAGATTTCCTAAGTTAATTTTAGTAAATCCGTGAATTAGAATTGTTCTCAATTTTGTTTGCAAATACGTGTATTTACTAAACAATGTTAAATTAAGGTCTATGAATACATAGAATTGTTCTCATTATTATTTGATGAGTTGTTTGCTTTAGTTTGTTTCATGTAATGATCAGTTGTTTTTACAGGACGAGCTTCAATGAGTTGTTTGCATTAATAAAAAGTAATTAAGTGATATAGTTTCTTTAGTTGGTTTCATGTTATGAGCAGTTGTTTTGACAGGACGGGTTTCAAGATAAACACATAAAGGTATAAGTATGGGTTAAAGTTATCATATCCTCAAGTTAACCGCGTGCATAACCCCCTCAGACTCCATTTTGGGCAATAGGAAAGCTAGGCCTGTGTGATCCAAGGGAAAAAAAATAAGGTTAACCGGGTCGCAAGGGATTTGTAAATCCCACATCGTCCCTGCGCGCCTTTGGCGCGCTAGAACCTTTCATTTATCATATCCTCAATTTATCTAAGAATCACCAAATGAGCATCATGTCTTCAGAAAATTATACATATAGGAAAAATTGATTTGAATAAAATACATTTAAATGAATGAAATTCCCAAAATTGTTTTGAAAACAAAAACTATTTCTATAAAAAAAATCTTAGAAAGAAGAAAAAGAAAATTGGTAGGATGAATTGTTTAGAAAATGATGCCTTCGTTAAAAAGATATGAAAACATAATGCATAAATGTACAGAGGATAAAAACCAAAAGAAAGTTAGGTTAAAAGAAATATTCTATTTTGTTATTTAATAAAAATATATAAACATAACCGATTTTTTTTAAATGTCTCTCATGTGATATCTAATAACGAAAAATCTAATAACTCGCCATTTTGATTGGTCAATTCAGTGATGATGCTATACAAGGCATGCATCACCACATGCAGACAGACTAGATTTTGTGGTCGCTCCATGATTTTGCAGCCTGTAGAGTCGTCCGGAAAGAAAGTGTAGATCGTGGCCTGTGTGCTACAATTCCTATAACTTCCAGAAATCATGTTCAACTTCACGAAAATGCTAACCATCCATTCCTTCAGAATACTTAAACCTTTAATTTTTTCTGAAATGTTGGGAACTGAATAGTACGTCTTGAGATTCACCAGTGCAATCTTGTATCTCTTCTCACTTTTTTATTCGATCGATGGATCAAATTTCATCATGTATCTAGTTTCGTCATTGCTCACCACGATCAAAAAATAATCTTTTGTCGTCGTATTATCGGTTGCCCTTTCCATGGCCTTCACTTTCCCTTCTAGAAACCGAGTTTTGTATTTTTTCTTTTCCTTTTTCTAAAATTTAATTATTATTTTTCTATTTTTTTTGACTTCTTCTATTTAATATTATTTTTGTCTCTATTTATTATTATTATTAATATGGAATATAAAAATCGTCGAATACATTCCTGTATTGTGTGTGGTCTTCGCAACTCATAAGATCAATGGTCACGAAATTATAAGATCCACGATCCCACACTGCCTTACAGTATCTCCTTCTTTCCTCATGCCGTTAGTCAGGCTTGGCAATTTCAGGAGAGCGATTTTTTAGCTCTCCTTAATGCCCTCCTGAAAGAATTAAGGAGAGCGAAAAATTGCCCTCCTAAATATTTTGGTCTGGGATGATTGAGATTACATGTATTATGCTCACATTAAATTTTTGTTGTAAAGCAAAAATGTAATTTAACTTCGAAGTCACATAACATCACGTAATTTCATTTTGAAAGTGGTTTAGTGGTAAAAGGTAATGGCTGCAACCATACCCAAACACAGTTGCAATCATTTGAAGCAAAATGGGTCACAGAAATATATTTTTTTTCTGTCAGTTTCAAGTTCAACAACTGACATCACAGTTTGAGGGGTAATTATTCAAGGAATATTGACACTATAATATACTACCATTACTACTATCCCGTCACTTGAAGCACTTGCACCAGGATGTGACTGTAGATTCAAGATACCTGTTGTCCAAGAAAGTCATACGCCTACCACTACCACCTTCAACCCCCCTTGGGGGTTGAAGGTGGAAGTGGTAGGCATATGACTTTCTTGGACAACAGGTCTGGGCACACACACACAGGTCTTGTCAAGTGTTTGTTCGGTTGTTGAGTGAGACATCTAGATATCTAAGAGATTTCGCTTTACCTTAGTAAAGTTAATAAAATTTAAATGGTTTCAGTTTCAATGAGTTCGTTCAACTGAATACTAAAAATGCTGTGTAAAGCTAATTGCTCTCCTAAGCTAATTGAGAAGAGCGATTTTTTGCCCTCCTGCATTTTTCAGAATGCCAGGCCTGGTTAGTCACGTGATTGTACAAGAAGGAAATTTTCTACTCGAAACTGTTTATAAGTATTTGTCTTTAATATTAGTTTTATTTCAGGCAAGTTTTAATATATTTAGTTTTACAAATGTGTTTGGGGAGGACTGTAGGGTGTAATAAGGAGGTTTAGTTGATAGGTTTTTTCCAATTTTGCTGTTTGTTTATCTTAGTTACCTTTTTTCGTGTGTGTTTGTTGCCCTGGTGGTTTTGTCGTTTTCGATCATTGGATTCTGTATAATATTTGTAATCATGAATGGTAAGTGCACGACGGGTGTTCAGACGGAGGTAAGTATGGGTGTTAAGAGAGGTCTGGGGGAGGTGAGTCGAGGGGTGCAGGTGGGGGAGAGTGAGGATACGGAGGCGTGAAGACAGTCTAATATGAGGTATGGTGGTGGTCGGCCAATGGAGAGTAGTGGGGTATGTGCGAATTGCAGGGATATTTTACAATTGTTAGAGAAGTGTGTTGGATTCGAGCGGGAGATTGCAGAGCTGAGAGGGAGGTTGGGGAGGGCCGGTGATTCTGGAGTTACCCCGTTGAAGGTTACCTACGATGGTGAGGCGGAGGGTGGGTGGAAGGTCGTTGTGGACTCAAGGAGGAAAATGGGAAGCAGGAAACGTGGGGGAATAATGCTTCATGTGGAGGGGGGGGGGGAGGGGTGTAACTGAAGAGGGGGTTCTAGTAGGAAAATTCGGAAGGTGGCGTCAGGTCAGGGCTGCATCGAGTCCGGAAGCCAGAGTCGGCGTAAGGCTGCCAAGGTTGCTAGGCGGTGTTTAGAAAACAGGTTTAGTGTTTTAGACTCAGATACCCCTGGGGACGAGAGTGAGGGGGAAAGTGTGGGGGTGAGATAGTTTTTGATGATGATAGGCCAGACGGGGTAAGGAGGGCGGTCAAGAGAGAGAGAGGGGGCCAGGAGCTTTCACAACGAGAGGAGGTGCAGATGATATAGGAACTGGGGCCAGAAGAAGAAAATTAGTTGTAGCGGGGAGAAGCATTGTACATGGGATTGACAATGTAGTTTGTGGTCCTGATAGTTCCAATCGAACAGTCTTGTGCTTTCCGGGGGCGAAGGTGGAGGATCTCAGGGACCGGGTAGATGGCATTGTGGCAAGGTTAGGACCGGAATCGGTAGTGGTGGTCCATGTGGGAACCAGCAATATTAGGGAGAGAAGATTAGTAAGTTTGATGGAGTCGTATAGAGGCTTTGTCGGCAAACTGCTAAGTAGGAATGCAAGGGTAGTCGTATCCGGGGTCCTTCCTGTCCTTGGAGGTGGGGACGAACGGAACTCAAGGATTTTGGCGCTAAATGAAGAGCTGGATGACTAATATGTTGGTCTGGGAATACCCTTTATCGACCATTGGGACACGTTTTGGGGCAATGGGAGCATGTACGGATGTGACGGGCTGCATCTTAGCAGTGTGGGTAAACGGGTATTGGGGGATAAAATTCGACGGGTAGCAGAGCCTTTTTTTGGAGAGGAGCGGGATGGGAGGTCAGAGGCAAGTATAACTAGAGTGGACATAGGTGGGGTAATCAAGAGTGAGGGGGGGCAGAACAAGTTTACCAAGACTAGCACCAGAAAACAATGGGCCCAGTAGGCGGAAGCCAATGAACCTCGGTACCCTGAAAGTGGGTTATAGCAACATCCAGGGTCTCCACCGGAAAGTAAGTGAAATTGCTACATTGATCGAGGCAGAGGAGTTTGATGTCATGGGCTTAAGCGAGACGTGGGTAAGACACGAGGAACGGGTACACCAAGTAAGCGGGTGTGTGTGGATAGGTGTAGAACGAACAGAAGGCCAGAAAAAGGGGGGAGGGATAGGCATATAAATTGAAGAGGATTTAAAACCGTCGCTGATCACAGATCTGGAAGATATCATCACATCGGCTGAGGTGTCAAAAGAAATTGGGATTGTGTACTGTGTGGTAGAGGGAAGTAAACCCGAGTGGAATGACTCGATATACACAACTCTAAGGTCCAATATCACTGACCTAGAAAGCGGGGGGCTCGGTATAATTCTGATGGGCGACTTTAATGGACACATAGGTAATAAGGAATAAGGCATAGAGGGTGGGGACAAGAAAGTCATCAGGAATGGAAGGAAGCTGTTGAACTTCACAAATGAGCTCGGTCTGAAGATTCTGAACAGGGACGCTAGATGTAAGGGAAATGGACCTGGGAGAGAAAACAGAAAATCAATAATTGACTACATTCTCATAGATATGAATTTATGGAGGGAGGTGATAAGGGTAGAAGTGGATGATGAAGGCAAAATGGAGTTGGATAGTGATCACAACTTGATTACAGTGACGATGAGGGCCAAAAACCTAGAGAAAAAGCAAAGGAAGATTCAAGGAGGTTTGGGAACTCAAAAAGGACGCCGACTGGGCGAAGTGCGAAGAAAAACTGAAACCAAAGCTTGCAGCCGTACACAAGGGGGGCAGTGTCCAGAAGATGGCCGACGCCATAGCTGCGAGCCTAGTGGAGGCAGGGAAGGAAAGTGTAGGAAAGATTAGGGTGCCAACACGGGAACTTGGGTACAGAGTGAACGAAGAACTGAAAAGGGCCATAAAGGTTAGAAAAGCTAAATGTGCTGCATACAAGAGAAGTAGAAAACTTAAGGGGGTGGAAAGCAATGAGGCCACGGTGGCAAAGGAAGAATACCAACAAGCACGAAATAAAGTAAACAAGATTAAAGACGACAACCGGAGAGTGCGAAATAGCAGTCTTATTAGGACGATAAGAATGACAGGGGGGGTCGAGTTCGAGCGTATTTTGGAAATGGGTGAACAAACGTAACAAAGGGAATTACCCACAGAGCATTAAAGTAGATGGCAGAGTTACAGAAGAACGAGATCAAATCGCATTAGAACTAGTCAAGCACTGGGAAAAGGTAAACGATAAGCGATGGGGCATGGGGAACCCACCAGAGTGTCCGAACCAGGTCGAGGAAAATCTATCGAACTTCGTGTGCAGCGAAATCAAAACCGAGGAGGTACGAAGGGTGATCTCAAAATTAAGGAATGGAAAAGCGGGAGGGGTGGACGAAATTCCTAACGCGTTTATCAAAAAGGGGGGAGAGGAACGCTTGGAAAGCCTAACTGCCCTATTCAATTAAGCCATAGAAAAACAAGAGGACCCAAAGGACTGGAGGGAAAGTAAAGTGACATTTATTCATAAAAAGGGGGAAAAAGACGTCTTGGATAACTATCGAGGGATCTCTGTCAGCAGCAACATTGGAAAAGTCTTTTGTAAAGTCCTGTATGGGAGATTAGAGGAGGTGATCGAAGAGAAGGGTTTTTTGGGAGAAATCCAGAATGGCTTCAGGAAGGGAAGGAGAGTCACTGACCATCTTTTCATGCTATCCCAAATGATAGAATCCGCGAAAGCAAAAAAGAAAAAGATGTTCGTGAGCTTTTTGGATGTTAAAAAGGCATATGATATAGTATGGAGGGAGGGTATGTGGCGCAAGCTGGAGGCTCTGGGCTTGTGGGGGGGGGGGGGGGGGCGAGTTTGTTGTGATTATGAAAGCATTATATAAAGATGTACAGAGTGAACTTAGCATGGGGAACATTACAACAAAACGTGTGCCTATGGAGATAGGTCTAAAACAGGGGTGTATCCTTTCGCCAATTATTTTTGCATTGTACATCAAAGGTTTAGGAGCTGAACTCCTGCATAGCGATGAGGGGGTTGCAGTTGATGACTTGAAGATCCCAGGGTTATTTTTTGCTGACGATATGGTGCTTGTGTCAGAAAGCGAAGAGGGGCTAGCGAAGATGTTGGGAATTGTTGGGAAATATGGGAGCAAAAGGAGACTCGAACTTAATGAAAGCAAGAGCAAAGTTATACCCGTGGGCCGCAAAGTGGACCCCACTGGAAGGTGGAGAATGGGGGAGTTCTGCATTCCGGAAGGTAGCAGTAAACTTCTGCGTAGGGGAGACTAGTGACTATGAGTACCTGGGGGTAAATATAAACATCTCAGGAAGAGGTATCTACCGAAACCACACAAATAAATTGATTCTGAAGGGGAAGCGAATCAGGGCTTTTTACAATAATTTGTGTTCGGTTTGAAAGAGATTTGATGAACAATCGTTTGAAATCCAACTACTCATGTCACAACAACATATTCATGTACAGATTCGGATTTCCACAATTCGATTTTCCACTATCAATCTTCTTTTGCTTCTGTGTGTGATTTAATCTCTTGGTCTTCGGTACACGATAAACATTTTATTTCCTTTTCATCTGATTTAAGATTTATTTTAATCTTTTTTGTAGCTAAATTTTTTTTGACGTTTTTTTAAACTATTTTTTTTATTTCTTATATGTAATAAAAATTTCATCTTCTTTAAATGATTTTCAACCCCAATCTACTGTCTGACGTCTTAGCGAGTTCCTGCATTGGAAAAGCGCCAAAAGCCTTGAGGCTTCCACCTCTTTCCATTTCGATGACAATTGGAGTCGTTTAGCTGGCGGTCTTATCAACTTCTGAATTAAATTGCCACTCCTGTTGCTGGCTTCCACAGCAATTCTTGTTCTCACTTCCTTCCCTTCTTTCATACTCCCCTCCAACGCTGTCTTCTTTCTGACCTCCAGGGTGGTCACAGCAATCTGTTTTGTTACATCATTGTCGAAGGCACATGATTGAACTCCCATTATTGAAATGCAGTAAAACAGATCCACCGTAAATCTAAGATCTCGTAAATCTTCTGTTGTTTATCACTGACATATTTTTTTTTCTTTTCTTTTCATTCTGTCTCAACAATTCATCGCGTACGCTCACGAACTCGATTTTCACTCCCGTATTACCGGCTTCTAGACTCACAATTAAGAGATCCAATCTCTCCAGCAGAGCATTAGGGTCGCAAGGATTGATCATTGTGGTGGTGGTGGTGGTCATTCCCTGTCCTGTGACCAATTTGATGACTGCTTTATTCGCATCCCATATGGCTTTCAGTACCAATTTCCACTCGGAACCTCTGCTCATATTCGGTCTTGTCGTTCTGGAATCGTTATTAATTCTCAAGGCGTTTGCCCGAACCAGGAGACCACCATACCTTTTGTAATCCTCTTCGCCACTATCGTTAGGTTTAGCCAGCAAAATCGGATTCCACCGTCCCTTATTGCCCTTGTATTCTCGACCTTCGACAGATTACAGTCGTCGGTTATTTCCATTTGCTTGTCATCAATGTAGGTGTTGCCATCGGCTCCCTCATGCAATCCAAAGATTGATTCCGTGCTTGGGGGATTCTTCGTCTTATTTAAATTCACATAATATTCGGGTTTTATAGTACCATCGTGTTGGTACTATCGCCAAACGTGTTTGTAGTAACCGCCGATTTTCACTCTCTGTATCAGTCTCCATTCTGTCTATCTTGGAAAGATTTGGCGAGTAATGTCACCTGAGAGGAGGACGTCCGGTCGAAGTGTATGTGGGAAACGAGGTTTTATAATTAATTGGACCAGAAGGTTTGTAACCGTAACTTCGATAATAAAGTCTGTAATCTGAAGTTTTGCTTTCTGATTTCAATTCTTGGTCGATCTCCTTTTTCATCTGTTCCTGAGTTTCGATAAGGGTTTTGAATGACGTAATCGACTCTCATTTCATCTCGATGTCACCCATTCATTTTGTTAAATTGAATATTCGTCTTCAATTCTAGAAATCGAGAACTATCTCATCTCTCAGCATGCGATCCTTAATCTCTAAAAATTACATATTTTATTTCTTTCCTGTTATAAGGTTCGTTGAGTTTTATTTTTCTTTCTAACTGAAAATATTCTCCCCACCCGAGAGATCTTCTTCGACGAGGCACTTCAAAATTCGACACAAAATACATGTTTTCACGGTTGGATTTCTCCCCACCCGAAATAACTCCGTCGGATGAACGAAATGCGTGGACGAGACACTTAATTTAAACAGTAATTTTATTTCCTTCAGATATGAAATAGGGTTTGGCGAACAGGCTAAGCCTATTTAAACGCCCCCCCCCCCCCCCCATACAACAATATTCAATTCTGATACAAAAACATTCAAACGGGTGCAGGTACTGGTGAGGAATTACACTTTGATTTAGATGATATTACAAATCATTGCACTCTAAAGTTGTCATACAATAATAGTAAGTGTGTGAAACTCAACTTCTTGATAAATTGTCTGTCTGGACAGAAACTGGTTGCAACTTGTTTATAGAGTGAATGGTGGGCAATATGGGATCTGGCAAGATTTTCGAACAAGTAAACATGCCTTTTAATCCTATTTTAGACAGCCTGCTACGTAGGGAACTTCACCATGTACAAAAAGATAAGTGGAACTGACGGATTCAGTAGTATCCAGTGGGATGTGTAAGCAGTTGGCGACTGCTCACACTCACCACCAGCGACTATCGAATCTCCCAGTGTCGACTATATATTGCTGGAAAGCCAAAAAAGCTCACTATTAGCCTCATCTGAATATTGGGGATCGCCAAAGAGAAGAGTATTTAGGAATACATTAACATTGTTCAATTTGTTTAAAAGGGTCTGTCTCTGGATCATGAAGAGAGGGCAATTAAAGATATAGTGTTCCGTGCTTTCATACCCGACACCACAATCACATTCTGGATCATCCAAAATAAATCTGTCAAATTTATGAGCAATAAGATTACTACACCCCAGGCGTATTTTCGCGTGGAGAATTTGACCTGTTCTGGAGCCCGAAAAGTAATACTTGGGGACTATACGGTCGTCACGTTTTATCATATACTTGAAAGCTTTTACGGTTATACAATTGCGTAATTCAGAATCCAGTTCGTTCCATAGCCTAATTGTCGATGGTAAAAATGAATCTGGAAACTCTTTTGTTCTACAAAATATAGTGCATAGTTGTTCATCACACCTTTGAGCAACGGTTCGGGGGATCTGCCGCGATGAGTAATTAGGTGCTAATCCATTTAGCATTTTGAAGCAGGATGTTATTTTATGTCGGATTCGGCGTGTTTTCATGGAGAAAAAAACAGTTTCTCTGAACAGAAGTTCATGGCTAGTACCGCGAGGTGCACCACAAATTGTACGTAAGGCATCTAATTGGATATTTTCTAAAATGTTTGTTTTCTCCTCTGTACAGTTATCCCATATAACATCAGCATAGTCAAATAACGGAAGTATAAAGTGGTAATACAGTGATGCACGCGATATTCTATATTTTAAGCTTCGAAAACAATTGATCATTGGGCTAATCTTGTTTACTATACTATCAATATGTATATCCCAGGAACCTGTACCTTGAAAAGTAATCCCCAAGTGCTTATATGATGGGTTACTTCGTTTATAGCTTTATCCAGTAAAAATAGCTGGGGTTTGGGATTTGGATTAGTTTTCCGTGAAATGCTTAAGGCAACCGTTTTGTCAGGACTAAAATTTACCTGCCATTTTTTGGACTTTGCAAGATCCGAATTCATAATCCTACTTGACATATATGGGTCTTCTACTACTAGCGACAATGACATGACGTGTCGTCAGCGTATAAACGGATATTTGACTGAATGTTTTCAATAATGTCGTTTATATAAATATTAAACAGGAGGTGACCGAGCACTGATCCCCGTGGAACCCCTCTGGATTACTTCATTTCTTGAATTTTGCCTGTTGACAACAACTACCTGACTTCGACCCTTTAGATAATCCTCAAACCAGGATAATAAGTGACCCCTTATTCCTGTGGCATTAAGTTTGTAGATAAGTCGGGTATGCCACACTCTATCAAAAGCCTTACTTATATCACAGAATACAAATCGAATTTCCTTATTTTCGTCCAACGCCATTCTTATATTGTGATCTAAGTCAGTTAGTTGGCAAACAGTGCTATCACCCGGTACAAGGCCCGACTGCAAGTCAGTCAACAGTTTATTATCCATAAGAAATTTAAAAACACGTTTAAATATTATTTTCTCAAAGTCTTTACTTACACTACTAGTTAAAGTCACGGGTCGATAATTTTCCTTTAAATTTATTGAGGACTTTTTATGGATTGGAATGACATTAACATTCTTCCAAACAGCCAGAAATTTACCTTGAAGCAAGGACAAATTGAACAACATACTAAAAGGTGTTGCTAATTGTGCCGAAAATGTTTTTAAGATAATATTACTGATTTTGTCAGGGCCACTAGCCTTGGTGGTATGAAGATTTAAAAACAGATTTTCCACTTCGGTTGGGCTGGTGTCAACGGAGTTTAATTGATGCTCAGTAAAGGGGATTTGGAGTAGTTCCTTATCGGCCAGTGTTACTTTGACTAACAAAATATTTGTTTAACGTGTCAGCTATTACATTGGGATCACTTATAACTTCATTTCCTTCGAGGAGTGGTGAAAATATATGACTCTCAGTGCATTGCTGTTTCGAAAAACTTTTTAGAATTTTCCACCAGCTTTTGGAGCTGAAGTCACAAGTGCTGACTGATGCGTCCATTCGGTTGTCATATTCTTGTTTAGCAGCTCGAACGCAAGCGATTGTCTCATTCCGAGCTTGCCTAAACGCTCTCCAGTCATTTGGACTGTTGGTTGGTTTGTCTTTCCTGTGCGCTTTATTTCGAACCCTCATATGTCGTCTAGTGGCCGCAGTCCACGGTTTGTCCTTTATCCTAACTTGGACGGTTTTATGTGGAATAAACTGTTGACTAACATTCATTATATGGTTGATAGCGCATTCGGCCACGTTATTTACATTTTCACAATCGAAAATAGAATTCCAATCAGAATTTAACAGGGCCGAACGCATTCCGCTGACATCCATATTATCATACTTCCAAATCAAGCGGCTATCAGTTTTGGGCGAAGTTTGGTTAACTCTTAATTCAACCATAACAGCATGATGATCACTACAAAATGGAGGGATATTTTCACATTTCGAGACAAGATTGGGGCAGGATGTTAAAACGAGATCAATCAAGCTACTGTGATGCTCAGTAATTCGGGTTGGGAATTTCACGATTTGAACCATACCATGAATATTTTCTAAATTTCTTATTTTTGGATGAGTAGTTGGTAAGCAATTACTATTAAAATCTCCTACTATAACACACTTAAATGCTTGATCGCTTCTTGCTGCCCCTATGGACTCATTGATCAATTGCCAGTGAAAATTGTTTGCTGACGGAGGTTGATAAAAAACTCCCAACAAATATTTCTGATTATTGCTGCGTATTTCAGCCCATATTACCTCTAACCCTGGGACATGGAGATCCCTACGTGGTTTAAAGATTATACCAATTTTAATGTAGACAACTATACCGCCTCCCGGACCGTTTTCACGGTCTCGTCGAATAGGAGGAAAATGGAAACCAGGAATTGCAACATGAGTCATAGGTACTTCAGGTGAGAGAAAGGTTTCTGTCAGGACAATAACATGAAATTCACCTAGTTCGGCATTAATAAGGTCAACTTTATTACGTTGCCCTCTCACGTTTAAATGAACAATAGAGACATGATTTACTACACCTGGATGGAGTTCGACATCGCCACCCAGGAGTAAAATTAAATAAACCATCAACACAAATCCCAGCTGTCCAAAACTGCACGTCGACAAAAATTATATATTTCGCGTTTTGGCGAATGCGACATTCTCGTTGCCCGACTTTAGATTTCTCGTGAAAGAGCGATTAGTATGACACCCGGCGACACGCAAATGTTTTTGTAAAAAACTGTCAGCAACTTACAATTTCCATCTCTCTCAATTTTTTCTCTCCGAATTATAGGGCGGGGGGAGGGGGTCAGCAAGAGACGATCTCGAAGATTTTAAGCTTTTAATATCGCTCTACTTCTAGAAGACGGGAAAGATCCTTGTCGTCTCTCTCAGTGATTAGATTCTTTATCCAATACTTGGCTCGAAAAAGTCGCGTGCCGTCTCGTGACATAGTTACCCAGGTTAGTGAAAAATCTATGACGGGCCGGTATTCAGAGATTTTTGGACTTGGTGATTTCTCGAGAAAATATGTTCGAAAATCGCGAGAAATATTGGTGATTTCTCGAGAAAATATGTTCGAAAATCGCGAGAAATATTAAATTTCTAACCCATTTTTTCTGGGCGTGAATACCCAGATGTAAACCAATGAACCGGATAGTCAGAAGCAGTGGATTCTGAAGGAACTAGTAAAACTTATCCGGTCTGTTTGGGTAATTCTACGAAGTGAACGAGGATTTGAAGTATTTCTGTTGCCTCTTATTCACAAGAACGCGATTATTATTGGAGAACAGAAGGATTCTAGAAGAAGTGATTCGGAAGATCTTTGGTGATTTGGGCATGTTGTCAGGGTTATATGGATAATCAAATATACTACCGTTGAATCGAAAACACCCTCCGAACTACCCTAACCTATTGTATGCTTTTGTGTCACATAGAAACTACGTGCTACCATAGAAACCAAGATGGCGGCCTCCAGTTTACAAAACAGACAAAAGAAACACACATCACCTAACAACAGGGGCTTCTCATGAACATAAACACCATGTATCGCAAGATGGTCACTTCTGCGAATTACAACAACAACGCAACATAGCGCCACGGGGTCAAGTGACATGGCGTCACTTCCGAGGTCATACAGCGCGGTCACCCTGATAAGCGTCGTTTCAACCCTGAAATACTACTAATATAGATATTACTGGTATTGTGCAACCTTTGACATTGATTGCTATTTTATACAAATAATCTATCTACAAAAGTGAAAAATTGACCGGCGAAGTCCAACACGTTCCACTGTTCGTAAGTGTATGTAGCAGGATTTAAACACCAGCCTGCTTTGTAACAGAACGAAATGTAATGTACAAATACTGGTGGGACATATGATGAAATATTTGGAGCAAATGCAAGCCGTGTCTGTACTCTGTTAAAGTCATAATATCAATCTTACTTTGATGTACTCAACATGAAGTTCACAGAAGAATTAAAGAGCGACCCATTGATAAATGAAGAAGGACGTTCCCGATTACATCCTTTGGATGTGCTATATCACCAATTTGCTGCTTGTCTAAAAGAAATGCTGGTTGTGGAATTCAACTCCTGAAAGTATGGTTACAACGTTGGGAAGTGAGAGTTAATTACTTTCTTGTAAACAACACAGGATATTGAATTCACCGTGAAGGTAAACAACAATTTTTTTGTGCCTTCAAAATGGACAGTTCAAATTATTGGATATTGTGAATTATCTGGCACCTGTCGTTTCGTATGATAAATCTGTGGGAGCATTCTGATGTTCCGTGACGAAAGGTTACCTGCCATATGAGTGGATTGGCCACTTGAAGAAACTGGAACAAAACTACTTTCCACTTAGGCACATCAAACTAAGGTTGATATTCAACAAATCGCTCAAACGGGAAAATACATCTGCTGTCAGCAGTATAGAACGGCCACAAGCTGAACACTTTTCGCAATTATCTCATCTGGTACCACAATCGTGTTGTCCAGTCATTCCCAGAAGTACTAGACAAACAATTTGCCTTCTACAAAGTGCACAGGATCGATATGATGGAAGATGAAATAAGTGTACCTGGACGCCCATTGAAGTATTTGTTCAACACGATCGGTAATGGCTCCAATTTTGCCATTTAAATGAGAAGAACAAATATTTACATTACGCGGTAAAATAAGACATCGTAGTAGGTCCTTTCATAATTTTCGCCCGTCATCAAGAAAAAGAATTAACAAAAATTAGATCTGTTCTGTATGGAAGCTAAAACACGTGGAGGTGCAGTTGTTTTTAATGCCAACGTACTTTACTTGTGGTGTTCCAATGCAATATATGCCAAGTGGGATGCATAGAAGAAGAAGTAAAGAAGGTGCCTTTAGACTGATGTATTCTCACAGATATGACAGAATGGCACAGCAACAGTTGAACTCTATCTCTACAAAAAGTCTTGAAATCCTGCATCAGTACAATGGAGAAGAAAACAAGATGATTGGAAGATGACGATTGCTCCGAAAAGGTGTGGTGTAAAGAAACACAGACTATCTACCAATCCTGTGGTTTCTTCCGACATGGCTACAATTATCACCTAACCACAAAAGGAAATAGATAAGCAGTTCTGTTCAACAATGTTCGCGAACAACTGGAAGATCTACACAAAGAGACTATCCACAACGTCCTGCCAGTGGCTGAAAAGGATCCTGTGGTTAAACGTTATCTTGAGAAACTTGAGAGCCGCGTGTTAACTGGCAAAATGAACGAGAGTGAAGTATCGCAGCATGTGATTTCGGAAGATCTGTTCGGATTAACTGAGTGTGACATTCACCTCCAGAGACGGGGGAGGGGGGGATGTCACCCCCCCCCCCAATTCTGGCGAAAATTTCCTATAGCTGGAAATTCGGAAGGCAAGTCATGAGTAGTTGGAAATTCCATATGTCTGGATTTTAGGGCTTCTTTGGTGATACTGATGTCTACTTTACTTTCCCAGATTCCAACTCGGTTTCAAATCGGCAAAAATTCCAACTGTTACTATTTACAACTACAGTGTACGTAATATCAAGCTTCGCTTCATGAGTATGCATGGTGTCAATCGGTACGAGATTTCTATAGTACGTTTACTTATCGTAATACAAAAATCATGGATATGCACTTCAAGAAAATCACATCGCGTAAAATCGTTATCCCCATTCAACATTCACAGTTACAAAATGATGAATCATCGAAAATTGATCATTCCTGCATAAGATCTGATGTAATGTTAGGACAGTGTGAATTGCACAAAGTTCTAAGCTTGAGCATTTGTTTAGCACATATTCAATTCCCATGATAATGCCAAATAATAATAACCTGATAATTCTATCATAAATGTGTTGGCATTTCAGTTACTAGATCAATTTTATTCCCCCTTTCATGGTTTCATTTTCAAAATAGCTCTAGGTAGTGAATTTCCAGCTAGGGGGGGGGGGGGGGGGGGGACCTATAATGGGGATTTCCCTTCCCGGTGTCTCCCCCAGTTGTAAATTTCCTACCCTAACCCACCCCGATCGGAAACATCTAGTCACGTCCCTGACCACCTCAGATACTCATTTGGAGAACTGACACCCCATCTTTGAAAATACCATCATCAGTGAAGAAGGCATTGGAAATCACATAAGAAAGATTGCTGAGAAAAAGAACACATAAATCGTCCCCTGAGTTCCAATGTGTTCTTTGTGCCTATTTGCACATAGAACACATTGGAACTCAGGGGACGAAATTTTATTTGCTGCAATGACGACTAGGCTTCTCACTCAGTAAACTACGTGGGGAAGTGGGATGGGAGAATGAAGGACATGTGTTTAGGGGGAGACTAAAAGGAGAGGGTTAATATGCTAATCGGAGAGATTGGGAAGAATGGGGCAATGGATGTCATCAACCAGTTCGTCTCCGAGTGTTGGGGGGAGAGGAGAAGCGTGGGAATAGGGAGGCACTTGGGAGTACAGGGGTAAGCAAGGCCTTCTCGTCCGAGAACCGCGACAAATCAGCGGCTGGCCAAAGTGTTGTTGTTATTATTATTATTACGTACATTCCGACAAATGAATCCTTTCAGCGAAACACTACACGAGTTGGAGATCAAAGAGAACCGAATCAAGCTGAACTTAACACTTTATACCGCATTTATCGTGTATGAATACGCAAAAATGAAGATGTTGCAGTTTTGGTAGGATTTCATTGATATCTTAGTAGATAGACATTGGACAATTGGAAACATTAGGTCGATTAGTAGTATCAATGGCTAACAGTGGACGTACAGAGAATATACCACTACTACCATATCAGTTCAGTACGAGAAGCCCGACACACTCTTACCCGAATGGCGTATTTTATCCTATAAATGAGCGTTTCTTCGAAAGTATTGGATAAATGTTTGCGTTATTCACCTATTAGCAGTTGCTACCGTAAGTTTAACACCGAAATAATCTATTCCAATATTAGAGACGGACTTGTTGACTTCTGAACTCTACTGCTTTCGTGTTGTCATGACCTGTTTTACGTTTGTGAGAGACATAATGAACCGACGTTTATTAAATGTTAACCGTCGCTGAAATGTTTAGTTTCAGAATATATAACACATTTCTATTCTGTCTAACAACAAGAGAGATGTTACATCCCAACACTCACCTACATTCGCGCTTGATAATGTCGTTCCAATGTAACATGCCTAATATTTAGTTAATATAAATCATTAACTAGGCATCAAATGATTAATGTGGTTTATGTGATGGCTTTGGAAAGTCTATATTTCTGCATTTATTATATATCAATTCAACATAGAATCATTGGTTACATCTTTTAGAAATGTTTATGATCAAGAATATGAATCGTGAGGCCAGATATTAAATCATAAATAAGAATTAGGAAAGGCTTTCATAAATCACTGAAATTTTAATTGAAGTACATTCATTGGTTAAAGAGGAGTTGCGGAAAAACATTCGTTCAAGAAAGTGACTAGAAGTCCCAACAAAAATACATCACATCAACAACTAAAATAAGCCATAATGTTATTAGTAACAAGTATGAGAAAGTATTGAATAATAAAAAAAAAAAGGTAAAAAAAAATTTTTTAAAGAAAGTGAATATAAGTCCCAAAAATCCCCGTCAAATTCCTCAAATATGCATGTAATAAGGGCGCAACGTTACCGCAATGTAGTTCAGTAACCCATGCGTACAATATCAATTGCCTGGAGAGACACATAGAAACAGAACTCACCTTAACACCTCACCTTAACACAAATTTTTAGAACTTAAAATTGAGTAAGTCAGACAAAAACGTGAACATTGTGACTGAAAAAAAGAAAAGAAATCAGTTAAATTTCTGCATACAGTAGGGTTAATACCTACACTTGTTATTGAAATGAGAAAATAAACAGTAATGAGAGGTGAAGGCACCACAATCTGCACAAAAGCTGACTTTAACGCAAATTCTTACAACACCTAAACGCTAATTCTTACAAGTTTTGGCAGAAAATCAGCCTCAAATTCCTCAAATATGCATGTAATGAGGGTTAAATATTACTGCAATGGGGTTCAGTAACCCAAGTGTAGAATATTAATCGCTTGGAAAGACACATAGAAACACAACTCACCTAAACACAAAGTTTACAAAGTTTTACAACTTAAAATTTACTAAGTCCGAGAAAAACATGAAAATTTTGAGTGAAAAAAAAGAAAATTTTCGTTAAATTTCTGCATACAGTAGGGTTAATACCTACAGTTGTTATTGAAATATGAAAATCAACAGTAATGAGAAGTTAAACCAGCACAATCTGCACAAAAGCTGACTTTAACACAAATTCTTACAACACCTAAACGCAAATTCTTACAACTTTTGGCAGAAAATTTTAGCTGAAATTTGGAAAAAAGTCGTAGTTTCAGGGTTAAATACTGTTCTGATAGTCCCCTACAACCTACACATGCAATATCAAAGGCCTGAGCCCACTGATGTTTGAGAAATTAACCTTAACATTAAATCTTACAATATTGGACACGCCGGACGCCGACGCCGACGCCCGAGGTTATCACAATAGCTCACCACATCTTACAGATGTAGGTGAGCTAATAAAACGAACAACGATTAACAAAGAAAACACAAAGTAAATCAATCAAGCGTTAAAAACCATACAAGTTCGATTGTGAAAGGCGAGGGCATGATGAGTGATGTTTCCTTTTCCAAATTAGGAAAATGTACACAAACAAATGTACGTGTCGTCTGCTTGTTTATAAAACTCAAGTTGAATCGACCTCGAATAAACAACGAAAATAAGAAAGATAAACATTGTTCATTTAAAAAGTATTTTTTTGCGACTTTAGATCTAGTTTGTAGGGGAATTATTTTCCAGATAGAAATGTATCACTGTGTTATGTTTATTTTGGGAAGTTTTGCTTGTCGATCGAATAGGACCAATGTGCTCCCCACTTCAGGCAGTGTTTTGTAGCGAATAACAGCACAAGTTCGCCGCGACTGCTCTGTAAATGATTTATGGGATAAACAAAATAAACGTATAGTATGTTCAAGTAAAACAATTATGTTACCGATCAGAGGCTCGTCGGTTTCATTCTTAATCCTACTCGTAGAATAATTGCTTTACTTGAAAACACTGTACGTTTATTCTGTATATCTGGTTGTACGATGGACAGCAGCAGCGGTCAATGTTTCGATGATGTCACGAAGTTAATAGCAACGTCAACCGTTTCGCGGGAAAAACTTTCAAGAAAACGCACCTTGCCCTTCACAAATCCATCACATACCCATACTACATACCCATAGCCCTGTGTGTACACATTTCACAATACTATATATGCAGTACGTACACCACTTGCCGAATCTAGCTGGATGGAGCCGAAGTTTTGCACCGAAAAAAGATGCCCCGGCAAAACTCCGCTTCCTATGGGAAGTTAACACTAGCTACTGCGGCAAAGCTCCAGGTTATAGGAGTCGTTCGAGTACATGTTATACTACTTAAGTTAATAAAAATATATATGCATTATTTCGTGCATGTTTACCTTATTTAATCATATCTTCTCACACAAAGAAACGCATTCCTCTGTTTATCCGCACTTGTATATAGAAGAAAGTCAGTGGAAAGTTGAGTCTGTTGAGAGGCAGTTTAGTTTTCTCTTATGCAGTTATCGCTTATCTGTACATCTTACAGTTCAAAGTGCAAAAAATAGTGTGTTCAAAAAATACATAGATACTGTATTCATATATATATATATATATGTGAACAGGTTCAAGATCTAGTTAATAAAGACATCTCATCCACAATTTTTCTCCAAGCTGACCCAAATACATGCTCTGTTTCTCATCTAACTCGCTCTCTCCCCAAACCTTTTCTGCACTGTTCATAGTGTTTTCTCACTGTAGACACAATGTAATATTTGATCCCTTTCATCGTGTGATGTACTGTTTTTCCAAACTTGAATGTAGCTGTTCGTAGGGGGTTAGTCTCACTTATCCGATTTGTCGAAGCTAATTAAGGCCAGGGTCCACTAAACAAACATGCTGTAGTCTGTACTGATGAAGTGGTCTCATCCGGACTTGTTTGTTGATGAATGATCACCTGTGTGTGGATATATCATTAACATTTAGAACACCGACACTTTGATTTTAAACGGAAATGTTTTTAAAATGTTTACAACGGCTTATTTAAAACAGAGTTGCATAGATTTGTTCATTCTCCCATGGTGTATAAATATGAACTTCCATTTAGTGTCTTCGTAGACAGTCATACTGATCGGACGTGTCTGTGAAAGCTCCTGACTGAACACATCTCACAGCTTGGATATTAACAAAGCCTAATGTTCTCTGTACCACTTCTGTGCACTCTAGTGTAATTTTGTAAGTGTTTATCTTTAACTCTATCTATTTTCTGTCTGCTTTTCTCTGTTAAAACTAAAAACGAATATTTAAGTCAATACAATTTAAGTCAATACAATTAAATTAAAATCTTTAATAACTTAAAAAATAAAATTTAGAATTTTAGAATTATTTACAAATAAAAATAATGAATAAACAAAGTCAAGCTCAGTTAAACAGTTCTGCCTTTAATTCTGGTAGTCTGAGCAACAGTGGAAATTCCACTAATACTGATATGACATCGATGATGTCGATGATGTCTGGCTTCCAGAAAGAAATAGCCAGATTAAATGACACCATAGAGGGTTTGCGGTCAGAGCTTCAAGCCCAGAAGCGGCAGGCAGATAAAGAAAAGGCTGAATTGAGAAGGGAATTGGAAAAGGCAATTCTGAAAGCCAAACTAGGTAAGGAGGACCATGCTCCTCCAGTTCCTGATTTACCATGTATTGGCGCTGCTACAGAAATGACAAGACCTGCGTCCGCCGGCTCACTGCCGGGGATATCTGAAATAGATTCAGATCTAATTACCCCCAGCCAGGATAACTGGCTGCGTTCCATAGTAGAAGAAGCTACCAACACGGTCGCAGTTTCCCCGGCCGTGGCGGTTGAAATTCAATTGGATAAAAATTCAGCTAAAGTCCCCAAATCGCAGCGACAGAAAAAATCACCAAACCAAAATCGATCGAAAAGGAAACTCTCCAATGAGTTCCGTGAAAATGATGAAACCGTGGACGTCGAAGACGAAAATGGTTTCTGTATGACTATTGATCGGCATGTCAAGAAGACAAAAATCATCAAGAAAAATTCACAGAGCACCGCCACTGAAAAGGACGCGGTGGTCACACCAAGAAATGGGGACTCTGTTAACGCATCAGAGTCTACATCACCGGAAATAGTGAATGCGACAGCTAGCCCAACCGATAGAGCGACGTACGCTGATAAAGTAAAAGCCAAAACGCCCCCTAAGGTGACCAATAAAACCAACAAGGCACAGGGCCACCCGCAACCAAACCCCTGTGTCGTAATCACACGCGTCCACCCCAAAACGGAAAAAACTCGATTGATAAAGCCCTTCCAGGATGCTCGTGGGAGAGACTAATCTCCAAAGCCACGGGTACCCATACTTGGAAAATAAAAGTAAAATGCCCTAATAGAGCACCGAAATTTGGGCACTTGTCACACAAATGCAACGGGGAGCAACGATGTATGAAATGCGGTGACAAACACATCGCGAAGGCATGTAGTGCTAAAACTCTGAAATGCCCGAATTGCGGTGGTCAACACCCCAGCAACTACCGGGGTTGTAGCCACTTCAAAAAAGTTAAAACAAACATCCAGCTTAAAGCTCTAAATGTAAGTAATGTCGAGAACTCATCTTCCCCTTATTCCACGTGTACTCTAATGGCTGGCTCTATTTTCAGCATAATGAAGAAACACTTGGACACCAGTCTTTCGGACGTTTGCAAAGAGATTAGTAAAACAGCCTCTAAGTTATATAATACTCAAATATCTCACACGCTATTAGAAGCGGCCGTCAACAGAATATAATTATGTAACAATATTACAAATAGTAATTAAACTTAAATAAACTTAGTACAGTTATTCCTAAACCATTCATGGATACACTAAAAATAGTCCAGTGGAACGCTCGAAGCGTTAATCAGAAAAATTTGCAAATGTCACATTATTTAAAAAATACGGACGTAATTGGAATTAGCGAAACCTGGCTTAAACCAAACAAACAATTCTCGTTATGTGGTTTTGATATTATTAGAAGAGATCGCCCCGCCCAAAAAGGCGGCGGTGTCGCTCTGCTAATAAGGCAGGAGATTAAATACAAATCAATACCATGCGACCACCTCAATGCTGAAGTGATTGCAGCTGAAATTGAACTTGACCACAAACACGTGGCCATCATATCATATTATAACAAGCCGCAAGCAACAGTAGACAGTAAAGTATTTGAATTTTTTACCAACAAGTACAAGCACTGCATATTCTTGGGTGATTTCAATTCCAAACACCAGGTATTCGGTTGTCATAAGACTGAGCCTAATGGTGACGCCCTTTTCCACATCATTGAAGAATTCGATCTATTCGTGGTAAATAACGATCAAGACGTAACATACATAAGCAACAACCCACTCCATCAATCAGATATCCTAGACTTGATTATCACCAGCAAATCACTAACCAGCCAAATGCAAGACATATTTGTAGGAGATGATGATCTAGGCAGTGATCACCTGTCGGTTCACGCCACTCTGAAATGTAATACTGGTCCCGCAAGGTATCCTCCCGTGAATAGGATGAACCTATCAAAAATTGACTGGAACCTCTTCAGAAACATTATCGAAGTAAAAATAAAGGCAAATGACCTCTCAAATGTTCATGAACTAGAAAAAGCCTGCACCCACCTTAACGAGGTTATCAACAGTACACTAGATGAAATCTGTCCCAAGCAAACAGTAAAGACGCGGATAAACAGAATAACCCAAACAACTCTTCAAATAATCAAACAAAAAAGAAAAGCCTTCCGGGCTTACCAATCAGAGAATGATGAAATGAAAAGAGCAGAACTTAAAACCGCGTATAATCGCCTTCATGGGGAAGTAAAACAGGCCATAGCTAACGACAATCGCGTGAGATGGGAAAAAGCAACCGAAAACGTAAATGGGCTGAGAGAACCTAAGAGGTTCTGGGATACATTTAAAACTCTTACTGGCCAAAAGAGCAAAATTGCCAATAATAATGCGCTAAAGACTAGCGACGGATCTATGGCCATAGACGACAAGGCAAAGGCCAGTGCTTTTGCCGAACTTCTAAAGAAGGCACATCGTCCACAAGAAGGGAACAGATATGACAACGATTTTAAGGTACGAGTAAATAAATTTGTCCAAGATAACAACTCAATCTTCAATGAACCGAACTTCGACCAAAGGCATGAGGACGGAGACGACCATGAATTAACCGAACCAATAAGCGTAGAAGAGGTCATGGGTATAATCAGAAAATGCAGGTCATCTTCGTCCCCAGGAGAAGACGAAGTCTCTAACAAAATAATGAAACAGTGCCCCAACATCTTCTACTGCAGACTTACCAAACTCTTAAAGTGCTGTTTCTCATGTGGGTACTTCCCAAAATGCTGCAAAGTGGCCACAGGAGTCATGATACCTAAACCCGACAAAGACCTTACCAACCCTTCTAACTACCGCCCAATCAGCTTGCTTAGCTGTGTTGGGAAAATATTTGAGCGGATTCTCACTGCGAGACTTCGCAGCTATCTCGAATCAATCAACTTTTTCAACAAATGGCAAAGAGCGTATAGGAGTCAGAAAGAGGGAATCGAACACGTATATAGACTGGTCGATTATATGAAAACAGCATTTAGTCAAAACGAAATCGGAACCGCGCTTTTCTTGGATGTAGAAAAAGCGTTCGACTCGGTATGGCACAATGGCGTGAGATATAAACTAGCGAAATGGGATTACCCACTAAAATTCTAAGGATCATATCATCATTTCTAACTGACCGAAAAATCAAGGTGAGGGTTAATCGCGAGGTGTCAGAGGAAGTAATACTCGAAGCGGGAACACCACAAGGGTCGGTTCTAATCCGCTTCTTTTCATAATATATGTGAATGATATAGAAAAAGTAGGGAAAAACTTTGTTGAACTATCGCAGTTCTCAGACGACAAAGGCATTTGGACAGCCAGCAAGTCCAGAAACATAATTAAAAATCGTCTACAGGATACCATTCGCGATCTTGAGAGCTGGTGTGCCCTGTGGCGCATCAAACTCAATGCCGCCAAAACTCAAAAAGTTACGTTCTTCAAAAAGCAAAGGAAAAAACCCGTCCCGAGTATCGATCTCCAGTTATACGATCACAAACTAGAAGCAAACAAAGAGGCCAAATTTTTGGGATTTATCCTAGATAGCAATCTCAGTCTAAACAGTCACGTAAACTCCATTACGGTTAGAGCTACTAAACGTATCAATTTTCTGAAGATGATCAGAGGTAGAAATTGGGGAGCAAACAAAGATGTGCTTCTCAAGCTCTACAAAACATTTATACGTCCGGTACTAGAATACGGTGCCATAATAACAAGCGACCTAAGCAAAACCAACATTCAGAAGCTACAGAGGGTTCAAAATTATGCCCTGCGAGTGGCACTATGCAAACCGAAATGGACACCGATAAAGGAACTTCACGAGCTAGCAAAAATAGAAACTATTGATACGCGATTAAAAGACCTACAAAACAAAACCCCCAACAGACTCACAGATAGTGAATTAATGGTTGAGCTGAACGAACCCCGATCCCTTAACAGAAAAACAAAATAAGTTTCCAGAAAATAAAAAAAAAAAAAAAAAAAAAAATAAAATAAAATAAAGTAAAAATTATACAATATAACTAAATCGCGTGGAGTCAGTGAGGATTGCCTCGCTACTCATTGGGAACTTTAGGATAGAGTCTGTGAGGACTGCCTCGCAACTCTGCTGAAGCGCGATTGAAACGCGTTTAATAAGATCTATATAACAAAACCCTCCACATACTCCAGGATAGTGAATCAATGGTGAAGCTGAACGAACATCGAACCCTAAACAGAAAAACAAAATAATCCACAGTAAATTAAAATTACTCAATAGAATTAAACTGCGTGGAGTCAGTGAGGATTGTCTCGCTACTCATTGAGATCTTTAGGATTGAGTCTGTGAGGATTGCCTCGCAACTCTGCGTGTGGGGAGTGGGCTCCGAAGAAACACACCCCTTACCCCATCCATAGCAACAATCACACAGCAGGCACAATATACAATAGCGGATACCTATCTTTCTCTCTACCTATAACTTTCCTAACTGAACATTCTCAAACTTTCTTGCAACACTCTTATCAAGAAGACGCATGGAAATGGTAGACAAAGCGTAGGAGGAATTGGTGCAACCTACCTTTCTGCAACATATACAAGAAACCACCAAACGCTAGGCAAGGATTGAAACAAGCTTGTCTGGCTGGGAACGAGTGTACATTTGATATAAATAAACATTTGAATAATGATTTAACAGCCCTTTTAAGGGCTTGAGGGTGTGTGTCAGTGAGAGGTTTTTTTTTTGGGGGGGGGGGCGGGGGTGGAGGAGGTCATTTGGAATTCCCGAAGGATAACCAGATACCTCAAAATCACATACGGCATCCTATCTCCCAGAAGGCTTGATGGATGACTCCCGGTTTTTCAAAACTAAACTTTGGAGCTTTCTCCACTTCTTTTTTGTAACCGCTATGGTCATATACCGGGGCCGCTACCAAACCGGCGTTGCTGTTTGGTTTTCTTTTCTCTTCTTCCCTTAAACTTGCCATCGCACAACATTACATTCTGGCTCGCCACCATGGTGGGACTCAAACCTCTACCATCGCCGAACTGGAACCGAATAGAGCTCGCTCTCTAATAGTTTTAAAGGCGTTGAGGGATTGAGTATTGACCATCTAACACTCCAACGTAAACTGCCGGGTATTCTAACCGCGTGCATAACCCCCTCAGACTCCTTTTTGGGCAATAGGAAAGCTAGGCCTGTGTGATTTAAGGGAAAAAAATAAGGTTAACCGGGTCGCAAGGGATTTGTAAATCCCACATCGTCCCTGCGCGCCTTCGGCGCGCTAAAACCTTTCATTCATTCGTCTTCTCCAGTATACAGTTGACAATCACACTGATCGGACGTGTCTGTTAAAGCTCCTGACTGAACACATCTCACAGCTTGGATATTAACAAAGCCTATTGTTTTTGTACCACTTCTGTGTGCTCTAGTGTAAATTTGTAAGTGTTTATCTTTAACTCTATCTATTTTCTGTCTGCTTTTCTCTGTTAAGGTGATTCTAAACTGAAGATTGTAGTTTGAGTGGACAGGTCGAAAACATGATGTTTTTTTCATTACTTTTCAATAGTAATGGTTATTTAATACATGAATGATTGCTTCCTACCTAATAGATTACAAAAATGTGCTAAACATTTTTAAAAAAAAAATTTACTCACCAAAAATATGCTTTTAAAAATCCCTAACTCACGGTCAACTTCCTGCTACCAAAACTTAAAATATGAATCTCACATTGAAAAATATGTTTTCTATGTGCACTAGAGAACAACAGTTGAGTCATAACTTTTTAAAAAATAAATCCAATTGTATGTTTATTTAAATGTTTGAAGGACCACTGCAAGCACTAGTCCAGCCATTTTTTCACAGGGAACTATTTACAGTTCAAAAGTATGGCACACCACACTAATCAGTAATCTAGTTGACCTCCCTGGAAATACTGGAAATATTAGCCATACAAATGATATGTCTGTTCTGCCCTCTTCCACAAGTAAAACTGTCTTGACATGAAATGACCCTGTTGAAAGTGTATCGTTAAATCCCAATAATAGAAAATAAAAGACTGCATGGCTACCTCCCCCCCCCCCCCCCCCACACACTCCATAATAAAAAATTGAATTTTTCAAAATTGAAAAAGGGACATTATTCTGGCAAACATTGTCGGATCAAACCCTGATCTGACTTGACCTGCATTTTATGTTGATACACCTACACAACAAATTTTATTTGTTTCTGTCAATTACAGCTCAAGTTATTGGTTGGAAACTAAAAAAAGGAGTTTTCAAAGTTGAAAAAGTGTGACTCTGGAATCACCTACCAGGACTACATGCAGGCTCGAAGGGAAGTTATGGAATTGAATTCCGCCAATAAGTCGTATCGATTGACCAATACTAACAGTGCTCAAAGTATAAAATATTCGTCCAATTATTGAAAAAATCCGATAAGGTGCTTAATGTATAAAAGTATTTTTCATTTGCTAAATGCTATGTTTTGGATCATGAATAAACTCATGGTGTGTCAGAAACCTACCTTGTATTATTTTTTTTGGTGGTGAGTTGAACCGTGGCGACTTGACCCGGTGGCGAGTTGACCCAGTGGGGAGTTGACCCGTTCCCAAAAATTTGATGCTCGATTGTGCCTTGTGTGTGTGTTGCCATACTTCACTTTCATTGAGAATTTCTATGCAACGACTGATAAAATAATTTTCTAGAGAAAAATTTCATGTTCACACTTCTGTCATATTTTATTTGTGATTAGGAGGTCTAGTGGGATGGAAAGAAAGAAAAAAATATTATTTTTCGCACTTTGAACAAGCGACTTACCAACGCATGTGACTTTCCGGTGACAACAACTTCGATCAACAAATACTTGCAGGCATGAGTCCAATAGCCCACAGATTATTCGAAATTATCGATGATCTTTGTGGATTGCAAACAAATTTAATGAAATACACCATTTACAATGATTCGCAATGTAAATCACACCAGTTCGCAAAATGAGGAGCATTATTCTGAAACTCACCCAAACCAGACCGAAACGGGACCGAATGACAGAGCAGTAAAGTTAACCATCAATATTACATGACGAACAATAGTTCCCCCGATTTGCGATTAGAAGAAGTGAAAAAGCAACCAGTTTACGAATATTTCAACAAAGAAAGAATACAACATGGTTTTCTCATTCCACTATATGTCACCGTTTTGTTAATTAAAGAAAATTGAAATTTTTGTTCTCTATTGGTAATTTTGGCGCATGAATACAAACTAATGGCAAGGTCGATCCATGCAAACAAATTGATTGATTCAGTTGGTGAGGGAAGAATATTTACATAGAGCAGACAATCAATGCAATTTGCCTCTATTAGTCTGCTTCCCTTGAGATATATCGACAATCAGGATTTCAGCAGTGGCATTGTCATGAGAATTTACGGGACATATGGCGAGATCTTTTGCCGCAATGTTGCCCACAACCTTCAGTGTTTTGAATTTCCCACCGTAAACATGGCGGACACTGTTGAGACTGAAACGACCCAGGTTGGCAACGTGCTTAGTCCTATCTTCGATGTGTTTTATTAAATATTAAGACTCAACTGCTGCAGTACATTATTGATAGCTCACGTTGGTTGTTCATTGGCAGGTGAGGCGTCACGCTATTTTTTGAAATCCTGCCCACGCCATTTCCGACTTTTTGACAGTACACATTTTCTAATGTCTCCAAATGACTCGTCAATTTGTTAAATGCATATTTTGCGGGTCCCATCACGTTCTATGTGACATGACCATTCCCCCCAACCCTGGTATCCAAGGACAAGGCTGTTTCGTTGCCAATTTATTGTTCAATGAAATGTTCACATTTTTCTGTGTTTCTGGCTTCCATGTTGGTAGCCATGACTTTAGAATCACATTAAAACGAGGTGCAGACTGCAAGCCCAGAGTTCCTCGGTTCGACACCTACCCGCGGCAACCGCGTTGTGTCCTTGGGCAAGACACTTCACCCCCATTGCCCACGTGGGGGCACGGTGGCGCTGTGTACTAAGGCGTACTGCACGTCGATGGTGCACTTGTCTTCAACCAATGCTAACCCTGCTTGTGTGGAGTTGGTATATTGGGGGCTGACAGTTGCTCGCCGTTGCTCGGTGGTTCTCTCCGGGTACTCCGGCTTCCTCCACCCGTAAAACTGTCATGGTCATGATAAGCCATTGTGCAGAAATATGTGACCTTAAACACCAATAAATAATAATAATATTTTCTGTTAACCCTTTACCTAACGTAACGGCAAAAACCGGCCAGCGCTATTCTCAAAAATCGCCAGTTAATTTTCATTATTTTTTTTTCATTTTTTGTCTCAAAAACATAGGTTATGACCCCTCTTTGGAACGAGCTCGTCGAGCTCGTTCCAACGAGGGGTCATAACCTATGTTTTTGAGACAAAAAATGAAAAAAAATAGTTATTCAAGAATTATTTTTGCAAGTGTCGTCTGCTTTTCAGGTTAGGTAAAGGGTTAAAACTAAATATACTTTAAACATTTTACCAGTAATTTGCTGATAACTTATAACAATAGGACAATAACTGATAACTAATGGCAACTAACTCCACCACTGAACCCATTTAATAACTCGGCATCTGGAAAAAAGGGAAAAAGTAGTCATAAATCAGGTTTGGGTTCGTGCTCCAGCAACGGAAGCTCTAAACAAAAAGGCCAGAGTGTGGAGCCCAACACGTTGGGCCCACAAAACGAACACAGTTACGGATATCGCTAGTGCCTCTAAAACAGTTGATACAACTCATCAGATTTCAAAACCTAATCCTAGCAAGAGGATAGTGGGCAAAACTAATCCTAAACCTGGTTCGCCTTTTATATATAATACCACTGAGATGGGGAGACCTATGCACGCCAGAACTCGTTACCGCCAGTCAGAATAACTGGTTGCGTTCGCTCATAGAGCAAGAGGCAACTACTGTTCCCACCTGTGATGTGGTTAATCAGATTACGCCGCGACCGAAAAGGAAATTGGATACAGACTTCGAAGAAAATGGTGAGCCCTGGAAATAGAAATGGTGGCTAAGAAAACCCGGAGAGCTTCGACAGATACCGATAACTCGGGTGTTATTGTCGTTGAGGCCTCGGACACCATGGATGTTACAGTAGTAACAACCAGTGCGGAGATCCATAAGGAGGGGAAATCGGCGCACAGTAACGCAACGGAAACGAGACTGGCGACGCCAACATTTACCACTGACAGTGGTGGATTGTTTGCCGACAAGGCAGGAGCCCTTTCTAAACAACCTCAAAGGAAAATACGGCCAAACACCAGACGAATAAACAACAGCATCAACAGCTGCAAAACCCTTGCGTAGTCGTCACATGGGTTCACACAAAGATTAATGATGGGGATATTGATGTAGCCCTGTCGAGATACCCGTGGGTCAGACTAATATCTAAGGCAACCCTACGTGGAAAATTAAAGTAAAATGTCCCAATAGGGTCACAAAACTAAACTTCATTAGCAAAGGTGTTTGTATAAGCGGGCAAAAATATGAGACTGGGGAGTATCGTGTTTTGCCGCAGCCCACACACAGTCGTTTATTCCAGAAATTTGGCCATATGTCGAACAAATGCAAAGGAGAGTTGCGTTGCATGAAATGCGGCGAAAAAAACACTTAACAAAGTCATGCAAGGTTTCAACACTGAAATGCCCAAATTGTAACGGGTAACACCCAGGCAAGTATCGTGGCTGTCCCCACTACACAAAAGTTAAAACCCACATTGAACTCAAAGCTATGAATGTCAACAGCGTAGAAAACTCAACCTCTCCACATTCGATGCGCACCTTAATGGCTGGTTCAATTTTTAATATAATGAACAAACACTTCAACGTCAGTCGTTCCGACATATGTAAAGAAGTTGGGAAAACAGCATCCAAGCTATATCGAACTCAAATCTCTTTTTCGCTAATAGAAGCCGCCATAAATAAAATATAAATCACACCCATAACAAGTTAACTAGTACAGGTACGTCAGGTACTGACCAATTATGAAGTTGAACATAATTCAGTGGAACGCTCGAAGCGTTAACAGCAAAAGCTCACAGATGCCCGATTACTTCACAAACGGAGATGTAATTGGTATGAGCGAAACATGGTTAAACCAAGCAAGACATTTTTGCTAAGTGAATTCAACATTATTAGACGAGACCGTCCCACACAACGTGGAGGCGGAGTGGCTCACCTCATAAGGCAGGATTTAAAATATAAAACGATATCAAGCGATCACCTCGACGCAGAGGTGATTGCAGCTGAGATTGAACTAGATCATAAAAATGTTGCCGTAATCTCATATTATAATGAACGAAAAAAAAAACAGTTGACAGCAAAGTCTTTGAATTCTTTGTGAAGAAATAAAAACACTGCATTTTCTTAGGTAATTTCAATGCCAAACATCAGGTTTTCGAATGTTATAAAACGGACCAATGGCGACGCCCTCTTCAAAATCATCGAACAATTTGATCTTTTTGTATTAAATAAGGACCAAGACATTACCCACGTTAGTAACAACACACTCCACCAATCCGACATCCAATCACTAACAAATCAAACGAAAGACATATTTGTGGGAGACGACGATTTAGGTAGAGACCACCTGTCTGTTCATGCCACATTACACGGTTGCACCGGACCCACAAGATACCCTACAATGAGTAGGAGGAATCTATCCAAAATTGACTGGGACCTCTTCAGAAAAATAATTCAGGTTAAAATAAATAAAAACGACCCAATGAATACCTGCGAACTCGAACAAGCATGTACCAATCTCAGTGAAGTCATTAACAACACTCTTGATGGGATTTGTCCCAATCAGACGGTTAAACCACGGGCCAACAGAATAACTGAAACCACACTCCAAATAATAAAACAAAAAAGAAAGGCCTTCCGTGCATACAAATCAGAAAAAACTTTCAATTAAAAAGGTCGAACTTAAAGCCGTGTATAATCGCCTCCACGGCGAAGTTAAAAATGCAATAGCAAACGACAATCGCGTGAGACGGGAAAAAGCAACGGAAAATCTAAATGGATTCAGGGAACCTAAAAGGTTTTGAGATACTTTTAAAACCCTTACTGGACAAAAACATAAAGACGCCAACAGTAAGGCTTTTAAGATCAGCAATGGCACTAGGACAAGGCGAAGGCTGCGCCTTCGCAGAGCTCCTTAAGAAATATCATCGCCCCCATGTGTGCGATAGGTTTGATGATGAGTTAAAAAAGTAAACCAATTTGTTCAAGACAATAAGACAACGTTTAATGATGCCAACTTCAGCCAAACGCCCGAGGACGGAGATGGCCATGAACTTACGGAACCGATAAGCCAAGAAGAAGTGGCTAACACAATTAAAAAATGTAAGTCTTCTTCTTCCCCAGGAGGGGACGAGGTCTCATATAAAATCCTGAAACAATGTCCCAATACTTTTTTCGGTAGACTCACTAACCTCCTAAACTGCTGTCTCTCTAGTGGATATTTCCCAAAATGTTAGAAAGTAGGAACAGGAGTCACGATACCAAAACCCGACAAGGACTTGAGCAACCCAGCAAATTACCGCTCAATCAGCCTACACAGCTGTATTGGAAAAAAAAATTGAACGGATTCTCACGACTAGACTCCGCAGCTTTTTCAATAAGTGGCAAAGGGCCTACAGAAGACAAAGAGAGGGAATCGAGCATGTTTATAGGCTGGTAAATTATTTGAAAACGGCATTCAGTCAAAATGAAATAGGAACCGCGCTATTACTCGACGTAGAAAAAAGCGTTTGACTCTGTCTGGTGTAAGAAAAAGTGGAATTGTACAATAAGGGACACACACACGGTGTGTGCACAGTGGCATATATCTATGTATGTATATTATATATATATGTAGTTATGGGTCTGTGTGTACATATCGAGTGTGTGTTTGCCCGCTTCAGTATTGAAAGTGCTAAAATACTCTGAGGTGGCCTTAAATTGTTACATTGATCATTAACTGATAGCGTTATGGATCAGTGGTTCTTACTTCATTGACCACTATTGTGAGAGACATGTAGTTTCTGGTGCTCGGCGGTGTTGACTTCGCACGAAGTAATTGCGTCTGCAATATTATATTATTCTGAATCGGAGTCTAGTGGATCAGAACCGTGTGGAGCTTCCTATAGGTGAGTCGAATATTTATTTCTCCGTAGTTGTACCCTGCCGGGGCCGGTCATATTTTATGTAATTTACCGATCCTCGCCGTAAGCCGAAATATGTTATAAAAGGCTATATTAAATTGGTTCTAGGATTATTCACGATTGATCCAGGGCATCTTATTGCTGTTGCGATAGGATGCTATGGCCTAATCGTGATCTTTCGGCTTGGGGCGAGTTTCGGTGGCCCGATGGATTGTACCCCCCCCCTCTCCTTTTATGGCATTAGCTTGAATGTACAGACGTGAATACTGAGATAACGCTACCCTCAGTGAATATTTAGCAATATTTAGGAGGGTAGGTGGGTCACAAATAATGAAGTAACCCTTCTGCTGGGTGACATGTGAAAGTAAATATTTGGTATTGCCGTATCTTGGACTCCCCTTCTTTAGTTAAGGGTAGTAGTCATGTAGTCTGGTGTGCATATTTTAAGGCGGCATAAGTGCCAGATTGTAGGGTTTTTCCCCCTCTTTAGTAGGGGATGTAACTATTTTATGAGGAATTATGATCTCACCTTGAAGGGTGAATGAAATGAGTTGGTCTGTACAACTTGAATGTAAATCTGAATGTACTGCTGAATTGTGGGAGGGTAGAGACGATTTGGGGATTTGTGAATAAATTTGCTAATAATTTAGTGGAATTGGTTTTTTTTTGTATTTTTAATTCCTATTCTGTTTCAGAGTCCTAGTCCTAACATATATCTTAACACAAAACACGGTTTAAGGGTGGATTGGAATCATAGGAAGATGTTTGTTCCTTGGTTGACTGTTGTGGCGAGGTTCTCGGTAAGGGCTCACTTATTGTAAGTGAGTACGGCCCGAGAACAGCGGCACAGCACGGGTGCCAGGGTAGTCTGGAATAATTTTGTAGAGGTTCTAGGTGATTGATTACGCTAACTAATTTTCGGTTTGAAATTGCGAACTTGTAACTAACCCCTCGACAACAAATCTGTGCTATGGCTAGACCTTGTTTGGCTTTGTGGCGTGGCTCTCGGCCGGAACTCACTTCATGTAAGTGAGTTCGGGGCCGAGAGACTCGACACAAAGTGAGAGCAGGGCGGGGTGGGTCGAGTTTCGCTACAGATTTTTGGCCGACAGGATAATTTTTGTATTCGACAGGATAATTTTTGTATTCGACAGGATAGTTTTTGTATTCGACAAGATAAATTTTTATTTTCAACAGAATATAATTTTAACCGATTAAATTTGGTTTGGCAGAGTAAATTTGAACCAACGTTTTGGATTGAAGGGTTGTGTGATTGAATCCGAGATATTTATATCCTAGTGACCATAATTTGTTAGGAATGTTGTAGGACTAAAATTGGACTCCTTGTTGTGAATTAATGTAATTGTTGGGGGTGTGGTCCTTACATATATATAAAATGGCTAGTGGAATTAGTAAAGAGCTAGGTGATTATATGTATGCCTCGGAGGCCTTGACCGCTGATATAACCTCCAAAGGTGCTAGATCGAAGAAATTACGTAATATTCCTCCTATTCCTGATCCTACCCCTGATGTGAAGTTTAATAAGGTTGATGAAGTTATGTTGAAATGTCAACAGTTGAGTGACGAATTGCAGAATTCTATTGTTGAGTTAGGTGACCAAACGGAGGATTACGCTGCAATCTTTGATACACCTGGGACGGTTTCGACAGGGGCCTCTGTGCGTCGAACTTCTGCAGGGCGTGCGGTTGATATGATGGGATTGCCCAGGGTGGTTCAACCTAAGAAAATTCCTGGGGAGAATCCGAAAGTATCGAGTTTGCCTAGACATCAGCATGGGGCAAGAGTTATACAGTCTGACGATAGGCATGGTGAGCAAGCTTATCCACGTAAACCGATTGTTACGCCCGATACGTTTAATGGAACCACCAGTGTAGCTGATTGGTTATCCCATTTTGAGAAATGTGTTGGGATTAACCAGTGGTCTGAAGACCGGGCTCGTCAATTTTTAGTGGTATCTTTAAGGGGCGCTGCCTTGCAGTTTTATGAAGATTTGGACCCGGAAATCAAATCCAATTCTCATAGAGTTATGCAGAGTTTGCGCGATCGTTTTGATCCATTTAAGGGGACTGCAATATATAGGGCCCAATTAAGGTCTAGACGTAGGTCACAGCGAGAGACTTTGCCTGAGTTAGCGGGAAGTATTAGACGCTTGGTGAGAAAGGCGTATCCAGGGGTTCCCCTCGATGTTAGGGATGACTTGAGTAAGGATAGTTATATTTCCGCGTTGACGGACAATGAAGTTAGGATGCAAGTGTTGAGGGCTAAGCCTGAAACCCTTGATGCGGCAGTGCGTGCTGCTTTAGATGAGGAGTCGTACAAGAAGGTAGAGGTACCTTCTTCAGTTGGTGCAGTTGGGGAATCGGAAATTTCTAGTGAAATTGGTGCATTAACCCAGGCGGTCGAAAGTTTGCAGGAACAATTGAAAGAAATGCAGGTTGAGCAAAATAAATTGCGAGAAGAACTTTTCAGGCAGGATCGTGGTCAGGATAGGGATAGTTTTTATAGAGGTCGTTTGGGCCAAGGTGGTTATGGAAATGGTAGAGGTAGGAATAGAGGTAGAGGTAAAGGTGACTGGTCCCATAGGTCCAATTTAGATAACAATCAGGATTTAAACGGGTAAAGACTGAGGTAGGGGTCGAACCTCAGTCTGTGATAGAAAGGACCCTCCCATCAGAGAGTATCGGTCATAGTTATCTGACTCTTAAGGTCTTGAATGAAAATGTTAAGTTCCTACTGGATACTGGTTCAGCGGTAAGCTTAATCAGTACCAGAGTGTTGCATGAAACTTTAGGTATTGAGCAGTCTCGAGTTAGAGAGGCTCCTCGTAGTGTTTTGGGGGCGAATGGGCAGCCCCTTGATTTAAAGGGGTTGGTGGATTTGCCTGTAACTGTTGGTAAGTATCAATATGTTCAAACATTTTACGTGGTTAATCTGTCCTTTGATGCAATTCTGGGAATTGACTTTATGAATAAAACTAATTCAGTGATTTCTTTGCCGGACAAAACTGTTATGATCCAAGGGGTTAAATTTTCCCTTGAGTTTTTGAAAGAAAATGATAAAATTCACGTATTATTGATTGAGGGATTGACAGTACCTCCCTTTTCTGAAGTTATAGTGCAGGGCCGAGTTGACGGTCCACCGGTTGGACAGAGCCTGTGTGAACCCGACCCAGGGTTCATGAAAGGTCATCACGGATTAATGTTGGGACGAAGTGTTGTTGATGTTAGTCAGCCGGAAGTTCCTTTTAGGCTGATAAATGTTTCTCAGACCCCTCAAAAGTTAAAAGGTGGTGAGTCTGTGGCTGTTCTTGAGAATGTTGACATTTTAGGTGAACAAATTAAGGAGGCTTCCCCTTTGGATGATGGGAAGTTCTCTTTGTTACAAACCTATGAGAGAGCGGTTTTGACTGGAAATCAAGCGGAACAGGTCAATGATTTTTTAGAGAAGAACCGCGACGTATTTATACAGTTCGAAGGTGATTTGGGCCGCACTGATCTCATTCGGCATGATATTTGTACGGGTGACCATCTTCCTATTAAACAGCGGGCATATCGGCTCCCTTTTCACAAAAGGCACGAGGTTGAGCAGCAGATAGATGTTATGCTTAAGCAAGGGGTAATTCAACCTTCTTCTAGTCCTTGGGCGGCTCCTATAGTTTTAGTTAAAAAGAAAGACAATAGTTTTCGTTTCTGCGTGGACTACCGTAAATTAAATGCCATTACAAAAAAAGATGCCTATCCTTTGCCCCGTATAGATGAGAGTTTAGAGGGTATGGCGGGGGCACAGTGGTTTTCCACTCTAGATTTGGCTTCTGGATACTGGCAAATGGAGCTAACTCCTGATGCCCGGGAGAAAACGGCTTTTACTACTGGCGTTGGGCTCTATCAATTCACGGTCCTCCCTTTTGGGCTCTGTGGCGCTCCTGGGTCCTTCGAGAGGCTCATGGAGCTAGTTCTCAAAGGGCTACACTGGAAGACTTGTCTCATATATCTTGATGACGTCATCATATATGCGCGGTCTTTCCAGGAGCATATTGAACGATTACAAGAGGTTTTTACTAGAATAAGGTCTGCAGGATTAAAATTGAAACCTTCTAAGTGTGCGTTGTTTAGACGTCAGGTTTCATATTTAGGTCACATTGTTTCCGCGTCGGGTGTGTCAGCTGACCCGGAGAAAATTGCGCGCGTAAAAGATTGGCCTGTTCCGACTTGCTTGAAAGATCTTCGAAGTTTTATCGGGTTATCCGCGTATTATCGAAAATATGTCTCACACTTTTCTACTTTGGCTAGTCCTTTGACCAAATTGACTCGTAAAAATGAAAAATTTGTTTGGGGCGAGGCCCAACAGGAGGCTTTTGAGATATTAAAAGACAAATTGTGTCAAAGTCCAATTTTGGCTTACCCAAATTTTGAGCACGAATTTATTCTTGACACGGATGCGAGTGATTTTGCCTCTGGTTCGGTTTTGTCACAGATTATAGAAGGCAAGGAGCAAGTAATAGCTTATTTCAGTAAAACTCATTCCCAACAAGAGAGAAATTATAGTGTTACTAGGAGGGAGTTACTGGCAGTAATTAAAAGTGTTAAACACTTTAGACATTTCCTCATTGGCAAGCATTTTACGCTGCGAACCGACCATGGGTCCCTGCAGTGGTTGTTTAATTTTAAGGAACCGGTTGGGCAGGTGGCGCGTTGGCTGGAATATCTCAGTGGGTTCGATTTTATGACGGTTCATCGTCGCGGTGAACAACATAAGAACGCAGATGCGCTGAGTAGGATTCCTTCCTGTAACAAACATGATATTAACACTGTTGAGTTTGAGTCTGCAATTCAATTGACTAAGGAAAGGCAGGGGGCTGATCCCCTTATTAAAAAATTTCTCGAAATGAAGAAAACGGGCGAGAAACCTGGACTTGAGAAATTAAAAGGAGAATCCCCGGAGCTTCAGAGGTATGTGAGTCAGTGGGAACAATTTTTAGTGGAGAATGACATTCTTCTTCAAGAGTGGACACAAATAGGGTCCCCCAGCAAATTTTTGTGGGTGGTCCCAAAAGACTTAAGAAGTCAGGTATGTAAGGAGCATCATGACTCTTTAGTGGGTGCACATTTGGGCGTTCATAAGACATATTCTAAAATTCGAGAGCGTTTCTTTTGGATAGGTTTGCGTCGGGATGTAGAACTCTGGGTTCAGTCTTGTCCGAATTGTCAGTGTCGTAAGCCACCGGGCAAGACCAGTCAAGCTCCTATGGTAACAGATAAAGTTTCGGAGCCTATGGAACGAATTGCTTTGGATATTTTGGGGCCATTACCTGAATCCGTTCAGGGTAATATTTACATTTTAGTTATATCAGATTATTTCTCCAAATGGACGGAGGCTTTTGCTATCCCCAATCAAAGGGCAAGTACAGTAGCCGATGTGGTAATTCGAGAGTGGATTAGTCGGTACGGAATGCCGAAATTTATTCATTCAGACCAGGGGTCAAATTTTGAATCTGATTTGTTTCAGGAAGTTTGCCGCTATTTTGAAATTAAAAAGACTCGTACCTCTCCCTATATGCCCCAAAGTGATGGCCAAGTTGAGAGGTTTAATAGAACTTTGGCGGCTATGTTAGCTTGCTTTGTAGAGGATAATCATGGCGACTGGGAATACTATCTTCCATTCGCCATGATGGCCTATAGAAGTGCCAAACATGAGACGACTGGGTTTACTCCCTTTAGTGTCATGTTTGGTAGAGAAATTACTTTACCTACAGAGTTAATCGCTGGTAAGATTCCTGATAGGGATTGGGCTCCCTCTCAATATGTTAGCGATTTGGAAAGTCGTCTAGCCCAAATATTTCAATTGGTCTCGTTGAAATGTGAATCCGAGATTAAGAGAAGAAAAGAAAATATATGACAAGCGAGTTTTCGGCAAACCTTTTACCGTTGGGGATAGGGTCTGGCTTTATTTACCTAGAGTAAATAAAGGTCAGACCTCAAAATTTGCAAAATTTTGTGTTGGTCCCTACATCATAAAAAGCAAACTCTCGGACGCAAATTACCTTGTGGTTCGCGTCGGAGGAGGTAAACCCCAGGTTGTACATTTCAACCGGTTGAAGAAGTGTTTTTCACGTAATTTAAATTTGGGTGCCCCCATTGCTCCCACACCTGATAGTCCTATCGAGAGTAATGTTGACCGGCCCTCGGTGGGAGATCCTGAGGGGAGAGAGACGTTCGACGGGGAAGCTCCGACTAGTAGGCGTGGTCGTACCCTCCGGCGACCACGTCGACTAGGTTCTCAAGACTTTGTTTTTTATTAAGTATTTTTTTTCTTTCTCTCTGCCTGACACCACACTTGGTATTTGAGTTAAGTGGCAGTTCTCGGGGGCCTGAATATATATATATTTTGTTGAGCGCAATAAAATGTAAAAATTTGATATTATATTTAGCGCTTATGTATTGGCCTCCGAGGTGGTGCTGCCTTTGAAGTGTATTTAGTGTGGAACCAAATTTTCATGTAGATAATGGATAGATGAGCATTATTGGCTTGTCCATAATACGAGCTTTGTTGCATTATTTTAAATTGCGTCATTTCCCTGGTGTGGGGAGTTGCCGTATTGTATTGGTTCCGAGAAATTGGGTTTTTTTTTATTGGCTGTTGGAAATGGCAAATACAAGTGTGGTCGTCAAATTTCTATACCTGTTAAGATTTTTCTTAAACCCGCTGACCGGTTTGTTTTTTTATTTCGGTACGCAGGAGGGTTGGGATGTTAATAATTGGGGGGTTTTCGTGCGCGTGTGTATGGAGGGCGGTGAGAGTTATATGTTAGGGTATGATTCGGAATATAAGAGTTATGGAAGTTAAGGCACCGGTGCCAAGTATAATTGGATTTTTTTTTTTTTTTTCGCGAGAGATGTGTCCGTGGTAGAAAATAAATCAATTGACGGGTCAGCTTGGTTGGAGAAATTATCTTTCGGGAAATATTGAAATGGTTGTCCTTTTTAGTTGCTGGGTCCTCATCTTATCTATGTAGAATTATTGTATGAACAAAGATACTGTTCTGTTTGTAAATTTTCTTCTTGTAGCATTATGGCTTTAATAATGGGCCATTCCTTTATAAGAAGACTTGCAGCATGGTCAGGGGAAATACCTGGACGTCTGAGTTCGCTGGAAGCATATGGTGTTCCTGGTGCAACTATCCAACAACTTGAATGGATTTGTGTGGAGAGTGCAGAGACCGTACTTGTGCAGGTTGGCGAAAATGACATTGACTGTGATACTTTTTGTTTTTCACATTTTAAACTTTCTGTCGAAAGACTTTTAGAGAATTTGTTACGCCAAGGCGTTAAAAAAAATTATCATTCTAGGACTGTTTCCTCGTGTGAAGACCAGAGTGTCTGGTATTGTGTACGAACTCCGTAGGGTGGCTGTCACCCAGTTTTACGAAACACTTAGAAGGTCTAATGTATTTTATAAAGCCTTATTTAAGGTGTCACGTTTACATTTTGCACGAGATGGTGTGCATTTGAATAACCTGGGTCAATGTCAATACCTAAAATACCTTGCTTTGGTCTTGGAGGAGCAGTGCTCCGTTGAATAAAGGTTCTACAAATAATCTTACCAATTTCCCGGGGAAATTGTGTGAAAGCTGAATGCTTTAGAATAAATGACATAAAAAGAATTGTATGTGCCTGATAAAGGTCATTACATCCAGAAAGTGAGATGAGTTCCTTGAGAACTTTCAGTTGTAATAGAAAAGATTTAATATTCCTTTGTTTTGGAAAGATAACCTTGAACTAAACTGGGTTCTAGATGGGACCATTATAAATATTGTCATCGTTTTATGCTTGAATGAGCTCAATCTGACGCTTACATCTCCTGTTGCATGACCTCGTCGGCTTCAGGCAGTGCAGACCCTGTACGTGGGTCAGTGCTGGTCGGGGACTCATTTCGGCCTAAAGCTATGACTGATTTCCTAAACGGAACCCCAGTTGGATGGATTTAAGGTGAATTATTTAAATAGTGATTTATTAATTTTTTTAAAACGAAAATACATAGAAATTATGAAGAAAAATTTATGTGTTTTATGAGGAACCAGCGACTACTTTTATTCAGCCAACAACTATTTCAATTCAACTAGCAATTATCTGGCTATTTTTTTTTAAATGGCCAGTATGACAAAATCTACTACCTTTGTTTGCGGAGGGGTGTATATATCTTTCCCCTTTTCCTTTTTCCTCTCCTATCTTTTTCAACAGGGACGTTGAATCTCGAGGTGGGGGTGGTGTAAGAAAAAGTGGAATTGTACAATAAGGGACACACACACGGTGTGTGCACAGTGGCCTATATCTATGTATGTATATTATATATATATGTAGGTATGGGTCTGTGTGTACATATCGAGTGTGTGTTTGCCCGCTTCAGTATTGAAAGTGCTAAAATACTCTGAGGTGGCCTTAAATTGTTACATTGATCATTAACTGATAGCGTTATGGATCAGTGGTTCTTACTTCATTGACCACTATTGTGAGAGACATGTAGTTTCTCGTGCTCGGCGGTGTTGACTTCGCACGAAATAATTGCGTCTGCAATATTATATTATTCTGAATCGGAGTCTAGTGGATCAGAACCGTGTGGAGCTTCCTATAGGTGAGTCGAATATTTATTTCTCCGTAGTTGTACCCTGCCGGGGCCGGTCATATTTTATGTAATTTACCGATCCTCGCCGTAAGCCGAAATATGTTATAAAAGGCTATATTAAATTGGTTCTAGGATTATTCACGATTGATCCAGGGCATCTTATTGCTGTTGCGATAGGATGCTATGGCCTAATCGTGATCTTTCGGCTTGGGGCGAGTTTCGGTGGCCCGATGGATTGTACCCCCCCCCCCCCTCTCCTTTTATGGCATTAGCTTGAATGTACAGACGTGAATACTGAGATAACGCTACCCTCAGTGAATATTTAGCAATATTTAGGAGGGTAGGTGGGTCACAAATAATGAAGTAACCCTTCTGCTGGGTGACATGTGAAAGTAAATATTTGGTATTGCCGTATCTTGGACTCCCCTTCTTTAGTTAAGGGTAGTAGTCATGTAGTCTGGTGTGCATATTTTAAGGCGGCATAAGTGCCAGATTGTAGGGTTTTCCCCCTCTTTAGTAGGGGATGTAACTATTTTATGAGGAATTATGATCTCACCTTGAAGGGTGAATGAAATGAGTTGGTCTGTACAACTTGAATGTAAATCTGAATGTACTGCTGAATTGTGGGAGGGTAGAGACGATTTGGGGATTTGTGAATAAATTTGCTAATAATTTAGTGGAATTGTTTTTTTTTTGTATTTTTAATTCCTATTCTGTTTCAGAGTCCTAGTCCTAACATATATCTTAACACAAAACACGGTTTAAGGGTGGATTGGAATCATAGGAAGATGTTTGTTCCTTGGTTGACTGATGTGGCGAGGTTCTCGGTAAGGGCTCACTTATTGTAAGTGAGTCCGGCCCGAGAACAGCGGCACAGCACGGGTGCCAGGGTAGTCTGGAATAATTTTGTAGAGGTTCTAGGTGATTGATTACGCTAACTAATTTTCGGTTTGAAATTGCGAACTTGTAACTAACCCCTCGACAACAAATCTGTGCTATGGCTAGACCTTGTTTGGCTTTGTGGCGTGGCTCTCGGCCGGAACTCACTTCATGTAAGTGAGTTCGGGGCCGAGAGACTCGACACAAAGTGAGAGCAGGGCGGGGTGGGTCGAGTTTCGCTACACTGGCACAATGGCATGAGATACAAACTAGCTAAAATGGGGCTGCCTACCTATTCTAAGGATCATAACATCATTTTATCTGATCGAAAAATCAAAGTGAGGGCCAACCGCGAGGTGTCAGATGAGGTAAAACTCGAAGCGGGCACTCCACAGGGTTCGACCTTAGCCCGCTTCTATTTATAATATATGTGAATGACATTGACAAAGTAGGGAAGAACCATGTTGAATCATCTCAATTCTCAGACGACAAAGGAATGTGGACGGCCAGTAAGTCTCGAATCATAATACAAAACCGCCTGCGGGATACCATCCACGACCTTCAAGATTGGTGCGCTCTGCGGCGCATCAAGCTAAATGCCACGAAAACACAAAAAATCACATTCTATAAAAAGCAAAGGAAAAAAACCTGTCCCTAATGTTAAGCTTAAACTTTACGACCATAAACTTGAAGCTAGTAATGAGGCAAAGGTTTTGTGATTCACAATGGATAGGAGTCTCAATCTAAACAATCACGTAAACTGAGTCACTGTCAAAGCCACTAAACGCATCAATTTCCTGAAAATGATTAGAGATAAACATTGGGGAGCCAATACAGAAGTTCTCCTCAATATTTACAAATCATATATACGCCCAGTACTAGAGTATGGGGCAATAATAACGAGTGACCTGAATAAAACCAACATTGGAAAACTCCAACGGGTCCAAAATCATGCCTTGCGCGTGGCTCTGCGCATGCCCACGTGGACATCGATAAAACAACTTCACGAGATAGCAAAAAATAGACACTATACCAATGCGCTTAAAAGATCTTCAAAGCAAAACTCTAAATAGACTCCAAGACAGCGAATTAATAATATAACTCAATGCGCATCGCGTCCTCAATAGGAAAACTAAATAATCTGGGGCGTGTCCATCGAAAGAGTTAAAGATTACATCATTGCGATAGGGTGAGCCAGGCATTCTGTGACATAAATCCAGGGCTGGCTGCGGGTGACACGATACGTACGAAAGCTTACCAGTGGGAGTTGCAAACAGCGAGAAAAATCTAAAATCTCCACCTGCTGCCGGGTCTCCCCTCCCCGAGATATAAATTTCGGGGAAAAAATGTTGGCTTCTCCATCCGCATGTCACGGGTCGTCACGGACGGAACAGTTGTAAATTAAAAACCGAATTGCTCTAATTTCCAGCTCTCTATCTTTTCTACCTCCTCTATCTCATCAGACACACGACCAAACTGAAAAAGACCTCATGCAAAGATGTGCAGAAAACCTAACAAGACCAAGGTAATGATTGCAATAATCTTGCCCCGCAAACAACCCTTTTAAGGGCTTTTTGGGGGTGGGGTGGGGGTGGGGTGGGGGTGGGGGAGGTTATTTGGAATGCCTGAAGGATAACCAGATACCTCATAATGACATACGGCATCCTATCTCCCAGAAGGCTTGATGGATAACTCCCGGTTTTTCAAAACTAAACTAAACTGTTGGAACTTTCTCCACTTTTTTTTTGTAACCGCTATGGTCATATACCGGGGCTGCTACCAAACCGGCGTTGCTGTTTGTTTTTTTTTCTCTTCTTCCCTTAAATTTGCCATCGCACAACATTATATTCTGGCTCGCCACCATGGTGGGACTCAAACCTCTACCATCGCCAAGCTGGATCCGAATAGAGCCCACTCTCTAAAAGTCTTAATGGCGTTGAGGGATTGATTTTTGACAATCTATCACTCCAACGTAAATTGGGGGAATTCTAACCACGTGCATACCCCCTCAGACCCCATTTTAGCAATTGTAAAGCTAGGCCTGTGTGATCCAAGTAAAATAAAATAAGGTTAACCGGGTCGCAAGGGATTTGCAAATCCCACGTCGTCCCTACGCGCCTTCGGCGCGCTGAAAACATTCGTTCATCATCTTCATCGCCTTCTTTTAATCATGATTAACGCTCTAGTAAATGTCACTTTTATTCCAAATAATCGCGGTGGACGACACCTAATTATATTTGACGGATATAAGTACATGTGAGGAACTTTCAATAAATTTCCCAATGTGTTTTACCAACTGTACACCGTACATGTGTTTGTAGAAAATAAAATGTGACCGTTAGTTTTCGGCCTCCTTCCAAATAAAACTCAACAGACATATGAACGTTTTTTTTCGTCTACTTGTCGACAATGCCAGTCTAGTTTTAACCTCAATTCCTATTTTCTCCCGAATAGTGCTCAGTGACAATGGTTGAGCCAAATGTTATCGCCGCTTAAAATACTAATATAATCCTGCTGTCAAGACCTATTAACTGGTTGAGTGCTGGAAGCAACTATCGGGACTTTAAAAAAATGAGAATAACTGAGAAAAGCCAACACTTTCCGTGCTTATATTTCATATTCAGTAAAACATTTAACATATTATTTTGTTTGTATAAATTTGCTTTATTACAAATTATTGGAGAGTGCCAATCACAAATTCAGACCACCAAAAATAATCTAACTCTCAACAGATTATCAATGTAAGAAGAAAATACAGCAGTGCTGTGCAAAAAAGGACGACGATAATATGCCAATGCAGTTTTACTGAAAAGTCCACCTTTAAAATAATATGACTGAGTATCACAAATGTAGTTTCATGTAAAATATTACGTTGAGGAAAAATCTGGGGTATAGAGACGTGACGTCAACATTGACCTGCCTGTTTTTATTTGCATTTTGGGTCCATATACCGAATTTGGTCAAAATCGGCCCAGTAGTTAGCCCGTTGCTAAGGGGCGCTCTTCTTGCTAGGGAAGTCACCAGACATAAACTTTGATCTGTCTGTTTTCATTTGCAATGCATTTTTGATACGTATACCGAATTTGGTCAAAGTCGGCCCAGTAGTTAGCCCGTTGCTAAGGGGCGCTCTGGTTGTTAGGGAAGTCACGTGACGTCAACATTGATCTGTCTGTTTTCATTTGCAATGCATTTTGGGTCCGTAAACCGAATATGGTCAAAATCGGCCCAGTAGTTAGCCCGTTGCTAAGGGGGCGCTCTGGTTGCTAGGGAGGACACGAGACGGAAGCTTTGATCTATCTGTTTTCATTTGCAATGCTTTTTGGGTCCGAATACCGAATTTGGTCAAAATCTGCCCAGTAGTTAGCCCGCTGCTAAGGGAGCGCTCTCGTTGCTATGGAAATCACGTGACGTCATCATTTATCTGTCTGTTTTCATTTGCAATGCATTTTGGGTCCGTATACCGAATTTGGTACAAATCGGCCTAGCAGTTAGCCCGTTGCTAAGGGGCGCTCTGGTTGCTAGGGAAGTCACGAGACGAAAACTTTGATCTGTCTGTTTTCATTTGCAATGTTTTTGGGTCCGTATACCGAATTTAGTCCAAATCGGCCCAGTAGTTAGCCCGTTGCTAAGGGGGTGCACTGGTTGCTAGGGAAGTCACATGACGTCATCTTTGATCTGACTGTTTTCATTTGCAATGCATTTTGGGGTCCATATACCGAATTTGGTCCAAATCGGCCCAGTAGTTAGCCCGTTGCTAAGGGGGCGCTCTGGTTGCTAGGGAAGTCACGAGACGTAAACTTTAATCTGTCTGTTTTCATTTGCAATGCATTTTGGGTCCGTATACCGAATCTGGTCCACATGGGCCCAGTAGTTAGCCCGTTACTAAGGGGACGCTCTGGTTGCCAGGGAAGTCACGTGACGTCAACATTGATCTGTCTGTTTTCATTTGCAATGCATTTTGGGCGCGTATACCAAATTTGCTCAAAATCGAAGCAGCAGTTAGCCCGTTGCTAAGGAGGCGCTCTGGTTGCAAGGGAAGTCATGGGACTTCATCTTTGATCTGACTGTTTTCATTTGCAATGCATTTTGGGTCCGTATACCGAATTTGGTCCAAATCGGCCCAGTAGTTATCTCGTTGCTAAGGGAGCGCTTTGGTTGCTAGGGAAGTCACGTGACGACACCAGTGACCTGTCTGTTTTCGTTTGCAATACATGCTGGGTCCATGTATCAAAATTGGTCAAAATTGGCCCAGTAGTTTGCCCGTTGATATGGGCGTGCTTTACTTGCTATGGACGTCACGTGACATAATCAGTGACCCATTAGCCCCCCCTCCCCCACCCCACCCAATATATTTATGGTTCCTTGACCCAATGAGGGTGAAAGTAATGGTGGAGAGCCATCACTTGTTCTAGCGTCCGAGTATCCTTGAAAAAATGTAACCTCATTTGTCACAGGTTCCTTTGGGAAAAATCCCTAAAAGTTTAATAAGCCAGAGTCATTCTCGTGAAGTTTCATCTCGTTGACTACTTCCTACGTTAAAAAAGTGTGAAATTAGTATAAAGGTCTCACGAGTTTCGACGTCGGCTTCGCCTCCGTCTCAACTCGGGCGCCTTCGTCCTTTATAAAAAGTATCTTGTTATTTGTCCTGTCCGACGTTTGACGTCACATTAAGACGTTGAAAAAACTGAATTCCCAGTGACGTTTGAACGTCAGAATAATTAAAGTCTCAAAGGGTTCAAACTCAAAGTAGACACAACTACTTACAATAACTGGTCCTTCTTCTCATCGTGTGTTGTACTGTATTTTTTCTCAAATCATGATATCAAATGAGGACATGGCTGCTCTTGGGAAGCCATGTTCTCGTCTAAATCCTTTGCACTACTCATCATGCTTGATACCCAAAGTCGATACACTGCAGATATAATATTTTCGATACCTTGATCAATTTTTTTTTTATCTTTTTGGAGTTCAAAGCAACAATTTAATTTCAATTTTCGATTTCAGGTCTCGTTTATGTGGAATCGTCAAAACTTATAACATCAGTTTTATATAAGTATAAAGCGTATTGTTATCAGTTCATTGTGCGCTCTCTTCACATTAATACTAATTTACACAGCCTACAAGGAAGCCTAATAAACCCGAAACAAAGATGGTAAACGAAGTCGGTCGTTATTAACCAGTTTCAGTCATTAGCACCCGGAGACCGGCTTAGATCGCGCTGACGTTCTGCGCGTGACGTCATTTCGCCTTCATGGAAAGTGGAAATCTGTGTACATTTCCCTAACGATTTCACCTGAGTTGAGCAATTACACAGAAGTCACCAGAGCATTGACTGACCGACAATCTGCATGACAGCAAAAGACTCCACAAAATGGCGATCGCCGCGTCAAGGGACTTTCCCAAAATTCTCCAAAAACTCAGGGAGAAATTGCCGACGGTTGTCACGTACCCCAGGTATTGCATCAGATATTTGGTGTAAAAAAGCGCCAATTTCTGACTGCTTGAACAAGTTGTCTCTGGGCTCCTGACGAACACGAAACGTCTACAAGAAAAACCCTGGATGCCGCCACTGCTATTGAAGGTATGAACTTTGATGTTTGATACAATTTACATTTTTATGCCAGAGACAACGACAGTTTAGTCGCTAATTGTTTCTAGAACCAATAATTGATTTAATATGAAATAGGTGCTACCTAAAGTGCGAACGTAGTTGCAACTTACAGTACGTATAGAGTGTATTATCACTAAAGCACCCGCAAAGTGGAGATTCCACCCAAACAAGAATTGCAAATTTGTTGCAAAGCATAACAAGCACAAGCAAAGTTCCAGCCAATGAATCCCTGGGTTACACTCGGAGGTCCACTGGCTGAAGCATTGCTTGCGTTTTTTGCCCATGTGTGCAGAATTTGAAAGTAATGCTTTGGATGATAGCGCCACCCCACAGGTCATTATGTTACAATCCACTCTCCACGTACTGTATTTTGTAAATTTGAATAAAAAATATACAGAGGATGTCATTGGGTGTGTGTAATTCCGTACCCTTCACCAAAATCATTTCGTACCCAAGTGATTTCGTACCCAAAACCATTTTGAACGCTTTAGAAAAAAAGTAAATTTGTGCCCAAAAATAAATTGATTGGATATCAAGAAATTATCTCGGAAAGTGGCAGTCAAACCTGCAATTTGTTCAAATTTTGACAATAATTGTAATCACCATCAGCTTGAGTGATTGTTTCGACCATTATTTTATTACTAAATTTTAGATTACCATTATCCACGACCTTCATGAAAATCATCCATCTAATGCTTTACCGATCCGCCACTGCCTTATCCAACATGTTTGTATAACTTCTGTATGTATGCTAAGATTGTTCAAAGCCCTTCATTGTTCTTTAAATGGTTTTGTTGTTATTGTTAGCTCACCTGAATGAAAGTCCGGGTGAGTCTTTCTGATCACTTTTTGTCCATTGTCTGTCGTCTACGTCGTGAAGGTGGTGTTTGGGTGTTTTTCTCCAAAACCACTGACCACCTTTTAAATGAAATTTCATGTGAGAAGTATTTATATAGGGGCATTTTGATTTTTCTTCAAATTAAGTTGCTGCTCATATTGAGGAGGAGGGTGGCGCCAAAATGCTCAAATTTAAAACAAAATCCTCTTCTCATGAATCAGCAATAGCACTAAGCAGAGACTTGATATTTGGTATGCAGCTTCCTTTTGGGGGTGTAGACTCTAGTTTGTTCAAAGGAAGTTCGAGGGGCAATATTTGCCTCTGTTCTGGGAGGGGCAAAGAGTTTTGCTCCGCCCCAAATTTCTATTTTCTGAACCACGAGGCCATTTTTAATCAAAATTTATTATGAGATATTGTTAGGTCATAAGTACTTGATTTATGCCAAAAACAATTTTCCCACGGCCTAATGGGAATCTCAGCAGCTAAAAATAGAAGAAAAAATTAAAACACCAATATCTCCAAAACTACATGGCACTGAGAATTTTTAGTTGGCTTCTTTGGGACTAACAGAAAGGAATGATAAAAAAAATGCTATCGGGTTTTGTCATAAGGTACTTTTTCAGGACTTTGAAAATGTGCGGAGTCAGCATTTTTTCAAGTTTAATGGGAAAAACATTAAAGAATCTTTTTTTTCAAACCACTGTTCCAAAACCTTTCATGTTTCACGTATAACATCTTTGAAAGATTGTTTGACATGTTAGTTGAAATCAAATCCCTGGGTCCATATTTGTGCTCTCTATGAGTGTCCAAATACTTAAATTAGTGCAATGTGAGGAATATTCTGGAATATTCTTTAAAATCTTCTTCAGATGTACCAGTCAGAATGTTTTGATTATGATATTCAACATCCTTATGGGGGTAGGATTCAAGTTTGTTCGAACCAAGTCCCTGGCTTCATAATTGCACGATATAATGACTATTATTTTAAAATCTTCTTCTTCAGATCCGCTTGTCAGAATATTTTGACATTTGGTATACATCATCCTTAGCGAGTTGAGATTCAAGTTTGTTCAAGCCAAGTCACTGGGTTCATATTTGGGCTCCCCAGGGGAGCCCGAATTATAACTTACTTTTATATGAGGAATTTTTAAAAAAAAAGTCTTTTTCAGAGTCAGTAGCCGGAATATTTTGACATTTGGTATACAACATCCTTAGCGAGGTGTGATTTAAATTTGTTCAAGCCAAGTCTATGAGTTCATGTTTGGGCTCCCTGTGGAAGCCTGAATTATAACTTAGTTCAATTTGAGGAATATTCTTCAAAAATCTCGATACTGGGTGTACAGTAGGGAGGTGAGATTCAAGTTTGTTCAAGCCAAGTTCCCTGTGCTCACATTTGGGCTCCCTGTGGGAGCGCGAAATGAAAGTTTGTTCAAGTTCTGCTTTTTTGATAAAATTGGATCCAGTTACCAATTCCTGCATTGAAAACCCTGTAAAGTGAGCAGTAATAGGCATAAACGATTGACCAATCTGGTATTATACTTACGCTGCAGTCATGATGTAGCCTTAGATACTGAAAGTGACCTTAAATGCCAATAAATAAACAGAAAAATTATTGAGTACCCAATATGGGGGTCCAAAATATGAACACGGGGTAAGTAGGGAAAACAATTTTATGTTGAAAAAATGTTGATAACCACAACATCAAGGCAGAATCCCTTAATATTTTGATGATATGACTCTGTCAGTGTCAGGTGAGCGCTCTCAGGCACTGTGGGGCCTCTTGTTCATTAAATGGTTTTGTTGTTATTCACTGTTGATTGTCTTTACATCATCAGTACTATTGTCAAATTCAAAAGGTGTTAACGTTCATATTGTTTAACATCTGTATGCATGCGAAGATTGTTCAATTAAATTGCTTCATTGTTCATTAAAGGGTTTTTGTTGCTATCCACTCTTGATTGTCTTTATACCAACAGTACTATTGACAATTTACATTTATGCCGAGAGATTTAGACTACAAGCATGCATGATTCTGGTCTGTTCACTATGAATTTAAAAAGGTACAATGACTTTAACAAAATACTATGAATGACAAGAACATAAAGTTGACATAAAAAACCTGCATCAGATTAGTACTGATGGAAGTGTTGTTTTCACTTAGAAATTAGCTAAGCAACTTCTCATAATATTGGTTTTAGGAAGAAGATTCAAAGGTGGAAACGAGATAAATTCCCGGATCCGTTCACACCATTGGAGTGACATACAAATATTCGAGGTTTGATTCGAAATCGATATCTGTCCGAGACTATTCGAAGTCAATATCGAATCTATTAGCTGATTAGGTCTTTCCCGAATCGAGTAAATGCTCTCATTTCACTGCCACGACAGATAAATTCCACAGAATTTTACCAGCTTAGCCAATTATTGCGACCCATTGAGTTTGATTATTTTAGATCTCAATAGTCCTCCCCCAAACCCTGAGTACACTATTCAGTTTGTGCATCACAGTGTGTCCTAGCTCGAACTTAGACCCAAAGTCTGTAATATATTTTTATACTCCCACCCACCAGATAGGGAAATATGGTATTCCTTGTGTTCCTCCATCCGTTATTCCATCCATCCAGAAATTGTATCATACAGTACACTCATACCTTTCAAGCCAGCCATCTGAAATTTTTCACAATGCACATTCAAAGCAGTACTATGTTAGAAGATCACACAACTTGGTATGTTTTTTATACCGACTAAACAAAGTTTAGGGGGTATACTGTGTTTGGCTTGTCAGTCAGCCCTTCCGTCCATCTCGATTTTCGTTTCTGTCCAATAACGTTTGAATTCCAATTCCAAATCATTTTATTTTTGCATACTCTCATAACTATGGAATGTCTAGGTCAAGTTTGATTTTGGTCAATTTATGATTTTTGTTTTCAACTTTTTCTGCCAAAATGTACTTTTGAATGCACATTTTGAATTATATTATTTTTTGCATAGTATCATAATAATGGAATATCTAGGTGAAGTTAGATTTTGGATAATTGCCGATTATTTTTTCATATCTTTCTGCCAAAATGTACTAAGAAATTTTCTCAAATTTCGGTTTCCATCCAATAACGATTGAACAACTATTCTCAATATTTTATTTTATGTATGCTATCTTAACAATGGAATGTCTAAATCAAGTTCAATTTTCGACAATTTCCAGGTATTTTTTTTCATCTTTTTCAACCAAAATGTACTTAGAAATTTTCTCATAATTATTAAAATTGCTTGCCTCCCGATGGTGGGCATTCTGTAAGCCCCACTTCCTAACAGGTCTAGTTTTCACAATTATTGCCCTTTATTCTCCCATGGGAACCCCAGGAAGTGATGAAGTGCTTGTTTACTATGGTAAACAAGTTGTGTTTTACTGATAAAATAGGACCCAGTCACCATTGCTTGGAGTGGAAGTCCTCTAAAATAGGCTACATGGGAATAAACCATCAATTGACTAAACTTGACTTTATCTGCATGTTGTGGTCACGATTAGTCACTGTGCATAAATATGTGACCTTAAACACTAATAAATAAATATTGCCCTTTATCGACTTGGAAAATGTCCAGTGTTTTTTAATTGAGGGTACCTTCATGGAGTAATCAACTCCTTCCACAGTTTCTAGAGTAGAGATTTGAAACTTTAGGATATGATTTCACTCACAATGGAGATGTGTAACATCTATAACGTTTGTGGAAAACATAAATTTTTTCACAAAATTATTGCCCTTTATTGACTTGATCGACTTGGAAAATGTCCATTGTTTTTTAGTTGAGGTTACCTTCATGGTGTAATCAACTCCTTCCATAGTTTCTAATGTAGAGGTTTGAAACTTTAGGATAGGATTTCACACACAATGAAGATGTGCAACATCTATATAGTTTGCGGAAAAAATATTTTGTTCACAAAATTATTGCCCTTTATCGACTTAGAAAATTTCCAGTGCTTTTTAATTGAGGGTATCTTTATGGTGTAATCAACTCCTTCCTCAAGATTGTAATGTAGAGACTATAAACTTTAGAATATGATTCCACACACAATGAAGATGTGCAACATCTATAAAGTTTGCAGAAAAAAAAATTGTCACAAAATTATTGCCCTTTATCGACTTTGAAAATGTCCATTGTTTTTTAATTGAGAGTATCTTCATGGTGAAACCTGATCAAATTAACTAGGTCTATAATTGTTTTAACTAGAACCCTTGTCATATTCACTGGAAATTGTAATCAGAATGACAGTGAAACTCAATTAAATCATCTAGACTTGATAGTCAGTATGATCAGATTAAAAAGTAAATATAACTGGAGATGGTAGTCCACTTTACTAGAATGGCTGTTCGTTTTTACTGGAAAAGGTAGTCAGAATGATGCTAAAACAGTATTCGATTAACAAAGTGCCATAGTCAAAATTATGTTATGTAATAGTCGATTTAACTAATACCCCCAGTCATATTTACTGTAATTGTAGTCAGAATGACACTAAAACTTGATTAAATCTACTAGACTTGATAGTCAGCATGATCATATTAAAAAGTAAATTTAACTGGAGAAGGTAGTACACTTTACTGGGACGACTGTTGGTTTTTAATGGAAAAGGTAGTCAGAATGACGCTGAAACAGTATTAGAGTAACAAAGTGTCATAGTCAAAATTATCTTGAGTAACAGTCGTTTTAACTAGAACACCTACAGTTAAAACTAGAAGTCCTGTCATGAAATGCGCACAAATAGCACGTTGATATGCCCGTTAATATACGCGTTATGGCCCAAGTAAAGCTATCAAATTCTGTACATATGGCCTGTGCACAAGCAATGTTTCAGCCAATGGACCTCCGGGTAACCCGGAGGTCCATTGGCAGAAACATTGCATGTGTTTGCTTTGAGTAACCAAGAGAAATTGCCGTACTTTGGATGCCATTCGATATGGCAATTGCGCGCAATCCCAACGCGCAATTAAGCCTAGATAAGCGCACTATTCGTGACAGGACTTCTAGTTTTAACTGTAGTCATATTTACCGGAAAAGGTAGTCGGAATGACGCGGAAAGTTTACCATAGTGTAGATGATTTTTTGTAATAGTCGGTTTTACTAGAACTCCCAGTTATATTTACTGAAAATTATAGTCAGAATGACAATGAAACTCCATTAAATCAACTAGACTTGATAGTCAGTATGATCAGATTAAAAAGTAAATTTAACTGGAGAATATATTAAACTTTACTATGAAAACTGTTCATTTTCACTGGAAATGGTACTCAGAATGACAGTGAAACTTTATCAAAGTAACAAGACCCCAAAGTCAGAATTATCTTGGGCTCTAGTCATTTTGACGACAGAAAGTAGTGATTTTTACTAAAAATAAGAGTCAACATGAAACTGAAAATTCCTCAATTTAACGAGACTGCATAGTCAATATGATCCAGAAAAAAGGTCAAATTTATTGGGCATTTTAGTTAAATTTACTAGAAAGAATTGTTGTTCACTGGACAGTAATGTTGACTAGTTCAAGTAGTCACGATTACTACTTATTTCTTTCAGTGTAATGATATCACGTCAACTCTCATCAAGCAATCAATCAACCAAACTGTAGTACCCCTCTCACATATTATCAATAACTCCTTTGTCCAAGGAGTAGTGCCAGAACAAATGAAGATTGCAAAGGTAATCCCTATTTTCAAATCTGAAGATGTGCATAATTTCTCAATTATAGACCTATCAGTATCCTTCCCACCTTTTCAAAAGTTCTAGGAAAACTCGTGTCATTTAGGCTGATAAGCTTTCTCGATCGCTTTGAAATTCTATGTAGCAGTCAATGTGGGTTCAGAAAAAATCACTCAACTATCCACCCTGTCCTACATCTCCTAAAGTACATTGCCGATGCAAATAATAGGCAAAGTAAAGACATAACATTAGCGGTATTTTTGGACTTATCTAAGGCATTCGACACCATAAATCATGATATGCTATTGAAGAAACTAGAATGGTATGGAATTAGGGGCATCTCCAACAATTGGTTCAAAAGTTACCTATCAAATAGACACCAATTTGTTGCATACGGTGAAGGCACATCTGACTTAGCTGAAATAACCTGTGGTGTTCCACAAGGCTCAATATTAGGACCTATTTTATTTTTGCTATACATAAATGATCTTTGCAATTCAACAACATTAAACCCTTTATCTTTTGCCGATGATACCAACGTACACCTTTCAGGATCTAATACTGACAATCTGACAATTATTGTGAATAAAGAGTTAGAAAACATCCTCGAATGGGGTTCCGTGAATAGATTGGCATTGAATGCAAGTAAAACTAAATATATTGTGTTTAATCCACCCCATAAGCAAGCACTCTCTCACAATAATATTTTCGTCAACAACCAAATAATAAATAAGGTTGGACCAAATGAAGCTGAAAAATCACTGAAACTTCTAGGTATATCCATTGATAATTGTCTATCATATAACGCCCACATAGCTCAACTTTGTTCCAAGATTGCACGCGCAAACTTTGCCCTTAACACGGTAAAGACAATCCTTCCTCATGAGGCTATGAGAACACTCTACTTCGCTCTGATACATAGTCGCTTAGTATATGGAATCCAAGCATGGGGAAATTCGAGATCTATCAATAAAATTCTAACTCTTCAAAAACGTGCACTGCGCATAATTAATAACAAAAAGTATAATGCCCACACAGAACCACTCTTCAAAGGGACAAAATACTCAAGGTGACTGACCTGTATAAATTCCATGTATCCCTCTTCGTCTTTGATTGGAGAAACGACAATCTTCCCCAGTCATTTGATAACTTCTTCAGAGTAGCTAGTGTGCCTGTCAGAACCACTAGACCACGTGATTTTCTCCAAATAACTAGAACAAGGACAAAAGCCCTGGACCGTCTACCTACCAACCTGTATCCCAGGATTTGGAATGCGCTAGATAGAGATCTACGTACGATGAACAATAGAAACGTATTTAAAAAGAAGCTGTTGTCCAGGCTTCTAGCACTTTATTCAGACAATGTTGAATGCAGTAATCCTTATTGTCAGGATTGCACTATATAAGACACCGTAGCGGTGGCGATACATCAGCGGTAGTACGACCCGTTCTCACCCCCTGGGTTGATTTGGACACCGTCATAACACGTCTTCCTGCTTTACTTTACCTATATATGAACAAATTAAATGACCAGACGAAAAGACATCCTGTCCTCCAAATAGCTTTACCCACCTTGTCCGCGTTAAATGACCTCGCCTGGGGATGTCTTATAGCTGTGGGCCGCTCTCAAGATAAATAAAGGGTTGAAGCAAATTTTTATATCTCCTTTACTCGAACTGCTCAATTTAGGTTGCCTCGTTTGTAGCACACAGCCAGAAGGCCCTAAGCTGACAGACATCCACAAGAAAGCACTTTAACTGCCAAGTCTAGCACAACCCTTACATAGTAAATTCTCTATAACCGATGAGATGATTTTCATAAGAACGTCGACAGTCTGGGCCCGTAAACAGTATTGCAAAACATTCCTTACTTAGGGAGATGACTGGAAGACAGGCAATCTGGCTAAATCATCTCCCAGTAGTATACAAAATGTTATATATTAATTGAACTATGTGATTGTAACCATTGTATTTCCTGTATGATACTGAACGAACACCTGCCTGCCTGCCTGCCTGCCTGCCTGCCCGCCCGATGCCCGCCCACCCACCCACCTACCTACCTACCTACATACATACCTACCTACCTACCTACCTACCTACCTACCTACCTACCTACCTACCTACCTACCTACCTACCTACCTACCAATTCTGAAAACATTATTTATTTAATCACATGTAAATTATGCCATATCCAATATGTCGGCCAGACGAAAAACCCTCTGCGCGTCAGAATGCAAAACCATTTATCAAATATCCGTTTAGATTCAGGAAAGGCAGTCTCAGACCCCTTTAACCTCCCGGGTCATGACATTAAGTCACATTTCAGTTTTCAACCCATTGAGCAAATTCCGTTTTTGGACGATGAGGAAACCACAACAGACAAACGACTTGAGCGTGAAAACTATTGGATTGGTAAGCTCAGGACCTATCTCCCATACGGACTCAATAGAGAGTACTCTGGGTTGCCAAATAAAATTATTTGTTTTCCTTTGGTTTATAATCGACGCAATGTCGAAATTGCAAAAATTTTCAAAAATAACTTCACAGAATTAAATACAAAACTGCCAGAAGCCATTAACAAACGATGCATCATAGCTTATAAAAAAATCCCAGTCTTCGAAACATTCTTGTGAAAGCACTTCTGAGATGAGTTCATTTTGCCATAAAGTCATATAACTTCAAAAATATTAAAACAACATTGAATTCCATAGAAATAATTTACAAAAGAAATCGATTTCCCGACCTGTGCCCGTGCTCCTTTGTTTTGAAAATATCTATCTGTCTATCTGTTATACTTCTTGGTCGAGACCCACAGGCTCTGGCGTGCATGGCGGCCGGATAAGGCATATCCTGAGAGCATGTCTTTCTTTTAGGTCCGTGCCTTTGTGGCACTACATTCGTCGATGATGTACAATGTCGACTCACCCTAAAAGACACTATTGAGCGCCCGGAGGTAGTCATGCCGCTCGCATGAATCTATTGTGTAGATTTTTTGATCCGACCATATCGGTGGGAGCGTTAGGTGGGCCTTATTGTCCTTGGCCGTGGGGCATACTTGGCACCTTCCCAATATTCGAAAGAAAATTCTTTTGTTTGGAAGTTCAAATTTAGCACGTATTGATCGAACCCCCCATTCGGACATGCAAATAGAATGTTATCCAGGTGCCAATTTTAAACACTTTCGGACTATAGTGAAAAATTATAGAGGCAACTCTACTTCCGAAAAAATTATCCTAAACGTTGGCATTAATTCCAGGGGAGAAACTCCGGGTGATGCTTCCATGCAGCTATCACTGATGGTAAGCGAAATCCGGAAAAAATTCCCGTCTGCGAAAATAATTTTTGCAGAATTAAATTTTTCAAAACGTCTCCATTTCGCGGAAAAGGAGACCCTAAACCGCATCAATAAGGCACTTTTGAATATGCGAAACATAACTGTCATTCCAAAATTACCCGAAAAGGAATTCAATGTGGTTTATGATTTGATCCATTGGACACCAGAAACTGCCAACAAAATTTACGATCACTGGTTGAACTTTCTATCTTTAAACTAATTCAAGGCCAAGGTAACAACCGCCTCGAAGATCTAGGGTTAGGAACAAATGTGGTTAACCTGTCTGGCACCGATAACCTAACACCCGCAGAGAAATCTTTATTAGATCGCGGTCTAACATTTATACCAACTCCAAGGCCGAAAACTGGCATAGCGGCAAAACTTCCACCTTCTGATTGTCTATGTTTTCATAGAGAATTAAAACTTGCAGACTTCTTCAAAAATGAAAGGGCACAAAAACCTCCATTTACAGCATCTACAGGGTGGATACCCCCAGATAGCGCGGTCGATCCTGAAATTATACAGGCCGGTAAAAAGGTTACTGAACGAGTTTTTGATTTAACCCTGCACTCCGATAAAAACAATTTAACAGCTGGTCAAAGGAGAGCACTCGTGAACCTTCGTAAAAATAAAAATCTGATCATAAAACAGGCGGATAAAGGTGGAGCAGTTGTAATTTTGTCAGCTGGTCAAAGGAGAGCACTCGTGAACCTTCGTAAAAATAAAAATCTGATCATAAAACAGGCGGATAAAGATGGAGCAGTTGTAATTTTGTCTCGAGAAGATTATATCAGAGAAGCTATGAGACAACTTAGTAATAGAAAACATTATGAAAAATTAGACAAAATTATTTGGCCTTGCAACAAGGAGAAATTTGACAAAATCCTCAAATCTCTCCTTGACGAGGGTCATATTTCCAAAAGACAACTTAGGTATCTGTCCCCTTCACTCACTGCTCAAACAAGGCAATTTTATATCTTGCCTAAAATTCACAAAAATCCATCAGATTGGACGGATAATCTAACACCACCTGGACGACCTATTGTTCCGGACTGTAATTCTGACTCTTACGCAATATCCAAATTAATTGACTATCACCTCAAACCGATAGCTAATAGATACCCGAGCTATATAAAAAATACACAAGATTTTCTATCCAAAGTTACAAATTTAAGAATTTCGAAAAATGCATTCTTGGCCACTTTGGATATTGACTCCATGTACACAAATATTGACATAGACAAAGGAGTAGAATCTGTAAAAACTAAGTTCGGAAAATATCCTGACACTCAACGCCCAGACAAACAGATTTTAGATCTACTGGAGTTGAGCTTGAAAGGAAATGATTTTGAATTCAAAGGAGATATTTATTTACAAATCATGGGATGCCCGATGGGTAAGAGATTTAGTCCAAATTTTGCAAGTATCTACGTAGCTGAATGGGAGGAGGGGGTTTTAAACAAATGTGATAAGCAACCCCTTATTTACCTCCGATATTTGGATGACATATTTATTATTTGGCAACACTCCAGAGAAGACTTTAATCATTTTTTGGAAATTTTGAACAGTCACGATCCTAACATCAAACTTAAAGCTACCATAAGTCAAGATTCTGTTGATTTTCTAGATATGACAGTCTACAAAGGCAAACAATTTCAATCCACTGGTCGGCTTGACTATAAAGTATTTTTCAAACCAACCGATTCACATCAACTTTTACATACCAAATCATTCCATCCACCCCACACTTTTAAGGGCATCATAAAATCACAGCTCATACGGTTTCACCGCAATTCGAGTGATGCGATAAATTTCAACGAGGCTTGTTCTATCCTCTTTAGGTCACTGAGATCGAGGGGATATTCAACTCGCCTCCTCAGAAGTCTAAAATCTGAAACCCTTAGAAAATTGGAAAATTTTGGAAATATCAATGATTTTGAACCATCAAAAATTGAAAACAATAGAGTATTACATGCCAAAAAAGGCACAGTTGTGCATAGCGACAAGCCCCGCTGCAGATTACATACTTTTATTCCGGATAAAAAAGATGAATTTTCGTCGGAACAAACCAAAAATCACTACCAAATTCGTAGTTTCCTCCATTGTGATTCACCTAACGTGGTTTATCTCATCACTTGTAATCGCTGTCGAAAACAGTATGATGGTGAAACTCAGAATCCATTCCGTGAACGAGCTACACGCCACAAACTGGATATAAAACACAATTATGATACTCCAGTAGCAGAACATTTCAATCTTCCTGGCCATTCATTAGAAAATTTCGAAATTCACCCGATTGAGCAACCGCCTATTAAAGAGACCGAGTCGGAAACAGACGAGTACAGAAAACAAAGAGAAGCTTGCTTTCTGGATCGACTGTCTTCAAACACTATGGCATGTGGGAATAAATAAGTCTAGAGGACAATTCGAAAAACAGTCCATCATGCCATTCATTCTAACTTGTAACAGGAATAATGTTGAAATTTCAAAAATACTAAAAGAGGAATTTAATTTGGTGAATTCAAAACTGTCAGTTCCACTAAATCGTAGACCCATCATTGCCTATAGAAAAAACAGAACCCTGCGCAATCTCCTCGTTAGGGCCAATCTTGAACCCACCGGGGAATAGAAAAAAAACTTCAGTGTTTGCCAGTCAGGTTAACCAGTTTCCTTTCTCTCTATCTTTAACTCTATATATAAAAAAAAACTTTTCCAGGAGGCCAGTCTGGCCCATTTAAAACAAAACAAAAAAATGTATAAAAAAACAATAAAAAACTTTTCAGATGTTTGTGACCCAATGGGGACGCCGAATTCCTTTTTTACTTTGTCCTGTCGATGCAGTTCCCGGTCAAAACCTAGCTTTTTGACTGGGAACTGCATGGGCGGGAAGGGAGGGGCGGGTGGATTGGACATTTAGTCCTTCGGCGCAGCTCACTGGTCGCAAAATACCATTATTATTAAGTGGCATATAAAAAGTAAAAAATGTTTCTCAGTAAACATCTGTGCCAGTGCGTTTTCTCAGTTTAAAATACCTACTAGCGAGTGCCAGATCACTGATATGCCCAAATGAAATTCTTAATTTTATGAAAAAAAGTATTTTCAAACAATGTTGCAATTTTCAGGCAATACCCACCTAATTGCTTTTTGCGAAAATTTACCTCCGTCTATTTTATTACCTTCCGTCGGGGAATAATCTGTTTGGGGTTTAACATCAATAGGTCATCCACCCTACACAGTTTTGGGGTCCGGGCGGTTTGGGACATTGTTTGTGGTTGGTGACCTTCGTTGATGCCTTGGGCTTTCGCTTTCATAGCTCTGGCTGGAGGAACTCGTAGAGGACCTTCAGCTAGAATGTGGGACCGGATTGCCGAGCACTGTGGGAGTTACTGACCAGATATGGTGTCGCATGGTGCTCTGGCGCTGAAACGTCCTCAAAAGAATTGTTCTCATTTTGTTTTTATTTTGACCCTTCCTACATCTGACTAAATCTTTATTTGATCTATTTTAACACAATATTTGGGTGGGGTTTCGAATTGTATACTCGTAATTTTAATGCTCACTTGCGGAGAAAACTTTCTCTGAGCGGAGCTTCGAAATTTAACTAGTTTTAAAAAAAATTTTTGTCTTCAAATTTTTTCTCATTAATTGTAACGATCGACACATTTCCCATATTGAAAGCATATGGGAGCAGTAACAGCAGGTGTATTACATCACAAATCAAAGTTGAAAACAAACTTCCTTTCACTTTGGACTATAAGACATAAAAACTCACACTGTGCTTGATAACAGTTTTATCTTAGCGGACTCGAGCTTATTGAGAGAAAACACATGGGAAACAATGAGCGTTGAATTCCACACCTAAGCTGAGATTAATCGGTTAATGTCTAATTCGTCAGTTACCACCATACAGACAAACTGACCCGCCCACCCATAATTTTAGATAAGTGGCTTGTTCCTTTACCCTAAACTCATTATTCTCTAAGGCTTTTGACAAAGCAAACATACGCGAAACTAGTTAAGCCGGACGGATTCTTAGAACTAGGAAGGATTGAAGATCAACCAAAGACACAAGAAGGTAGCTTCAATTACTTCAAAAAAATGTTTTATTTTATTTTATTTCTTTGGTTATCTCATTTTTAGTTTTATTTATCAGTTATTTAAGGGGAGGATGTTCTGTCAACAATGGTTTTTGTTAAAAAAAATAAAAGGAGAACTAATCCACAGAGCACTGCTCATCCCCCAAGAAATGGAACCTTTGATCCGTCTTATGGAGATTTCTCCAGATTGGTCAAGGCTCTATTTCGGGTGATACAGTGTTTTCACCACCTTGGTCTGTTGCAAGGCCATTTGGCAGATGGGACATTTCCCAAAACATTACAAAATAGATTGGATGACATGAATGCCTTCTTAAAACCTGCCTTGCCCAGTTCGGATGTTTTCTCCAAACTCGGGAGAACACATCGGAGTTGGGCACATGAGATCTTGGCCGGGCTCGTTTCCCATTACGAAAGCTGTTTACAAAATTTAAAGTCACAGGTTATTTCGGCCAAATCTTCAAAGAACCTGGACTTTGACAAGGCTATCATTCAAGCCTTGAAATGGGGTAAAAAGAATTTCAAGACCAAGTTGTCTGATAAGACTATGGAGGCCTTCCAGTCTTATATTTCGGCTATAAACCCCAAGGACGCAAGAAGTGGTACGAGTAGTAGTCCCAAGGCCGCTGCTTGTGCAACTCCATTGCCTCAACGTACAGGAAAACGTGCCCGATCACGATCTCTTTCTTCGCCTTCTCTTTCTACCTCTTCTTTCACGCCAGGTAAACGGCCCAACTTGCAATTGTCTCCCGCCACACGTTTGGCCTTGGACAATTCCAAGTTGGATACCGCGACCGGGGGTGGTCCTGTTTCTTCTCCTAGCTCCACTCCTGTCGCGTCTACTTCCTCCGCAGTTCAACCAGTGGCTTCGTACTCGGAAAAACTGAAATCGCCGGTACTGAACCGCAAATCAGTATCGCCGAGCCGCCATTTTGAGACCAAATTCTTCAAGTTTCGGCATCAGGGCGGCAATCAAAAACATACTTGGCACCTTCCCAATATTCGAAAGAAAATTCTTTTGTTTGGAAGTTCAAATTTAGCACGTATTGATCGAAGCCCCATTCAGACATGCAAATAGAATGTTATCCAGGTGCCAATTTTAAACACTTTCGGACTATAGTGAAAAATTATAGAGGCAACTCTACTCCCGAAAAAATTATCCTAAACGTTGGCATTAATTCCAGGGGAGAAACTCCGGGTGAAATTTCCATGCAGCTGTCACTGATGGTAAGCGAAATCCGGAAAAAAATCTCGCCTGCGAAAATATTTTTTGCAGAATTAAATTTTTCAAAACGTCTCCATTTTGCGGAAAAGGAGACCCTAAACCGCATCAATAAGGCACTTTTGAATATGCGAAACATAACTGTAATTCCAAAATTACCCGAAAAGGAATTCAATGTGGTTTATGATTTGATCCATTGGACACCAGAAACTGCCAACAAAATTTACGATCACTGGTTGAACTTTCTATCTTTAAACTAATTCAAGGCCAAGGTAACAACCGCCTCGAAGATCTAGGGTTAGGAACAAATGTGGTTAACCTGTCTGGCACCGATAACCTAACACCCGCAGAGAAATCTTTATTTATACCAACTCCAAGGCCTAACATTTATACCAACTCCAAGGCCGAAAACTGGCATAGCGGCAAAACTTCCACCTTCTGATTATCTATGTTTTCATAGAGAATTAAAACTTGCAGACTTCTTCAAAAATGAAAGGGGACAAAAACCTCCATTTACAGCATCTACAGGGTGGATACCCCCAGATAGCGCGGTCGATCCTGAAATTATACAGGCCGGTAAAAAGGTTACTGAACGAGTTTTTGATTTAACCCTGCACTCCGATAAAAACAATTTAACAGCTGGTCAAAGGAGAGCACTCGTGAACCTTCGTAAAAATAAAAATCTGATCATAAAACAGGCGGATAAAGGTGGAGCAGTTGTAATTTTGTCTCGAGAATATTATATCAGAGAAGCTATGAGGCAACTTAGTAACAGAAAACATTATGAAAAATTAGACAGAATTATTTGGCCTTGCAACAAGGAGAAATTTGACAAAATCCTCAAATCTCTCCTTGACGAGGGTCATATTTCCAAAAGACAACTTAGGTATCTGTCCCCTTCAATCACTGCTCAAACAAGGCAATTTTACATCTTGCCTAAAATTCACAAAAATCCATCAGATTGGACGGATAATCTAACACCACCTGGACGACCTATTGTTTCGGACTGTAATTCTGACTCTTACGCAATATCTGAATTAATTGACTATCACCTCAAACCGATAGCTATTAGACACCCGAGCTATATAAAAAATACACAAGATTTTCTATCCAAAATTACAAATTTAAGAATTCCGAAAAATGCATTCTTGGCCACTTTGGATATTGACTCCATGTTCACAAATATTGACATAGACAAAGGAGTAGAATCTGTAAAAACTGCGTTCGGAAAATATCCTGACACACAACGCCCAGACAAACAGATTTTAGATCTATTGGAGTTGAGCTTGAAAGGAAATGATTTTGAATTCAATGGAGATATTTATTTACAAATCATGGGATGTCCGATGGGTAAGAGATTTAGTCCAAATTTTGCAAGTATCTACGTAGCTGAATGGGAGGAGGGGGTTTTAAACAAATGTGATAAGCAACCCCTTGTTTACCTCAGATATTTGGATGACATATTTATTATTTGGCAACACTCCAGAGAAGACTTTGATCATTTTTTGGAAATTTTGAACAGTCACGATCCTAACATCAAACTTAAAGCTACCATAAGTCAAGATTCTGTTGATTTTCTAGATGTGACAGTCTACAAAGGCAAACAATTTCAATCCACCGGTCGGCTTGACTATAAAGTATTTCTCAAACCAACCGATTCACATCAACTTTTACATACCAAATCATTCCATCCACCCCACACTTTTAAGGGCATCATAAAATCACAGCTCATACGGTTTCACCGCAATTCGAGTGATGCGATAAATTTCAACGAGGCTTGTTCTATTCTCTTCAGGTCACTGAGATCGAGGGGATATTCAACTCGCCTTCTCAGAAGTCTAAAATCTGAAACCCTTCGAAAATTGGAAAATTTTGGAAATATCAATGATTTTGAACCATCAAAAATTGAAAACAATAAAGTATTACATGTCAAAAAAGGCACAGTTGTGCATTGTGACAAGCCTCGCTGCAGATTACATACTTTTATTCCGGACAAAAAAGATGAATTTTCGTCGGAACAAACCAAAAATCACTACCAAATTCGCAGCTTCCTCCATTGTGATTCACCTAACGTGGTTTATCTCATCACTTGTAATCGCTGTCGAAAACAGTATGTTGGTGAAACTCAGAATCCATTCCGTGAACGAGCTACACGCCACAAACTGGATATAAAACACAATTATGATACTCCAGTGGCAGAACATTTCAATCTTCCTGGCCATTCATTAGAAAATTTCGAAATTCACCCGATTGAGCAACCGCCTATTAAAGAGACCGAGTCGGAAACAGACGAGTACAGAAAACAAAGAGAAGCTTTCTGGATCGACTGTCTTCGAACACTATGGCCTGTGGGAATAAATAAGTCTAGAGGACAATTCGAAAAACAGTCCATCATTCCATTCATTCTAACTTATAACAGGAATAATGTTGAAATTTCTAAAATACTAAAAGAGGAATTTAATTTGGTGAATTCAAAATTGTCAGTTCCACCAAATCGTAGACCCATCATTGCCTATAGAAAAAACAGAAGCCTGCGCAATCTCCTCGTTAGGGCCAAACTTGAACCCACCGGGGAATAGAAAAAAAAACTTCAGTGTTTGCCAGTCAGGTTAACCAGTTTCCTTTCTCTCTGTCTTTAACTCTATATATAAAAAAAACTTTTCCAGGAGGCCAGTCTGGCCCATTTAAAACAAAACAAAAAAATGTATAAAAAAACAATAAAAAACTTTTCAGATGTTTGTGACCCAATGGGGACGCCGAATTCCTTTTTTACTTTGTCCTGTCGATGCAGTTCCCGGTCAAAACCTAGTTTTTTGACTGGGAACTGCATGGGTGGGAAGGGAGGGGCGGGTGGATTGGACATTTAGTCCTTCGGCGCAGCTAACAGGTCGCCAAATACCATTATTATTAAGTGGCATATAAAAAGTAGAAAATGTTTCTCAGTAAACATCTGTGCCAGTTCGTTTTCTCAGTTTAAAATACCTACTACATATATGCCCAAATGAAATTCTTAATTTTATGAAAAAAAGTATTTTCAAACAATGTTGCAATTTTCAGGCAATCCCCACCTAATTGCTTTTTGCGAAAATTTACCTCCGTCTATTTTATTACCTTCCGTCGGAGAATAATCTGTTTGGGGTTTAACATCAATAGGTCATCCACCCTACACAGTTTTGGGGTCCGGGCGGTTTGGGACATTGTTTGTGGTTGGTGACTTTCGTTGATGCCTTGGGCTTTCGCTTTCATAACTCTGGCTGGAGGAACTCGTAGAGGACCTTCCGCTAGAATGTGGGATCGGATTGCCGAGCAGTGTGGGAGTTACTGACCAGATATGGTGTCGCATGGTGCTCTGGCGCTGAAACGTCCTCAAAAGAATTGTTCTCATTTTGTTTTTATTTTGCCCCTTCCTACATCTGACAAAATCTTTATTTGATCTATTTTAACACAATATTTGGGTGGGGTTTCGAATTGTATACTCGTAATTTTAATGCTCACTTGCGGAGAAAACTTTCTCTGAGCGGAGCTTCGAAATTTAACTAGTTTTAAAAAAAATGTTTGTCTTCAAATTTTTTCTCATTAATTGTAACGATCGACACATTTCCCATATTGAAAGCATATGGGAGCAGTAACAGCAGGTGTATTACATCACAAATCAAAGTTGAAAACAAACTTCCTTTCACTTTGGACTATAAGACATAAAAACTCACACTGTGCTTGATAACAGTTTTATCTTAGCGGACTCGAGCTTATTGAGAGAAAACACATGGGAAACAATGAGCGTTGAATTCCACACCTAAGCTGAGATTAATCGGTTAATGTCTAATTCGTCAGTTACCACCATACAGAAAAACTGACCCGCCCACCCATAATTTTAGATAAGTGGCTTGTTCCTTTACCCTAAACTCATTGTTCTCTGAGGCTTTTGACAAAGCAAACATACGAGAAACTAGTTAAGCCGGACGGATTCTCAGAACTAGGAAGGATTGAAGATCAACCAAAGACACAAAAAGGTAGCTTCAATTACTTCAAAAAAATGTTTTATTTTATTTTATTTCTTTGGTTATCTCATTTTTAGTTTTATTTATTAGTTATTTAAGGGGAGGATATTCTGTCAACAATGGTTTTTGTTAAAAAAAATAAAAGTAGAACTAATCCACAGAGCACTGCTCATCCCCCAAGAAATGGAACCTTTGATCCGTCTTATGGAGATTTCTCCAGATTGGTCAAGGCTCTATTTCGGGTGATACAGTGTTTTCACCACCTTGGTCTGTTGCAAGGCCATTTGGCAGATGGGACATTTCCCAAAAGATTACAAAATAGATTGGATGACATGAATGCCTTCTTAAAACCAGCCTTGCCCAGTTCGGATGTTTTCTCCAAACTCAGGAGAACACATCGGAGTTGGGCACATGAGATCTTGGACGGGCTCGTTTCCCATTACGAAAGCTGTTTACAAAATTTAAAGTCACAGGTTATTTCGGCCAAATCTTCAAAGAACCTGGACTTTGACAAGGCTGTCATTCAAGCCTTGAAATGGGGTAAAAAGAATTTCAAGACCAAGTTGTCTGATAAGACTATCGAGGCCTTCCAGTCTTATATTTCGGCTATAAACCCCAAGGACGCAAGAAGTGGTACGAGTAGTAGTCCCAAGGCCGCTGCTTGCGCAACTCCATTGCCTCAACGTGCAGGAAAACGTGCCCGATCACGATCTCTTTCTTCGCCTTCTCTTTCTACCTCTTCTTTCACGCCAGGTAAACGGCCCAACTTGCAATTGTCTCCCGCCACACGTTTGGCCTTGGACAATTCCAAGTTGGATACCGCGACCGGGGGTGGTCCCGTTTCTTCTCCTAGCTCCTCTCCTGTCGCGTCTACTTCCTCCGCAGTTCAACCAGTGGCTTCGTACTCGGAAAAACTGAAATCGCCGGTACTGAACCGCAAATCAGTATCGCCGAGCCGCCATTTTCAGACCAAATTCTTCAAGTTTCGGCATCAGGGCGGCAATCAAACACATACTTGGCACCTTCCCAATATTCGAAGTTCAAATTTAGCACGTATTGATCGAACCCCCCATTCGGACATGCAAATAGAATGTTATCCAGGTGCCAATTTTAAACACTTTCGGACAATAGTGAAAAATTATAGAGGCAACTCTACTCCCGAAAAAATTATCCTAAACGTTGGCATTAATTCCAGGGGAGAAACTCCGGGTGATGCTTCCATGCAGCTATCACTGATGGTAAGCGAAATCCGGAAAAAATTCCCGTCTGCGAAAATATTTTTTGCAGAATTAAATTTTTCAAAACGTCTCCATTTTGCGGAAAAGGAGACCCTAAACCGCATCAATAAGGCACTTTTGAATATGCGAAACATAACTGTCATTCCAAAATTACCCGAAAAGGAATTCAATGTGGTTTATGATTTGATCCATTGGACACCAGAAACTGCCAACAAAATTTACGATCACTGGTTGAACTTTCTATCTTTAAACTAATTCAAGGCCAAGGTAACAACCGCCTCGATGATCTAGGGTTAGGAACAAATGTGGTTAACCTGTCTGGCACCGATAACCTAACACCCGCAGAGAAATCTTTATTAGATCGCGGTCTAACATTTATACCAACTCCAAGGCCGAAAACTGGCATAGCGGCAAAACTTCCACCTTCTGATTATCTATGTTTTCATAGAGAATTAAAACTTGCAGACTTCTTCAAAAATGAAAGGGGACAAAAACCTCAATTTACAGCATCTACAGGGTGGATACCCCCAGATAGCGCGGTCGATCCTGAAATGATACAGGCCGGTAAAAAGGTTACTGAACGAGTTTTTGATTTAACCCTGCACTCCGATAAAAACAATTTAACAGCTGGTCAAAGGAGAGCACTCGTGAACCTTCGTAAAAATAAAAATCTGATCATAAAACAGGCGGATAAAGGTGGAGCAGTTGTAATTTTGTCTCGAGAAAATTATATCAGAGAAGCTATGAGGCAACTTAGTAACAGAAAACATTATGAAAAATTAGACAGAATTATTTGGCCTTGCAACAAGGAGAAATTTGACAAAATCCTCAAATCTCTCCTTGACGAGGGTCATATTTCCAAAAGACAACTTAGGTATCTGTCCCCTTCACTCACTGCTCAAACAAGGCAATTTTACATCTTGCCTAAAATTCACAAAAATCCATCAGATCGGACGGATAATCTAACACCACCTGGACGACCTATTGTTTCGGACTGTAATTCTGACTCTTACGCAATATCTGAATTAATTGACTATCACCTCAAACCGACAGCTATTAGACACCCGAGCTATATAAAAAATACACAAGATTTTCTATCCAAAATTACAAATTTAAGAATTTCGAAAAATGCATTCTTGGCCACTTTGGATATTGACTCCATGTACACAAATATTGACATAGACAAAGGAGTAGAATCTGTAAAAACTGCGTTCGGAAAATATCCTGACACACAACGCCCAGACAAACAGATTTTAGATCTATTGGAGTTGAGCTTGAAAGGAAATGATTTTGAATTCAATGGAGATATTTATTTACAAATCATGGGATGTCCGATGGGTAAGAGATTTAGTCCAAATTTTGCAAGTATCTACGTAGCTGAATGGGAGGAGGGGGTTTTAAACAAATGTGATAAGCAACCCCTTGTTTACCTCAGATATTTGGATGACATATTTATTATTTGGCAACACTCCAGAGAAGACTTTGATCATTTTTTGGAAATTTTGAACAGTCACGATCCTAACATCAAACTTAAAGCTACCATAAGTCAAGATTCTGTTGATTTTCTAGATGTGACAGTCTACAAAGGCAAACAATTTCAATCCACCGGTCGGCTTGACTATAAAGTATTTCTCAAACCAACCGATTCACATCAACTTTTACATACCAAATCATTCCATCCACCCCACACTTTTAAGGGCATCATAAAATCACAGCTCATACGGTTTCACCGCAATTCGAGTGATGCGATAAATTTCAACGAGGCTTGTTCTATTCTCTTCAGGTCACTGAGATCGAGGGGATATTCAACTCGCCTTCTCAGAAGTCTAAAATCTGAAACCCTTCGAAAATTGGAAAATTTTGGAAATATCAATGATTTTGAACCATCAAAAATTGAAAACAATAAAGTATTACATGTCAAAAAAGGCACAGTTGTGCATTGTGACAAGCCTCGCTGCAGATTACATACTTTTATTCCGGACAAAAAAGATGAATTTTCGTCGGAACAAACCAAAAATCACTACCAAATTCGCAGCTTCCTCCATTGTGATTCACCTAACGTGGTTTATCTCATCACTTGTAATCGCTGTCGAAAACAGTATGTTGGTGAAACTCAGAATCCATTCCGTGAACGAGCTACACGCCACAAACTGGATATAAAACACAATTATGATACTCCAGTAGCAGACCATTTCAATCTTCCTGGCCATTCATTAGAAAATTTCGAAATTCACCCGATTGAGCAACCGCCTATTAAAGAGACCGAGTCGGAAACAGACGAGTACAGAAAACAAAGAGAAGCTTTCTGGATCGACTGTCTTCAAACACTATGGCATGTGGGAATAAATAAGTCTAGAGGACAATTCGAAAAACAGTCCATCATTCCATTCATTCTAACTTATAACAGGAATAATGTTGAAATTTCTAAAATACTAAAAGAGGAATTTAATTTGGTGAATTCAAAATTGTCAGTTCCACTAAATCGAAGACCCATCATTGCCTATAGAAAAAACAGAACCCTGCGCAATCTCCTCTTTAGGGCCAATCTTGAACCCACCGGGGAATAGAAAAAAAACTTCAGTGTTTGCCAGTCAGGTTAACCAGTTTCCTTTCTCTCTATCTTTAACTCTATATATATATAAAAAAAACTTTTCCAGGAGGCCAGTCTGGCCCATTTAAAACAAAACAAAAAAATGTATAAAAAAACAATAAAAAACTTTTCAGATGTTTGTGACCCAATGGGGACGCCGAATTCCTTTTTTACTTTGTCCCGTCGATGCAGTTCCCGGTCAAAACCTAGCTTTTTGACTGGGAACTGCATGGGCGGGAAGGGAGGGGCGGGTGGATTGGACATTTAGTCCTTCGGCGCAGCTCACTGGTCGCAAAATACCATTATTATTAAGTGGCATATTAAAAGTAAAAAATGTTTCTCAGTAAACATCTGTGCCAGTGCGTTTTCTCAGTTTAAAATACCTACCTACCTACCTACCTACCTACCTACCTACCTACCTACCTACCTACCTACCTACCTACCTACCTACCTACCTACCTACCTACTACCTACCTACCTACCTACCTACCTACCTACCTCCTACCTACCGATTCTGAAAACATTATTTATTTAATCACATGTAAATTATGCCATATCCAATATGTCGGCCAGACGAAAAACCCTCTGCGCGTCAGAATGCAAAACCATTTATCAATTATCCGTTTAGATTCAGGAAAGGCAGTCTGAGACCCCTTTAACCTCCCGGGTCATGACATTAAGTCACATTTCAGTTTTCAACCCATTGAGCAAATTCCGTTTTTGGACGATGATGAAACCACAACAGACAAACGACTTGAGCGTGAAAACTATTGGATTGGTAAGCTCAGGACCTATCTCCCATACGGACTCAATAGAGAGTACTCTGGGTTGCCAAATAAAATTATTTGTTTTCCTTTGGTTTATAATCGACGCAATGTCGAAATTGCAAACATTTTCAAAAACAACTTCACAGAATTAAATACAAAACTGCCAGAAGCCATTAACAAACGATGCATCATAGCTTATAAAAAAAATCCCAGTCTTCGAAACATTCTTGTGAAAGCACTTCTGAGATGAGTTCATTTTGCCATAAAGTCATATAACTTCAAAAATATTAAAACAACATTGAATTCCATAGAAATAATTTACAAAAGAAATCGATTTCCCGACCTGTGCCCGTGCTCCTTTGTTTTGAAAATATCTATCTGTCTATCTGTTATACTTCTTGGTCGAGACCCACAGGCTCTGGCGTGCATGGCGGCCGGATAAGGCATATCCTGAGAGCATGTCTTTCTTTTAGGTCCGTGCCTTTGTGGCACTACATTCGTCGATGATGTACAATGTCGACTCACCCTAAAAGACACTATTGAGCGCCCGGAGGTAGTCATGCCGCTCGCATGAGTCTATTGTGTAGATTTTTTGATCCGATCATATCGGTGAGAGCGTTAGGTGGGCCTTATTGTACTTGGCCGTGGGGCAAATGATCGAAATGTGCTGATATGGGTCTTTCAGCAGGTCAAGGATGAAAATTGATTTCCAGCATCTCGTTTGCCCGAAGATGATGGCCGACTGGGGGGGGGGGGGGGGGGGGGCGTTCGGAAAGGAGGTATCCTGACGTACCGTCTGACCAGTAGGGCGCAATGGTGAACCTGCCATCTTCGATGTTCAGCTGGGCGTGTTCGAAGCGCCGGTCTCTGCTGTTGTTTTTGTAATCTGAATGTTGACCCCGTCACCAGCATTCTTGGCGCATCGCCCACTGCCGCAGAGCTAGTTCTCTTCGCTTGTCTTGAGGACAAGCCACAGGTGTACTTGCTTGTGAGGAAATCCCCCAGGAAAACGTCTGCTCGTGCAAGGACGTTTGCGACCATCGGCACCTCGGTCTGTAGTTTACAGCCAGAGAAGGCCTTGTGGAACTTCCTTGTCCCGTCCCAGTGCTGGTAGGCGCGCAACACATGGCTCAAGAGCGAACTGGTTGGAGCTCCCTCAATGTGACCCCACTTTGCTGATCTTCGAGTTATAGAAAGTCTCAGTGTCCCGAGCAAAGGCAACAGCAGGTTTCTAGAACAACATCAGGATACCCTTCACGCTGCGTTGAGAGTAGAGTAGCATGTACCCGGAGGGCCCCCATTGGATGGACCCCGGGCTGGACCCCGGAAGTGACGTCATGTCACGTGACCTGGTGGCGCCATGTTTGGTTGTCACGGTAAACCGCGCGATCGGCCATCTTGTGACGTTATCCCCATAGTGATACGTGGTGCGAGTGCGCGTGCGCAGCGCGTGTTGTTAGGGTGATACGTGTTTCCGTCGTCCATTTTGTATACTGGAGGCCGCCATTTGGGTTTCTATGGTAGCACGTGGTTTCCATGTGACCCAAAACGTTCTAACAAGACAGGGGTATGTTTGGAGGATGTGTTCCTTTGTAGAAGAGTAAATCCCCGATACGTAGAATTACCACAAACAACCCGACAATCACTCCAAATCACCAAAATCCACCCAAAATCAGCAAAATTGACTTTATTTCCCCAATTTATCGGTATAGCACGTAGTGCTATAGTACCAAGGAGGTACCAGGGGTGTGTTTCTTTGTACAGGAGTAATTTTCCGATTCGTAGAATTACCACAAACAACCCGACAACTTTTACTATTTCGAATTCTTTCAGAATTCTCTGCTTCTATCTATATATGCAATAGTTTTCCTCTACCGGGCCATGTTCCTTTGTTCTGGAGTATACTCCAGTAGCGTAGAAGGGCCAGTCAACTGGAACATTTTACCTTATTATTGCTATATTTACCAATTTCTGGTCTATTCTTGTTAGTTCTGACCCTATTCCGTGTACTCTTGTTGTTTCATTTATTTAGATTATAACTAACCAATCAGATTGCTTCATCCCCCATAATCTCTATGCAGACTTATCTCCCCTTATGACAACGAAGTCGTATCCGATTTTCATCACCTCTATATCCAATGGCCATATCCCATGGAATTCCATTTTTGGGAAACACCCGTGGCTATGAAATCCCTTTTTGTTGTATGAGGCCATGAGGGCTATGCAAAAGCCCCCATGTGACCCAAAACGTTCTAACAAGACAGGTGTATGTTTGGAGGATGTGTTCCTTTGTAGAAGAGTAAATCCCCGATTCGTAGAATTACCACAAACAACCCGACAATCACTCCAAATCACCAAAATACACCCCAAATCAGCAAAATTGACTTTATTTCCCCAATTTATCGGTGTAGCACGTAGTGCTATAGTACCAAGGAGGTACCAGGGGTGTGTTTCTTTGTACAGGAGTAATTTTCCGATTCGTAGAATTACCACAAACAACCCGACAACTTTTACTATTTCGAATTCTTTCAGAATTCTCTGCTTCTATCTATATATGCAATAGTTTTCCTCTACCGGGCCATGTTCCTTTGTTCTGGAGTATACTCCAGTAGCGTAGAAGGGCCAGTCAACTGAAACATTTTACCTTATTATTGCTATATTTAGCAATTTCTGGTCTATTCTTGTTAGTTCTGACCCTATTCCGTGTACTCTTGTTGTTTCATTTATCTAGATTATAACTAACCAACCAGATTGCTTCATCCCCCGTAATCTCTATGCAGAGTTATCTCCCCTTATTACAACGAAGTCGTATCCGAATTTCATCACCTCTATATCCAATGGCCATATCCCATGGAATTCCATTTTTGGGAAACACCCGTGGCTATGGAATCCCTTTTTGTCGCATGAGGCCATGAAGGCTATGTAAAAGCCCCCAATGAGTCCTCATTTATTATCCCTCATACCCTCATTGAATTTTGAGGTTATGAGGACCTTGAAAAATCCCTCAATGAGGTATAATTTACTACGACTCTTAGCCTCATTTCAGTATTTGAGGATACCTATGGCCTGGTATTGTATTATTCGAGGATACCTATCGAGGATACCTTTAGGAGAATCCCTTTTTTGTCGTATGAGGCCATGAGGGCTATGTAAAAGCCCTCAATGAGTCCTCATTTATTATCCCTCATAGCCTCATTGAATTTTGAGGTTATGAGGACCATTAAAAATCCCTCATTGAGGGATTTTTAATACGACTCTTATCCTCATTTCAAAAAAAGGGATTCCACAAATGGGATTCCTAAAAAGGGATTCCGAAAATGGGATTCCTTCTGGAGAATCCCATTTTTGTCAAATGAGGATAAGGGTCGTAGTAAATTTGACCTCATTGAGGGATTTTTAATACGACTCTTATCCTCATTTCAGAAAATCGGATTCCTAAAAAGGGATTCCACAAATGGGATTCCAAAAAAGGGATTCCACAAATGGGATTCCGTTTCCATCTTGTCGCCAAAGCTCCAAGACCACTACTGGCTATGGTCTATCTGTCCTACCATTAGCTTCTACAGCAGGCTTGTTCCATTGCGGCCTTGTACCAGTACTATTGACTAAACTACCATCCATTAATATTCACTTGTATCACTACTTCCTAGCTATACCTTCGCCCAGGCCTTCAGAATGTTCCATCAGTGTATACATATAAAGCATTCCGTAATTGAGATTCCTAGCCGAGTCCGTAAAATTTGGAGAATAGACCAGAAATTGCTAAATATAGCAATAATAAGGTAAACTGTTACAGTTGACAGGCCCTTCTATGCTACTGGAGTATACTCCAGAACAAAGGAACATGGCCAGGTAGAGGAAAACTATTGCATATATAGGTAGAAGCAGTGAATTCTGAAAGAAGTCGAAATTGTAAAAGTTGTCGGGTTGTTTGTGGTAATTCTGCGAATCGGGAAATTACTCCCATACAAAAGAGCACACCCCTGGTACCCCCTTGGTACTATAGAACTACGTGCTACACCGATAAATTGGGGAAATAAAGTCAATTTCGGTGATTTTGGTGATTTGGGGGATTGTCGGGTTGTTTGTGGTAATTCTACGAATCGGGGATTTACGATTTACTCTTCTACAAAGGAACACATCCTTCGAACATACCCTCTTTTTAGAAGGTTTTGGGTCACATAGCAACCATGTGCTACCATAGAAACCAAAATGGCGGCCTCCAGTATACAAAATGGACGACGGAAACACGTATCACCCTAACAACACGCGCTGCGCATGCGCACTCACACCACGTATCACTATGAGGATGATGTCACAAGATGGCCGCTCGCGCGGGTTACCCTGACAACCAAACATGGCGCCACCAGGTCACGTGACATGACGTCACTTCCGGGGTCCAGCCCGGGGTCCATCCAATGGGTGGCCCTCCGGGTACATGCTATACTACTGTTGAGGCACGTTTAGGTTGATGTTCCATGGGATATCGCTTTTGTAAGTGCGGAGGATGCAGTCATAAAAGATTGGGAGGCGCCATCCGTACTGGTTGCGGATCGTGCGGGCCAGTTCTGGCTGGGTGACCATGTCATACTCCAGATTATTTTTGACGCTATAGGTGACATTGACATCGCCTGTCGCAGGGACCACACGGTTGTAGTCATTAAATGTCAGCTCGTACTCGAGCCTGTCGCCCAGTGCGCTTTGGTAGAATGGAGTTGGGCTCTCGAGAAGCTAGAAGTTCAGCTGGATGTAGAAAAGGTAGCTAAAGGCATCAGTGATTGCCTTGTCTGTCGCCAAGGACTCGCCCTTGTTTTCTGTGCCAATCCGAAGCTTAGTAGCGTTTCTCATAGCGGAGGTGTCAATGACCTGATAGTACGCTTTTTTGTCTATCTTGTCAGGCCAAGGTAACAGCGGTACACACTGCGTCGGCGGTGAACATCACCGCGTTTCCACTAATCTTGATTGTCGTGTTCTTCACCGCGACACGGTCGAGATTCCGAATGCCTGATCTGTTGTCATCGGTTGATTTCAGAGAGATTGTGAAATATCTATGCACGAAGATCCTGGTACGATAAGGTCATGGTCTCCGACCTTGGGGAAGCGGACATGCAGCTGCCTATTCGGGCTGATCGTGCAAGGATTGTGTGTAATCACAGCCGTCTGCCGACCTCTCTAAGCTATCATTGATATCGCTTAGTTTTTTGTACTGGTAGAACTTGCGCCGGTAACTGTACGTTTCACCGGTATTGTATCGGAAGGTGATTTTGGGTGATCAGACTTTTTGACGTTATACGCACGATTTGTCACGTTTAACTGTTCGAACGAATAGATCTCTGGAAACGCAAAAAGCGCTATTCCAAAATACTGCACCCCCAATTCATTCTTAACCCTTTGCGACTCCGGTACGTAATATTACGCGCGAAAATTTCCGTGCGTTGCGACTACGGTACGTAATATTATGTACCCCGACTTTGAACTTGAGCGGCCGCTTTTTCGTCCAGGTTCATGATACTTCATAATTTCATTAAATGGGATGATGTTAAGTGCAGATGTGTGGTAGACCAATCAATATTTTAAACGTGCAGCCATAAGGCTAATTAATTGGTTTACCCTCAAATAATGAATATGAACTCTTCCTTTGGAAGATACCACTAGGGTTCAAATGGCTAATCATTGCGTTTGACGTCGCCAAAACCTGATTCTTCGTGACCATAAAACGTCACGATAACCGTAGTCGGAAATGGTTAATATATTCATATTAATATAACTGTATACCCGTAAGCTAGAATGTTAATATACAGTGCTTTTTTCTGCATTACGTAATTGCGTTGAATAGATTTACATGTTTACTATTCGCAGCAGGATGTTATGTAATTCAAATGAGAGTATCTAAAACGTTTTTGACTAGACACCACTGAGCATTTGACAACCCAAAGCACTCTATCCTTATGCAATTATTACGTAATTATTTCTTGTCAGTTGCACAGTGTGCTGTCCAGAATTAGGACAAGCTGTTGGTTACATAACTTGTATTCAACATGTAAACAAAACTGACGGAAACACTGAAGCTAAAAACTCCACAAGTACCTGTCTCGACTGATACTTTAGAATAACGTCACCGATCCCATAACAGGCATCATGCCCACTTGAGCAATCACCCCAGAGTGGAAACGGACAGGCCGACGCGCCGAGTGGTAGACGAGATGTTTATCCTCAACTCGAACTGGTGCCACGCTTCCCAAATTCGGATTGTCCCGTTCTGGCGAGCTCGCACTTTCCCATCGTTGCTCGGCAAAACAGTCTGAGGTCGTGCTGTATACACCTGGAACTTAATTATTGTTACTGATTACATTATTTTTCTGGTAGACAGCGTACCCCAAACATATTCCCTCTGTCGAATGTCACAAATCATCATCCACATGCAATATCTGGGTATAAAGCATAAATTTGTCACTTCTTTTATCAATAAATGTTGACATGGCAAGGGGGAGAAGGTCATAGGCACTAAGATGGCAAACCGCCGGCATACATGCAACAGTCATGTCATTCAAAGCTATTGGAAGGCAACCTGGCAATAGTCATTCTGTCATCAGCAGACTTGTCCGAAAACACCAACAAACCAACAATGTTAAGGACCGAGCAAGGCCTGGACAACCCCAAAAGACCTCTCCTCAAGAAGGTCGGTGTTAGGTGTTAGGTGCCTCGTTAGATGTACATCCTTTGCTTCAAGCGGTTTTGAAACGCATTTGGCTCCCCAACAGGCGTTTGTGCACCAGAACTGCCCGAAACAGCCTCAGCGCACTGGGCATGAGATCCAGAAGAGTCACCGAGTGTTCAGCTCTGTCGGATCAGCATCAAAGACGACGTCAGGAGTGATGTATTGTCGACAAGACAGAATTGGAATCTCAGGTCGAGGAGGAGAGTGCATTGGTCAGACGAGACTAGATTCCTGATTCACGTCACAGTTGGTCGCATGACAGTGTGGAGGCACAGAAATACTGCTTACGTGATCAGCAACATCAGACCTACTGTTCGTTATGGTGGAGGATCAGTAATGATTTGGGACTGCGTCTCTCATGATTGTAAACTTGATATGGAGACTGCACACGGGAATCTCAATGGTCATTAGTACATCAAGACATTCTCAATCCGGTTGTCGTGCCTCATTTTTACAACCACTCGTTGGCCACTCGCCCTGTATTCATGGACGACAATGCAACTCTCCAATGATGTGGGAACATTTCTTCTGAACATCGTTCCCATGCTGTGAGAGCATTCCTTCAGAACGCCATTAAAATACTACCTTGGCCGGGATTTAGCCCGATTCGAATTCCTTAGAACCCATCAGGAAAATTCTTGGACGTCGTGTGCAAGCAAGGGATCCGTCTGTACAGAAGTTGACCGATTTGGAAGCTGCATTGCATGAGAAGTGGCAGTAGAATCGTATCAAAAGGCTCAATGGTAGCAATGGGAGGAGGGATCAGACTGTCATCCGGGTACGTGGTGTATACATTTACTAATGATTTCAGACACTGCTAATGTGTTCAGGTGATCACAAGTTACATATTTTGACAGTAGTTACCGGCATTGTTTCATCATAGACCGTTCTATACCTGTCGAGAGAATATTTTTCCATCAAAAACATTATTGACAGATATGTGTAATTGGCGCCACCATAATACTGCACATTTTCATCCTTGTGTTGTCTTTCATTTGTTAATAGACTATTCTTTCAACAAACAATTACGTTTGGCCATTTGAAAGACAGCATGAGAGAAATGATAGTTTCCATTAACCCCACTGCGAAAACAAACAGGGGTTCTTAACCCTTTACTCAACGAATCGGCCGCATCCGCCCGTGTAACATGCAAATTCAGCAGATGAAAAAATATTATTTTTCAAAATATTTGAACAAAACCACATGATATGGTTTTGTTGAAATTTTTTTAAAATATTGAAAAAATGATATTTAAAATAATAAATTTTGATATCGTCTGCGTTGGGTAATGGGTTAAAAATAAGTTTTAGGTGTATAAATCTTAGAACTCCTGCTGATGCAGGGACGTCAAATATCTGGCAACCTTCATGCCCCATTAACTGAGGAGATTTGCTAGTGTGACAAAACAAAGTGCACTCGATGAGGTCTAATTCAGTCAGAGTCAAACCATCACGAGCAGCAGACTATACTTACACGTAAATCATCATCAAACACCCCTGACATAACTTTGAAACGACGCGATCAGGTCGAAAGCAATCTATACTTACCCCTAAATCATCATCAAACACCCCTAACATAACTTCGAAACAACCTGATCAGGTCGGAAGCAAGCAACACTTACCCCGAAATTATCATCAAACACCCCTAACATAACTTCCAAACTATGTGATCAGGTCGGAAACAACCTATACTTACCCCGGAATCATCACCAAACACCCTTAACATAACTTCTAAACGACCTGCTCAGGTCGGAAGCAAGCTGTACTTACCCCGAAATCGTCATCAAACACCTCTAACATAACTTCTAAACGACCTGATCAGGTCGGAAGCAACATATACTTACCCCGAAATCCATCATCAAACAACCCCAACATAACTTCTAAACGACCTGATCAGGTCGGAAGCAAGCTACACTTACCCGGAAATCATCATCAAATGTTCCCAACAGAACCTCTAAGCCGGAAACAGACTTTACTCGTCAATGCGTGTGGCAGCCAGGTCAAATAAGAACCATTATGAAACCAGGCACCTTCCCCAGAACTACAATTCGAACTGATCTGTATACAGACTATTCTTGTCAATGAGGGTCGCCGTTCAGTTTCCACAGCAAGAACATCACACGTGACAGACTACATTTGCTAGACCCAAGCGTGAAACTAAACAGACTGTCATCTGCAGAATGTGTTCCCCAGAGCGTGAATTTGATAATGCTACACAGCACAGCTGGGTAGCATAACTATATTTACCCTCTGTGAACCTCAGTCTGAATCAAGTTCTCAGTCCTAAACAGAAGAAGGTATTTAGAGGATAAATTGGGGGGTAGTGGCCCACTGTATGGTACAGTATCAACAAATTCACCCTCTGGTGACTTCATTCTGCAAATAACAGATTGTTTATTTACAGGCTTGGCTAGACCCTGAGGCCGTGAAATTTGAATTCACGGCTTTCTGAGGTAGAGGACAGTTGGTTTTGGTACATGACAACCGGCTTGCTAGCTGAGTCTGCCAAGTTATCACGTTCGTGGCGGGCTGGCCATCTCATTTCCGTGACGGCTGAGATTCCTTGGCGTCCTAATAATATCCAAATGATAAATTATGCTTTTTAGTACTAAATTAAGTGTGTTTAGTTTGTTTAGCTGACTTGATAGATGTAGACAGGCGCCAATGGGAAACCAAGTAACTTTTCAGTATACAGATCTTCCCATAAATAGGTGTCGACCCTTGTGGATAGCCGCGCGGCAAAAGCAAGCCCCCTGTAGCTTGAATTAGTTTGAGAAAAACATTTGAAAGGTTAACACCATGTTGTCTTATATTTATTTATTTACTGTGGTTTAGCAACACTTTCGACAGCCAGGGTCACCTCGTGTCGGACAGTTTTACGGGTGGGGGAAGCCGGAGTACCCGGGGAGAACTACCGAGCAACACTGAGAAACTGCCAGTCGCCCCAACTTACTAACTCCGCTCAAGCATGGTTAGCATTGGTTGAAGATAAGTGCTCCATCGACGTGCAGTAGGCCTTAGCACACATAGCCATCGTGTCCCTACATTAAACAAATGAAGTGACATGTCTTACCGAAGGAACACTGACTTATAATGTACATAGTAAATTGGTTCATGTATACAGTACGTGGTGAGTGGATTATAACTAAATCACGCGCGGAGTGGAGTTTTCCCCAAACTGTAACTTTCAATTTTTGTATATATCGACTAAAAACACAAGCAATGTTTCAGCCAGTTCAACCCGGAGGTCCATTGGCTGAAACTTTGCTTGTGTTTGTTATGCAATTATTGCTTGGGTGTAATTTTCACTCTTCATGTGATTTAGTGATAATACACTCTCCACGTACTGTATGTAATGGTTATCAACCGAGCTGGCTGCATTGTATGAATTGAAACAGCCTCTCCCGTGTGGTGAGTTACAGCGCAGGGTAGGTTGTTGAAATCGATAAAATGTCAACAGCGAGCTTGGTAACTAACTTACTCCATGTCCAACAAATCATGTCTATTTATATTTATTTAATAGACATGATTTGTTGGACATGGAGTAAGTTAGTTACCAAGCTGTGTTGAGGAGGAAATGGCAAGGCGTGTTGGGAAGGAAATGACAAGGCGTGTTGGGGAGATAATCTTGTCATGTGATTAATCATGTGATTTTTCGGCATTTACACTTCGATTGTTCAACGTCAACTGTTTTCCGGAGGTGCTTGGCGATGCTAAATGCATATTAGCTCTTTGAACACTGGTGGGATATTCCATGTCAAAGGCAGCAATTCGAAAAGTCCACATTTATTATTTGGGGGTAGACCAATTAATATTTTCAACGTGAAGCCAGTGGGATGCCAGTTGAAAATGTTAATGAGTGTATCCCACACATTCACGCAGCAGCCATCCTTGTGAAATTTATGAAATTAATGAAATTATGACGTACCATGCTTCTGCGCCGGAAAAACGGCCGCTACGGTCCAAATGGTTAAGTAGACATGTGTGTGTGGGTGGGGTTGGGGGGCGGGGGCGGGGGTGGGGGGCGGTGGCATTGCGGTAACCAACCAGTTCTCATCAGATCACAGGGGTTAAACAACGTCGAGCCCGGTTAATCCTTGGATGGGTGACCGTCTGAGTGTTCAATTCGGGCTCCCTCGTTGTGTCCTTGGGCAAGGCGCGTAACCCCGATTGTCCAAATGGGGGCACGATGACGCCGTGTAATAAGGCGTACTGCACGTCGATGGTACGCATGTCTTCAACCAATCAAACCCTGTTTGTGCTGGAGTGCGGAGTTACGATGTTGGGGAGCTGGCAGCTGCTCGTCGTTGCTCGGTGGTTCTCTCTGGGTAATCCGGCTTCCTCGACCCGTAAAACTGTCAGGGTCATGATTAGCACTGACTTTAAACATCAATAAATAAATAAATATAAATAGACATGCTTTATCGGCTCAAATAGTATAACCCAAATACCGGTGTAAGAAAATGAAGTATTTAATTTCTTTTCTGAATACTCTTCGAAATTGTACGTTAAATACTATTCTCAATTTGCACGTGCACGGACTGCTGTTGCTACAGTCAATACAGATTTGTTATCTTACAATCAGCATGTATTTTTCTGTATTAACTCCGCAGCTGTCGTGAATCCGACCCCCTGATACAGATGTTTGTATCGTTCCTTTCGCGTGAGTTCCATTTTTTTTTTCTTTTTGCTCATCCGTACGAGTAAATAGTCCCTTATATATTCGTCTACATTCTCGACTTATCCCCAATATATTGTAAGATAAAATGATTATTACCATTACGTGGATGTACAAAATATGTATCCGAGTCTCGCTCCGGGTTCTAATGGTAGATGACGACTCGACGACGAGTCGTGATCTACCCTTAGAACCCGGAGCGAGACTCGGATACATATTTTGTACATCCACACAATGGTAATTATCTCTATGTATTACAGTTTGGCATTTTTACTTATATGCATGTTGTAAGATAACAAATAAACATACCTTCATGGGCTGGATTAAAATACCTTCATGGGCTGGATGAAAATACCTTCATGGGCTGGATGAAAAAATACCTTCGTGGGCTGGATAAAAATAAATTCATGGGCTGGATAAAAATAAATTCATGGGGCATCTTCACAAAGACGTTATGTGCCGAACGTAGAAGTATTTGGACGGGTAGAGCGGATAGAACGCTAGACGGATGTTTTCCCTTCCTCTACAGTATTAGAGTGTGAACCCCATCTCTGGAAGCCCAAGAAATAACTAATAAGGGTTGTTTTACCGGTTCCATTATACTGCCATGGCAGTGCCCCATACCAAATTTTAACCAGGTGTTCTGAAAAAATTAATGAAAAGGAACATTCACAATCGTCTTCTATTATTCATAGCTCGTCTTGTGCTAAACACGTCTGCCGTCGTTTTGTTTACACTACTCCTCCATGATACAATACATCAGGTTTTCTAGCACTTACTGTCTGGTTAATGACGTAACCTCTGAGCGGGTGTTTCTGTTGATGTGGCGTCTCCCTGAATGGTCAGACGACACTTGACAAGAAACACCTGATGCACTATTTGTCTAGAGTTGTATGCATTCTTCAACATATCAACTCTTATTTCCAAGGCCAGTTACGAATAAAAGAAATCGAGTGCATATGTCACACATTTAAACTGTGCTTCCATTTTCGTTCAGTTTGAAGGAATTCCAAAAACTAAAACCTTTTGGACGGGCTAAATATGTTGCTGCTTCCAAAACGATTGGAGATATTACTCGCGCTAGCTTGATTTGTGTCATAGCTGGTGTGACACCTCGGTGGTCGTCTAGTGGATTTGTGAGAAAAGGTTTAGGACTTCCATACCCTCAAAAGTCTTTGAAGTCTGAATAGTTTCTTGCAAACTGTGGCCCCTTTTATCCTTGTCCCGTCTTGTGGTTCATCAGATAAGTAAATAACGTAACACTCCAACACTCTGCAGACGATTTTCTGTATATATAATTTATTTCGATCAAACTCACAAATTTTAGCAATGCTTATTACAAATAAAAACTGCCAAAGCGTGGTAAGCTGGGGTGAGGATATAGAACATGGAGCAGTGAATCATCTGCTCTCTCAAATATTTCCGATGGCCAACGAAGTAACAGTTGATGGAGCCCGAGATGGACCTGGTTGTCCTGGGTTGCTGTCGGCAGTTACGTGACTGACCTTGGGCAGCTGCTGAGGAGCGTGACTGGCCTTGGGCTTTTGCGCAATCTAACTGATTACAGATCAGTCAAGTCGGTAAGGTGACACGGGACACCCTCTACCAAAGAGTTACCTCTGCCGGTCCATTTCTAACACTAATCCGTTGGTTTCAGATTTACTCCAACTTGGTGGACGTTAATGTCAATGTGCCCGTTATTATGCTTACTCAGCATTAGTAAGTATCACGCGGTGCCAAGTTATAGAAATACACCTGCATGATGTGCACTTCCCCGGATAATGAAACTCCGACAGCTCGTTTTCAATTTATGAATAATTATAATTCCTAACCACATGTGCGGTTTTTCATTCATATCAAAATTAACAACTCAAAATATTTGACAGTCTATAAGACCAGACATGCTCATCAGAATTGACAACTTCAAATTACTTCAAATTACCACCTGTCTAGACCTCCCGGAACGCTACAGTACATCCATGTACGGACGAACGTAAAGTGTCGGACAGAACGTTCTTCGAGTCATTCACATTCATGTTATTTATCGCCCTCTATATCTTTCGAATATTGTAGAATAACTATATTTTTCTCGTGGCGTGTGAAATGTATGCACTTCCTGGTTGACAGTCAGACAAACTGGTTCAATTTATTCAGTAGCAATCCGTATCAATTCGGTAATATAGAGTGATTTCGACGCACCCTTCAGTTGGCCATGAACACTGTACCTGTAGTTATATTTGTTGTCCTTCATTCTTATTTTTTTCTGTGTGTATGTTTATCGATTTTCTTGTTATTTGTTACTTTATTGGTCTTGAAGGTCACATACTTATGCACAATGGCCAATCGTGACCGTGAGAATACCCGGAAAGAACCACCGAGCATCGACGAGCAACTGTCAGCTCCTCAAATTCTAACTCTGTTCAATTTCCGCTCAGGTAGGGTTACAGTACAGTTGGTGAAGGCATGTGCACCATGGACATGCAGTACGCCTTAGTACTCGGCGTGATCGTGTCCCCATGTAGGCAACCAGGATAAAGTGCCTGCCCAAGGCCACAACGCGGGTTATCCCGGACCCCTAGCATAGAAGTCCAATACTCTACCGCAGAGACACCGCGCTCCCACCGATTTTCTTGTTTAACTGTTTATGTTAAGCACTTTTTCATCCAGCCATCATTGAATGCCGCCACCTTTATCAGCTCCGTTTGTATCTGGTTGTATTCTCATACTGAGCCCATAATTATGAAAAGATATATAGTTATTATTACCACTATGTGGATGTACATAATATGTATCTGAGTAGAGCTCTGGGTTCTAAGGGCAGAGCACGACGAGTCGAAGACGAGTCGTGATCTACCCTTAGAACCCGGAGCGCGACTCGCATACATATTTTGTACATCCGCATAATGGTAATAATCATTTTATCTTACAATGTATTGGGGATAAGTCAAAGATGTAGACGAATATGTTACGAACTATTTATTCGTACGGATGAAAAAAAAAGAAAAAACAAATGGAACTCACGCGAAAAGGAGGTCGGATACACGACAGTTGCGGAGTTAACACAGACAAAATACATGTTGATTGTAAGATAAATATATTTATTTGCTGGGATTTTAACGACACCTTTGACAGCCAGGTGCACCTCGTGTCGACAGTTTTACGGATGGAGGTAGCCGGAGTGCCTCAGAGAAGCACCGAGCAACGGCTGGCAACTGCCAGACCTCCCAACGTACAAGCAGGGTTAGCATTGGTTGAAGACAGGTGCACCCTCGTCGTGTATTACGGGCAATCAGGATAAAGTGGCTTGCCCAAGGACACCACGCAATTACTCCTGGCGGGGATCGAACCGTGGATCTTTCGGTTTGAAGTTCAATGCTGTCACTACTGAGCCACCGCGCTCCCAAGCATAGCATATAAGATGAAATACTAGGTTTAAGCATGGTCGATGCTTCGACACCCAACGTGATCGTGCGGGTAATTCAGACATTTAGATCAGTGCTTCTCTGAGGGCACTCCGGCTACCTCCACCCGTAAAACTGTCGACACGAAGTGCACTCGTCGTAATCTGCTCTTAGAACCCGGAGCTCGACTCGGATACATATTTTGTACATTCACATAATGGTAATAATTATTTTATCTTACAATTTATTGGGGATAAGTCAACAATATAGACGATTATATAACGAACTATTTATTTGTACGGATGAACAAAGAGTAAAAAATGGAACTCACGCGTAAGGAACGTGCTTGTATAAGACCCCCTGAGACAAACATCTGTATCAGGGGTTCGGAAACACTACAGTGGCGAAGTTAATACAGGCAAAATACATGTTGATTGTCAGATAAATTCATGATATAGACCCGCTCCTAAAATACACCTTATTTCTCTTCTTGGATACAAAACCCCAAAATAGCTGATCTCTTCACATTCAGATCGAGAATAGGTCTTTTCTTACCACCAGCCCATAGCGGCGTGAGCCGCAACAAACGCTTGCATCTCCATGATGTCTTGTTTTCGAATCTTCTTTGAAAATTCGGTACTAAGGGTGTAAATTATTCAACGTTTGTGTGTGATCAAACTATTTTATGCTTTCAAAGTCGCCTTCGGAGCCGACATTTCTTTTCTCAAGGTACTAGTTCAGTAAGGGAAATTTGTTTACTTTGAAATTCCCACATCTGTTATTCTATAACTTCAAATTAAATATACACAACTTATACATCAAAATGAAGGCTCTGGTGTAAATAACTCAATATACATATATAGAATAAACGTACATGTATGGTGTTTTCAAGTAAAAAAAAAATCCACGAGTAAGATTAAGAACGAAACCGATGAGCCTCTGGTAATTTTTTACTTAAAAACTTTATACGTTTATTTTGTTTATCCCATAAATAATTTATAGGGCAGTCGCGACGAACTCGTCCTGTTATTAGCAGCAAAACACTGTGAGAAATGGGGAGCACAGTGGTCCAATTCGATCGACAAGCAAAACTGTCAAAAATAAACAAGCCGCAGTGATACATTTCTGTTTAAAAATAATTCCCCTACAAACGTCAGCTAAAGTTGCAAAAATTTTTTAGTGGTCGATTCAACTTGAGTTTTAAAAACAAAGCAGACGACACGCGCCTTTGTTTATTTACACTTTCCTATGTTGGAAAATGAAACACCACTCATCATGCCCCTGCTTTTCAGAATCGAACTTCTATGCTTTTCAGCTTTTGATTTCGATTGATTGATTTTGTTTTTGTTTTCTTTGTTAATTGTTATTCGTTTTGTTGTTAGACAGAGCATATATTCTAAAACTAATCATTTCAGCGATAAACCCCGGTTCATTTTGTCTCTCACAAACGTAAAGCAGGTCATGACAACACGAATGGGGTAGAGGTCAGAGGTCAACAAATCCGTCTCTATTACAGGAATAAATTCTTGAAGTACAAAATAATTATTTGTGAAAAATAAGTGATCTCGCTTCTTGGAATTCTTTTTCCAAACAGAGGCCAAGATCCGTTCGATCCTTCTTCCATTTTGGAGAAACCTCAGAGGCTCACTTCGTTTTATAGGTGAGCTGACTTTGCTTGATCCACGAAATGAAAGAAATAGGGTATCCTAACCATTTTACGAACAGTTCTTTGTTTGTACCACGACCACTTCTCTTCAGTACGTGTTCGATTTTATAAATAGTTTTGTATGCAACTCGCCGAAGCTCGACAGTATAGAACGACCCTTTCAATATTTCCCCATTATCATTTTGTAAGACATGGGTGACTGGATGACTTTTTTTGACAGATGCCACCATGAATAACCCTTTGGTCCAATTGAGCAAATAACCTTTCTCAGAAGTTTTCTTAATTTTACTGATTCTCATTCTGTCTCTTGTGTTTTATGGATTTGCCATAAAGTTTTTGCCAAACCTCTTTTTGATTTTCAAAATTCACGGCAATTGGGGTCATACCGATACTACTATGATGAGAATGATTATAAGATTTCACCAAGTTTTGAAGTGGAAAAATTTGTGTATCGTTCTTGGTAAAATAGTTCCACATTCTGGTTTTCAAAGTTCTATTGAATCTTTCCACTATGGAACATTTTGTTTCCACATTTTGTGTAGTGAAAAATACTACTCCGTGTTGTTTGAGAAAATTCTGAACTTTTCTGTTTAGAAATTCTTTGTCTTGATCAGTTTGTAATTTTATTGGTTTACGGCCTTGTTTGTGAAGAGTGTATGTGTCTCGAGACTCTAACCATTTCACAACTTGTTTAGACTTTTGTGGACGCTCTACGAAGAGCGTCTATACCACCAAAATTTCCAGGAGCTTCAGAATAATAGTATAATGCTTCTCATCCCTTTTTATACCTTTGGGGAGGAGGGGCCCCTGAACATGGGTGCTGCTCCCCCTTTTATACCTTTGCGGATGAGTGGCCATAATGTCCACTGAACATGGGTGCTGCTCTCCCATTTTATACCTTTTGGGGAGGTGTGGCGACTGAACAAGGGTGCTGCTCCCTCCCTTTATACCTTTTGTGGAGGAGTGGCCACTGAACGTGGGTGCTGCTCCCCCTTCGGGGTCTTTTGACCACCCTCCAAAAATATACACCGCATTGCTGGCCCTCTGCCTTACTGGCTGGGGAAACGTCAAATATGTTTAATATTTGCCAAGAAGATAAACATCAAATAACTTGAGCGTCATTACCACATTCTTCTTCTTTTTTCTTCTTTTTATACTTTTTTTGTTTGTTTTTTTTTTTTTTTTATAAAGACAAATCGTCTATTTACATCTTCAGACTGAGTGGTTTCTTGAAGGTCATGAATTCAATCAATCAATACAACATCTCTGTTAATTTGTGAGAGGTTTCTCGAACATATCTTCATACTAGTATTATGGTGCCACAGCAGATGAACATCATGATTGTTAACTCTTTCAAGTGCTTCATTGAAACATGTTATAATCCTCTCTCCTTGAGTCATCATGAGGCATACATTATGCTGAATCTAACTTGGATGATCGACTGTATATCCATAGCATTTTTCTTTCACAACAACGTCAATGTTCTCTTCCACATAATGAGCATACACCAAACAGAGTTCATGTTGCCAGCGAACTTGCCTGAGTTCACTGTCAATTTCATCAACGATCAATGGGTAGTGGTTTGGTTCTTCTCACTGTGATCTTCTCTTTCTTCAAAGGTGGTTCCCTTGGTTGTTTGAAATCATCATGTTTAGAAGGTCCTGGTGTATTTTCTTTGGGTTTAGTATCTTCAGTTAACCCTTTACCCAACGTAACGGCCAAAACCGGCCAGCGCTATTCTCAAAAATCGCCAATTAATTTTCACTATTTTTTTCATTTTTTGTCTCAAAAACATAGGTTATGACCCCTCGTTGGAACGAGCTCGTCGAGCTCGTTCCAACGAGGGGTCATAACCTATGTTTTTGAGACAAAAAATGAAAAAAATTAGTTTTTCAAGAATTATTTTTGCAAGTGTCGTCTGCTTTTCATGTTAGGTAAAGGGTTAAAGCTGTTTGTTGGGTGTTGATGGCAGCATCTATTTCTTCTATTTGGGATTTCAGAGCATTCCATACTTCTAAAGATAGTGTAATCCCAGTCCTCGTTGGATAAGGTTTCTGGTCTTTGCCCTCAAAGTATCTTCGAACATGTATCTTCAATTCACCCTGGTACTGGGTGACATTAGTGTAAGTCTGTTTGCTGCCAAGTCGTAACGTCTTCTCTGGTCAATGGTTAGAACGTGAAGGATGCCAAGTCCATTCTTCATCTAATCTTATATATCTTTGACGGACGTGTTCGAAAATATCGCCACAGCTCAGCAAATTTTGGTCGACATGGGCATGCGCCAGTGCGTATTTGGTTCTGAAACATCAGGACCTGGCTCTTAAATCTCAGAAATAGGCTTCTCAGTTGGCGCGTAACTTCTCAGATCATATTTTGATATTCTTTCGATGGATAATCGAGAGAGACACTCTTACATGTATTATATATATGAGTATCACTTATCATTGTTGTAGAGTGCTTTAGTTAATACTTCAAGTCTTAATTACCAAGCATTAATCTTCACTGTGGTTTTTGATCAAGTCTTGGCTGCCTAAATAGGCAGCCAAGACTTGATCAGAAACCACCGCGAAGATTAATGTTTGCTACAGTGTACTAAATGAAAATGATGAGAGCTATTACATACTTGCAGTGTGTGTTACAAACAGCATTGTTACTCCGTAAATTGAAATCTGGCGCATGAATTGAAAAAATAGGCTCCGAGGCTAGAGCGTATTTTAAATAGTCCTGATCGGTCCCTGGGTCGACCTTTTATTCTTGGTTGGGGTTTGTGTTTGTTTCCTATAGGATTATAGGATTATAGGTTAAAGTTAGAAAAAAATAGAAAATTAGTATAAAAAGTTATGGGAAAGAAACACAATAGGAATACATTAATCTGACTGGTTGATGAACTTCGATCTGATTGGTCAGTTTGGCGATCAAACAGCCATCTTAATCCTTAAACTGTATATGGCCCTCTGCATTTTATACTGACTTGGTCAAGCTACAAACCTCTGTCCAATGGAGATAAGCCAGATAGTTCGTATGCATTCCCACCCGCTACAGTTCGTACCTTTTCTATTTCAATCTGATATCCTGTAAGTAGTGTCCCTCTGCATTTGGTACTGAACTTCGGACAGGTCAAGTTTATTGATCATTGGCCAGAAGATAGTGGTCAAATAACTTGAGAGCATTACCACCCCACAACATGATTTTTTTTTTTTTTATTTTGTTTTTTAATCATTGTTTTTTTTGTTTTTTTTTGTTTTTTAAATTTTCTATAAAAAAGTAGAAAGAAATTTATTCTTTGTTCAACAGAGAAAGATGATATGATGACGATGAATTGACAACATGAATTACTCCACTGGTAGGGATAACCTAAACATGAATAAACTAAATATAATTGGGTATCGTCCGGTTCCAATAGGGGTAACCTAAGGGACACCAGGAATCAATATTGTAAACTACACATAAATGTTTGAGTATTGTAAAACTAAATATAATTGAGTGTCATCCGGTTCCAATAGGAGTAACCTAAGGGATACCAGGAATCAACATTGTAAACTAAACATAAATTTTTGAGTATTGTGAAAATAAATATAATTAGTTATCATCCGGTTCCAATAGGGGTAATCTAAGGATACCAGGAATCAACATTGTAAACGAAACATAAATTTTTGAGTATTGGTTATACTTAGCCTACACCGGGAGTGTACAACGTAAATGATATTTGTTGAAGAACCAGTTTCCTTCCATAAACTATTTACAAATATGTACAAATAATTACTTTCACCCACCCCCATGAGAAAAAAAAGAAAGAACATTTTCATCTTGGATAACCATCTCTATAAATATAAAAATAATATTTATTGGGATAATTTGAATATAAGAATTATGCTTACCTCTGGATTTCTGTAAAGATTGTGGAAGAATATTCATTGGTTGTTGAGAAAGAAAATTATATTGTCAATGGTAAAGTCGATACACTGTCATCTTGAACTAGTCGTTTTGGATAAAAATAAGATAAGCCGTCTTTCGTCTGTACGTAAGTAAACATGTCATTTCCATGAAATCTAAAGCCTTTATTTTTTCCTGTTCCTGTTTGTTTGTTTTTGATCACTTTTAAATATGTTTCTTTTGTTAAATCATTTTATCTTTTATTTATTCCTTTACAACTCAGTTTGTTTGACGGACCGAAACACTAGTAAGTTTTGCTACACAATCCAATAACCCCCTCTCCCTCCCATTCAAATTCAAAAAGACCCGGGGTTCGTTTATCAAAAGCTTCCCTGTCCCTGCAGCATTGAGATGGCATCCAGTTATCTCCCTTTAATTTAGTTTTTACATAATCTTCCATACCGGCGTTACAGGCTTCTGAGGGCAACCATTTATGGGCTTGGCTATAGAATGATCCTTTTTTTCTCTGGGCTGACTACTTCTTCAAGGGAGGATCCAGAAAGGGCTATGTATAAGCTGTCCGTGTCCGATTCACAAAGTTCAGCATCCCTACGATCAACAAAACCATCCTAAAAACCATACTAGAACTGGAGCATACGTAACTTGGCATACAGATACACAAAAAGCCAATGTGGTGGGGCAAGTCATGTACCAAAGTTTTCCGGGAGAAAGGTGTTTAAGGTTGGATCGTCTTCTTCCGCTGATGCCACTCCAATACCCAGATTTCTATTACATCACACACAAGGCTCTGTAGGTACTGAGTGGTTCCCTTGTTTTTTCCGTGAGCTCAGACATAGACTTCCCCAGTACTGCATTGTGAGTGGCCAATGTACCATCCTTCATATTCAGATAACATTCATGACCGTGTCAGAAACATCCGTGAAACTGATTAATATAAAAGGAAATGGACCTCTGAGGTTTCTCCAAAATGGAAGAAGGATCGAATGGATCATGGATCATGGCCTCTGTTTGGAAAAAGAATTCCAAGAAGCGAGATCACTTATTTTTCACAAATAATTATTTTGTACTTCATCATCATTACCAGTGTCGTTAATCTCACTCTCGAGAACGCAGACAGAAAGTTGTGGTCTGTTCTCTTGAGTAGTAGCATAGGATATTTGTTGCCCAATCCAACCATTAAGAAAAAGTAATGTTTTATTTGACTCTACCAAGTAATAGTTCTCTGGACGTATTTCCTGAAAACACGTTGACTACGTACACCACTCAGTTATCAAAAACAGTGAATCTCACGGGGGAATAGGAAGTAGGTCTGGCAGAGATTCAGTATCCAAATACGTGGTTCAATATTCGTGGGGAAGTAGCTTTCGTTACAGTGTCAAAACAGTTTTTGGTGTCTTTACACCAACATCTACGGGAACTTGAGTCTACCAATCTTCTTTTCTGTATCATTGTATTCGTATCGGATGTGGACACCGTCCCTGGTAGACATATATTCCAGTCACTGATGAGCCATCCTATCGTACTTATGGGAATACTCTGGTTTAAAGCCCGTCTGTTCCTTGCGTCTAATGTAGCAACCTGTTGGCATTTCCTGCATTAATGACCATAGGTATAACGCGTTGGCATCGTAACCTACAACACCCCCACATCCCTTTGCTGCTACGCCATACTTAAATTCTCGTGATAAAGATTGAATATGATAGAAGCCCCCACCCCCACCCCCACCCACCCACCTACAATGTTGTCCCTGATGAGATTATGAAGATCCTTGTTCTTCTCGTTGACGTTGATGTTCTTGAAGGATATACCTTCGTCGACGGTACTAAATAAATATTTTAGCGTCAGTCCAGGAACGCTAATGCCATCCTTAAACATATCGATCCCCATTTCCAAGTAAAAATGTGATTGTTTCTCAATAGCTTCTAGAAATGGCTGGACATCTCTATTATTGTACCAAATCAAGAATTCCCAAAATGTCCTTATCCCATTCCCCTCCCCCAAACTTACTGGCTGTAAGCGTATTCTTCTTCGGTAATGTTTTCCCTTTTCAAAGAGCTATAAAAGGAAACAAAGGGAGGTAATTCGGTAGTGTCCAATTTATCAATACAGTCAATCCAAAAATCCTTTAGTAACGGAACACCCAAAAGCCTTGAGAAATTTATCACAACTAAATCCAGGGGCTAAGTAATTGCAAATATCCAAAAATTTGAAATGATCTGTTTTCCAAATCCATAAAGTTGTTACTCTTTTTAACAACAAAAGACAGTGGGTCATACTTTTTCAGATAATTCATCAATTCTCGTTTAATCACGTTCACATCATATTTTTCAGAATTAAAACATAAGACGGGCATTTCCTTCATGTAATGATCAAATTCTGCAGCTAACTTTTCAAATGAGTGGAGTTTAGAATCATCTGTACCTTCCTGTGCCAAAGCATCTTTGATCATTTGCCTGAAGGATAATATGGTGGCCATGTGAATGTCTATCATGAGAGAGTAACTTTTCCGAAAAATTTGCATTAAATAATTCATATTTTCAACCGATGTGTGTGTGTCACGTCACCAACAATAATAAAACACTTGGGATTATCAAACCGGGGACATTACTACATACACTAACACTCAGGGAGTTGTGTGGAGCTTCCCAGACAAGAGTATCAGTTGAAGGGGGGAGAGATGTTGTATCAAAATAATATTCAAAATCTAATGTAGTCCTATAGGGATATGACTGTAAGTGTTCTGGAATAACAATACCTTCTTCATGTAACTTTTCAAAAATGGTCTTTGGGTGTGTGATAGATACTACCAACATACTTATAAGACACATCATCAGTACAAGAGAGCTCATGGCGATGGAGTGCTTTCATCGATTTCCACAATTTACCACATTTACAACAAGGAAAGGATTTACAATATTGATTAATGTCAGTGATGTAACTAAAATGGTTCTCATATAAATTGACATACATGGTATTCTCAAAATTTCTATTAGACCTATGTACAATTTTAGCCCACACCTTATCATCTTCCAGTAAGAGTTCAAAAACTTCAATATTCACTTCAAATACTTTTTCTACTTTGGGGAGTTCATCAAATTTCACACCGGGAAAGTTATCTGTTAGTTCATTTGTGCATTTGCTATACAAGGTCTAAGTTGTAGTATTCAAAGTATGGTAAGTAGAACCGCTCCAGAGGGCTAAACACCGGAATAAACGTCATTGTAAACAAAAAGGTGGTTCTGATCACTGACAAGGGCAACAATCGAATGATTTTCCAAAATATACCTGGTAAGATTTTCAGGGACCCCATCAATTGATTTTTAATCTTGTTTACATAAACAGTTACATTGGTCAGTTGATAGACGGTCCGTTCAGATTTGGGTCTTTGCTGCAAAGCCCATTCCAAAATGTCTTCCTGTTCAAGGTTTTCAAAGCCATTCCCGAAATCTACAGCATTATAAATAATGGGTGGCCTATCAAGGACCCGGGCATTATTTTGTGAAGGATGATAAAATCTTAGTTCTTCTGTTTCATTATTACGTAAAATGAAGCCGTAGCTTAAATTAATTTTGAATTTATTTTTTTGACATTGAAAGATTGTTTTATTTAGTTCATTTTCAGGGACCCCACCAATTGGATGATTTTTAATCTTGTTTATATAAAAAGTTACATTGGTTAATTGATGGACAATCCATTTAGAGTTGGGTCGTTGCTGCCTAGCCCATTCCAAAATGTCTTCCTGTTCAATGTCTTCAAGGAAATTCCCCGAATCTACAGCATTTTCAATAAGAGGTGGCCTATTAAGAACCCGGGCATTATTTTGTGAAGGATGATAAAATCTTAGTTCTTCTGTTTCATTATTACGTAAAATGAAGCCGTAGCTTAAATTAACTTTGAATTTATTTTTTTGAGATTCAAAGATTATTTCATTTAATTTATAGTTCATGGTAGATACATCTGTTGTGTCTAGCCTATAATTAAAAATATCCTGTATTTGGCTGGTGGTTATGTGGTGGGTCCGAATGGTGTTCCAATTCCTGTGATAAATTTCCGAAATTTCATCACTTGTTTCTGTCAAAAGGTCCTGATCAAAATCAATAGGATCAATGTCCAAAACAGTACGGGTTGTTTCAGGGTCGTTGTCGGTCGTTCAGAATTCTGTTTCTTGGGAAGGCTAACAGGGAGATGGGCGGTGTTTTTATTAGGGCTGTCGCGATTATTCGATTAGTCGACTAACCGTCGACTATTGAAGTAGTCGACGTTTTTTATTTTTAGTCGATCGTCGTTCATTTTCAAGGTGGTACACGTTTACTACACGTCGCGGCTAAATTGCATTGTTTTGTGAGGTGAATGATCAATGAAGGTGAATAACTTTAAATATCTAACCATAGTTAACATTCATATCCGGAAGACTGTACGACTGTCACTGACTGTGTAAGAAAGAACACTCGCAGTTACTCGAGAAGAATAGATTCTTCTGAATTTCTCCAGTCTTGTACACACGAATGCACCCTTGGAAAACCCAAAGCGCGGAATTGACAAAATTATGACGACAGTCAGAACGTCAGATCACTTCTCAAAGTTCGGAACTTCAGACTAAGATCCAATTTTAACAACTGACGAGAGAATGCATAGATCTCAATGTTCAAAATTTCGAGAAACTTATTGCAGAAAGGAAACATATGCAGGAACGTTCTTTGGTAAATTCATTTTAATTCATCGGCTTCAATCTAGTTCAAACTTGGACCCGCAGTCAGTAATATTATTTTTGGGGTTGGTACGTCCTACAGGACGTACCAACCCCAACAATTATATTACGGACTGTGTGTCCAAGATTGGACTACATGTGGCTTCAGCCGGGACCGATTTGTTGTTCCCACAACCCCACTTCGTCTGAACACACTGGTGCCATTGTCATTTTCAGAGTTTTACGAACAGAAGAATGATTTGCTAAAAAATCATGGGAAGCGACTATTAATCGACTAACCGTCGATTACTGGTCACGATTAGTCGATTACAAAAAATGATAGTCGCGACAGCCCTAGTTTTTACTTTTTATGCCTATTAAAATGTAAAATTTCTTTAAATTCCTGTCCACATTCCAAACATGTATATAAATCTAAGCAAGTTTTTTATGGTTGTCTAAATATTCTTTCCTAGTAAATGTTTTATAGCAGTTGTTACAGTCTTATCTTGTCCAGGAGCTGCCCCTTGATGTCTATTCCTGTTCCATCGATCTGTGAATATTTTTCCACAATCCTCGCATGAAAATCCAGAAGTCTCTTCAATCCTTACAATAATGAATGCACAAAAATAGCATACACAAAACAATTGAATAATCTCAGTACACAAAGATGAACCTTTTCCTTCAATAGATGAAAATAGAATGAAGCCGACGCCACAACGCCACTAAATTTATTTATACGTTACGGACGTTTTTGAAAACGTCATGGCATCACGGCGTTTTTTATCGATATTTTTATTCTTGGTTGGGGTTTGTGTTTGTTTCCTATAGGATTTTAGGTTAAAGTTGGGAAAATTAGTATAGAAAGTAATGGGAAAGAAACACAAAAGGAATACTTTAATCTGATTTGGTCAATAATTCTATTATTTCATTGGTCAGTTTGGGGATCCAAAAAGGAATCTTGATCCTAACAGTAAAAAAATAAAGATAAGGAATTTATTAAAAATAGAGATGGGGGTCATTTATGGATGTTACTAAAGGTAGGAATTTATATATATAAACAAAAATTAGATAATTCTGGGTAAGGACCCTTAAACAAAGGAATTTATATATATAAACAAAAATTAGATAATTCTGGGTAAGGACCCTTAAACAAAGGAATTTATATATATAAACAAAAATTAGATAATTCTGGGTAAGGACCCTTAAACAAAGGAATTTATATATATAAACAAAAATTAGATAATTCTGGGTAAGGACCCTTAAACAAAGGAATTTATATATATAAACAAAAATTAGATAATTCTGGGTAAGGACCCTTAAACAAAGGAATTTATATATATAAACAAAAATTAGATAATTCTGGGTAAGGACCCTTAAACAAAGGAATTTATATATATAAACAAAAATTAGATAATTCTGGGTAAGGACCCTTAAACAAAGGAATTTATATATATAAACAAAAATTAGATAATTCTGGGTAAGGACCCTTTAACAAAGGAATTTATATATATAAACAAAAATTAGATAATTCTGGGTAAGGACCCTTAAACAAAGGAATTTATATATATAAACAAAAATTAGATAATTCTGGGTAAGGACCCTTAAACAAAGGAATTTATATATATAAACAAAAATTAGATAATTCTGGGTAAGGACCCTTAAACAAAGGAATTTATATATATAAACAAAAATTAGATAATTCTGGGTAAGGACCCTTAAACAAAGGAATTTATATATATAAACAAAAATTAGATAATTCTGGGTAAGGACCCTTAAACAAAGGAATTTGTCCTATAGCACTACGTGCTACTCTTATTCAAAGGAACGTGGCTTTTATTGCACAAAAAATCATTATGGAATAGGGATCCAAATAAAAGGATTCTGGGGGAAAATCTGAACCAGAACATTACTCTAGTCCAAAGGAACGTACCCACGGTCCCCCCTCAGTACTATATCACTACTATTATAAGCCAAAGTATGGCGGTCCTCAAAAGAATTCTGAAAGAATTCGAAATAGTACAACATGTCGGGTTGTTTGTGGTAATTTTACGAATTAAACGAGGCTTCTGTGGCAAAATCCAAGCCAGAAAATTACTCATATTGAATCGAACTCATCCCCTGTGCCCCTCGGAATCATAGCCCTGCGTGCTAAGCCTATAAAATGGGGAATCCGTAGTAAATAATGTCGTTTTCGGTGATTTTGAGGGATTTTGAGGGATTGTCGGATTGTTTGTGGTAATTCTGCGAATCGAGAAATTACTCCTGTACAAAGGAACATACCCTCCGAACATACCCCTGTCAAATTATAAGCATTTGGGTCACATAGCAACCACGTGCTACCATAGAAACCAAAATGACGACCTCCAGTATACAAAATGGACTACGAAAACACCTATCACCCTAACAACACTCGCTGCGCATTCGCACTAACACCACGCAACACTATGGAGATGACGTCACAAGATGGCCGCTCTCGTGGGTTGCCATGACAACACATGCCACCAGGTCACGTGACATGACGTCAATTCCGAGGTCCTGCCAATGAGGCACGTTCGGGTACATTCTCTACTACTGACATCTTCAAGTGGTTCTAACAGATTTTCAAGAACACTCTCAAATGAACCAGTGTGATAAAAGAAAGTTTTGGTTGAATCATCATTGTTGGTGGAGAAAGTTAATGTCAGCGTCTGAAAATTAGCGTCTGATGCAAATAGCCCATTATATCTCAAATTTATGTAAAACATTTGATGTTTGACAGTTTGTGGATGGTTAATGAAGGCTTGCGAGGATAATTCTCTAGCTTTTATTTGAGTATCATACCCACTTTTCTCAAGGCATCAATAAAAATACTTTAGTGATACAATTAAAACCAATTCTTCAGACACTCTGGGATCATAAAAAAATCATGGAATCTTGTCTGGAAAAGCCATGATTCTCCAGAATCATAATGTCGAGTATTTCAATTTACAATTATTCTTAGTGCATCAGGCTTGCGAGTATCTTAGGAATCCACAAAATGTATGTACTCGATAAAGGTTTCCATTGCCATTTCGCCGCGGGCAATGCTTTCGAAAGCAGGTTCTAGAAGCTGGGAGGCAGTGGCTGTCAAATATTTTGTGGAAAAATTGGATGAAGGGGTGGGTGGGCCAGAGATTTGGGAAATACCAAAACGGCCAGTTTACGACGGTAGGGAGGGGGAATCGGGGTTGGTGGGGGTCCAATTTTTTTCCAGGCACGTATGATGGGGTGGGAAAGCATTTTTGTGCGAAACTAAAAAGAAAAAGGAAATCCTGCATGTTATTGCACTGAGTTTGGCTTGGCATCGAAACACCATCCTATAACTACAGAGAGGAGAAATAATGTACCTTTAACTGCTAAACTGATTACACAGACAGTTAGTCTATTTTATAGTTTTGTAAATGAATGTGGGTCTGAGGTAAATTCGATGATAAACTTTGTGAGAACAGATTTGTATTGTAAAAATGTACCATCGGCTCTTCAAAACATCCCCTTTGATTGTTCAAAACACATTCCCCCTTCCCATATATTGGTCAAAGCCTCGCAACGCATTGTTCAAAATGTCCCTAGAAATCATCTTTCATTAAAAAGGTTCACCACAGCACAATTTCAATGCGGCACAAACTTGACCCACCACACAAAGTTATTACGTGGGCACAATATCAACGCAGCACAAAGTTGACCCACGCAAGACGTCGAGAGTATATCCGGGCCACGGTCCCAAGAATATCCGGGCAAGGGTTACTCCAAAAGTGGACCTAAAGTTCGTAATATAATTTTTTGGTGTGGTTACTGTCTGTCCGTAAGGCGGTACGCACAGCGGTGAGCTGGGGGTGAGCACCAGATTGGTCTCGCCTTCTCGTAGGTGGGAGTATGGTGAAAACTTACGTTTTTGGGGATGCCAAGGGATGAGGTTTCATTGATTTTGACACATGACCATGAACTCATGCGTGGGGGCCCGAAGAATTTGCGTAACATTGAAATAGCCTTCTGAAATTATTGTTTCAATTGCATAGGGGAGCTTGAGCTTGTACTACAGCAGGGAAGCGAGCGGGCCCCTATCAACGCGGGTCCCGGTGTTACTACACCGGCTCCCCTCCTCTCTTGACGGCCCTGGACCCACGACACAAAATTATCACGGCACAATTGTAACGCCGGATAAAGATGACCCACGGCACAAAGTTATCACGACACAATTCTCAAAGTTGACCAACGATACAAAGTTATTACCTCCGCACAATTTCCAAAAATGGAAAGTTGACCCACGGCACAATTTCAACGCGACACAATGTTGTGATACGGCACAAATAGAAATCGACGGCTTTTGAAGTAGCTCACGAGATTTGTGGTGAAATTTGTTATCACAACTGAAAGTCATCAGGCACAAATAATTCAACGCGGCACAAAGTTGACACACGACACAATTTCAATGCGGCACAAAGTTGGCACACAGCACAAATTCACCGCGGCACAATTTCAAAGCGGCATAGAGCTGACCCATGGCACAAAGTTATCAAGGCACAATTTCAACGCGCACAGAGTTGACCCTGGCACAAAGTTATCGCGGCACAATTTCAACGCGGCCCAACTTCTCCGAAATAACCGACAATGATATTATTTCTTGCAATCCATATCGTTCCGCCCCCCCCCCCGCCACCCCAGCGGTTTGAGACAGCAAAATAAGTTTATGTGTAATTGTGTGTTGAGGAAGAGGGGGGCTGTGCGTGTTAGGATGGGTGTGACTGTGCGTGTAAGGGTGTGTGTGTATGAGGGCGTGTGTGTGTGTGTGTGTGTGTGTGTGTGTGTGTGTGTGTGTGTGTGTGTGTGTGTGTGTGTGTGTGTGTGTGTGTGTGTGTGTAAGAGCGAGAGAGAGAGAGAGAGGGGGGGGGGGAAGAAAGGGTGTGTGTGAATGTGTGTGATAGCGTGCGTGTGGGAGGTGTTTGTTTTGCGCGTGTGTGTCAAACTACATGTGAAGTGTGTGTGTGTTGGGGTTGTGCCTGTGTAGAGACATTGACCACCCCCACACAACCTACCGCTCCTCACACGTGGGGAACACTCTCGAAAATACATCTCTAACTGACCAATGCAATCAGAGCGTGTGTTGTTTCATTGTTAAAGAAAGTGAATTGGTGAGTTTTTTTATTTAATGAAGTTGGGGTTGGGAGGTGTTTAGGGTGAAGATATATGTGCGCGTTGTGTCATCTTGTGTCCTGTATCTGAGCCCCATTGCACCGGGAAAATGGCTCTGCGTTTTTGACTCTATAACAGTGTTCGACAAATCGATGGACACCAAGATCGTTTCCACGTTGTCCTTAACTTTCAAAAACATTTTGCAATATAATGTTTGAGGAGTCGACAGACCTCAAGAAACCAACTGCATGCACTTGAAAGTGTGATAGTTATTTTCGGAATCAGTATGACAAAGGTATATGTATTTAGTTGCAACACATATAGTTAAAAATCACCTGATACGGTCAGACATCAACAGGTGGGGTTAAAATACGTCATGGAGCAGACTATATATAGATGAACAACACACCCCTCAACAGCCCCCCCCCCCACCCCCCCCCCACCCCCCTGAACTGGACACGTGCGAAGATAAACACTGCATTGTGTCTATTTGCATGGGTGTAATTAAATATCAATGAAATCTCGTTAAGATGATGATCTCACGCGACAGATATGCCACGCTTAAACTGGACACGTGCGAATGTAAACACTACATTGTGTGTATTTCTATTGGTGTAACTAGATCTAGTAACATGTCGTGCTTCCTACATATTAATAACACAAATCGATTCTTTTCCTTTTTATGCCGGTCATAAAACTCCCATAAACCTTTCTGTCTGACTTTATGTCTCACGCGATAAAGTAATGTCCACAGTCCAGAGGAATGGACAAATTACATTTGATTTATTGAAAAGCGGGCGTGAAATCGAATTTCACTTTCATAAGAAATTGTTCCGTCAGAAAAGTCAACATGGCAAGCGATAAACTTATTATTGCGGGGGCCCCCCGTTCTACTATATGTGGTTGCTTTTTTCAAGGGAAGATTTACTGTGAGCCTTTTCTAAATAGACCAGTTTTACATGGCGCCATCTTACATCCGGGGCTCGATATGCCCCCTAAAAACCAGCTATTCAGATTTGTTACTAAAAATGGCATCCACGTCTGCTGTGGTGCACTGAACGCTGCATTGATATCGTTTCTTTCCACTTGATAAATATTTTTTGTCATTGCTGTCGTTCTTTTGAAACAAAATTGGATTGTGTGCTTGCCTGCCGTTCTTCGAAGGAAACATTTTAGCTTAAAAGAAGCCGAAGTTACATTGTAGTTGAGAGTTGTGATGAACGTCGGAACGAACATGAAGGATTGTAGCACGAAAATGATAAGTATGGAAATAACATCGCAAAATACACACGTTTCTAACACCCAACATTGTTCTCTTCGGGAATGAGAACAAACGCAGATTAGTTAAATTGTCGAATTTTATTTGATAAAACGGAGACGAAAAATGAAGCCTTCAATGCCGATCAACAGCAACGTACACGCGTGTGTAATGTTGATAAATAAAGCCGGTTTGTGGGGGCAAATTGAGACCCTGATGCAAGATGGCGCTAGATATAGATATAGATAGATATTTATTTAGCAAATACACCAAAATCAAGGCAGATTGCACAATTTTTAAATGTATAATAATCATTTGTATATAGATAATAAAAACAAATAGCAATATTTCTTAAAATAAACAAGTTGATTATCCCTGAAGCAATAATGCCCGTTGTTTGAAAAACTGCCGGATCATGTTACAAATAACATTACACAGCGATGGAATTTCATTTTTCATGAGGATTATAAATCTTTTCTAGCTAATCATTTCAGAAAACTGTGGATATTCTCTCACGATTGTCCGAAATGTATTATCCCTGATTGATTCGTATCCCATGCAATCCATTACAAAATGTATCTCATCTTCTACAGCTCTGGAGTCACATACCCGACAAAGCCTTTCGTTGTGAGGAAAAGGAGGCTGCGTGTGTCTACCTTTCTCAACAAGTAACTTGTGGTTACTTATTCTCAGACGAGTGAACATATTTTTGGCATCCAACGACGTGGTGTTCAAAAGATATGGTTCCAAACTGAACGTTTCTTTGAACATCCTGTATGTTCTCAATTTATTTTTACCGTTCTTTTTACTGTCGTCGTTGATGTCGTTTAAGAATCGCTCAAAGTGGGTGTTTTCTGAGATCATTCTGAAACTCTTGATGTCAGACATTCTGATCGTATCATTTTCTCTGTTGTGATTTTTTGCAAATCGCTGACATTTAATAAATATTGCGTCGCCCTTTGAGTATTTCTCATATTCCGTTCTCGCCTCACTCAGTAAAAAGGGCGATGGTAACTGATATAATTTCTGAACATATTTGATCATGCGAAGTGTTGCATCTATGTGCAATGGGTATCGCCCAACTTCAGCTCGTACAGCATGGTTGGAAGATTTGTTGCCCACACCCAGTTGCAGCTTGCAAAACCGAAGATGGACGTTTTCACATGGTGTGTTATCGAAGGATACGTTATTTAACTCAGCAGCCCAAATTTCACTTCCTTAGAGTACAATAGGTTTTATAAGGGAATCAAAAAGTTTTAAGGAGGTGGATATTGGTGGAGACCATTTGTTCCTAAAAGCAGTTTGCAGGCTATGAAGTGCCTTTAGGCCTTTAAGACTCAATTCCTTCTGTGCGTTTTGCATTTTACCTGTAATTGTAAAAGTTAAACCCAGATATGTATACTTGAAAGTTTGTTCAGAATGTCTGCCAATATAAAAACTTTGGGGTATGTTTCATTCTACGTGAGTTAAGAATCATAATTTTAGTTTTATCGATGTTTACACTTGAAGCATTTTATCTGGTATATTCTTCTAATTTATCTAAACAGTGCTGGAGGCCGGAAGGAGAGTCTGATATTAAAGCCAAATCGTCTGCAAAGAGTAAGTGGTTAATTCTGGTGTTGTTAACCTCAACGGGAGCACAGTCATCGTCAAAATGTAATTTTATGTCATCAATGTATATTTTAAATAATGTCGGAGAGACCCCGCAGCCTTGCCTCGCGCCAATAGTAGACCGAAAAGGCAGACCTACTCCATCCTTTGTTTTGACTTGGTAGTAGCTTGAGCTGTATAAGGATTGTAAAATTGTAACCAGTTCTTGTGTTGGGTCAAGTAACAACAAGTTGGTATAGAGTTTAACGTGGATTCGGTTTAATTATCACAAATCATCAAATATTTCATCAAAAACCAAACTCTACAAATAAACAATAAAAACTTCTTAAAATATGTACAACCTGGATATTTCAGACTTCATCCTCATCATTTCAGTGATTTCCACACAAGAGGTGTAATTAACTGAGCTCGTTTCAAGGAGTCATCATCTGATGTACATCACTGGAACAGGCTCAATGAGCTCATTCCAGTAGGGTACAGCAGTCAATGAACCCTTGACAGTCACTGTTATGTAATCAACAGTGAGCTCATACCAAGAAAGTACAATCCGATGTCACACACCGGGACAAGCTCCATGAGCTCATTCCAGTAAGATACAGCGGGCGATAGGCCCTTGGGATTAACCACAGTCCAACTCACCATAACATACCACTAAAAGGTAGAAACTAGCATGCTGCACCGGAGCGAGCCCATCAAGCTCATTCCGGTTAGGCACAACAGTTGATGGACTATCAGTGCACAGGTGTAATACATTAAACCAAAAGCTAATGAAAAAATGATGAGGCTATTATTCAATAAGAGTTGCTAATTATGACCAAGTTACTTCCCTTATATAAGATCCAGTAAATTGTAATAAAACAATCCAAATCAAACAAATATGGTTCACCCATGCGAACACCACAGAACAACTTGAAGACCTAAATCTGACAAAAAGTCCCATTGGTGTACCCACGAGTAAATCACACGGCATACCAGATCTTTCCAGCAAATCACAATCCAGGTAACATTTCTGCACAAATATGTAAGTCCTAAATGAGACATGGTGGATAATTAATCCACAGAAATAACAATCAACTATGAAGTGCAGACTGACTTAGAATCAAGCTATTGCTAAAATATACAATTTGACTGATTGGAGTTCGATGTTACTTTCAGCATATATGGCTATACCCAAAATACCAAAATAAATCCTAATTCAATAAAAGTGATTCAGCACAACTGACTCAATAGTTCACTGAAACTCGGTCAACGAATGACCTATAGCTTACCACTGCAGTGTAGTAATACTGCACTATTTAACAACAACAAATAGTGAAGTACCAGTATTTACATTATAAAACTAAGATGAAAATGGATGCATACCATCAGTGTGATAAGCTAGTCCTCCTGTGTCTGTTTCTCTACATCATGGTACAGTCAAGTCCTACTCAATGCTAGCACCTGAATATAATAAAGGATAACACTAAGAGCTAGACTAAAATAACAATGGGAGAGTCAATAATTACACTGTCCTCAGTGGTATGTGCTCAATGCATTCTGCAATGCAGAAAGCATTGAATCACATACTCACTGATGACAATGCAATTGCAGATATAATTTCCAGCATCAACAGTGCTGTACGAAGCCAAAGTATTTCCATTTATGCCAAATTAATTAATAATTAATTATTATAACTAAATATTACTTAATTACTACTAACCGCAGAAAACTACCAAGTTACAATTTAGAATTCGGAACAAATTGACCTCACAATATCGCAGCTCAAAACAGGAATTATAATTATTTAATTTTATAACTTATTACTGATTATTCCAATTATTGTGGGTCAGGACACTGATTGCATGACCAGACCAGTGCTCCAGACAATAGAGCACTGAACGGATGAGGCAATCAATGCGGCTGAAGTTATAAATTACCAGTTAATAAATAAATAGATAAATATTAAGATATATATATATAACCTATGCAGTAATTTGACTGTACCTTGACTCAAGAACTCCTCAATCCTCCTTATTCCATATTATTATGTTCCTGACATTTTCCATGAATTACACAGAGTAGAACATTTAATATAATTTTATAATTTTATCAAAAAATACAGATTTTACAAAAATAGCACTGATCTCTCTGCACAAAATTGAGGGTATAATTTGAAAACCCTTGTCCAGTAAATTACCTGAACAGACAGGTGAGCAGTAAACGAATCTGTCCAATGGTGTTACTTGGACAGATCTGACTGCCTAATAAGGTTATGTTAGTTGGTTGATTAGTGAACAGTGCATGAAGTTTGTCTGAGTTATATATGGAGCAAACTAGATTGTAGGTCATTGAGGAAATCAATAACCTGTAACTGGACATCAGTGGGCCAGATGCTCAGCTACAATATAAACACACTAGGAGACATATATATAAACCGTTTTCAATGGAAATTATGTTCCATTCTGCATCACAGTACTTCACCTAAAAACAAAACTAATTTCTGCTAGCTAAAAACAGTAATAAACAGTATGTACAGTTGAAATAAAAATATATTGCAACATCCCCAATTCTGATTCTGTCACACAGTTCCCCCCATCGAGAAATGTCGTCCCAGACATTTACTCTTTAGTAATGAGAGACAGAACTGCTTGACATATACTACTACTGTTATCTTTAAAAAATCCTTCGTCTGCTAAAGACTTTAAAACACCAACTCTGTCTTTCCATTCTTCAGTAGTAGTAGTTTGTGCCATGCTGTATTCACCAGATGTCATCCATGAGGGTTGTTTTCGTGACCGAGTGGAATGTCTTGGTAATGCTACTGGTGGAGCATTACTTTCACCATGTATCACATCATTACTTTGAGCATTTCCAGGAGAAGCATCTGATGGAGTAATTTCTGTAATGGTTTCTACATTACTATCTTCTACCCTGGAAGGCACTGATTCATCAAGAATTGATGAATTTCCACCAGGAATAAGATCAGCATCACCTGGAATGTGATTGTGGGCGTCCCCACGCTGTTCTTCTTCCTGGGTCTCCCCAGCAGAGCCAAAGTCGTCACTTAGTTGCCGAGAGACAAATCGTCCATTTTGGCCGGCCACTTCAGTATTTGGTGGAATACTGATTTCTGTATGAGGCATGACCATAAACTCATCCTCACTATCACTCTCACTTTTCTCTCCTTCCACTCGGTTCTTGATATCTGTAATTTCTTTACATTTCTTCTTTCGAGGTATTGGTGTAGGGGGACATGGTTCTTTTAATACTTTACGAGGTGCAGCTTTTGGTGGTGTTGGATCTTTAAGCTTCTCTGTACTTTTTGAAATTTTACGAGGTGCTGGTTCTTGTGGGACAGAATTCTTTTCCAAGTCTTCATTTAAAATATTTACAGGAAGCAATAGGTTTCTGTGTAAAATTCTAGATTTTCCTTCTCCATCTTCTCTTTTCACTTCATAAACTGGTATGGTCACATTTGGTTGGTCCACTATCACATAAATTTCGTCACTCCAACGGTCTACCAGTTTATGTCGTCCTTCAAAGGCCATTCTTTTAACAAGAACTCGGTCTCCCACTTGAATATGAGCACCTCTAACTTTGATGTCATATGTCTTCTTTTGATGACCTTGAGCCTTATCGATGTTTCTATTCGCCTTTCTGTATGCTTCTTGAAACTTCTCCTTCAAATTAGTGGCATACTTGGATAAGGACTGTGACTTTTGGTTTTCCTCCAATCCAAATTCCATATCCACTGGTAGGCGTGGCTCACGTCCAAACATCAAATAAAAGGGTGAGTATCCAGTAGTGTCATGGCGAGTGCTGTTGTAGGCATGCACTAATGCAGCTATGGTTGTAGTCCAGGCTGCCTTTTTCTCCTTTTCCAGGGTGCCCAACATGTCAATAAGTGTGCGATTAAATCTCTCACACATTCCATTGCCCATAGGGTGATATGGAGTTGTGCGAGATTTATCCACACCAAGAACTGACAGCATTTCCTGAATCAATTTTGATTCAAAATTTGCACCCTGGTCAGAATGAATTCGGCGAGGTAAACCATAGTGTTGTACAAACTGGTTAAGAAATACATCAGCTGTAGTTTTCGCACTCATGTTTCTGGTTGGATAGGCTTGTGCATAGCGGGTATAATGATCTGTTACCACCAAAACATATTGTATGCCACCTTTCGATGTATCTAGCTGCAAATAGTCCATACAGACTAGCTCGAGTGGCTGAGATGTCTGTATATTCACTAGAGGTGCCTTTTGTTTCCCTATTTCTTTGAAACGGATACATCGACCACAGCTAGCAATCCAATTCTGTACATCAGTTGACATGCCTGGCCAATAAAACCGGTCCCTCAGTAGAGACAGAGTTCTCTCTCTTCCAGGATGTCCAACATTATTATGAAGACTGTTCAAAACATGATAAATAAATTCAGATGGCAAAACTAACTGTAAATGGTTTACTTCATCTGTACAAGTTTCCTTATAGAGAACACCTCTTACAATTTTCAGACGATCAAAGTTTCTGTACATAGCTGTATGAAATGACGATAAGGGTAATTTAGATAAAATTGGTCTCCGTTTATTTGTTACAGCTGAGTACCAAACACTTAAAAATGTGTCATCCCGCTGAGCTGCTCTTATTTCTTTTGTCGTCTTTTGCATAATTTCTTGGCCTGTTGGTTGTAAATCTGCTACAACATTCTCTGACATTGACAAGGATTCAATATAAGTCTGATGGTGAACACCATGACAAATGGCTTGGATTGTGTCCTTGTTGACCACCGATGTATTCTCTGTTTGAGACTGTTGGTGTGGTAAAGCAGGGTGTCTTGAAAGAGCATCAGCATCCTTGTTTGTTCTACCAGGTCTATAAACAATATCAAAGTTGAATGTTGAAAGGGCAGCAAGCCATCGGTGTCCAGCCGCATCCAATTTTGCTGTACTCAGAACATAGGTAAGTGGATTGTTGTCTGTTAGAACAGTAAATTTTTGACCATACAAATAATCGTGGAATTTATCACAGACAGCCCACTTGAGCGCCAAAAATTCCAGCTTATGAGCAGGATAATTGCTTTCTGCCTTGTTAAGTCCTCGGCTTGCATAACAAACCACTCTCTTCAATTTGTCATGGTTCTGATATAATACAGCCCCCAATCCTTTTTGGCTGGCATCAGTGTGTAACTCAAATGTTTTGGCATAATCAGGATATGCCAAGACTGGTGGTGTTGATAACATTGCCTTTAAATTCTGGAATGCCATATCTTGATCTGGCCCCCATTTCCAAGTTGTTGGTTTTCCAGATTTTCTTTTTCCTCTAATTTTTTTCTCTGGTCTGGGCATTAGTTCTGTCAGTGGTTTAGCGACTTTGGAGAAATCTTTGCAGAATCGGCGATAATAGCCAGCGAAACCAAGAAACTGTTGGACTTCTTCTGGTGTTGTAGGTTTTGGCCAATCTTTAATTTTCTCGATCTTCTTTGGATCAGTTTCAATCCCATTTGCTGATACGACATGACCAATAAAATTTACTTTCTCCTGGAAAAAAGAGCACTTTTTCGGTGACAACTTTAAACCACACTCTCGAAGACGAATAAATATTTTTTCTAGTCTTTCCATATGTTGTTCTATACTATCAGAAAAAATGATTAAATCATCAAGATAGATAAAACAAATTTTTAAGTGTAGTTCACCGAAACATTGCTCCATAACACGCTGATATGTCGCAGGTGCATTGGCTAAACCAAATGGGAGACGATTGTACTCGTAAAATCCCAGTGGACCAACAGTAAAGGCAGTTCTCTGTTTGTGGTCTTCATCTATGTCAATCTGGTAGTAGCCGGACTTCATATCTACAACACTAAAATATTTTGCACCAGCTAAAGAATCTAATACTTCATCTATGCGAGGGAGTGCATAACTGTCTTTCACTGTCTTGTTATTTAAAACTCGATAGTCAATACACATTCTCAGCCTACCGTCCTTTCGTCGTGCTAAGACAACAGGAGATGCATAGGGAGAATATGATGTCCTGATCACACCAGAGGATATTAGTTGTTGCAGATGTTCCCGTACTTCTTCATACATAGCTGGGGGTATTCTTCTAAATCTCTGCTTGAATGGTGTTTCATCTGTTAACTCTATCCTGTGTTTTACCTTTCCATAGTGACCAATGTCTTTTTCATTTTGGGAGAAAACATCTTCATACTTCATCAACAAATCGTTGAAGTGTTGACACTGTCCAGTGGATAAAGAAGAAGTTGAAATCTCCAAATCATCACTAAAATTCTTGAGCTGGTCACACCCTCCATTTTGTAGAACCTCTCCATGTTCAATCATCACGGGCTGAACTTCACAAAGTATAGCATTTGGTGGAATTGTGACAGTTTTTGTTGAACAATTAGAGACTGGTACATCAACAAAACATTTTCCTTTACCACTGTAAGTAAAGATTGACGGACTCAAATCTAAATCTTTCATAAACACTGCATCAGTTGTAGACTGTAAGATTGCATTTGTTGAAGTGTAGTCCATAGTCTGAATCATACATCCAGATATCGTAGCAGAAGTGTTTGGTAAAATAGTTACACTTTTGCTCTCACAGCATTTCACTATTCCCAAAATATTCTTGTTGCGCTTTAAATTCTTCTCACGCTGTAGGATACACTTAAAACTGATGTACCATGGTGTAGATAGAGTTCTTGTTTGCATCATTCTGTATCCATATGTATCTGTACAGGACTGTAATACAGGGTTTAAAATATTTGTTCCAACAAGTAATGGGACCCTAGAATTATAGTTACTTGTAGGTACAACAAGAGCAATACAACTCTGATCTACTGGTTTTGGTAACCCTGAGAAACAAACATCTAGTTCTACATATCCTTCATAAGGTAAAGTTTTTCCATCTGCACACTCAATGTTCAGAATACAATTGAGAGACTTCATCGGCATATCTGACAAGTGTGCATCATAAAATTCTCTTGAAATCGTCGACACAGTTGAACCTGTATCCAATAGAGCATAGCTATCGATACCATTTATTGACACTTGTGTTTCAGTACTGGAACCAACTAAATTTTCAGTACCTGGGCTAGTATCAGTAGTGTTTTGACCTATGAATAGCCCATTTTCATAGGTCTTCAATAGTTTAAATTAAATCTTGGAGATTTTTTCTGATGGTCAAGTCGAACCCTACAGCCAATCTGTAGATGTCCCATCTGACCACACCTATAGCACTGGACTTCATTTCTTGGCCGTCTGTAATTGTCATCTTGGCTTTCAGAACTGTATTGTTGTCTTGGTGGATGATCTCTGTAATTTGGTCTCGGTCTATTTTCCTGTCTCCAATTACGATTGGGTTCATTGCGTAATGCACTACCAGCAGATTGGTAATCTGGTCTGAATCTTTGTTGGTGTGTTTCATCAGAATCTTTCTTTTCTATTTTTGCTTTCAGCTCCTTAACTTCAGAGCGGAGTTGATTTACAACCCCTGTTAGAGACCTTATTGGGTCCTCTGAAGTTATGGCCGATTTAGTGTGCACAGCTAAGAATCCCATCTCAGACTCAAGTCTTCTCAGCTCTACTCTAAGTCTATCAAAGCTAATAACCTCGTTAAACTTGAAGGCAGACACTGATTTTAATTGATGGTTCAACCCAGCATAAAGTGCAGCACAAAGCATATCATTTGTTTCTGTTGACTGAACGACACCAGCATTAACAAGTTTGGCAACAAGATCTTCCAATCTGCTGGCAAAAGTTGAAACGTCTTCACCATCATTTTGTTTGGCACTATAAAATGCTGCCTGCAATGACTGTCGGATATCGACAGAACCAAACACAGAATCAAACTTATCAATAATTTGTTGAATAGTTACATTTTGTCCCATGTGCATCAAAACTCTTGCAGCATTACCCTTAACTGACCTTCTAATAGCTAATAGTATATCACTATTTGAATACACATGATCATTTACTAAAGATGTGACTTCATATCGCCACAAGTCAAAGTCACAATCTTTTGATGCTTTATCACCAGAAAAGAAAGATATTTTTAATGGTCCATAATGGTAAGGTAAAGTTGGTTCAGACTTGACATCAGGTCCTAACTGACCAGAGCTGACTGCATCAACCATCCATTTTGCTAAGTCCTCAGAACTATCTACCTTAGGCTTCACGCCTAACTTTTTAAATGCTTCAGCAAGCTTTTCAAGCTCTAAACTAGTTAATTTTTCAGCCATTGTTACAAATATGGTAATGATAATAAATAATTGTACTATAAATGTTTTGGACACCCTAAATGTTTTCGAATGAAAACATGACATAGCGAACATATGATACAATATGTATAAGTAAACCAGTACGTCACATTATTGGACACCATTTAGTTAAGTGTCCATTGCTTGATTTTTTCAATGGTTTAATGAAGTACAATGTGTACCTAAAATTTTTGTTGAATAGTTTTAATTTGGAAACCAGTACGTCACATTATTGGACACCATTGGACACCATTTAGTTAAGTGTCCATTGCTTGATTTTTTCAATGGTTTAATGAAGTACAATGTGTACCTAAAATTTTTGTTGAATAGTTTTAATTTGGAACAAGTATCACATTATTTTAACTCCATGTACCAACTTGAAAATAAATGAATAGTCATAATTTGAAAAAAAAATTTTTTTTTTCAAAACATCTAAGTTTCACTGAAAATCAGAAACAAAATGTTCAACCTGTACAAAAACATTATTAGTGTATTCAGTGGTTAAAGAACTCAAAAATTTTGTTGATTAGTGGTGCACAATGTTATATTAGATCAACCATTGAATTGTTCAGCTGAAAACCCTTATAGAAAACCAGTGTGCACTAAATCATAATAAAACAATTGTACCGGTACAAACCACAAGTGATCACTCCAAAAAAAAAAAAAAAATTAAAGTACAATCATTCTGAAAATGAAATGATCATTTCTCACATAAAACACCGTTGAGAAAATTGAATTGCAGTTTGGTATACCAATATATAATTTATAATAAAACAGTTATGTCAACAGTTCCTAAACCTTCGGTTAACTGCAAGTATTTTTAAAAAAAAAAATTTATAAGTTGAGCAGTCAAAAAAAAAAAAAAATAAATTAAAGTCAAATGTGTAAGTGGGGTCAGTCAGTGTTTTTCAGTCACACAACACAAAGATGTTCCAGCACAGATTGGTAACAGTATGTGAATTGTTTATCTACTAAGTCTCACCAACAGTGAAGCACACAGCACATGAAGACAATGTTGACAAGTTCCAATCCATTGTTGACACAGGAAGTTGATGATGATGTTGTTGTTGTTGTTGTTGTTGTTGATAATCACCAGTTGGGCGCCATTTGTAACCAGTTCTTGTGTTGGGTCAAGTAACAACAAGTTGGTATAGAGTTTAACGTGGATTCGGTTTAATTATCACAAATCATCAAATATTTCATCAAAAACCAAACTCTACAAATAAACAATAAAAACTTCTTAAAATATGTACAACCTGGATATTTCAGACTTCATCCTCATCATTTCAGTGATTTCCACACAAGAGGTGTAATTAACTGAGCTCGTTTCAAGGAGTCATCATCTGATGTACATCACTGGAACAGGCTCAATGAGCTCATTCCAGTAGGGTACAGCAGTCAATGAACCCTTGACAGTCACTGTTATGTAATCAACAGTGAGCTCATACCAAGAAAGTACAATCCGATGTCACACACCGGGACAAGCTCCATGAGCTCATTCCAGTAAGATACAGCGGGCGATAGGCCCTTGGGATTAACCACAGTCCAACTCACCATAACATACCACTAAAAGGTAGAAACTAGCATGCTGCACCGGAGCGAGCCCATCAAGCTCATTCCGGTTAGGCACAACAGTTGATGGACTATCAGTGCACAGGTGTAATACATTAAACCAAAAGCTAATGAAAAAATGATGAGGCTATTATTCAATAAGAGTTGCTAATTATGACCAAGTTACTTCCCTTATATAAGATCCAGTAAATTGTAATAAAACAATCCAAATCAAACAAATATGGTTCACCCATGCGAACACCACAGAACAACTTGAAGACCTAAATCTGACAAAAAGTCCCATTGGTGTACCCACGAGTAAATCACACGGCATACCAGATCTTTCCAGCAAATCACAATCCAGGTAACATTTCTGCACAAATATGTAAGTCCTAAATGAGACATGGTGGATAATTAATCCACAGAAATAACAATCAACTATGAAGTGCAGACTGACTTAGAATCAAGCTATTGCTAAAATATACAATTTGACTGATTGGAGTTCGATGTTACTTTCAGCATATATGGCTATACCCAAAATACCAAAATAAATCCTAATTCAATAAAAGTGATTCAGCACAACTGACTCAATAGTTCACTGAAACTCGGTCAACGAATGACCTATAGCTTACCACTGCAGTGTAGTAATACTGCACTATTTAACAACAACAAATAGTGAAGTACCAGTATTTACATTATAAAACTAAGATGAAAATGGATGCATACCATCAGTGTGATAAGCTAGTCCTCCTGTGTCTGTTTCTCTACATCATGGTACAGTCAAGTCCTACTCAATGCTAGCACCTGAATATAATAAAGGATAACACTAAGAGCTATACTAAAATAACAATGGGAGAGTCAATAATTACACTGTCCTCAGTGGTATGTGCTCAATGCATTCTGCAATGCAGAAAGCATTGAATCACATACTCACTGATGACAATGCAATTGCAGATATAATTTCCAGCATCAACAGTGCTGTACGAAGCCAAAGTATTTCCATTTATGCCAAATTAATTAATAATTAATTATTATAACTAAATATTACTTAATTACTACTAACCGCAGAAAACTACCAAGTTACAATTTAGAATTCGGAACAAATTGACCTCACAATATCGCAGCTCAAAACAGGAATTATAATTATTTAATTTTATAACTTATTACTGATTATTCCAATTATTGTGGGTCAGGACACTGATTGCATGACCAGACCAGTGCTCCAGACAATAGAGCACTGAACGGATGAGGCAATCAATGCGGCTGAAGTTATAAATTACCAGTTAATAAATAAATAGATAAATATTAAGATATATATATATAACCTATGCAGTAATTTGACTGTACCTTGACTCAAGAACTCCTCAATCCTCCTTATTCCATATTATTATGTTCCTGACATTTTCCATGAATTACACAGAGTAGAACATTTAATATAATTTTATAATTTTATCAAAAAATACAGATTTTACAAAAATAGCACTGATCTCTCTGCACAAAATTGAGGGTATAATTTGAAAACCCTTGTCCAGTAAATTACCTGAACAGACAGGTGAGCAGTAAACGAATCTGTCCAATGGTGTTACTTGGACAGATCTGACTGCCTAATAAGGTTATGTTAGTTGGTTGATTAGTGAACAGTGCATGAAGTTTGTCTGAGTTATATATGGAGCAAACTAGATTGTAGGTCATTGAGGAAATCAATAACCTGTAAATGGACATCAGTGGGCCAGATGCTCAGCTACAATATAAACACACTAGGAGACATATATATAAACCGTTTTCAATGGAAATTATGTTCCATTCTGCATCACAGTACTTCACCTAAAAACAAAACTAATTTCTGCTAGCTAAAAACAGTAATAAACAGTATGTACAGTTGAAATAAAAATATATTGCAACATCCCCAATTCTGATTCTGTCACAAAATGTTTAACATTTTGTCACAGATCCCTCTGTTTCTTAGCTTTATGAATAGAATATCTCTGTCTACAGTGTCAAATGCCTTCCTGAAGTCTACAAAGGCTGCAAACAGCGGTCGTTTAATTATTTTATATTTGTTAATCACCGTTTTGAGTATGAAAGCGCCATCTATTGTGCTACGCTCCTGTCGAAACCCAAACTGATTATCACTAATAAGAGAACTGACCTCAAGAAAGCTGTTAATCCTTTCGTTAATCACTTTATTAAACAATTTGCCCAAGGCATTACTTATTGCTATTGCCCTGTAGTTGTTTGGGTCATGTCTGCCACCTTTCTTGTATAGTGTTGTTAGAACAGATTTACTCCATGAAACAGGATAATGTCCAGAATCAAAGACTAAATTAAACAATTTCGTTACGTGGTCTATTAAATTGGGCAAGATTGTTTTCAACAGCTCGTTAGAGATATTATTTTCGCCTGTTGCTTTCCTATTTTTCAGACGCTTGACTGCGTGAATAATTTCAGTTGCAGAAAAGCTATCATTATTGATAGGACACTTCATACTGTTGTCGGACTTGCAATCGGGGACCTGCCTGTCTGAAACACTTCTTCGGCTCGCAAAGCAGCGATTTGAAGAAGTCTACAGAAGTGTCCGAGTCCAAATGGTGTTCCTCTTGGCTATTACTCTTTCGTATCTCGTTAATTTTTTGCCAGTATATTTTGGGGTCTGATGTTGAAAGCTCTTCTAAGTGATCACACAAATTTTTATAATATAATTTGTACTTTCGTTTTGTAGCCTTCTTGTATGCTTTTTTCGCAATAAAGAAGTCACGGATCAGCGTCTTGTCGTTGGGGATGTCTTTTAAGCGAGTTTATAGCTCTTTCCATCCGAATCTTGAGATGTTTACAATCGCTGTCAAACCATTTATTTTTGGGTTTTCTTTTGGTCATTTTACATGAAAGTCTTTTGGTTGCAGTTTTGTTAATGAAGTCTAATATTTCCGAGAAATTTCTCAGGGCATTCTCAGCGCCTTCGACATTTTCGGCATACGGCTTCATTATGAACTGTTGTTTTTTATTTTGGATCGCTGGACAATGTAGTGCGGTTAACGCCTTTGTAGCGCTTTCTTTGGTCCATCTCAGTAACATTTTTTGTTTCGTATAGGCATACTTTTTTTCCTTTTGGAAACCCGCACTACAGGTAGAATACTTTAAATGCAGGGTTAATTGGCAGTGGTCTGAGTATTGATTTGGTGTTTTCACACAAAAATAATCGACATCGGATAGATACATGTCTGATATCAAAATATAGTCAACCACACTCGCCCCGTTGTATTGGAAGCTGGTAAAATTACCCATAATGTCCCCATGACATCTACCATTAATTATTCGGAGCCTTGCACTCTGACATAATGATAATAATTGCCGGCCATATGAATTTACAATGTTGTCTAGGCTCGATCGATTCGAACTGGAGTCTATAATATAAGAACTTGGTAACGATGTATATTTGTCACCGTCACCTGTAACATAATCCGGCAGATTACCAGTACGTGAATTGAAGTCTCCCCCATGATAGTCATGGTGTTTTCGGAGTATGACTGTAATTTGTTCTCAATGCCGTGGTACACGGACGATTCAACATCTTTTGATAACCAGTAGGTGGAATTACTAGGTGGAATATACACAGATACAAAAACTATTGGATCTGGGATATTGAATAATTTCCCGTCAGACTGTACCCATAGTGTCACATCGTTGACTGTAAAAGACTTCTGGAAAAACTGTTTATACTTGTCGAGAAAGTAAAACGCAACTCCACCTTTTTGAATTTTTGAGTTGTTGCGTCGCATATCTACACAAGTATACCTTGGGATGGCTGGCAATGTCATCCATACTTGAATGCCACGTTTCCGTTAACGTTATGAAGTCATTGCGTTTTAGTAGTCCAATGAAATCCGGATCGTTAATTTTGTTCATAAAGCCCTGTGCGTTCCACACAGTATAGCACACTCTCCGGTGACACTCATTTTGGTATGTCATTGAATGTCATTTTATCTAACCTTTCCTGAATATTTGAGGGTATAGTTTAGCGATTGAAAAGCCACAGGCTTGGAAAACTGAATACAATGGTATATAACTTTATGTACATTAGAGACTCACACTCACTCACACACACCCACCCTATCGCAACCACAAATGCACACCACACACACACACACACACACACACACACACACACACACACACACACAGACCCACCTCCCCACCCCACCCCACCCTCATATACATAGCTGTAAGAAGCATGGACGTATACTAAAAAATGGTCTATTGGGGAGAAATCATATGGACGCTATGTAAAAATGGTCTATTGGGGAGAAATCATCATGACCGGCTACAGAAATGAGTACTTTTTATTAAAACCAGTTCTAATTGCTCTGCATTTACTTCAGTTAAGGTTTGGTCCGTAACATTTCAACTGTACATTTTTAAAAAATCAAGAATTTATTTTTGGGTATGCGTATTTGATCATTTTTCCAATGCACGCAAACTGGATTCTCAGATGTTCTTGCATAACCTTTGACAGAAAACAAATATTTCTGTTTCAGGTCACTGACCGTGAACTTTTGTACCGACTTTCAATATCACTCGAATGTAATTGTTTTATCTTGAAAAAATTATTCAGCCGAATCAAAGGTTTTGTTAAATATTATTTTTTTTCTTCGTAACTTTATATCGCCTACCTTATGTACATAGGTCAGCATTGATACAATTGTTTTAATCTCGTGACATATTGTAAATAGCTGAACTCACTTCAATAAAAGGTGGGTTACGAACGGTTGTTTGCTATTTCTGAAGATATCTGTGTTGATAAGGAACAAAAAATATTCTTGCGGCATTGAAACTCGCAAAAACCAAGTTTACAACAAATTTAACAACGTTTAAACTCTGCACCCCCGAGACGATTTGAGAACGACCTAATTCAGAAATATCTGCGTTCAGATGAGAGGGTCAGTAAGGGTGAAAAACATAGATCAATCCACTGCGTCTCTTTTCTTCATCAGTTCAGTCATACGTCGCTTTTTGCGCACTGAGAGTAAGATGGACAAGTTGGTCTTATGTGTCGATATGGAGCAAGCCAACACAAATCGTTAATGGTTGGTTACCCCAGTTAGCTTGTTATCTGTTTATTTTTTGTAGTAAAACTGCATGTATTTAACGTGTGTATTGAATTCGCCATTTATGTTCGTTTTACGTAGTTAAAATAGTGGTCATGGAAACAAAATGCTGTGGGAAGTGGTCTGGGACTAATCATTAATCCATCCCCGGGGAAGGAGGGGGGTGGTGCGGGTCGAGACGGAGTTGCGGTGAACCTAGATATTTTTTTACACTCCAAAAAGTCTGAATTCTATGGTCTGCATTGGGTGTCAACTGATGAAATCGCATTCGGCTTACGACGCCTAAAGTTCCACTGAGACTCAAAATGCATTCAACTGGCGCCATTTAGGTCACATTTTTAAAATGAAGCCCCTCAAAATTTTCCCCAACTCCAGACCTCGGTTCTTGTAGTTCTATGGGTCTAGAGCGTAAAAATACTTAGCGTCCAAGAACCATTTGCCCCCCCCCCACCCCCTCCCCCCCCCCCCCCCCACCGCCCACCACTATACCTGATAGTCCTAAAGTCTGGTCATGTCCTGTCAATGAACTACAGTTAACTCACATTGAAATAACTAAGTGTGAACCTATCGTTGGATTTTTCGATGTCGTGATTTTTTTTACTTTATTTTTGAATCAAACGCCATGTATGCGATCTATTTCAAACTCATTTTTTATTTTGGCAAAATGAAGAATTTCAAAGAGTTGATATTCTTATGTGCATGTACTAAGAAATATATTTTGCGCAGTCATGATTTTTTTAAAGTTGGCCTTGAATCATACGTCCTGGGTGAACGTATGCGGTCTAATTTAAACTCTTGTTTTGCAAAATGAAGAATTCCAAAGTTAATATTTATTTATTGGTGTTTACGGTCACATACTTATTCACAATAGCTAATCGTGACCGTTACAGTTTTACGGGTGGAGAGAGCCAGAGTACCCGGAGGGAAACACCGAGCATCGACGAGCAACTGTCAGCTCCTCAACAATCTAACTGTGTTCAAACTCCTCTCAAGCAGGGTTAAAGCGATTGAGGGCATGTGCACCATCGACGTGCAGTACGTCTTAGTACACGGCCCCATGTAGGCAACCGGGATAAAGTGCCTTGCCCAAGGACACAACGCGTATCGTCCCGCTTGGGAATCGAACTCGGGACCTCAAGAAGAATTCCAAATGGTTGACGTTTTATGCGCACCGAGAAATATAATGCAAGTTTATTGAAATATTTGATTTCTTTGCATTATGTAAATAGTGTATGCATAAAGAGAAGAGGGGGGTGGGGCGAAATGGGCTGCGACTCCTCCGAAAAATAATGTTAGAAACTTTTGCCAACACGCATTGGTGGTTTAGGTTATGTTTTTGACGCAAAAAAAAGAAAAATGAAAAAAATAGTTATTCAACAATTGCTCGATGGTTCTCTACGGTTACTCTGCGACTCTTACTCGTAAAACCGTCCGACGCGAGGTGACCTCGGTGCCTATTTATTTAGTGGTCAGATACTTATGCACAACGGCTAATCATGACCGTGACAGTCTTACGGGTAGAGGAAGCCGGAGTACCCGGAGAGAACCACCGAGCATCGACGGGCAACTGTCAGCTCCTCAACATTCTAAATCTGTTCCAGCTCCGCCCAAGCAGGTTAACAGCGCTTGGAGACATGTGCACCATAGACGTGCAGTACGCCCTTGTACACGGGGCCATTGTGCCCCCGTGTACGTAACCGGGATAAAGTGCCTTGTCCAAGGACACAACGCGGGTCTTCCCGGACGGGGAACGAACTCAGGACCTCTTGCATAGAAGTCCAACAGTCTACTATTGAGCCACCGCGCTCCCTCCTCGCTGCCTGAAGTGTCCTTAAATTCAAAATAAATAACTAGAGAATTGTAATTTGTTGGATAAATTACGGGCTTTCCCAACCTTTTAATGTGAAAAGGCAAACTGTATTGTACACAAAACTATCGATCAGTTTTGAAAACAGAAAATTTAGTGGAAATCAAAGTTTTTGTGATGCTACTAGTTTTTATGCAGCCAAAACAGATATTTGAGATACAGCAGGACACCAAAACATTTAACACAAAATTTGCTCTTCAATAATTACATAATATTTTCATAGAAATCAAAACAAGCGATGTCCTTTCTGCTTTGGAAAAAAATAGTACATATGAATTATGGACGTACGGGCCAGGGTTTCATGAAGGACTGTGCCCCAACGCACCCCTGAGTCAGGGAGGAGCCCATTTTTCGGCCAATATGCCAGAAAATTTCGGACAATTTATTTGCCAGAAATGACCACAAAACATTTTGGTTTTCCACACAAAATGTTGTTTTCATTTCTCATCACTTAGAAGTTGCAAGTAAACTGACCATTATAATGTACAAGTTGATTCAGTGGAACCGTATCCACGTTAACATTATTCATTTACAATCACACAAGTACACATAAAGAGCTCTATTACTGCATATTACGGGAGGGAGCACGGTGGCTCAGAAGGTAGAGATGATTGTTGCAATCCAAGAAGACCTCGGTTCGAATCCCGCCTGTGGCAACCACATTGTGTCCTTGAGCAGGACATTTAATTTCCCACGTGGACGGTGTGGGGTGGGGGGCATGATGGCGATGTGTACTAAGGGTACTTTGAGGGTGCACTTGTCTTCAACCAATGCTAACCCTGCTTTTGTGGAGTTAGTATGTTGGGGAGTCTGAGTCGCTTGCCATTGCTCGGTGGTTCTCTCCAGGTACTCAATGGGAGGAAGACCCTCCCCCTTCCTCCCTCCCTATCATACCCACATTTGGCATTTCCTCCTGAGATTCAACTTTTTCGGGCTAAAAGGGTTCATCCCCCCTCCTGAAAAATAGCCCTGTACGCCTATGCAATGAATACCTGGACTTGAATAAATACCTATATTATGGTCATGATATAGCTGTAGATGCTAAAAGTGACCTTAAATATCAATAATTAATTTATTCTCTATCATTTTGTCTGTTTATGAATGTGTGGGATTTGTCGATAAATGAGGGTAAGCTTCCTACTCCATGATTTCACAATTTTTCCAACATATCTGTTTCAGATACAATGAAATACATGTAATATGAGTTACTGTCATACACAAATTACTTGTTTATTTGATATGGTTTAAACCATCTAGAGAGCTAGTATACACAGTGGTGGGTACAGTTCAAGTCAAAATGAGTTGATTAAAGGGATGTTGAACAGCTTGTTAATATTTCTTGCATTATATTACTACTTTGCTATTTATTGACAGAAGGATTTCACTGAGGGTTTCCCTGATGGCATTTATTTATTGGTGTTTACGGTCACATACTTATCCACAATGGCTAATCGTGACCCATAGAGAACCACCGAGCATCGACGAGCAACTGTTAGCTCAACATTCTAATTATGTTCAAGCTCCGCTGGAGCAGGGTACCAGCGGTTGAAGACATGTGCAACATTGACATGCAGTACTCCTTAGTACATGGCATCATCGTGCCCCCATGTTGGCAACCGGGATAAAGTGCCCTGCCCAAGGACATTACGTGGATCGTCCCAGATAGGGATCAAACTAGGGACATCTAACATAGAAGTCAAACAGTCTACCACTGAGAAAATGAGCTTTCTTTCCTGGCGGTATTCATATTTGTACGACCAAACTGGTGTTGGATAACACGAAACACCAAAACATATAACACAAAATTTGTTCCCCACTGATTTTTGAAAGCAGTTATGAAAAGCTCAAAGAGCTCTTTCCTTTCTGTTTTTGGACAAGTGAGTATTCACTCAAAGTCATTTTTTGCAGACAGTGCTATTTTTAAGTGGCCAAAACACATGTTTCATTAAGTCCCAGAACTTAAGTAAAGCCGGATTTATTGATTAAACATATCTGCATATAGCAAAGCAAAGTGTCTCAAATTAACCCATTCCAAAATGAGAGTAGAGAGTAACCAAAGTTGGATAATTTAGGTATTTCCAAATGGTACACTTATTCTCACTCTCATTGTGCTTGAGGGTTAAATCTGAGATTGAAAAGGTATACCAATCTTACTCAGGGAAGGTGAGTACAGAAAAGTACGAAATTAATCAGAAAATGAATTTTGTCTGACGGTACTAATATTTGTACGAACAAAACTGGTACTGGATTTATTTATTTATTAGGTTTTAACGACACATTGACAGCCAAGGTCATATTATGTCGGTGACAGTTGTATGGGTGGAGGTAGCCGGAGTACCCAGAGAGAACCACCGAGCAATGACGAGCAGCTGCCAGCTCCCCAACATAGTGCCTCCGCACTGTAGCTCAGGCAGGGTTAGATTGGTTGAAGACATACGCACCATCGACGTGCAGTATGCCTTAGTACACGGCGTCATGGTGCCCCCATGCGGACAGTCGGGGAGAAGTGATCGGGACATAATTGGAATATATGCGACAGAAACAATGACGGATATATTCCCATTATGTCCCGATCATGCAAGGCAGCAACTTGAAATTCACAGAATGTTTCCTACTGTCCCTGCCCGACAGTTTAGTATCTTTGTCAAGTGCCGAGACCGCGTGGAAATACTGTGGATCAGGTGGAAACCGAGGGCACGATTCGTCCCTACTTTATTCTCAACTCAACGACTTTTCCATTCATTATTTACCTGTCACCGGCAGAGTTAGGTATTATATTTGTCTATTTGATTAACTTTTCAACCTTAACTGTTTGCGGCTTCATGTAGCACCACTGAAAGGCCACTGCACGGTTACCAATATATTCAGGGATTAATTTTACGAAAATAACATTTATTCCGACTATACCCACATGGGAACTCCTAAATATGCCAAGGGTTAAACTTTTGATAATGACGTATAAAACAGAAGTTGTGTCATGCTATGCTTGCTGCATGCAGGCATAGAAAACATTCAGCGCTCAATGAATTAGGAATGGGGTAAATTGTCACTTAAACCTACGAAATTCTGAAAAAATGAGTTTTTTTCAACAGCATCTACCATTATGCATCTGAGACAGGGATTGCGTTAAACTTTACAGCAACCTTATAACAGAAAATATTCTTGGAATTGAACTGTGAATCCGAATTTCGAAAGCATTTTCGGATATTCTATTCCAAACTACCACTGCACGCTTATCAATATTCAGTGATTTTATGAAAATTAAAATTATTCCGACCATACCCATATGGGCAGTCTCAAATCTGTCAACGGTTAAACTTTTAATAATGACATATAAAACAAAAGTTGTCATACTATGACTGCTGCATACAGCCATAGAAAACGTTCAGCGCTCAATCAATTAGGAATGGAGTAAATCGTCACTTAAACTTACCAAATTCTGAAAACGAGAGTTTTTTTGGACTGCACCTATCTTTATGCAAACAGAAAGAGCATAGGGTTAAACTTTACAACCAAACTTACAACAGCAAATATGCTCGGTAGGCAATTATAAATACGAACATGTAAATCATTTATCGATATATCTTTCGAAAATGGAAGAAAAGTGAGCTCCAAATTAGCCAATTTTATGAAGAATTTTAGGGAACGCAAATTCAAGTCCCGAAAACTGGGTGAAGGTTAAAACTTTGAATAAAATATATAACAGCAAAATTGTTCTTGAATGAAGGCCCAATCCTCTCATGGAAAAGGTTTTGAGACAATATGGCTCCAGTGCTGTGAAAGTGCATGTAAACGTTGGCGAAAATAACAATTAATCTGACCGTACCCTTATGGGAAGTCTCAAATCTGCCAAGGGTTAAACTTTTAATAATAACATATAGAACAAAATTTGTCATACTTTGACTGCTGCAAGCAGCTATAGAAAATATTCAGAGCTGAACCAATTAAAAATGGAGTAAATCGCCACCTGAAGTTACCAAATTCAGAAAAAATTGGAGTTTTTTGGAAGGTACCTACTTTTTATGCAACCAAAATGGAATAGGGTTAAACTTTACAACCAAACTTACAACAGCAAATATGCTCGGTAGTCAATTGTGAATACGTACATGAAAAGTTTTTGAAATTAACCCTTTCCAAAATGATAGAAAAAAACAACCAAAGATGGCTAATTTTGGCATTTTCAAACGGTACTCTTATTCTCGCCCTCATTGTGCTTGAGGGTTAAATCTGAGATTAAGAGGTAAACAGTAACTTTCTTCCACAGTCATTGTTGCATCTAGCCATATCAAAATAATTGTTACAACAACCTTGTTATTAGAGAAATTTGCCCTTGAAGTTGGTCAATTTTGAAGAAAAAATCTATATTCATGTCATTTTTGTTCAGTGGGGGTTAATGTTGAAAAATCTGAGTGGAGGTTGTGGTGTATCATATTATGCTGTAAATGTGTTGAAAATTTGAGCTAAATAACTGTAAACAGTTTTCAGACATTCGAAAAATGGTGAAATTTTGAAGGTTTTGGCAGAATATTTTGAAAATACGCGTTTTCACAGATATGACGATACCGCAGTTCACTAGATTTTATGACATTACATAAGTGTGCCAAATTTGGTCAAAATCGTACAACTTGTTTTCGAGCAGTTCAACAGACAAAATTCAGGGAGGAAAAAAAAATTAAAAAAAAAAGCCTAATTATATAAATAAAACGTTTGTGGCATTTTGAAATTTGAAATAGGACAATAAAACTGTGTGTCTTATAAATGGTTAATATAAACCATATATATTTATATATGTATATTTATGGATTAGACAAGTTACATTACTTAGATATATTTATTTATTATTTATTGATGTTTAACCCTTTACCTAACATGAAAAGCAGACGACACTTGCAAAAATAATTCTGAAATAACTAATTTTTTTCATTTTGTGTCTCAAAAACATAGGTTATGACCCCTCGTTGGAACGAGCTCGTCGAGCTCGTTCCAACGAGGGGTCATAACCTATGTTTTTGAGACAAAAAATGAAAAAATAATGAAAATTAATTGGCGATTTTTGAGAATAGCGCTTTTGGTTTTGGCCGTTACGTTGGGTAAAGGGTTAACCGTTTACCTAACATGAAAAGCAGACGACACTTTCCAAACAAATTCTTGAATAACTAATTTTTTTCATTTTTTGTCTCAAAAGCATAGGTTATGACCCCCTCATTGGAACGAGCACAACGAGCTCGTTCCAACGAGTGGCCATAACCTATGTTTTTGAGACACAAAATGAAAAATAAATGAAAATTAAATGGCGATTTTTTAAGAATAGCGCTGGCCAGTTTTGGCCATTACATTGGGTAAAGGGTTAAGGTCACATATTTATACACACTGGATAAGCATCACCGCGACAATTTTACGGGTGAAGGAATCCGGAGTATCAGGAGAGAACCACCGAACAACGGCGAGAAACTGTCAGCCCCACAACATACTAACCCCACACAAGCAGGGTTAGCATTTTTGAAAACAAGAACACCATTTACGTGTAGTACGCCTTTGTACACAACGCCACAATGCCCCCGTGGGCAATGGGGATAAAAAAAAATGTCTTGCAAAAGGACACAACGCGGTTGCCGCAGGTGGGATTCGAATTACTTAGATTATCAGTTACTAAAAACGCATTTTCAGTTACTAATAACGCATCATCGTGGCAGACATTTTGGTGCCATGAATTCGGGAAGCAGATCGTATACGATATTTGACAATGTGAATTGTGTTTCCCCTCAATTTGATTGCGCTTTGCCGGTAAGTCCTTTGGGAAAAAGGCAGTACTTAAAGGGGGAAAAACGAGGATACGCAATTCACATTTGTCATAAGGAATAGGCAGTAATTAAAGGGAGTTAAAAGAGGATACGCAATTCACGTATGTCATATGGAATTAGTGTGTTTTAGTGTTCTGTTTATGTTGATTTTCTGTGAACATAGCAATCTGCCTTTGTTCTGGTGTATTTGCTGAATAAATCTTATCTTATCTTACTTTTCACACAACATTCGCGAGTATTCGGCTCGAAAACGCATCACTGAGTTGTTTGACGGCGGCCATTCAGTTATTTTTTATTACAGTCAGTTTTGTCTGATTGCGCTGAAATGTTATCTGAGTGCTTTCAAGGCATTGAATGTAAGTGGAACTTTCCATGGTGGGAATTTACAATTATATAGGACTAAAAAATACAGGCATTTGGTTTAAATTGAAATTGTAATATTTTTTTACTAGTTACTTTTTATTTATTAGTTTTTGGAAAAGCGCCAATGGGTGTAAAAAAACATGTCATTGCATGCAGCCGGACAATTCAGAGCACGTAACATTGCGTTGCCAAAACGTGTTTGAAAATATTTTACACATGGGTGTACTGGGGGGAGGGGGGGAGGTGCGTAAATATCGCTGTATCCCTTTGGGTTTTACATCACTGTCTGTAGGCCTAAGGTTTAGGATTACATAGTAAATAACAACAACGAACAAAGTGAAGTCACATGCAACTTTTTGAAATATTACGTTTACAATGATTTGATTTTTAGCGCAACTTTGTCGTAAGTCCATTTTGAGGTCATGACATGGCCCGTCGTCCGTCTGTCCAGGTCACCGCAGATGGCCTAGCGAGGTGATCGTCCGTGTACGGTCGTTACTTGTGAGGTTGTGGTATAAAACCGTTAGTACACCAACCACTTGTGAGGTTTTTTTTTTTCAACTTCTGAGATGCGAAAACCCACTTGTGAGTTGTGAAATTGTCCCCTTTCCTAACACTAAAATCACCTCACAAGTACATTTGCGGTAGAACGTCCGTCCGTCTGTCCGTCTGTCCGTCAAAAATTCAGGGGCTGTATTTATGAACCAATCTTCACGAAACTTCGTGGGTACCTTTGTTATTACCTTGGGACGAGAACTAGTGTTTCTGTGTGCGGTCCAAAATTCAAGTTGGCTGCCAGCGGCCATTTTGTACCGAAATTGGGTCCAATCCGATTTTTGTACACAACTTCTATATGGCTCAGGCTAGAGGCAGTATTTATGAACCGATTTTTACGAAACCTCTTGGGTACCTTTGTTACCACCTTGGGACAAGAACAAGTGTTTTTGGGGTGTGGTCAGAAATTCAATGTGGTTGCCGGTGGCCATTTTGTACCGAAATTAGGTACAATCAGTTTTGTGTACAGAACTTCTATATGAAAGTTCAGATTTGAATAAATTTTTGACTGAATGTTTAGTAACATGGAATACATCACATGTAATACGGGTTTTCTTTCTCGTGCAGAAATTATGCAAATTAGATGAACATTAATTTATTCAGTGCTATTTATAGTTAGTAAGTTCCCATGTCAATATGGCTGGGGCTAGAGGCTGTATTTATGAAACGATCTTCACGAAACTCCTTGGGTGCCTTTGTTATCCCACTAGGACGAGAAAGAGTGTTTTTGGGTGTCGTCCGAAATTCGAGATGGTTGCCGGCGGCCATTTTGTACCCAACTTAGGTACAATCAGTTTTTGGTACAGAACTTCTATATTACGGTTCTGATTTGAATAACTTTTTGAATTAATGTTTAGTAATATGGAATACATCACATATAATACGGGGTTTTTTTCTCGTGCAGAAATTATGCAAATTGGATGAACTTTGATTTATTCAGTGCTACTTATACACAGTAAGTGCACACGTCAGTACGGGTCGGGCAAGAGGCTGTATTTATGAACCGATCTTCACGAAACTTCTCTTCTTTGTTATCACCTTGGGACAGGAACGAGTGTTTTGGGGTGCCTTTGTTATCGCTGTGTGAGATCACAGTGCACTGCGGTATCGGTAACTTTCATGAGGTAACTACACATGCCAGCTTATTCTTCAGATCAGACTTGGATTTGGCAATACGCAAGTCATCCGATTCGAGGAACATAGAAAAGGGAAGGTGCAAACTCGTATTTCAGTATATCCTTCATTGGCAAGTTTGGCCAGAGGACTAGAGGGCATTGGTTCTTGAATATATGAGAGAAGTGTCAACAAGTGATGTCTCTTTAACTTTGCTTTTACTTCATCAGGAAACTGTTTAATTAATGAAGAACCGGTTTGTATCCTTCAATAATTAAATTTTCGATGACCATTTCTATAATTATTGTTTTGAATCTAATATTGTTGCATCAGTACAAATATTATCTATCCGATGAAGGTGATCAATCCACGACAGATGTACGTAAAATGGCTTCAAAACTCAGAATCCAAACCGTTTTTATGACTTGTCAACCAAGGAATAAACTTGCAAACTCTTTATACCGATTTATCAACTTGATTTAACGACAGTACAATCTGTTGGTGTAACTGCACAACTCGCTATCACGACTTGGCAGCTCGATATAACGACTTGATGACTTGATACAGTTATGACGCATGACATGTCAGTGCAGTATACAAACTTCTAAACTCGTTATAGCAAGTTTCGATATCAATATAACGAATTTGTCGACTCGTTATAATTACATAATAAACTTATTATAATGATTTGCCAGCTTATTCTAATGGTACCATGAGTCATAATGACTTCGCCACTCACAACTCGTTATAATGACCTCGTAACTCATTATAACAACTTTTGACACATAACGACTTTGCAATTTGTTAGAATGACTTGTCCAAATATGTGAAACGCATTATACCAATGGCAGCACAATGACTAAACAACCCAGTATAACCCTTTACCCAACGCAGACGATATCAAATTTATTATTTTAAATATCAGTTTTTCAAATTTTTCAAAAAATTTCAACAAAACCATATCATGTGACCCCCTCGTTGGAACGAGCTCGTTCCAACGGTGGGGGGTGGGGGTGGGGGGGGGGGGGGGTGGAGGGTGGGGGGGGGGGGGGTCACATGATATGGTTTTGTTGAAAATTTTTGAAAAATAATATTTTTTCAACTGCTGAATTTGAATATTACGCGGGCGGATGCGGGCGATTCGTTGGGTAAAGGGTTAACAACTGTCGGAACTCATCGTAATGATTTTTAAACTCCTTATAATGAGATTTTTACTCTTTACGAAGAATAAAGAACTCCTTATATGGAAATCATTCTTACAACTTCTTACAACTTCACAATTTGTCATAACGACTTGTCAACTAGTTACAAGTTATAAACACTTCTAAAGTCGTTATAATGACTCCAAAACTTTGCAGCTCCTTATAACGACTTGAACATCCTTATAACGGAATGTCAAATTCTCATTATGAATTTCCAAACTCGATATATATACTGAAATTTGGAACTCGCAACTTGACATCTCGTTATAACGACATAACAACTATCTACAACGACATCACAACTTATTATAATAACTTGCCAGCTCGTTATAACGATTTTACAACTCGTTATAATTATTTCATATATTAGTATAACAATTAGTCAACTCTTTTAACAACATCAAAAGCCCTTTATATGTAATAACGACTACACACCTCATTATAATGATTTGTCTTCTCTTTATAATGGCATGACTGTTCGTTAGAAGAACTTTACAACTTGTTATAATTATTTCATAACTCATTGTGACTTACCAACTCATAGTTTTAATGACTTTTGGAACCCCTTATAATTTACTTTTTATAATTCAACAGAACCCCTTTATAATAACTTCGTTATAACGACTTATTTCGATATAACTACTTTTCAGCTTGTTATTATGGCTTCACACCTCTTTTGAAAGGGGGCGCGGTGGCGTCGCGGTAACCGGTTCTCGTCAGATCACCGAAGTTAAGCAACGTCGGGCGCGGTTGGTAGTTGGATGGGTGACCATTTCAGCGACTGATTCGTGCTCCCGCGTTGTGTCCTTGGGCAAGGCACTTAACCCCGATTGCCTACATGGGGGCACGATGATGCTGTGTACTAAGGCGTACTGCACGTCGATGGTGCGCATGTCGTCAACCAATTTAACCCTGCCTGTGCTGCGGTGCAGAGTTCAGAGTTACGATGTTGGAGAGCTGACAGCTGCTCGTCGTTGCTCATTGGTTCTCTCCGGATACTCCTGCTTCCTCCACCAGTAAAACTGTCACCGACATGATATGACCCTGGCTGTTAATGTGTCGTTAAACCCTAATAAAAAAAAACCTCTTTGGAATGACATGTAAACTCATTACATGACTTAACAACTCATAGTGACTTGCCAGTTCGTTACAACGACATTTGGGACTCGGTATAATGGCTTGTCAAATCGTTATAATGACTCCACAGCTCACCATAACGTCAGAACAACTCGTTAAAAAAATATTTTACAATTTCTCGTAATAGCTTGGTAATTCTTTATATCAATGTCTGAGACTCAATATAATGAGTTGTCATTTTGCTCATTTAACAACCCATTTACTCATTATAGTGGCTTTCCAACTCGCTATAGCTACAGGTCAAATCGCTATAAGAACTTTACAATGCGTTTCACAACTCTCATAATAATTTTTTGCCAAATCGTTCTAACAATGTTTAGATGTCACAACGATTTGCCAGCTTCTTATAAATATAAAACAGGACAGAATATAACGACTCCTCAACTCGTCATAGTGATTTGTAAACTAACTTCTTATAAATATAAAATAGGACAGAATATAACGACTCCTTCACAACTCGTCATAGTGATTTGTAAACTAACTTGTAAACTCATAATAATGACTTCCAACTCTTTATAACGATTTTCCAATCCCCTAGAACGACTTGTCAACTCATCGTTAGGACTGCCACGATTAATCGTTTAATCGATTGCTAATCGGTCAAGGCGAAATCGATTAGTATTTTTCGTTGTCGAATAATCGGTAAATTGTATCCCGCTTTAGACGTTTAATAGTTAAAAGAAAATTTGAGGAAAAAACTTGTTTCTAAAGGTAAAGAGTTAAGAACATCAATGTTAAATCCCAAGAAGCCGTCGGAAGCATTTGTCTTTCAGGTACATTCATCAAAGCTTTGATGTTCTGAACTTTTGAACCGTCAGTGTAATAATCAAGACCGGTCGGCAGTTGCGAAGTTCGCAACTGCCGACCGGTCTTGATTATTACACTGACGGTTCAAAAGTTCAGAACATCAAAGCTTTGAATGTACCCAAAAGAGGATCGTCTTCGTTGTTTACCGAAGGTAGGGCAACTGACTTGAACTTAATTTTTTATCGACTTCAGAGAGAGGATCATCTAGGTACGATTAATCGATTATTATCGATTATTTGCGACGATTGATCGATTCCTAAATTTAAAAATCGTGACAGCCCTACTCGTCGTAACGAATTGTCAACTCGTATAACGATAGCAAAATATATAACTTTACGAATCATCAGAATTGAGCCTTGCTATAGTTCATTATAACAATTGCATATAACGACATGACAATAATGACTTACACAACACATTATACAGAATTCACAATTAGTTTTTCCGGCTAGTCTACTGATCAGGAATTTATGAGTTCTTTGTAACGAATTGCCAGTTTGTTATAATGATTGTTATAACAACATTCCAACTAGCCATAATGACTCCACATCTCATTATAATGCATTATACACTCGTTATAATGAGTTATCAACTTGAGATGATGACTTTTAGACTGGTTTTCTATCGGTCAAATATTTTATCCTCGTGCTAATGGCATTACAACCATTATAACGAATTGGAAAACTCGTTATAACGACATATCAGCTCTTTATAACGACTTTACAACTTACTATGATCGATCGACTCCCTATAACAACTTGTTAACTCGTTATGACTTCACAATTTGTTATGACTTCAGACTTCATTACATAACTCATCAACTCGTTACAGCTAATTGCTCATTTGTCATAACGACTTCATTATTTCGCTTTGTCAAGTTGTTATAACAGTTTGTCTATTCGTTATAGTGACTCCTCAACTCGTATAATAACTTCCAAACTTCATAATGACATTACAGCATTTTATACCGACTGGCCCACTCACCATTTGACGGGTCAATTCGTAATGTCGTGGTAATTATCTATAGACCGTGTGACGCTCGTACAAATGACGTATTAACTTGTTATAGCGACTTCATATCTCGTTATAAATATTTCACAACTTATTAAACGACTTGTCAACTCTACTTTATACAGTTAAGACTAGAAGTCCTGTCAAAAAATGTGCGCTTATCTAGGCTTAATTTTGCGTTGGAATTGCGCGCAATTTCCACATCGAATGGCATCCAAAGCACGGCAGGTTCTCCTGGTTACTCATAGCAAACACATGCAATGTTTCTGTCAATGGACCTCCGGGTTACCCGGAGGTCCATTGGCTGAAACATTGCTTGTGCACAGGCCATATGTACAGAATTTGATAGCTTTACTTGGGCCATAACGCGTACATTAACGCGCATATCAACGTGCTATTTGTGCGCATTTCATGGCAGGACTTCTAGTTTTAACTGTAGCATCAAAATTCTTTATACTGACTACATGCCACATTATAATGATTTTTTAACTTTCTATAATGACACGACAATTCACTGAAATAACTTCACAACTTGTCATAATTATCTCGCAACTCATTTTGACCTAACAACTCGTGGCATTAATGACTTTTGGAACTCCTTATAACATTTTGATGATAATGCACGTTTTGATGATAATGCTCAAACACCTGTTTATGATAACTTGAAAAACAAATTCTATATAACTGCATGCCATCTCAATCTAACGACTTGTCGTGTTGTTATAATGGCACTACGCCTCTTTAAAATGACATACCAACTCATCTCATTATAATGACTTAACAACTTATAGTTGTTTGTCAAGTCATTATAACGACATTTGAGACTCGATATAACGGCTTGTCAACTCTTTGTAATAGCCTCACAAATCGGTATGACGGCTTGTAACCCATTCCAAGTAGATTGCAATTCATCATCAATTTACACTTCGTTATAACGACTTCTAACCAATTATAATGACTTATTAACTCGTTATTATTTTATTCTTATTTTATTATTCTGTAATCCCTTGTCAGTTCGTTATGTTGTACATGCATTTTAGCTCACCTAGTCCCAAATGAGTCATTTGAGCTATTGCCATCACTTGGCGTCTGTCAACATCCAGAAACCTTTTACATTTTCATTTTCTTCTGTGGAACTGCTGAGCCGGTGTGAACCGAATTGGATTATGGGAGGATCTCTACAAAACAGCTTATTTCGTTTCCGTCGGATGAAAAACATGGCTGTAAAAGGCATTTTTTTTTCTGGTTGCTGTTTTTTTTAAAAAAAAATCATCTATTCTGAAACTACATGGAAAAATATTTTGAAATTCATATAACTCATGACTGAGATGCCCTCTACTAAAGATTCTCATTTCATGTTGATCGAGGTACAAACATGGCCACAATTTGGCCTCATAATTACTATAGAAACCCTATGGGAAATCACATTTTCACTGATGTTCAAGCTCAGGTCGCGATCCCTGGAGCTGAGGGGAACAATTGGGAAAGACGGTGAAAGGGAGTGCCAGATGTGTAACTTGGGCATGGTGGAGACCCTGGAACACTTTTTTCTAGAATGCCCAAAGTTTCAGTCTAAAAGAATGAGATTCACTGGGAGTATAATGGGGAAGTGGGATGGGAGAATGAAGGACATGTGGTTAGGGGGAGACTCAAAGGAGAGGGTTAATATGCTAATCGGAGAGATTGGGAAGAATGGGGCAAGGGATGTCATCAAGCAGTTCGTCTCCAAGTGTTGGGAGGAGTGGAGAAGCGTGGGAATAGGGAGGCAGTTGAGAGTACAGGGGTAACCAAGGCCTTCTCGTCCGAGAACCGCGACAAATCAGCGGCTGGCCGAAGTGTTATTATTATTATATCTTCTTCTCTAGAACTATTGAGCCGACGTGAACCAAATTTGGCAGGGGTGGTCTATGGGAGGTCCTATATACCCGTTCCCCATTGTATTCCTGTCAGTTAATAAACATGGCCGCCAGACGCATTCTTAGATTCGGATTGGTGGATTTTGAAAAATCTTCTCCTCGGAAACAAGGCCAAATGATTTGAGACTTCACATGAGTGATGACCGGGACACCCTCGAACAACGGTCCTCATTTGTTGTAAACATGGCCACAGTTGCGACTTATATTTACTATAGAAACCCTATGAGAAATCACATGGCCGCCAGAAGTATTCTTTGATTTGGATTGGTCAATTTTCAAAATCTTCCCTGAAAGTACAAGGGCAGATGTTTTGAAACTTCACGCGATTGATGACCGGGCCACCCTCTACCAACGGTCGTCATTTAATATTGATCGATATGCACACATGGCCGCATTTGCGGCTTATAGTTAACACAGAATCCCTATGGGAAATCACGTTTTCACCTTCTTCTCTGGTACTACTAAGCTGATGTGAACCAAATGTAGCAAGAATGGTATGCGGAAGGTCCCCTACAAATGGCTCTCATTTGGTCCCGTCAGATGGAAAGCATGGCCGTCAGAGGCATTCATTGATTCTGGTTCGTCTAATTGAGAAATCTTCTCTGACACCGCGAGGGCAAATGTTTTGAAACTTCACCCAAAAGACAGACTGTGACACCCTCTACCAACGATCCTCATTTAATGTTGATTGGCTTTCAAACATGGCCGCAGTTGTGGCTTATAGTTACTATAGAAATGCTATGGGAAATCAAATTTTCATCTTCTTCTCTGGAACTACTAAGCCGATATAAACCAAACTTGGTAGGAATGGTCTATGAGACGTCCTCTACAAACGATCCTCATTTTGTTCTCGTAAGATGGACAACGTGGCCGCCAGAACCATTCGTCGATTCTGATTGAGGGATTTTGAAATCTTCTCTAAAACCAAAAGGCCAAATGATTTAAAACTTCGCATGGTTGATGACTGGGACACCATCTACCAACAAACCTCATTTAATGTTGACCGGTTTGTAAACATGGCCGCAATTGCGACTCATATTTATTATAGAAACCCTATAAGAAATCACCTTCAGTAGATGTGAACCGAACCTGCCAGCAATTGTCTATGGGAATTCCACTATAAACGACCCTCATTTTATTCCCGTCGGATGGAACACGTTTCCGCCAGAGGCATTATTTAATACTGATTGGTGGATTTTGAAAACTCTTCTCGAAAACAACAATGCCAAATGTTCTGAGACTTCACATGATTGATAACTGGGACACCCTCTACCAACAATCCTCATTTAACCCTTTACCCAACGTAACGGTAAAACCGGCCAGCGCTATTCTCAAAAATCGCCAATTAATTTTCAAAATATTTTCATTTTTTGTCTCAAAAAAATAGGTTATGACCCCTCGTTGGAACGAGCTCGGCGAGCTCGTTCCAACGATGGGTCATAACCTATGTTTTTGAGACAAAAAATGAAAAAAAATAGTTATTCAAGAATTTTTTTTCCAAGTGTCGTCTGCTTTTCATGTTAGGTAAAGGGTTAATGTTGATTGGGTTGCAAACATGGCCGCAATTGCAGTCTATAGTTACTTTCGGAACCCTGTAAGAAATCACACTTTCATATTCTCTGGAACCAATGAGCCGATGTAAACCAAACTTGGCAGAATGTTCTATTAGAAATCCTCTACAAACTATCCTTATTTTGGATAACATGACCGCCAGAGGCATTCTTTGATTCTGCTCGGTGTATTCTGAAAAACCTTCTAGTCTGAAACTACAAGGACAAATGTTTTGGAACTTCACCAATTAGCCTCATGTAAAGTTGACCAGATTGCAAATATGGCCGCCTTAGGATCTCATAATTACCATGGAACCCTATGGGAAATCACATTTTCATCTTCTAATCTGAAACTACTTGGCCAGCGTGAACCAAACTTGGCAAAAATAATGTACGGAAGATCCTTAGAAAATCATCATCCTTCAGTTTCCCACATGTTTCGAAGTAGCATGAAGGCCCTTGATTAGAATAACAGATGGATATTCAGTTCTGCCAACTGAGATATTACAGGCTCTTGAGTGCCTCTTGTTCTGACTTGACAACTCATTATTATGCTTTGTCAACAAAGTATGTTCTCAGAACTTGATATAACAGCTTGGCAGCTCAGTATAACGATTTTTTAATCATTAGATTGCGCACACAACACACCAAAGCGTCAGCTCTACTCGTTAACACGATTCCACAACTCCTCGTAATGACATGAGAACTCGTTATAACAACGTCACAATTCCTCTTTATAACTTGGCAACTCGTTTTAATGAGATTGCAATTTATCATCAATTTACATTTCGTTATAACGACTTCTAATCTGTTCTAAAGACTTATTTATTTGCTAATTCTTAATTGTTATGTTTTTATCCAACACCTTGTAATGACTTGTCAATTGGTTTGTTGTACACTCATTTTTCCAACTTGACAACTCACTATAATACTTCATCAACAAGGTTTTCACAACTTGTTATATAGGATTTTAAGCTCATTATAAGGATTTTTCAATCATTGTAATGTGTCCACAACTCACCATGTTATCAGCTGTACTCGTTAAATCGATTTCACAACTTTTCGTAATGCCATCACAACTCGATATAACGATATCCGAGACTCACTGTAATGATTTGTCAGCTCGTAATAACGACTTCTCAACTGGTATAATAACTTCACACTTCTTGAAATGACATGCCAGATCAGTAAAATGGCTTAAGAACTCATAGTGACTTGTCAGTTCGTTATAACGACATTTGAGACTCGTTATGATGACTTGTCAACTCATTATAATAACTTCACAGCTGGTTATAACGATTTATAAACCCGCTGTAACGACGGAGCGGTCCAATAGAATTACATTGCAATTCATCATACAGTACGTGGAGAGTGTATTATCACTAAATCACCCGCAGAGTGGAGATTCCACTCAAGCAATAATTGCAAATTTGTAGCAAAGCATAACAAGCACAAGCAAAGTTTCAGCCAATGGACCTCCGGGTTAAACCCGGAGGTCCATTGGCTGAAACATTGCTTGTGTTTTAGTCGATATATACAAAATTTGAAAGTTATAGTTTGGGTGATAACCCCACTCTGCGGGTGATTTAGTTACAATCCACTCTCCACGTACTGTAGATATACACTTTAAAATAAATTCCAACTTGTTATACAAGTTATTCAACACTTTATAATGATTCCTCAACTCGTTACAACATATTCTCAAGCTATGCCAAATCATCATAATAATATCACAACTCATTATAATGAATTCACTACTCTTTATAACAACTTGTCAACTTGTTATAACAACTTCACTCTTCTTTAACACAAATCTTTTTAAAGACGGCACAATTCAACATAACGACTTCACAACTTTTTTATAAAATAGTGTCACCTCGTTAATTTTTGACCACCCAATGTACTAATTATAATAACTTGTTATCTCATATACGAAGTATACTAACTTGACAACTCACTGTAATGCTTTATCAACAAGGTTTGTTTTCACAACTTGCTATAACGACTTTTGCAATCATTATAATGTGTTCAAAACTGGTCATAACGTTAGATGTACTCATTAAAAGGATTACACAAATCATTGCAATGGCATCACACATCGTTTTAACAACTTCACAATTCCTCTTAATAATTTGGCAGCTCATTATAGCGTCTGAGGCTCGCTATAATTATGTGTGAGACCATTTGACGACTTTCACTCATTATAGCTGCTACCCAACTCGTTATAGCTACATGTCAAATCGTTGTAAAGACCTTGCAACTCGTTAAAATGACATCCCGACTCTATGTTATGACATCACATCTCTGTTCATAATAACCTGCGAACTCGTTATAACAAAAGTCTGGAACGTACAACGATTTGTCAACTCAGTATAATGTTGTCACGACTTGTTATAACTATTTGTACCCAAGCTTGTGAACTCATTAAAATGCCTTTCAACTCCTTATAACAGATTCAGAACTCATTATAACGAATTGGCAATCCATGACTTTTCAACTCATTATAATGATCTTTCAACTCGTATAACAATACAACGCATTGTAAATTCGCAACGCATTACAATGACATCACTCCTTGTTATAGAGACCTGGGAAATTGACATACTGACACAACAATTCGTTATAATTATTTCACATCTTGCAATAATGACCTGTCAACTCTATAACGACTTGCACAATCGTTATTATGTCTTTACCCCTCGTATTAACTAACTGTAAGCACACAAGTATTCCTATACCGGCTATAAAGACTCGTCAGTATATTGTAACGACTTTATATATAACAACACTGCAAGACATTATAAAACTTGTCAACATGAACCGACTTGTTATGTCGACATCATATCTCAATATAAGAGTTTTACAGTTCTTTTTAGTAATTTTTCAAACCGTTTTAATGACATGACAACTCCTTATAAAAATTCCACAGCTAGGTATAACTAGTTATAACAGCTCGTCTAATCCTCTTAAAGTCTTAATGACATTACAACTCATCACGAATTTACAACTGTTTATAACAACTTGCCAACTCGTTATAAAGACTTGTTAACCTGCTATAACATCAATCAGTGGGACTCGTGATTACACATCTTGTTATAGCGGGTTGTTAACCTGCTATAACATCAATCAGTGGGACTCGTGATTACACATCTTGTTATAGCGGGTTGTCATTATAACGGATTCTTATTATAACTGGCTGTTTGCTTATTATACTGATTTATCAACTTATTACAATTATTTCGCGACTGCTTATCCATTAGTTACATTATTTCAGCTCATGATAACCCATTATAACAACTTTGAAGACTCATTCTGACGACAATGAAAACACTTGTAATAAATTGGTAATTAGTTATAATGATTGACCAACTCGTTATAATAATTTAACGACTGGGTTTCCATTGGTTATATTATTTCAACTCATTATTATAACATGACAACTCACTACAATGACTCTAAATACCCGTTATAACGACAAAGCACCCCTTATAATGATTTGTCAGTTAGGTATAATGATTGATCAACTCACTTTAACTACTTGTAAATTCAGTATAACCACTTCACCATTCGTCAGGACTTACCTACTCGTTAACAGAACTTGTCAACTCATTACAACTAATTGTCAATTTGGTATAATGACTTTACAGCTCATTATAATGCTTTGTCAAGTCAGTATAATCGTTTACCCACCAGCTAATAATTTCAGGACTTGCCGGCTTATCATAATGGCATCATAACACGATTTTAACAGCTGGTCAACTCATTACTATGACTACTCAATTCATTACTACTTTCTTTCGTTATAACTTATCAACCTTACATCTTATTATAATGACCCTTCGACCCATTACAGTGATTTAGCAAATCATTATAATTATTTCACATTTTATAATAACGGCTTGTGAACTCGTTGTAATAAGCTATTTGCACGTTATCATGACTTTACAAATCGGAATAACGACTTTCAACTCAGCATAACGATTCCGCTTGTTATGCTAACTTGCCAACTGACCTTAATGGTCTTTTGACGCCTTCCTGTCGAATCCCCCTTTTACCGAGCAATTAATTTCCTTGCCTTCACTTGTTTCGTGTATAATACCAGTACTATATAGTGTGTTATTCTGATGTTTGTTACTCAACTGTTATTGTGAAATGTATTTGCTTATCAACTATTGAATAAATATTGTTTAAACTAAATGCCTCGAAGTAGTGACTATTTTGAAGTTATTGCACAAAGACATTGATATCACGCGTGCAAATGCGTTGCTTTATAACTGAATGGGAGCCGGACACTTCAGACGCCAAACGCGTTTGACAAAAAATCCAAACAATCGAGCTCCCCCCCCCCCCCACCCCCTCTCTCTCTCTTGAAGTCAAAAATATGCAAACTGTTACTAATATCCGTGCTTAACTCTCTCTCTCCTCTCTCTCTCCTCTCTCTCTCATCTCTCTCTCTCTCTCTCTCTCTCTCTCTCTCTCTCCTCTCTCTCTCTCTCCTCTCTCTCTCTCTCTTCTCTCTCTCTCCTCTCTCTCTCTCTCTCCCCTCTATCTCCTCTCGCTCTCCTCTCTCTCTCCTCTCTCTCCTCTCTCTCTCATCTCTCCCTCTCTCTCTATCTCTCTCTCCCTCTCCCTCTCTCCCTCTCTCCCTCTCTCCCTCTCCCTCTCTCCCTCTCTCTCTCTCTCTCTCTCTCTCTCTCTCTCATCAATACTGAAAAACGTTGGGGTTGGGGGCATATTTCCTATCTTCATGAATGGAAGGCTCGGCAAATGTCGGTCATGTTTTTTTCTCTTAAATATCATTCTGGTGTGAAGACGGGTTCATAGTGATACATTTGTTATCGTCGCTTCATCTAAAGGATGTTTTATTGGATTGAGAAACAACGTCAGTTCCTGTAAGGGCTCGAATTATGTCGTTAACCTTTTATCTACCTCGTGGAGCTCATGCCAATGAAGACTCACGTTGAAAAATAAATATTCTTCCAAACATTTCAACAAAACCGTATCATATGACACCTCATTGGGAACGAGCTCGTCGCGAGCGTTCCAATGAAGGTTCACAAGATAAGTTGTTTTTTTTTTTAAATTGAGAACAATAAAAATGACAATTTTGATATAGTGTGCTTTGGCTGAAGGGTTAAAAATAATTGATTGTTTGACAGGGTGGGAGGGTGCGGGAACGGGGGGGGGGGGAGGAGAGTTTCGGTGTTGTGCTCCATATATTCCCCAAAACGCGACTATTTTGCAACATTCATTAACCCTTTACCCAACGCAGACGCATTCAAAATTTTTTTTTTAAATATTATTTTTTCAAATTTTTCAAAAAATTTCAACAAAACCATATCATGTGAACACTCGTTGGAACGAGCTCGTCGAGCTCGTTCCAACGAGTGTTCACATGATATGGTTTTGTTGGAATTTTTTTTAAAAGAATATTTTTTCAACTACTGAATTTGCCTATTACGCGGGCGAATGCGGCCGATTCGTTGGGTAAAGGGTTAAAAGAAGTTTAAGGAAACAATGGTGCAGAACCAAAGTAAAATGATATCATCGAAAGTGTCTTTTTCTTCCAGCACAACTAACATCGATCATTAGGCTGCTCTAATTGATCAGAGAATGCAACAGCGTTCATCGAGTGTCACGTTCGGAAAGTAATTGAAAAACATCAGAGAGAAGAAGTAACGCAGTATCAAGGAAGCACGACAAGATAAATGGTAAAATACCGTGATTCGTCATTTCTGTGGTATATGTTTGAGAGTCGGAGAAACAGCAGAGAAGAACAGTAACGCAATACCAAGCAAGCACGACAATAAATGGCGAAATGTGCTCATAGTCGACGGAAGCTGCATGGAAGTGATTAGGCTGATTGGGAGAAAAAGTTGAAAAACAGATAGGCAGAAATGCAATTTTATAGATTCTGGGGTCTCGCCAAGTCTGATGACATGTATTAAATAGCAAATGTTTGGAAATGAAATTTATTTGCCAACCAGCATGGTTTAGGTATACAGATAAGTGACATTTAAATTCTCCAAGCTATCTGTTGAACTGGTTCCCTGTTGAATTGAAGGGGAAATCTTTCTTTTTATCTCAATAGGTTTATAGGTTTAGCTCATCGGAATAAAACATGATGAATTATATAGCTGTCACTTCATTATAATGTGATCATCACTATATCCGTGGCATCATGTGGTCAAGATAAGTGCCTGTGAGAAAATATTTACTAAGATGTCTCAAGGAACAGAGAGCCGACCGCCCATGAACTTTCAGTGTCTCTGTGGTGGTTTTGTCGGGGTATCTGGGCCAAATACACCCCCGATAACATCGCTGAGAGGTTTTGCCTATAATAAATGTCGATTATTCACATCCCAACAGTCACCAAGATGGTTGTTTATTTATATCAGCTTAATTAACATATTTAAGAAACGTTCGCTCGTGTTTGTTTTTATGACGCAATCAATCAAAATCCGGATCTCTGTCCAAACATACAGCACATACGCCGTGGACGGGTTGTAATCCACACGTGCGCAGTGATATCCACGTATGCGTTTACCGGGTAATAAAAGTCATCATCAGCAAAATATTAATTAATGAAGCACTGGGTTGTACCGGGCCGGGTTGTACCGGCCGGGCCGGGTTGTACCGGGCCGGGTTGTACCGAGGCGGGTTGTACCCGGTACTTCATTAATTAAATTTTTGTTGATTCTCTACATAATTAGTTTTTGGTATCTAATATTATTACATTAGTGGAAATAATGTCCACCTGTCGAAAGTGACCAATCCACGGCGGGCTGTTCTGCACCACATAGAAGAACTGTTGATATTGTTTCTGTAGAGTCGGTACCTCACAACACGACACGGCAAAGAGAATAAGTGCCTAGAAAACAATATTCCTCAAAAATAAGTCTTTAGATTATTGAAATTACAAAATAAATACATATTATTTTCTTTCAGCCTCAGGGAAGACGCCTCTCAAAGAGGTAGTGCAGTCCCGTACACCCTGCTGAAACACCGTGTGATGAATGTATTACCCTGTCCCTTTAGTGCGTCGAGTTTTGTTTTGTTATATAATTCGTACACCCCGCTGGAATTAAAGGTACCGTCATGGATTCATTGGTTACTGACCAATCAGGAAGCGTGTATAATTTTAAACGGGTAATAAAGGTTATTACCACCCTGTGGGTTTCCGAGATGGCCTATTGAAGCCGAGACGTCGACTCTGTCCGTTAGGCCCAGAGGCGAGGTCGAGACTTCAATACACCATCTCGGAAACCCACATGGAAATTTGATGTTTTATTTGATATTGTATTTGTCAATACACTAAAATATAGCAATATATACATTATAGTACATGTAATAAAAATATTAAATTTCAAAAAGAAGAAATATTGCATATTGTACATTAAATTACAAAAAAATCCAATTAATTGTTGCATTGTGTACTGGCAGGGGAAAGCATAGCCAGATTGGCTGTCTTCCTGCCTTTCCCTTAGAAGGAAGAAAAAGAAAGAGAAAGAAAGATCAACAGAAAGAGAAAGAGGTGAATATTACACTTCAGCATTTGAGAATTACATTTACTGTGTCTTGAATGGGTCTCATACAGCAATAACCAAATTATCTTACAATATTCTTCCCCTTGTTGACTTGTTGGAGTTTATTTTGACCATCGTTCAGCGTCTCTGAGTTCTTTTATGAATAAAAATCATGACGACATATTATTGCGTTCTTGCGTAGTGCATGACGTAATCTCTATTCATATTGTATTGTGTATTCGGAAATTCTTTCGTTTATTTTTCGAAGCACCCAGTGTGAACCGCATATCAGAATGAACTCAGGTATCTTTTATGAGATCCTCTCGTTCACTTTTCGGAGCACCCTTAGCGACTCATAGTAGGGTCTCTATAACAGGCACGTCTTATACTATATACGCTATATTTATGGTGCTAATTGTACCATAGCTGCTGACGTTTAAAGTAGTGTTTCAGCTCTGTGTGTCTTTGTTTCATTTTTCAGGTTTATATAAAAAAATTATAATGTCCAAAAATGATATAGTTGAATGTGTTGAGACGGTGAATTATATACTACTCAAAAGTTTACTAAGCACCAAGTATATCCAACTACCTGTTTTACGTTTCAGTTGAAATATTGTTTTGGAAAGTGTATATATTTTATATTTAATTATATCTTTAACGATTTAAGCACAAAAATTATTTTTTTTGTTTGACATTATTTTTTTGCTTTTGAATACGATAGCCATGGAAAATGGATATTATTGGTAAAAGAAGAATATTTTCAAATTAGCCAAAAAGTTGACGGAACGAACTGATATGGGTTCAATATGGAATATGATACCCACTATTGTTAATTTCAGCTTCCAGCTGGTTCTTTGTTGGATGTTGTTCCATTCTTGGAACAGTATGGCACCAAGCTCATGAACACATCTTGGTTGGACTGGACAGAATGAAAAAGCAAGCTGTAACTCATTCCAGACATGTTCGATTGGATTGTGGGCAGGGGATCTTGCTGGCCAGCCCATATGATCAACCCCCTCCCTTTGTCGGTACTCTTGGACTGGTGGGCAACATGAGGACGGGCATTATCGTCCATCAGAATGAATCTATCATCCACTGCACCTACACACAATATGACGTGGCCATCCAGGATCTTATCAATACACCGCTATGTAGTCAATGTACCACTGTCAAGGACACAGAGCTCTGCGCGTCCTTTCCAGCTGATGCCGCCACAGACCATTATTGGTCCTCCACTACAGCGGTCATGCACAGCAATGTTCGCTGTACGGAATCGCTCTCCTGGTCTTCCCCATACCCTAGAACGCCTATCTGTGTTGTCTAGGCAGACTCATCTGTAAAAAGGACAGGTTGTCAATCTTCTCTGGTCCATCCAAAGAGATCCTTGGTCCATTCTTATCGTGCCCGGCAGTGGTTCTGGGACAGCTGGATGCGAATACACGGTCTTCTCGATCGGAGACCACCTTCGTGCAACCTTGCCGGTTAGTCTGCGTCGAAACATTTACACCGGATGCATTCTGAAAGTTATTGCGAAGCTGGGTCGCTGTGTCAAAGCGGCCCCTACGGGCCTGAATGATCAAAAACCGGTCTCCAGCTGAAGATGTTGCCCTGTCTCTGCCACCACCATGTCGACTGACTAGTGTGCCATACTGCTGAAATCTTGCCCAGGCTCTGGTGATCATCGTATGGTGCACACCAAGGGCTTCATCAATCCGACGATGGGTAGCCCCTTGCTCCACCATCCCTACAACCCGCTACATTTTTGCTTCAGACAAATGTCTACTAACATCTGCATACGCCATATTCAATCATTAAATCACAAGGGTTTGTGTTGAAATGAAGACTGAATACCCTACGCATATCATGTACATGTAGACAGTACACGAAAACATTCATGGAAATCAAGGGGTACAGACTTTCCATGACTGTCACCAAAAGTCTGCCTATCACGGGAGCTATTGTAAACACTAGGGACCATCTCAATACTTTCCTAAATTATATCCACCAAAAATATCGCAAATGTGTCACACGAAAATTTCACAATGATGTGTCAAACATGTGTTTTTTAGCAAAGTACAGTTAAAACTAGAAGTCCTGTCACGAATTGTGCGCTTTTCTAGGCTTAATTGCGCGTAGGAATTGTGCGCAATTGCCATATCGAATGTCATCAAAAAGAAGACAGGTTCTCCTGGTTACTTATAGCAAACACAGGCAATGCTTCTGCTAATGGACCTCCAGGTAACCCGGAGGTCCATTGGCTGAAACATTGCTTGTGCACAGGTCATATTTACAGAATTTGATAACCTTGCTATGGTCATAACGCGTAGATTAACGCGTAGACTAACGCGCAGATCAACGTGCTATCTGTGCGCATTTTATGACAGGACATCTAGTTTTAACTGCATATATCATTTAATTACTGTTACAAAAAAAACGGTGAAAAGCAAAATAAATTCTTCAACAACTAATTTTTTTATTTTTTTTTGTCTCAAAAACATAGGTTATGACCCCTCATTGAAACGACCGCGACGAGCTCGTTCCAATGAGAGGTCATAACTTATGTTTTTGAGAATAGAAATGAAAAAATAATGAAAATTAACTGACGATTTTTGAGAATAGCGCTGGCCGGTTTTGACCGTTACGTTGGGTAAAGGGTTAGTGCAGATAAAAAATGTTCTCTTTCTGAATCGAATGTTCGCACGTGCGGTTGCTACTCATAATACAGATTTGTATTCGATCTGGACGTTCTTGTTTTTGTGGGAAAATACTTCCTTGTTGTAAGAAGTAATATTTTATTAGTGGAAGAAATGCACCATCAACCACGGATACTATGGTTTTAACTACGACGATTTTCTAGTCAAATTGTTTCTGTTTATATTCACTGTAACAGGTTTACCCTTTACCCAATGCAACCATATCAAAATTTATGATTTTAGATATTATGTTTTCAAATTTTTCAAAATATTTCAACAAAACCATATCATGTGACCCCCTCATTGGAACGAGCTCGTTCCAATGAGGGGTCCCGTGATATAGTTTTGTTGTAATTGTCCGAAAATTAATATTTTTTCCACTGCTGAATTTGCGTAAAGGGTTAACCCTTTACCCAACGTAACGGCCAAAACCGGCCAGCGCTATTCTCAAAAATCGCCAATTAATTTTCAAAATATTTTCATTTTTTGTCTCAAAAACATAGGTTATGACCCCTCGTTGGAACGAGCTCGTCGAGCTCGTTCCAACGAGGGTCATAACCTATGTTTTTGAGACAAAAAATGAAAAAATTTAGTTATTCAATAATTTTTTTTGCAAGTGTCGTCTGCTTTTCATGTTAGGTAAAAGGTTAAGGATATTGAGGTGTTACAAAAATAATGGGAATTTATTTATTTTGAAATTCCAGCCTCTGATATTACATAAATTCAAATTAAATCTACACGAATTATACATCAAAACGAAGGATTGGAGGTATAGAACATAAAAATGTATGAAATCAACTCATAGATTTGACAGCAGTCCTCACCGATTCCTGGAAGTCTGTTAACGTATTCGTATAAGAACTATTAAAACAATACTATTTCCTAAGAACAAGTTATGCGCTTCACATATCCAGAAACAAAGCTAGGCATTCAAAACACTTTACGATGCAACGACAAGACTGTATTTGGGAAAAGGGCGACACTGTCGTTATTTTTTACTGAAGATGGATTCCATGACCGACACATATCATGCGATACCATAAAGTTTCAGTGGAAAACAAACGCGTAATTCTAAGAAATTCAAACACGTGTCATGATACTTAGCAAATAATATGGCAATTGTGCAGTGTCCGTATAATTCTAGTATGCAGTTTGAAGGCGATCTTTCTCGTTGATTTTAGACGACATGGCATATCGATGCTTTTTCGGCCCAGATGTCCTTGACCAAGCTATTAACAAGCAGACAAGAAAAACAAAGCCGAGAGTTTTTGGAATTTGCCCCACTCAGCTCTGTCTCTCGTGTTCTTAGATATATGAAGCACAATTAGACACGTGTTTTTCTCCTGAAATATTATTCAGTTCTAGTACGAATGCTGTAGTAGAATTCCAGGAACCATTGGTGCCTTCTTTCAACTGTGAGTGTTGACAGCATGCATATATTATTAAAACAAAAAAACTACTCTCTCTGTGTCTAGAGTCTGGCAATTACTTGCCGCTGCTGGGTGGTTTTCGCTGGGTACAGTATGGAGTTGCTTGGAGTGATACGACACTACTTTCCCGCTATAATATTCATTATACTGTATAAAGAATACCTAAGTCATTTGCATACATGACAAACTTTCATACTTGAGTCCTTCCAAATTCTTAACCCCCAGGCATTCAATTCTTACCCCCCCCCACCCAGGCATCCAATTCTTACCCCCAGACATCCACTTCTTACCCCAGGCATCCAATTCTTACCCCCAGACATCCAATTCTTACCCCAGGCATCAAATTCTTACCCACAGGCATCCAATTTTTATCCCAGGCATCCGATTCTTACCCCCAGGCATCAAATTCTTACCCCACAGGTAGCCAATTCTTACTCCCCAGGCATCCAGTTCTTACCACCAGACAACCAATTCTTACCCCCCAGGCATCCAATTCTTACCCCCAGGCATCCAATTCTTACCCCCAGGCATCCAATTCTTACCCCCCCCTGGCATCCAATTCTTACCCACAGACATCCAATTCTGACCCCCAGCATCCAATTCTTACCCCCAGGCATCCAATTCTTACCCCCCCCCCAGGCATCCAATTCACCCCATCCCCCCAGGCATCCAATTCACCCAGGCATCCAATTCCTATCCCCAGGAATCCAATTCTTACCCCCAGGCATCCAATTCTTACCCCCAGGCATCCACATCTTACCTCCAAGCGTCCGTTTCTTACCCCCAGGCATCCAATTCTTACCCCCAGACATTTAATTCTTACCCCATGCATCCAATTTTTACCCCCAGTCATCCAATTCTTACCCCCACGCATCCAATTCTTACCCCCAGACATCCAATTCTTACCCTCCTTGGCATCCAATTCTCCCCCTCCCCCAGACATCCAATTCTTACCCAGAGGCATCCAATTCTTACCCCCATCATCCAATTCTTACCCCCAGGCATCCAATTCTTACCCCAGACATCCAATTCTTACCCCCTAGGCATCCAATTCTTACCCCCAGAATCCAATTCTTACCCCCAGGCATCCAATTCATCCACCCCAGGCATCAAATTCTTTCCCCCAGGCATCCAATTCTTACCCCCAGACATTCAATTCTTACCTCTTACCCCCAGACATCCAATTCTTACCCCCAGACATCTAATTCTTACCCCCCAGGCATCCAATTCATACCCCCTCCCCCAGGCATCTAATCCTTACCCCCAGCATCCAATTCTTACCCCCAGACACCCAATTCTTACCACCAGGCATCCAATTCTTACCCCCAGACATCCAATTCTTACCTCTTACCCCCAGACATCCAATTCTTACCCCCAGACATCCAATTCTTACCCCCAGACATTCAATTATTACCCCCCCCCCCCAGGCATCCAATTCTTACCCCCTCCCCTCAGGCATCTAATCCTTACCCCCAACATCCAATTCTTACCCCCAGACATCCAATTCTTACCCCCTAGGCATCCAATTCTTACCCCCCCCCCCCCACCCGCATCCAATTCGTACCCCCAGACTTCCAGTTCTTATCCCTAAGCATCCAATTCTTACCCCCAGGCATCCAATTCTTACCAATGTCTCTTATATCTTGCTTGACAGAGCTCAAATACCTCTCTCAGATAGGATATGACACAGAAAAGAATGCTCAATTTTTGTGTAGAGTCTGACAGTCACTTGTCCCTGATGAGTGGTCTCTCTGGGTGTTCAGCGCAGCGTTGCTTGGAGTGATTTGACACTAGTTTCCCGCCATAGTATTTATTATACTCTACATAGAATACTTAATGACTATGTTACCCCAAATTTCAACCAAAAAGCACAGTGCCAAGACACACAGTTGAAACATTTCGGACGTTGATGTTTCATATCAGTTGGATCACGGCTATTTGATTAACACATCAATGATAAATGAAAAGACCAAAAAATGGATTTTGAAGTGAAAAAAATGACTTTCAGTCATCGAATTTAAAAAAAATAAACAACTACTGCTGAATACGTGGGAAGTATCAGTGAAATAGTTACACCAAAATATTCCGTAAACATCCATCTAGTGGCAATTACCAACCAAATAATTTTTAAAATATCTAAATAATTTTAAAAATGAAAAGATCAAGTTATATATTTTGTTTCACTGTGAACAAATGCCGAAAGCAGTAGCTACTAAATGCTAAAATAAATTGGTACAGTTGTGGTTGAAATACAAAGTTGTTTGAGAATAGTTTGTTTTAAACCAGACATGCAGGGAAAAGATTTGGAATGAGAAAAACTTGCCATAAATGTAACTGTTAAAATGAACTTCGCTTGTCAGTTCTAAATCAGGTGACGTTTGAAAACAAAAACCGAAGGATAATCAATTTTGCATGAGTGATACTTGAGTGTAAGGTGAAAAAAGCATTCAGCCTCTGTTGGGTAATTGGATTGTCTCATGTTTGGTAGGAAAACTCCTTTCCATCACTGAATATCAAGTGGTAATCATTTTTACTGTAGTCATGCTGTAATAGTTACTAACTGAGCTGGAGGTATTCATGGATTTGAACAACCTGCCAACGTGCGGTATGTGACGTCGAGCCGGCCGACAGCAAGGTTAGTAACTTACTTACATGCCAATTCCCAGAAAGGCACAGACCCAGGTATGGTAAGTGAGTACACTTGTTCAAGTGAACACCTAGTCTATTGTTCTATCGGGTATGTCACGTCTCTTACCAACCCGGAGAAGACAAAGGAATTGGTGTGTAATGTTTGTTATTGTTTGGCCATACGGATCAGTTACAATGATTCTGTACATATGTATTATTTAAGTGTCTTGGGATTTTAAGGATGTATTTTTGTATCTTTTGTAAAACAGCATGTAGATAGTTTACCTTTTTCTATGACAATTTTAAAATACGTTGCTGGGGTTTTAAAATTATATGGTTGGTAATTGCCACTAGATGAATGTTCACTGCATATTTTGGTTGAACTATTTCAGAGATATTTCTCTCGTATTCAGCTGCAGCTGTCTTTTAATGTGCTATATAAGTCTTAGAATTGTGTTTATTTTGAAATTCCCACCTCTGATATTCCTTAAATGAAAATTAAATGTATACAAAATAACGCTGTCTAAAATCAAATAATGAGAAAGATTGCCTTAATACAGCATACTGTTATAATACAGAGACTGCACAGTTACCATATTGTATGCAAAGTGTAGTAACACCTGGCGAAATTTCTTAGAGATACGAGTTTGTTTTTGGATGGAAATTCGTGGTATCAAGTAATTTGCGTATGTTTCCATTTTCAATGCCCATGCGCAAATCACTCGATACCACGAATTTACATCAAAAAACAAAATTGTAATTCTAAGAAATTTCACCACCAGGTGTCATGATATACAGTACAGTCGCCGTGGATTGGTCGTTATCCACACGTGGACAGTTATGTCCACGCATCTGTTCACCAGGTAGTAAAAATCATCATTAGCACAATTTTAATTATTGAAGCACCGGGTTGTACCCGGTGCTTCATTAATTAAATTTTTGATGATTATTCCTGTAATTAGTGTTTGGAATCTAATATTATTTTGTTCGTGGAAATATTGCCCACGCGTGGAATGTGACCAGCCCGACTGTACTGTATGATATGTCATAGAATATGGCAACTGTGTAGTTTCTATATAATACAACCATCCTCATTACTTGATTTTAGATGGCATTGTTTTTCGATGCTTTTTCCGTCCAATGACGTTGACCGGAAATCGAAAGTAAGATTATATGTAAACAGAACCGTCAATTTTGCAATTTACCCTCTTTCAGCTCTGTCGCTGTGTTTTGAAGGATTTTGATACCCTAGCTTTGTTTTTGGATATGTGAAGCACCTTTGGTCACAAGTTGATCCCGGAAAAATAATTGTATTATCAGTTCTGGAACGTATGCGGTAGCAGACGTCCAGGAACCAGTGGTATCTGCTGTCAACTATATGAGTTGATTTCATATATCTGTCGTGTTCTATACCTCCCAACCTACATTTTGATGTATAATTTGTGTATATTTTATTTGAATTTAAGAAATATTTGAGGTGGGAATTTCAGAATAAACAAAATTTCATTACTTCTAAAGCACCTTAAATTCGATACCGAAAAGTCATTTTTTCACTTCAGAATTAATTTTTGATCTCTTCATTTGTCATTGATAGGAGAATAGCCGCGATCCAGCAGACATGAAACATCAACATTCGAAATGGTTCAATTGTGTGTTTTGGCACTGTGCTTTTTGGTTGAAATTTAGGGAAACATTGCCCTTAAGTTCTCCAGATCAGCACTGCAATATATCTTCCAGTGCATACATGACAAACTATCATACTTAAGTCCATCCCATTGCCATCTATTTCGTTTACTTATAATCCCCACATTCATTCCCTTTAGATGCAAGGACGCCCTACCACATGCTTTGCTAAAGAATGTCTCTCTTGTGATATGGCGACTAATTTCGTACCATGAACTCTACGCATTTCATGATTGCAAATTCGTAATTCCTAATACAGCTAATCCGAATGTTATGAATTGTCCAGCATACTGAGTCTATAAACCAGTAAGTATTTCCATTAATGGACATGTATAAAACCACAAAATTGAATAAAATTATATAAATTAGTTTACAAATTGGCATCAGTGATTCGATCACTGAAAATGATACAATAATCCACCTTTCCCTTGCTGAAATTGTCATCCCAGTAACATCTTCTGAGATCGCTCACCGATCGGTAATATGTTGTGCACCATAGTCATCGAGCAACAACACTTAAAGATAATCGACTGTATGCTCTTGATCTTCATTCTTCAGACCCATTGACCATTCAGCTGACCGGAAGTCATGGCACGGACCACATTAGCTTGTGTGCCATTTGTCTGGATTTGAATTATGTGCAGTCGGGTTGAAAAAAAGGTCCCGCTACTATCTCATTTGGAGCCATATCGGCATTTCGAACAAATGATTTCATACATTCGTGTAGCGCACATTGTGAAGTTTAAAAGCTCATAAAAATCGATTGAGATATGAAATATCCATTTATACTTTTTACTTTTTACACATCGTAGTATTCCGGTATCGCATGAATTCATTTCTTGGCTGGCACAGTGGGGGCGCGGTGGCTCAGTAGGTGGAGGTGCAGGCTGCAAGCCGAGAGGTCCTCGGTTCGAATCCCACCTGCGGCAACCGCGTTGTGTCCTTGGGCAAGACACTTCACCCACATTGCCCACGTGGGGGCACGGTGGCATTGTGTAATAAGGCGTACTGCACGTCGACGGCGCACTTGCCTTCAACCAATGCTAACCCTGCTTGTGTGGAGTTAGTATGTTGGGGAGCTGACAGTTGCTCGCCGTTGCTCGGTGGTTCTCTCCGGGTACTCCGGCTTCCTCCACCCGTAAAACTGTCGCGGTCATGATTAGCCATTGTGCAGAAATATGTGACCCTAAACACAAATAAATAAATAAATAATAACTTGGCTGGCACATCCATCTTCGTGTTTCATGATGCTCATAGGGAGCAGGTGATATATGGCCTTAATCACCTACATATATGATGCCATTACCTTCAATTCAAAGCTTTCTCCGAACTCCAAATGTATTGGCCACCTACCCTTAAATTTTGGAGTCCTGAGCAGGTAGGAAGAGATCATGCAGTACTTTCACAATTCTAGGAATCATTACCCACATTATTGAAGATGCTGTAAATATGTCCTCATATGATATCTTTTCTCCATCTCAATTGTCGCCATGGTTTCGGCAGAAGTACCACACATTGAATGGTGGTTCTTTAAATTTTCAATTTTGTGAGTATTATTCTAACGGTATGCGTTGAAGTCATATTACTTTCCCTTAACCCTTTACCCAACGCAGACGATTTCAAAATTTATAATTTAATTTTTAATTTTTTTTCGAAAAATTTCAACAAAACAATATCATGTGACCCCTCTTTGGAACGAGCTCGACGAGCTCGTTTCAAAGAGGGGTCACATGATATGGTTTTGTTGAAATTTTTCGAAAAATAATATTTTCTCAGCTACTGAGTTTGCATATTACGCGGGTGGATGCGGGCGATTCCTTGTGTAAAGGGTTAATTTATTCTATGAGACGCACCCCCTCACCAAGCAGGCAAATTTACAATTCCTTCTGTGAAAACACGGAGACGGTAGATAAATACAGGGCACTTTAGTTCACCAATTAAAAGCTAAGATATTATTATTATTATTATTATTATTATTATTATTATTATTATTATTATTATTATTAATACTATTATTTTTATTATTATTACAATAATTTCTCATCCAGTCCACAAAACCTGACACACTTAGACGAGACTACAGAGGTAGCCTACCTATGAGTGTGTTAGGAATTCTGGCTTCAAGAGAACAATAGCAATAAGAAATCGAACTCACAATAAATGACTCTAATATTCATATCCCTAACACATCAGGTGTTAGAAAGTTAGCTATTTGTATTCAATGAACTGATGAGGTTAGAGTGCGGAATTATGATTATATCTTCCTTCGGCATACACAAGCCATCTTACCCTAACCCTTTAGCTAACACGAAAGTCAAGGGACACCTGCAAACTAAATTCATCAATATTTCTTTTCCCTGTTGATGTTTTGCTGCAGAGACATGGCTTATGGCCACTAATTGGAATGAGTTCGTTGAGACCGTTTCAGAGGGCAGTTGTTGGCCTGTGTTTGACGCAAAAAGTTCAAACAATAAATAATGAAGGGTGTTTGTTGTGACTAGTCCTAGCCGGTTTAGGGTAAAGGGTTAAAATACGCTCAAACGCACGGTATATTATTCTACAAAACAACCATCTTCCTTAATGTGTGGTATAAGCTTTTAATGTTTGGCTAGAGATAATTACTGTATAATATAATAAAAAGAAATATGCAACACATTTTCCTCCTATATATTTTAACCTTTCCCATTGTCATCCTATTGCCCCAAGAATACGAAACATTGGAGAATGACATCCTTGTGTGTAGCACAACGCACCTTTTCCTTGTAATTAACCGTTTCATACTAAAACAAAACCCATTCGTAAAGATGTACATATATACAGGAGACCCTACATTTTATAGAAACATTAAAACTGGTGATCAGCTACTGAGTAATAGCGGGTAACATTTGCTTGGACGAGGTCCAGACTAACACAGAATATGATTGTGTAAGTATTTACAATGAGAACGCATGTACAATGCCCGAAGAAGAGTCCCATTTTAAGAGCGCCAATAAATGCAAATATTACGAACCAGATGACCTTAAAACGACAATGAATGACTTGAACATCACGTTTTCATTGTTTCATATAAACTGTCAAAGCATAGGTGCACACTGGGACTCCCTAAACCATCTATAGTCCGAAATGCAAACTAACGAGGGTGCATTTTACTTGATTGGCCTTACAGAGATTTTCAAAATTCCTTATAATCTCTCATATATCTTGAATAGGTATGACCCATTGCTCTACAAAAATAGACCACAAAATATCGATGGGCACGAAGGTGTAGGCCTCTTCATAAAAAGTGGGCTATCATATAGAATTCGAAATGATTTATCTATATTTATCACACATGTATTAGAATCTCTGCCCTATAAAACTGATATTAATAATTGTTCCAAAATTGTATGTGTGATTTATAGAACTAATACACAGCCCAAAGCAGATATTAATCTTTGTCAATCTTTTCCTGACAAAGATGAATGAAATAACAGATATATTAAAGAAATGTAGTTAAACACAGGAAGGTAATTAAATACTGAAAGGTAGTTAAACACAGAAAGGCTTATATGATTGGAAACTTAAATATAGATTTGATGAAGGCGTCTAATCACTCTAAGACAGATGAGTTTGTTGATCTAATGTTTAGTGCTGGATTTCTATCACAAATAACTAAACCTACAACAGTAACTAATTGTTATACGACCTTACGGGAGGGGGAGCGGGGGGCGGGGGGGCGGGGGGGGGGGCGGACAATTAGTATTTTCAATGTGCAGCATCGGGGACTGCACGTTGTAAATATTAATTTATCTACTCCACACATTAACTTATTTATTATTTCGACAGCCAGGGTCACCTCGTGCCGGGCCGTTCTACGGGTGGAGTAAGCCGGAGTACCCCGGGAGAACCACCGAACAACGGCCCGCAACCATCATACTTTTCAACGTACTAATCCACACAAGCACTGTTAGCATTGGGTGAAGACAAGTGCACCATCGACGTGCAGTACGCCTTAGTACACAACGCCACCGTGCTCCCTCGTGGGAAATTGAGATTAAGCGTCTTGCCCATTGACACAACATGGTTGCTGTAGGTGGGATTCGAACAGAGGACGTATCGGCGTCTCGAAGCCTACATCTCCTCCAACTGAGCCATGTTACGGTGCCATAAGGATCGTCTAGGTCTGGGACTCCAATAGCGTCTTCGCAGGGCGGCTCCTTTGTTTTACAACAAGGACAGCAAGTAGTTTTGTGTTCGTGACAATCAGTAGTTACTTTGAAATGGCAGCCACTACTGATTAACTGAGAAGTCAACAAACACACTGGAACTCATGGATTCAGTTTCTTCTGTCGTTTATCAATTATTCAAACACAGTTCAAACTAGGTTCAAACAAGCCCCCGAAACTTGAACTACAACAACAACGCTGCACATTACACCAGCCGGACATCAAATTCTCTGCTAATACACCACAGCTTCTAGGGTCCCAAACATTATTAAGAGCTGCTTGATTTGAAATAGTATACAACTCGTGACAAGTTTCACTTAAACCCCTACCCCTCATGCTGAATCGGCCAAATCCGACAGTGGTTCTACCATGTCAACTAACACTGTAATTAACCTCTCTTGATCTCCGAAGTTAACGAGTGAAAGCCGGTGATGGTTTGATCTCCATCCACTTCTCAGTTATCAAATGTCTTGCAAATGTGGCGATCTACAAGCCGGTCCCAAGTCAAGTTCTCACTCATGTTCAATAGATCAATCATCCGGTAATAGGTTGCAGATGTATCTCGCACTTGAAAGACTACTTCAACAACTCGTTTGTTGAGGTACCATACTTGAAAATGCAGGGTGTTGTCTTACATGAGTACACAAAATGTTGATTCTCGAAACGTCTTATCGTCCGGCGATTGTCAGCTTTTCATTAATTCTCAAGTATGTTTAAAGAATTCTGTTTACAATTCCCCCACTTTTAATAGTTATCACACAATGAATTCTAAAGTTCAATTCTCACGGAGGTTCGACAGATGTGTACTTTATTGATTGTACTCATGTACTGTAGTTAACAAGTAACTGAATATAATTTCTATATCCACCATCTAACAATTTAGTGAGTGAGTTTCTATTCCTCCACGCCCCACTTTGAATCCCATGGGAGGGTTGTCCTTCCGTCGACCCCAGGCCGTAGGGGGGCTTGTTAACCATCCCGTATGCTACTTTTAGCTGCACTAATCACTCACAAACCTTTATTGATCACATATTCTCAAATAACACAAGCGTTCCCTGGATTTCAAGAATCATATTGTCTGACGTATCCGATCACTTTGGAATATTTCATGTGGAAATACCTCCATCTAAACCAATTCGTGTTAATTATGTTACGACAAGAGAGATTAATTCCCAATGCATTGCTGAATTCAAATCACTTCTGTTCGATAGCGATTTCTTTTTCGTTTATGTAATCCGAATGCCCAGACGAAGCTTATAATTGTTTTATAAACATATACATTTAAGGTTACGAAATTGCATTCCCTCTGAAAAAAAATAGGCTAAGTAAAACATATATATGAAGACAACCCTGGATGACGACGGGACTTCTTTATCGTCAAACAACAAAACGAAGCTCTAAAACACAAAACTGAAAACTCCCACCCACGAAAATATTCTAAAATATAAAGGATACTGCAATATATTTCATAAAGTCAAGAGGGAATGTAAACAATGTACGAAAAATGTGGCAAATTATAAATCGTCATGTAAGAACCATAAGGTTCTATCTTCCACTGGAACCCCGACCCTAACCCTTCCACTGCAAGATAGAACCTTATGGTTCTCACGCAATGGAATGACAAAATCAACAAAACTCGTCCCGATAGTAAACTCTGTCCTTTATCATCCATAATAACAAGCAAATTAATGATCCAACTGACATTGCTCAAGAGTTCAATAAGGGAATGTAGAGCTTTGTACTATGAGAACGTGTTTGCTAAAAATAGAAACAATGTGAAAAAAAAGTGGCAAATTCTAAATGAGACAATCAACAAAACTCGTCCCGATAGAAAACTCCCGTCTTTTATCATCCATACTAATAATCAAATTAATAATCCAACTGAAGTTGACTAATAGTTCAATAATTTCTTTACTGAAATAAGAAATCAAAAGAGAATACAACTACCCATGATCCATAATACTTTCTCGGACTTTTTGAAAAATGATTTCCCGAACACTTTTTATATAACACCAACCTCACCACCCCCCCCCCCCACCCCACCCCCCCCCGACTTAATCCGTATTGTCAAATCAATGACAAGTAAGGACTGTGATAATATTACCTCAAGTTTGCTAAAACAGGCAATTGACTTCGTAGCCATTCCCATTGCACACACAATAAACAACTCGTTCATGCAAGGTGAGGTCCAGAAAAGAATGAGAATAGCAAAAGTTGTTCCGAAACATTAAGCAGATGACAAATCTATTTTCACTAATTATAGACCAATCAGCTTATTGCCCATCTTTTTCTATAGTCTTAGAAAAACAAATGTCAACCAGATTAAAAAGTTTTCCACATAACTTCAACGTTCTATGCTGCCACCAATATGGCTTCAGGAAAAAAACACGCCACCACCCATCCCATAATGCAGCATTTAATGAATATGGCGCTAGGAAATAATAATCAAAGTAAAGGTGAAACAATGGCATTATTTTGGACCTATCAAAAAGCCTTCGACACTCTAAATCACGAAATTCTACTGCAAAAACTTAATAACTACGTCATCAGGGGAATAGGTAATAAATGGTTCAAAAGCTATCCAGCAGATAGAGTACAGTATGTCCAATACGACGGCGACCAATCATGCGGCGTTCCACAAGGTTCGATGCTTGGCCTATTACTGTTCCTGATAAACATAAATGATATCCGAAATTCAACCTCATGAAATCTCCTGCCATTTGCTAATAATACAAGCTCGTACTCTTTAGCCACAAACACCGAACTTCTTGATAGTTATTTTAATATAAAATTACCTAACATTTTCGACTGGTGGTGGGCAAACTGCTTGGTAATGAAGATGAATAAAACCAAGTACATGGTTATTAACCGCAGCTATAAGACCAGAGGAACGCATCAACAAATAAGCATTAACAATGAAACAATAAAAAAAAATTGGTCATGGTGGAGAAGAATACGCCCTAAACCCTGTTTGTTTATACATAGATGACAATCTGTCAAATAAAACCCACGTTTCTAAAATATGTTGTAAAATATTACAGGCGAATTTTATTCTCAACAGAGTAAAAATAAAACTTCCCCTTAAAATCTTAAAGACGCTCTATTACACCCTAATCCAAAGCTGTTTGTTGTATGAAATACTTTTCTGCAGTAATTCAAGAGCCGCGGCCATAGTCCTTACTCTACAAAAATGCTCATTGCGAATTATAAACAGAAGAAAATATAATGCTCATACCGACCCACTCTTTAAAAAAGATAGAATACTCAAGGTCAACGACCTGTTCACGCTCTATGCCTCCCTCTTCATGTTCGATCGGTGTAATGGTCAACTACCATCATCATTTGAATATATGTTCTCCACTAGAACTACGAGGGTAAGGACAGACAATCTCAACTTCTTTACATACCCGTACATGAAACAGATCACTTGATAATCTACCCATCTTCCGTTTGCACAAAATATGGAATGAATTAGGACAAGGACTGCACAGTATAAGTGACAGAACTATATTTATAAAATCTATCAAAACAAGACCTGGATTCTTACTCCTCCCAGGTTATTTGTAATAATCCTTATTGTCCTGATCGCATGTTATAGACAACAGAACGAACACAGCTCTGCCACACGAGTGATTAAATATACTGACTTTAATGCACAAGATGACATAACGCAAACGTGGGCTGATTGGAGTCTGGAAACCTTGCCCTTTCGTTTTCTCTTCAGGGCACATGTTGTCAGTTTCTATCACAAACTATTCTGTCGTCTTGATATTTTGTTTGTAAAATTAGAATAGGTAGCTCTAGAGAGAGAGAGAAGGTGTTGCTAGCCATGGATCTTTTTCTGATCACCAGTTATTAGTTACCTGTTATTAGTTATTAGACACTCCTTTATCCTAAACGTTAAAGTTACCACTACTAAGTGCACCCTGGAATGGCATCGAAAGTCTTTCTCCAATAACTTTCTGCACAATTGGGAATGATAGGTAGAAAGCCAATCAGGCTATGTCATCTCCCAACAGTATACATTCTATATTAAAAAATACAAACAAAACAAATAAACAGTCATTCATTACTGATTGTGTTGGAATTGTGTATGTTATGGCTTATTTTTAATGTAATTGAATGGTTTGTATATGTATATTCCTTTTGAATGTTAAATATGGAAAGTTAGTTACATAAGTAAAGGCAGTCAAAAACAGAAAGGTAGTTAAATATGGTAAGGTAGGTATATATGGAAAGGTAGTTACATACGATAAGGAATTCAAAAACAGAAAGCTAATTAAATATGGTAAGGTAGGTATATATGGAAAGGTAGTTACATACGATAAGGAAGTCAAAAACAGAAAGCTAATTAAATATGGTAAGGTAGGTAAATATGGAAAGGTAGTTACATACGATAAGGCAGTCAAAAACAGAATGGTAGTTAAAAACGGTAAGGTAGGTAAATATGGAAAGGTAGTTACATACGATAAGGAAGTCAAAAACAGAATGGTAGTTAAATACAGTAAGGTAGGTAAATATGGAAAGGTAGTTACATATGGTTAGGAAGTCAAAAACAGAAAGGTAGTTAAATACGGTAAGGTAGGTAAATATGGAAAGGTAGTTACATACGATAAGGAAGTCAAAAACAGAAAGGTAGTTAAATACGGTGAGGTAGGTAAATATGGAAAGGTAGTTACATATGGTAAGGAAGTCAAAAACAGAAAGGTAGTTAAATACGGTAAGGTAGGTAAATATGGAAAGGTAGTTAGATATGGTTAGGAAGTCAAAAACAGAAAGGTAGATAAATACGGTAAGGTTGGTAAATATGGAAAGGTAGTTACATATGGTAGGGAAGTCAAAAACAGAAAGGTAGTTAAATATGGTAAGGTATGTAAATATTGAAAAGTAGTTACATACGACGAGGAAAGTCAAAAGTGGAAAGGTAGTTAGATACAGTGAGGTAGGTGAATATGGAAAGGTAGTTACAAAAGGTAAGGAAGTCAGTCAAAAACCGAAAGGTAGTTAAATATGGTAAGGTAGATAAACATGGGAAGGTAGTTACATACGATAAGGAAGCCAAAAGTGAAAGGTAGTTAAATATGGTAAGGTAGGTAAATATGGAAAGGTAGTTAAAAACAGAAAGGTAGTTAAATACGGTAAGGTAGGTAAATATGGAAAGGTAGTCACATACAGTAGGGAAGTCGAAAACGAAAAGGCAGTTAAATATGGTAAGGTACTTAAATACTGGAGGGTAGTTAAACATGGAAAGGTAGTTGAATACGGAAAGGAACTTAAATATAGAAAGAAAGTTAAATATTAAAAGAAAGTTAAATATGGAAAGAAAGTTGCATATGAAAAGGAAGTTAAACATGGACAGGAAGTTAAACACAGAAAGGTAGTTAAACATGGAATGGTAGTTAAATATAGAAAGAAAGATGATATAAAAAGAAAGATAAATATAGAAATAAAGTTAAATATGAAAATAAAGGTAAATATGAAAAGAAAGTTAAATAAGGAAAGAAGGTTAAATATGAAAAGGAAGTTAAACACGGAAAGGAAGTTAAACATGGTAAAGTAGTTAAACATGGAAAGGTAGTTAAATATGGAAAGGTGGTTAAATATGGAAAGAAAGTTAAATGTGGAAAGAAAGTTCAAAATGGAAAGGAAGTTAAACATGGAAAGGTAGTTAAATATGGAAAGGTGGTTAAATACGGAAAGGAAATTAAATATGGAAAGAAAGTTAAAAATGGAAAGGTAAAAGGAAGTTAAACATGAAAGGAAGTTAAACACGTAAAGGTAGTTAAACACGGAAAGGAAGTTAAACACAGAAGTAAGTTAAATATGGAAAGAAAGTTAAACATGGAAAGGAAGTTAAATACGGTATTTTTATAATAATATTTGATATTTGATGCAGATAAAAGTACTGCCAACTATATTGCATAATTTTTACCATATTTTTAGTGATAGTTTTTACAGTGGGTATCTAGTGTTTATTGCGTGGATTTACAGTGGGTATCAAGTGATTATTGCGTGGATTTACAGTGGATATCTAGTGTTTATTGCATGGATTTACAGTAGGCATCTAGTGTTTATTGCAGGGATTTATAGTGGGTGTTTATTGCATGGATTTACAGTGAGTATCTAGTGTTTTTTTTGCGTGGATTTACATTGGGTATCTAGTGTTTATTGCATGGATTTACAGTGGGTATCTAGTGTTTATTGCAGGGATTTACAGTGAGTATCTAGTGTTTTTATGCGTGGATTTACAGTGGGTATCTAGTGTTTATTGCACGGATTTACAGTGGGTATCTAGTGTTTATTGCATGGATTTACTGTGGGTATCTAGTGTTTATTGTATGGACTAACAGTGGGCATCTAGTGTTTTTGGCATGGATTTGCAGTGGGCATCTAATGTTTATTGTGTGGATATACATTGGGTATCTAATGTTTATTGGGTGGATATACAGTGGACATCTAGTTATATTGCATGGATATACAGTGGGTATCTAGTGGTTTTGGCGTGGATTTGCAGTGGGTACTTAGTCTTTTTGCATGGATTTACAGTGGATAGCTAGTGTTTCTGCGTGGATTTACAAAGGGTATCTGGATTTACAAGGGGTATCTAGTGTTTATTGTGTGGATTTACAGTGGATATCTAGTGTTTATTGCGTGGATATACAATGGGTATCTAGTGTTTATTGTGTGGGTTTACAGTGGGTATCTAGTGTTTACTGCATGGATTTACAGTGGATATCTAGTGTTTATTGCGTTGATATACACTGGGTATCTAGAGTTTTTGGCGTGGATTTACAGTGGGTGTCTAGTGCTTATTACATGGATATGCAGTGAGTATCTAGTTTTATTTCGTGGATATACAGTGGGTATCTAGTGTTTATTGTGGTGGTTACAGTGGTATCTAGTGTTTATGGCGTGGATTTACAGTGGGTATCTAGTGTTTTTGTATAGATTTACAGTGGGTATCTAGTGTTTATTGCGTGGATTTACCGTGGGTATCTAGTGTTTATTGTGTGGATTTACAGTGTATATCTAGTGTTTATTGCATTGATTTACTGTGGGTAGCCAGTGTTTTTTGCATGTATGGTGGTTAGTATCTTGAGTGCGCACGAGAATATGTATTTCAATAAGCTTTATTGCCGCAAGTCACAATATAAAGCCTATTATGTCAAGGAATGAAACATGTACGGAGATTTACTATTGGAAATAGCCTAAGGGCCTATTTTGGGTGTGTACCAGTCCTAGAATACACCATTCCAAAGCCTAAATGAACCGCTTCAAAGATGTGTGGAACCAACCATCCCAAGGAGCAATTCAAGAACTGCCCCCCCCCCCCCTAAGTTTATATTTCCAATTTTGCCTGGGGGCATGTCCAATGTAGAACCCTATTCCTTCTCAAGATGAACTCTCTCTATCCCAAGAAGAAGTAACCCCCTCTGTGCCCCGCCCCCACACACACATATCGTTTCAACATCGGTTGAGCTCCAGCTCCTCCTTTTTCCATGAGGGACTTCTCCCATAACTCCCCCCCCCCCCCCACCAACCCAAGTTGTATTCAATTATTTCTTGCCAGGTTTATGTTTGTTCATTATTGTTTCATTTTTTGTGTCATTGTCTCAGATTAGGTACTTCTCTTGGTTAACGTGTATTGTTTTTGCAGGCTCGTTATATTGAAAACAACCGTCCGGAAAGTCATAAAACGGAAAAATTGCCACAAAAGAATAGGTTTTATTTATTCTCAAAATTATGTACGTTTGAGTAGTGGCGGTGGATTATAGGGGTTGGGGTTGGTCTGAAGTAAGTATTGAGGGTAAAATCGGAAGATCTGCATAACACCCATATTTATTTAATTACGGTTATTTTCCGTTTAATTTTTAATAATTGTGCAGTAAATCATACATCAATAATTTTATATAAAGTAATATTTATATGTTTTTCAATAATTTGTTTTACAATATCTCAAAAATATATATATCTTCTGTTTCTTCTTCTGTCTCTGTATTATTTAATTATTTATTTATTGGTGTTTAAGGTCACATATTTATGCACGATGGCTAATCATGACCGCGACAGTTTTACGGGTGGAGGAAGCCGGAGTACCCGGAGAGAACCACCGAGCAACGACGAGCAGCTGCCAGCTCCCCAACAACGTAACTCCGAACTGCAGCACAGACAGGGTTAGATTGGCTGAAGACATGCGCACCATCGACGTGCAGTACACCTTAGTACACGGCGTCATCGTGCCCCCACGCGGGCAATGGAGATGAAGTGTCTTGCCCAAGGACACAACGCGGTTGCCGCAGGTGGGATTCGAACCGAGGACCTCTCGGTTTGCAGCCTGCACCTCTACCTACTGAGCCACCGCGCCCCCTTCTGTCTCTGTTGTGTCAGTTGTAAATATAAAGCATTGGCCTAAAGTAAGGGGTCAAATGGATGTTTTCGCTTTTCAATTGAGAATTTTTCCGCTTTTTTAATTAAAGTATCCTTTTTGCTGCGATGTTGATGCTCAGTTTTTGTTTTTTTTTTTGATTTTCTATTAACTCCCTTCACTCTGATGTCAAAATATCCAAATTTCAAGTAGCCATTTTTCCCATAATGCAACTGGGAATTTAACCAATTCACTCTTGTTTGACAGAGCTCAATGAGCTCTGTCAAACAAGATTGAATTGGTTAAATTTCCAGTTGCATTATGGAAAAAATTTGCACCCTGAACTTTAGATATTTTGACATAAGTGTGGAGGGGGTTAAGCGGGATGTTATCTAATTTTTTGTACCCGATGCATTCTCTTGAAGAAGCACTTACTAAGGCCCCACAAAAATAGATTTTCTGTTTCGCATTCCATTTTCTGTAAAACTGCATGTGGGTAGGCTTTTTTATGTGATGTTTTATTTTTGTAATTATTTCTTTGTCATCAAAAGTTCATGTTCTTGTTTTGTTTTTGTGTTTTGACCTCATAATCTCCAGAATAGCAATGGTGGTGGTAAATGTCTTACCTTGAGTGCAAGAATGCTTACAGTACTGAAGCATTGCGAAGCCTTGTTGCACCCAGGGGGCTAATTTATCAATTTTATTAACTTGGGTAAAATATCAGACATAAACCATTTAATTTCTTTTTTTTTTGTTGAAATTTGCATTGGTTATAAAAAGAAAGGATGCGACATCCAAAAGGACCAGGCAGGGAGGGCAGATTTTTAACTTTTTTATGCCAAACGGAGATTCTCAACATTCTTTAAGAGATTCCATGGTTATATCGTCTCCCTCCCGTCAGGACAAACCAGAAATGTACGAAAAGCGCCCGACATATCTCCATTCGGCCATCGACTAAAATCGAATATTGTTATCTCCAGCTTCTTTTTTTTCGAGTATTCAGTATCGCCATTGTTACATTGTATTCGCGTTACTCTCTTTTCTCTGCCATCCGACAAGATGTCCCCTTCTTCAGATAAAAAAAACATCATCTTTCATTTGTAGTTCAGAACAGTACTATATAAAATGTCTCCACAAGTTATCTCATCGAGAGAAAGACTTTCTTCAAACTTGACACACACTGGCATTTCTTAACATCACATATTCAAATTTAAAACAGGTGCTTGAAAATCGACAACGCTGTATTTAAAACAGCCGTCAAGGTGAAATATTGCATTATGGGATAGCTGTGAGAGACACTTACACGGGCAATTTTCTCCCCTCGGTAGATGACTACCACCACCATGCGTGAAATATCGACCTTTTTCCTATGAACCAAAAGGAGCCACTATAAACCACGCGAGGCAGTTTTTTCACATTATTGAAGACGGTTTTACAATCAGTGAGGGCGGTTTTACTATCAGTGAAGACGGGTTTACAATCTCTGATGGCGGTTTTGTCACCACGAAGAAGCTGTTACAGCCTGTAAGGAAGTTTTTGCACTCAGTGAGAACGGTTTTACAATTAATGTGGACAGTTTTACACTCAGTGAGAACGGGTTTACAATTAATGTGGACAGTTTTACACTCACGGAGAACGGTTTTACAATTAATGTGGACATTTTTAGACTCAATGAGAACGGTTTTACAATTAATGTGGACAGCTGTACACTAAGTGAGAACGGGTTTACAATTAATGTGGACAGTTTTACACTCAGGGAGAACGAATTTACAATTAATATGGACAGTTTTACACTCAGGGAGAACGGTTTTACAATTAATGTGGATATTTTTAGACTCAACGAGAACGGTTTTACAATTAATGTGGACAGCTGTACACTAAGTGAGAACGGTTTTATAATTCGTTAGGACAGTTTTACTCTGGGGATATCTTTACAACCTGTGAGGAAGGTTTTACACACTCGGAGAGACAGTTTTTGCAGCTGTAAAGAAAGTTTTACATTCAGTGAGAAGGTTTCACAGTCAGTTAGGACGGTCTGCAAACAACCAGAGCGTGTTGTTTTACTATTAACGAAGGCGGTATTAAAATTAGTAAGAACGGTTTTACACTCTGTAAGGAAGTTTTTACAATCCGTGATAACGTTTTTGATGTCCCCATCTTTGATGTTCATCTCTTCCATTTGTAGATCGTAACAGCATTCCCTGCTACTCATTAAGATGTCTGAATAAGTTATAAGATGGTGATAAAGACTTACCTCAAACTTGGCGCACTGGCGTTTATTAACACAGCAGATTCAAATTTACACAAGGACTTTGACCATTGACAACGCCATGTTTAAAATGGCCATGGTGAAATATTGCTTTAGGGGATAGCTACAGTTAAAATTAGAAGTCATGTCACGAATAGTGCGCTTATCTAGGCTTAATTGCTCGTTGGAATTGCGCGCAATTGCCACATCGAATGGCATCCAAAGCACGGCAGGGTCTCCTGGTTACCCATAGCAAACACATGCAATGTTTCTGCCAATGGACCTCCGGGTTACCCGGAGGTCCATTGGCTGAAACTTTGCTTGTGCACAGGCCATATGTACAGAATTCGATAGCTTTACATGGGCCATAACGCGTACATTAACGCGCATATCAACGTGCTATTTGTGCGCATTTCATGACAGGACTTATAGTTTTAACTGTATCATAGAGACATAGACGGCGAAAGCCCTCCCCCGGTGAGAAGCAGACAACAAACAAGATAAACATATGGAATATTCTTTATGAGCCAAAATTAACCACAATAAAACACGAGAGGCAGATTTTACAGCTCGGAGAGGACGTTTCTACACAATGAGGACGGTTTTACAACGAGTAAGGAGAGTTTTGCACTCAGGGAGGAAGTTTTTACAACCAGTGAGAATGGTTTTACCATCAGTTTGAATCGTGTTACGATCAGTGAGAACGGCTTTACAATCAATGAGGACGGTTTTACAATCTGTGAGGATGGTATTACAATCTGTGAGAAAGTTTTTAAAATCAGTGAGAACGGTTTTACCATCAGTAGGAACGGTTTTACAATCGGTGAGAACGGTTTCACAATCAGTGAAAAGGTTTTACAATCAGTGTGGATGGTGATATAATCTGAGAAAGGTTTTAAGGTAAGTGAGGACAGTTTTACAATCATTGAGGGTTTACAATCAGTGAGAATGGTTTAACAATCAATGAGGTTTTACAATCAGTGAAAACAGTTTTACAATCAGTGAGAATGGTATTACAATCTGTGGGAAAGGTTTTACAATCAGTGAGAATGGTATTACAATCTGTGGGAAAGGTTTTACAATCAGTGAGAACAGTTTTACAATCAGTGAAAACAGTTTTACAATCAGTGAGAATGGTGTTACAATCTGTAGGAAAGGTTTTATAATCAGTAACAACTCTTTTACAATCAGTGAGAACGGTTTTATAATCACTTTGAAGGGCTTTACAATCAATTTGAACGGCTTTACAAACAGTGAGGATAGTGTTACAATCTGTGAGAAAAGTTTTATAATCAGTGAACACGGTTTTACAATCAATAAGCTTTTATAGTCAGAGAGGTCAGTTTTACAATCAGCAGGGACGGTTTTATAATCAGTGACAACGTTTTTTTAGAATCAGGGTGAACGGTTTTATAATGAGTGAGAGCGGTTTTACAATCAATTTGAACAGTTTTGCAATCAGTGAGGATAGTATTACAATCTCTGAGAAAGGTTTTATAATCAGTGAACACGGTTTTACAATCAATAAGGTTTTACAATCAGTGAGGACAATTTTACAATCAGCAGGGATAGTTTTATAATCAGAGAGGACAGTTTTACAACCAGCAGGGATAGTTTTATAATCAGAGGGGACAGTTTTACAATCAGCAGGGATGGTTTTATAATCAGAGAGGACAGTTTAACAATTAGCAGTGATGATTTTATAATCAGAGAGGACAGTTTTACAATCAGCAGGGACAGTTTTATAATCAGAGAGGACAGTTTTACAACCAGCAGGGACAGTTTTATAATCAGAGAGGACAGTTTTACAATCAGCAGGGACAGTTTTATAATCAGAGAGGACAGTTTTACAATCAGCAGGGATGGTTTTATAATCAGAGAGGACAGTTTTACAATCAGCAGGGACAGTTTTATAATCAGAGAGGACAGTTTTACAATCAGTAGGGACAGTTTTAAATCAGAAAGGACAGTTTTACAATCAGCAGGGACAGTTTTATAATCAGAGAGGACAGTTTTACAATCAGCAGGGATGGTTTTATAATCAGAGAGGACAGTTTTACAATCAGCAGGGACAGTTTTATAATCAGAGAGGACAGTTTTACAACCAGCAGGGACAGTTTCATAATCAGAGAGGACAGTTTTACAATCAGCAGGGACAGTTTTATAATCAGAGAGGACAGTTTTACAATCAGCAGGGATGGTTCTATAATCAGAGAGGACAGTTTTACAATCAGCAGGGACAGTTTTATAATCAGAGAGGACAGTTTTACAATCAGCAGGGACAGTTTTAAATAAGAAAGGACAGTTTTACAAGCAGCAGGGACAGTTTTATAATCAGAGAGGACAGTTTTACAATCAGCAGGGACAGTTTTATAATCAGAGAGGACAGTTTTACAATCAGCAGGGATGGTTTTATAATCAGAGAGGACAGTTTTACAATCAGCAGGGACAGTTTTATAATCAGAGAGGACAGTTCTACAATCAGCAGGGACAGTTTTAAATCAGAAAGGACAGTTTTACAATCAGCAGGGACAGTTTTATAATCAGAGAGGACAGTTTTACAATCAGCAGGGACAGTTTTATAATCAGAGAGGACAGTTTTACAATCAGCAGGGACAGTTTTATAATCAGAGAGGACAGTTTTACAATCAGCAGGGACAGTTTTATAATCAGAGAGGACAGTTTTACAATCAGCAGGGATGGTTTTATAATCAGAGAGGACAGTTTTACAATCAGCAGGGATGGTTTTATAATCAGAGAGGACAGTTTTACAATCAGCAGGGACAGTTTTATAATCAGAGAGGACAGTTTTACAATCAGCAGGGACCGTTTTATAATCAGAGAGGACAGTTTTACAATCAGCAGGGACAGTTTTATAAACAGAGAGGACAGTTTTACAATCAGCAGGGATGGTTTTATAATCAGAGAGGACAGTTTTACAATCAGCAGGGACAGTTTTATAATCAGAGAGGACAGTTTTACAATCAGCAGGGATGGTTTTAAAATCAGAGAGGACAGTTTTACAATCAGCAGGGATGGTTTTATGATCAGAGAGGACAGTTTTACAATCAGCAGGGACAGTTTTATAATCAGAGAGGACAGTTTTACAATCAGCGGGGACAGTTTTATAATCAGAGAGGACAGTTTTACAATCAGCAGGAACAGTTTTATAATCAGAGAGGACAGTTTTACAATCAGCGGGGACAATTTTATAATCAGAGAGGACAGTTTTACAATCAGCAGGGACAGTTTTATAATCAGAGAGGACAGTTTTACAATCAGCAGGGACAGTTTTATAATCAGAGAGGACAGTTTTACAATCAGCAGGGATGGTTTTATAATCAGAGAGGACAGTTTTACAATCAGCAGGGACAGTTTTATAATCATAGAGGACAGTTTTACAATCAGCAGGGACAGTTTTATAATCAGAGAGGACAGTTTTACAATCAGCAGGGACAGTTTTATAATCAGTGAGGACAGTTTTACAATCAGCAGGGACAGTTTTATAATCAGAGAGGACAGTTTTACAATCAGCAGGGACAGTTTTATAATCCGAGAGGACAGTTTTACAATCAGCAGGGACAGTTTTAAATCAGAAAGGACAGTTATACAATCAGCAGGGATGGTTTTATAATCAGAGAGGACAGTTTTCCATCAGCAGGGATGGTTTTATAATCAGAGAGGACAGTTTTACAATCAGCAGGGATGGGTTTATAATCAGAGAGGACAGTTTTACAATCAGCAGGGACAGTTTTATAATCAGTGAGGACAGTTTTACAATCAGCAGAGACAGTTTTATAATCAGAGAGGACAGTTTTACAATCAGCAGGGACAGTTTTATAATCATTGAGGACAGTTTTACAATCAGCAGAGACAGTTTTATAATCAGAGAGGACAGTTTTACAATCAGCAGGGATGGTTTTATAATCAGGGAGGACAGTTTTACAATCAGCAGGGATGGTTTTATAATCAGAGAGGACAGTTTTACAATCAGCAGGGACAGTTTTATAATCAGAGAGGACAGATTTACAATCAGCAGGGACAGTTTTATAATCAGAGAGGACAGTTTTACAATCAGCAGGGACAGTTTTATAATCAGAGAGGACAGTTTTACAATCAGTGGGGACAATTTTATAATCAGAGAGGACAGTTTTACAATCAGCAGGGACAGTTTTATAATCAGAGAGGACAGTTTTACAATCAGCGGGGACAATTTTATAATAAGAGAGGACAGTTTTACAATCAGCAGGGACAGTTTTATAATCAGAGAGGACAGTTTTACAATCAGCAGGGACAGTTTTATAATCAGAGAGGACAGGTTTACAATCAGCAGGGACAGTTTTATAATCAGAGAGGACAGTTTTACAATCAGCAGGGACAGTTTTATAATCAGAGAGGACAGTTTTACAATCAGCAGGGATGGTTTTATAATCAGAGAGGACAGTTTTACAATCAGCAGGGACAGTTTTATAATCAGAGAGGACAGTTTTACAATCAGCAGGGGCAGTTTTAAATCAGAAAGGACAGTTTTACAATCAGCAGGGATGGTTTTATAATCAGAGAGGACAATTTTACAATCAGCAGGGATGGTTTTATAATCTGTGAGGACAGTTTTACAATCAGCAGAGACAGCTTTATAATCAGAGAGGACAGTTTTACAATCAGCAGGGATGGTTTTATAATCAGAAAGGACAGTTTTACAATCAGCAGGGATGGTTTTATAATCAGAGAGGACAGTTTTACAATCAGCAGGGATGTTTTTGTAATCAGAGAGGACAGTTTTACAATCAGCAGGGACAGTTTTATAATCCGTGAGGACAGTTTTACAATCAGCAGAGACAGTTTTATAATCAGAGAGGACAGTTTTACAATCAGCAGGGACAGTTTTATAATCAGTGAGGACAGTTTTACAATGAGCAGTGACAGTTTTATAATCAGAGAGGACAGTTTTACAATCAGCAGGGATGGTTTTATAATCAGAGAGGACAGTTTTACAATCAGCAGGGATGGTTTTATAATCAGAGAGGACAGTTTTACAATCAGCAAGGATGGTTTTATAATCAGAGAGGACAGTTTTACAATCAGCAGGGATAGTTTTATAAACAGAGAGGACAGTTTTACAATCAGCAGGGACAGTTTTATAATCAGAGAGGACAGTTTTACAATCAGCATGGGTGGTTTTATAATCAGAGAGGACAGTTTTACAATCAGCAGGGACAGTTTTATAATCAGAGTGGACAGTTTTACAATCAGCAGGGACAGTTTTATAATCAGAGAGGACAGTTTTACAATCAGCGGGGACAATTTTATAATCAGAGAGGACAGTTTTACAATCTGCAGGGACAGTTTTATAATCAGAGGGGACAGTTTTACAATCAGCAGGGACAGTTTTATAATCAGAGAGGACAGTTTTACAATCAGCAGGGAGAGTTTTATAATCAGAGAGGACAGTTTTACAATCAGCAGGGACAGTTTTATAATCAGAGAGGACAGTTTTACAATCAGTAGGGACAGTTTTAAATCAGAAAGGACAGTTTTACAATCAGCAGGGACAGTTTTATAATCAGAGAGGACAGTTTTACAATCAGCAGGGATGGTTTTATAATCAGAGAGGACAGTTTTACAATCAGCAGGGACAGTTTTATAATCAGAGAGGACAGTTTTACAATCAGCATGGATGGTTTTATAATCAGAGAGGACAGTTTTACAATCAGCAGGGACAGTTTTATAATCAGAGTGGACAGTTTTACAATCAGCAGGGACAGTTTTATAATCAGAGAGGACAGTTTTACAATCAGCGGGGACAATTTTATAATCAGAGAGGACAGTTTTACAATCTGCAGGGACAGTTTTATAATCAGAGAGGACAGTTTTACAATCAGCAGGGAGAGTTTTATAATCAGAGAGGACAGTTTTACAATCAGCAGGGAGAGTTTTATAATCAGAGAGGACAGTTTTACAATCAGCAGGGACAGTTTTATAATCAGAGAGGACAGTTTTACAATCAGCAGGGCCAGTTTTGTAATCAGAGAGGACAGTTTTACAATCAGCAGGGATGGTTTTATAATCAGAGAGGACAGTTTTACAGTCAGCAGGGATGGTTTTATAATCAGAGAGGAAAGTTTTACAATCAGCAGGGACAGTTTTATAATCAGGGAGGACAGTTTTACAATCAGCAGGGACAGTTTTATAATCAGAGAGGACAGTTTTACAATCAGCAGGGATGGTTTTATAATCAGTGAGGACAATTTTACAATCAGCAGGGACAGTTTTATAATCAGTGTGGACAGTTTTACGATCAACAGGGATGGTTTTATAATCAGAGAGGACAGTTTTACAATCAGCAGGGACAGTTTTATAATCAGAGAGGACAGTTTTACAATCAGCAGGGACAGTTTTATAATCAGAGAGGACAGTTTTACAATCAGCAGGGACAGTTTTATAATCAGAGAGGACAGTTTTACAATCAGCAGGGACAGTTTTATAATCAGAGAGGACAGTTTTACAATCAGCAGGGACAGTTTTATAATCAGAGAGGACAGTTTTACAATCAGCAGGGACTGTTTTATAATCAGTGAGGACAGTTTTACAATCAGGATGAACGGTTTTACAATTAGTGAGGACGCTTTTGCACTTTGTGAGGGCGTATATACGGCCCGTGAATTTGTGCTTACACTCAATGAAGCAGTTATAGCAATGAAGAAGATTTTACGCTTAGTGAGAATGGTTTTACAATCAGCAGGGACAGTTTTATAATCAGAGAGGACAGTTTTACAATCAGCAGGGACAGTTTTATAATCAGAGAGGACAGTTTTACAATCAGCAGGGACAGTTTTATAATGAGAGAGGACAGTTTTACTATCAGCAGGGACAGTTTTATAATCAGAGAGGACAGTTTTACAATCAGCAGGGATGGTTTTATAATGAGAGAGGACAGTTTTACTATCAGCAGGGACAGTTTTATAATGAGAGAGGACAGTTTTACTATCAGCAGGGACAGTTTTATAATCAGAGAGGACAGTTTTACAATCAGCAGGGATGGTTTTATAATCAGTGAGGACAGTTTTACAATCAGCAGGGACAGTTTTATAATCAGTGAGTACAGTTTTACGATCAGCAGGGATGGTTTTATAATCAGAGAGGACAGTTTTACAATCAGCAGGGACAGTTTTATAATCAGAGAGAACAGTTTTACAATCAGCAGGGACAGTTTTATAATCAGAGAGGACAGTTTTACAATCAGCAGGGACAGTTTTATAATCAGAGAGGACAGTTTTACAATCAGCAGGGATAGTTTTATAATCAGAGAGGACAGTTTTACAATCAGCAGGGACAGTTTTATAATCAGAGAGGACAGTTTTACAATCAGCAGGGACAGTTTTATAATCAGAGAGGACAGTTTTACAATCAGCAGGGACAGTTTTATAATCAGTGAGGACAGTTTTACAATCAGGATGAACGGTTTTACAATTAGTGAGGACGCTTTTGCACTTTGTGAGGGCGTATATACGGCCCGTGAATTTGTGCTTACACTCAATGAAGCAGTTATAGCAATGAAGAAGATTTTACGCTTAGTCAGAATGGTTTTACAACCAGTAAGGACGGTTTTACAATCAGAGAGGGCGGGTGTACAATCATAGAAGACGGTTTTATAACCAGTGAGATTGATTCTACTATTACGGAGGTTGGGTTTCCAATCAGTGAGAACGGTTTTACAATCAAAGAGAACGGTTTTATATTCTGTATGAACAGCTTTACAATCAGTTAAAATGGCTTTGCGATCAGTGAGGAAGGTTTTACACTTTGTGAGGGCGTATTTGCAGCCTATGAAAAAGTGTTTACACTTCGTTAGGCAGTTACAACAATAAGAACGATTTTACTCGCTGTGACGAGGGTTTTGAAATCTGTGTAAGCAGTTTTACAATCAGTGAGAATGGTTTTACAAACATTGAGTATGGTTTTACAATCATTGGGGCGGTTTTACAATCAGCAAGCATGGTTTTACAACCCGTGAGGATAGTTTTACAGTCAATGAGGACAGTTTTACAATCAGGGAGAACGGGTTTGCTCTCAGTGAGAACGGGTTTGCACTCAGAGAGAATGGTTTTATACTCCATGAGGAGATTTTACATTCTGCAAGGAAGGTTTTACAAACAATGAGAACGATCTTGCACCCAGTGCGTGTGTTTTTACAATCAGTGTGGAAGGTTTTACAATCAATGAGGACGGTTTTACTATCAGTGTGGAAGGTTTTACAATCAATGAGGACGGTTTTACTATCAATGAGGACGGTTTTACTATCAGTGTGGATGATTTTACAATCAATGAGGACGGTTTTACTATCAATGAGGACGGTTTTACTATCAGGGTGGAAGGTTTTACAATCAATGAGGATGGTTTTACTATCAATGAGGACGGTTTTACTATCAGTGTGGAAGGTTTTACAATCAATGAGGATGGTTTTGCAATCAATAAGGACGGTTTTACTATCAGTTTGGAAGGTTTTACAATCAATAAGGATGGTTTTACAATCAGTGAGGACGGTTTTACTGTCAGTGTGGAAGGTTTTACAATCAATGAGGATGGTTTTACAATCAATAAGGACGGTTTTACTATCAGTGTGGAAGGTTTTACAATTAATGAGGATGGTTTTACAATCAGTGAGGACGGTTTTACTATCAGTGTGGAAGGTTTTACAATCAATGAGGATGGTTTTACAATCAATAAGGACGGTTTTACTATCAGTGTGGAAGGTTTTACAATCAATGAGGATGGTTTTACAATCAATGAGGACGGTTTTACTATCAGTGTGGAAGGTTTTACAATCAATGAGGATGGTTTTACAACCAGTGAGGACGGTTTTACATCAGTGAGAACGATTTTGCATTCAGCGAGGACGCTTTTACAATCAGTGGGGGAGGTTTTTCAGTCAACGAGGATCGTTTTACAATCAATGAGAACGGTTTTACAACCAGTGAGGACGTTTTGCCCTCATTGAAGATGGTTTTATACTCAGTGAGGAGATTTTACACTCAGTGGGGACGGTGTTACAAACAGTGAGGTCGGTTTTACAAACAGTGAGGACTGTTTACAATCAGTAAGGACGATTTTGCGCTCAGTGAGGATGGTTTTATACTCAGTTAGGAGATTTTACATTCAGGGAGGACAGTTTTACAAACAGTGGGGACGGTTTTTCACTCAGTGAGGATAGTTTTACAGTCAGTAAGAATGCTTTTAAAATCAGTTAGTACGGTTTTACAATAAGTGAGGGCGGTTTCACAATCAGTGTGGACGGATCTATAACCAATGAGGACGTTTTTCTCAATCGGTAAGAACGGTTTCAGAATCAGTTAGGATGGTTTTACACGCACTTAAGACAGTTTTACGATCAATGAGGATGGTTTTATACTCAGTGACTGTGGTATTACAGTTGGTGAATAGAGTAGTACACACGGTGGGGATGCTTTCACACCCAATGAAAAAGGTTTTATCTCGGTGAGAACGGTTTTACAATCTATGAGGACGATTTTACAGTCAGCGAGGACGGTTTTACAATTAGTGAGGGCGAATTTGCAATCAATCAATCAATCAATAAGGACGACTTTACAATCAGAGAGGACGGTTTTACAATTAGTGAGGACGAATTTGCAATCAATCAATCAATAAGGACGGCTTTACAATCAAAGAGATTGGTTTTACACTCAGTGAGAATTGTTTTACACCTAGTGAGAATAGTTTTACACCCAGTGAGAATAGTTTTACACCCAGTGAGAATAGTTTTACAGGCAGCGAGAATAGTTTTACATGCAGTGAGAATAGTTTTACACGCAGTGAGAATAGTTTTACACGCAGTGAGAATAGTTTTACAATCCACAATCAGTTGAAACGGGTTTATAATAAATGATGACGGTTTTACAAGTGAAGACGGTTTTACACTTTGAGTGAACGTATTTACTGTCTGTACATACGTGCTTACTCTAGTAGAGGTAGTTTTTACAGCAACGAGGGCTGTTTACCGTCAGTGACTAGGGTTTTACAATCTTAGTGTTAAAGGCTTTACTATCAGCGGGAACGACTTTACAATCAGCGAGAGAGGTTTTACAATCAGTGATGGCGGTATTACAATCAGTGGATGGTTTTGCTATCTGTGGGGGGGGGGGGGGGGGGGGGTCACACTCCGCCAGGATGTTTTAACAGCCTGGAGGTTCTGAAATCAGTGAGGACGGGGCCTAAATGCACTTTAAACTCTTCACAGAGTTAACCGTTTACCCAAGGTAACAGACAAAACCGACCAATGCGTTTCACAAAAATCGTCAATTAATTTTCATTATTTCTTCATTTTTTGTCTCAAAAACATAGGTTATGACCTCTCTTTGGAACGAGCTCAACGAGGAGTCATAACCTATATTTGTGAGATACAAAATGAAAAACCTTAGTTAGTGTCGTCTGCTTTTCATGTTAGGTAAAGGTTTAAAGGGGTAAATGATGTCATCACACCTTTGGGTCCCAGGCGATTGACTCTTATTCGCACATGACTAGGTTTGATAGTAGCGTTGAACCCTTTAACCCTTTACCCAACGCAGACGATATCAAAATTTATTATTTTAAATATAATTTTTTAAATTTTTCAAAAAATTTCAACAAAACCATATCATGTGACCCCCTCGTTGGAACGAGCTCGACGAGCTCGTTCCAACGAGGGGTCACATGATATGGTTTTGTTGAAATTTTTTGAAAAATAATATTTTTTCAACAGCTAAATTTGCATATTAAGCGGGCGGATGCGGGCGATTCGTTAGGTAAAGGGTTAACCCTTTACCTAACGAATCGCCCGTATCCGTCGGCGTAATATGCAAAATGAGCAGTTGAAAAAATTAAATTTTTCAAAACATTTCAACAAAAATATATCAAGTGACCCCTCATTGGAACGAGTTTATTGAGCTCGTTTCAATGAGGGATCACATGATATGGTTTTGTTGACACTTTTTGAAAAATTAAAAAAAACATGTTATTTAAAATAATAAATTGTGATATGATCTGCGTTGGGTAAAGGGTTAACTCCGTGAGACGGTAAAACTGCATTTCGTATGAAAATGGTCCACGCAGCTTGTAAAACCGTTCTCACTGAGAGTAAAACTATCATCGCTGATTTTAAACCGTTCTCTCTGATTGCTGAAACCTCTTCACATGTAGTAAAAACGTCCTCTCTGACTAAAAGAGCTGTGCAGATTGTAAAACCATTCACAGTCATTGTAAAACCGTCCTCACTGATTGTACAAACACCTCCACTGCTTGCAAAGTCGGCTTCACTGAGTCTGGAACAGTCTTTACAGAGGTAAAAACAGTCCCAATGGGTATTAAATCTCCCTCACGGGCTGTAAATACATCCCACAAACTGTACAATTTGTCTTCACTGATTGTAAAACTGTTCTCACCCATTGTAAAGCCGTTGTCACTGATTCTAAAACCATTCTCACTGATTGTAAAACCATTCTCACTGATTGTAAAGTCTTTTTCACTGATTCTAAAACCATTCTCATTGATTGTAAAGCCGTTCTCACTGATTGTAAAACCATTCTCACTGATTGTAAAGCCGTTCTCGCTGATTGTAAAGCCGTTTTCACTGATTCTGAAACCATTTTCATTGATTGTAAAGCCGTTCTCACTGATTCTAAAACCATTCTCACTGATTGTAAAGTCTTTTTCACTGATTCTAAAACCATTCTCATTGATTGTAAAGCCGTTCTCACTGATTCCAAAACCATTCTCACTGATTGTAAAACCATTCTCACTGATTGTAAAGCCGTTTTCACTGATTCTAAAACCATTTTCATTGATTGTAAAGCTGTTCTCACTGATTGTAAAACCATTCTCACTGATTGTAAAGCCGTTCTCGCTGATTGTAAAACCATTCTCGCTGATAGTAAAACTTGCCTTGCCAAGTGTAAAACAGTCCTTACATATGGTAAAACGACCCCACCGATTGTGTAAAATCTTCCAAAACTTCCTCGCAGACAGTAAATGCGCCTCTCCGCCACCCCCACGCCCCACTCCCACAAAATGCAAAACTGTCCTCCTTATTGCAAAATCTCCATTACAGGTTGGCAAAACTTCTTCACTGATTTAAAAACGGCCTCCCAAATTTTGAAACATTTCTCACTGTGTGTAAAGCCCTCCTCCTTGAGTGTAAAACCGTCCTCACAAGTTGTAAACCTGTTCCCACTTATTGTAAAACCGTGCTGAGTGTAACCGTCCTCGCTGCCTCGTGCAGTAATTTATATTTGATCGTTTTGGCTCAATCGTGAAAGCTCTACATTCGAAACGTGGCACTGGTCTCCCTGACACGGTGGTAATCTATCGAAGACAAACAATTGCCCATGCAAGGCTCTGTCTCATATCTATCTCATAATGCATTATTTTTTCAAGGCTCTTTTGAAGACGGCATTATCGATGGTCAAGCAACATTTATAAATTTCAATCTGCGGTGTAAAGAAATGCCAGCGTTTTAAGCTTGTCAAAATGCTATCGGATAACTTATCGAGATATCTTAAGGAGTAGAGGGCGCGGTGGCTCAGTTGGTAGAGGTGCAGGCTGCAAGCCGAGAGGTCCTCGGTTCGAATCCCACCTGCGGCAACCGCGTTGTGTCCTTGGGCAAGACACTTCACCCCCATTGCCCACGTGGGGGCACGGTGACGCTGTGTACTAAGGCGTACTGCACGTCGATGGTGCACCTGTCTTCAACCAATGCTAACCCTGCTTGTGTGGAGTTGGTATGTTGGGGAGCTGACAGCTGCTCGCCGTTGCTCGGTGGTTCTCTCCGGGTACTCCGGCTTCCTCCACCCGTAAAACTGTCACGGTCATGGTTAGCCATTGTGCATAAGTATGTGACCTTAAACACCAATAAATAAATAAATAAATAAATAATCTTAAGGAGTACTGCTTCGAACGACAAAGAGAAGGGGTCATCTTGTTGGATTCTAACGAGATTGACGCGAAGAGGAGAGCGACGCGGATACAAGAGTCCATAACAGTAGCGATACTGAATACTCGGAAAAAGAAGATGAAGACAACCCTATATATAATTTTTATAAGTCGATGGTCGTATGGAGATAAGTCCGGCGCATTTCGAGTTTTGGTGGATCCGTATTTAAAAAGTGGCTTGTCCAGGCAGGAGGAGAGAGATATAGTCTGGGAATCTCTCACAGAATATGTGATGCAACATCCCCTTTACAGAAAAATCAACGAAAATTCTCAACGATTTCTCAACCAAGAGGGTTATAGAATGAAAGAAGTAGAAAAATTTGCAATTCATTCACTGACAAGCGAAAATATCTATTTGACCCGTTACTGAAATACTTTACATTTACAAACGACTCCACAGCAGCCATACCAACCGGTCTTTGTATCGGTACCGGGTACCGACGTTTCCCCCATGAAGCTTTAGTTCCGCCGGTACCAGGACAAAATTATTTTATGGGGAAATTCCTAACTGAACGAGGGTAAACGGGCTAACAATTCGTCCCCTGAGTTCCAATGTGTTCTATGTGCCTACTGGCACATAGAACACATTGGAACTCAGGAGACGAATTGTGTATGGCACACTTACACGACATACTTTCAGCTTATTTGTGAATGAACATATCAAAACACTCTAAAGGAGCTTTTTCTGTCTGCACCACCACCTCGATATGGCCGATCATTTTAACTTTCCAAACATGGCATCAAAGACAATGAAAGCACCGTCATGGGCCACTTCAAAACAATTATTCTGTGGCGACATCAAAGTAATCATAAAACACGATTTTCGTGCTTTATGATTACTTTGATGTCGCCACAGATTAATTGGTACGATGCCATGTTTGTCTTTGAGATCTTTGGGACTGGGTCGGTTTAAATACGAACTTCTCACACTTGATTGTGATGTCACCCAATTGTTTACTTGTGCATGCCTGCTCTACAGAGACAGAAGAAGAAACAGAAGAGTATACATTTTTGTGATATTGTAAAACAAATTATTGCAAAAACATATTTGTTTATGTAAAATTATTGTTGTATGATTTATTGTAAAATTATTGAATGTAAAATAAAATTGAAGTAATTAAATAAAAATAGATGTTATTCCGATCTTCGGATTTTACGCGCAAAAATTATTTTATACCCTCCCCGACGGCTATAATCTACCGCCCATTTTGAAACGTGCATAATTTTGGGAATAAGTAATACACGGTACTTATCGTTCTTACATGGCGATTTTCCTGTTTACGACTTTACGTACGTTTGTTTCAGATAACGGTCCTGTGAAAATAACGCGTGTTGACAAAGATAAGTACCTTATCTAAACATGTTCAGACTATGTTCGTGTGAAAGCCATGTGTTTCAGATAAGACACACCAGATGTATAAGGCAACCTTTACTAAGATATTGGAAGATTATATCATGTCAAAACGGAGAAAATAGTAAAATTAGATGGTTTTCTAATCATAAAGCTAATTTTCAGCAGACAATCAACGACGCAAGGGCGCCCCAAGCCGCCTGGGCTTCAAATTCGGTTTTGGCGGCCAAGTGGGGTGTATTATGATTATATTTTCCACATATCGAATGGCAAATTTTGAAAATGCAGTTGGAAAGAGAACGTAAGGCCTGAAAAAGTTAAAAATCTATTGCTCATGTCCTTCTACATGTTGCTTTTGGGTGGCGCATGCTCTCTTTTTACAACTGATGCAAACTTAAAAAAATAAAAAACATTGGTTTATGTCTGATATTTATCCCAAGTTAGAGGGGGGCGCGGTGGCTCAGTTGGTAGAGGTGCAGGCTGCCAGCCGAGAGGTCCTCGGTTCGAATCCCACCTGCGGCAACCGCGTTGTGTCCTTGGGCAAGACACTTCACCCCGACTGCCTACATGGAGGCACGATGACGCTGTGTACTGAGGCGTACTGCACGTCGATGGTGCGCATGTCTTCAACCAATCTAACCCTGCCTGTGCTGCGGTGCAGAGTTCAGAGTTACGATGTTGGAGAGCTGACAGCTGCTCGTCGTTGCTCGGTGGTTCTCTCCGGGTACGCCGGCTTCCTCCACCCATAAAACTGTCACGGTCACGATGAGCCATTGTCCATAAGTATGTGATCTTAAACACCAATAAATAAATAAATAAATATCCCAAGTTAATGAAATTGATAAATTTGTCCTTTGGGTGCAATAAGGCTCAGCAATGCACTCAATGGACGAAATACACTAGCACCCATTCTATTCTGTATATTACGAAGTCTAAAATATAAAACAAACCAAGAACATGAACTGTTGATGGCAAAGAAATAATTACAAAAATAAAAAATAAAATAAAAAGAATGCCCACCCACATCCAGTTTTACAAAAATGGCATGAGAAACAGAAGATCTATATTGTGGGGCTTAAACACAGAAACGTAAGATTGGTACCTCTAACGCTGTTTACGTGTTTGAAAAAATCTGATCTAAAAAATGTTTCAACAAGGTATTTTGGACCACGGGTACTAAAATGTCCTAAGATTTCGACCTTTTGCAGCGAAATTTAAATTCGACGTTTTTCGACCATCGATTACTTCATAGCGTCAACGAATTTCAGGCATTAATGATAAAAAATATTAGCTTTCAATAATAATCCCTACCGCCTCTATTATAAATTATGGTGGTAGAGCTGTGAGCAGATTGAGAGGGAGATGTAATCCTGTCGTTACTGACACCATATCTTCATATGTCCGTTTTTCAAATTGTGTTCAACCTTCTGTTTGGGACCATGGATGCTGAAAGGTCACTTGGCCTCCGAAAGTAGGGTTTAAATTTTACGTTTTCGTTACACCCCTGTTGCATTATACGTCAAAGCGTTCAAGTAGATGCGTCACTGAGTACACATATGTGACCTAAACACCCTTCCAACTATCCCGTGCACTGTTTGTTTAGTTTCCACAGTTAAAACTAAAAGTCCTGTCACGAAATGCGCACAAATAGCACGTTGATATGCGCGTTAATGTACGCGTTATGACTCAAGTAAAGCTATCGAATTTTGTTCATATGGCCTGTGCACAAGCAACGTTTCAGCCAATGGACCTCCAGGTAACCCGGAGGTCCATTGGCAGAAACATTGCATGTGTTTGCTATGAGTAACCAAGAGAACCTGCCGTGTTTTGGAAGCCATTCGATATGGCAATTGCGCGCAACTCCAACGCGCAATTAAGCCTAGATAAGCGCACTATTCGTGACAGGACTTCTAGTTTCAACTGTAGATGGGTATATGTTGTCGTTTTGAAATAAAGTGCTAAAAAATTAGAGGTATAAAAACTTACACACCAATTCATTTATTTGTCTTCTTCGGGTTGGTACGAGACGTGAAATACCTGACAGAACAATATACTGGGTGTTTAAGTTACGTCACTTGAATACATGTACTTACTGACCATACAGTTAAAACTAAAACTGCTGTAATGGAATGGGCACAGATAGCACGCCCATCTGCGCGTTAATCTACGCGTTACGGCCATAGTAAGGCTATCAAATTCTATACATATGGCCTGTGCACAAGCAATGTTTCAGCCAATGGTCCATTGCCAGAAACATTACCTGTGTTTGCTATAAGGAACCAGGAGAACCTGCCGTGCTTTGGATGCCATTACATATGGAAATTGCGGGCAATTCCTAAGCGCAAATAAGCCTGGATAAGCGCACAGTTCGTGAAAGGACTTTTAGTTTCAACTGTACCTGGATCCGTGCGTTCTGTGAAATGTCGTGTAAGCAAGTTACTAACCTCGCTGTCAGGAGTAATGAATTTGAACAACCTGCCAACGTGTTGTAACACCTCGCCGCTTCGCGGCTCGGTGTTACATACCGCACGTTATCAGATTGTTCAAATTCATGAATTCTTACGCCTCAGTTTGTAACTATTACGTAAAATGGTTAATAGTGAGGAATTACGTAAGGATAGGGTTTTCAAAATGAGACGCAGGTGTTTAAGGAAAGGAATGTCACGATATTGGATGTATTTGTGTGGGGCTCGTTCAATCTTATTATCCTATTATCTGCCGTGAGTAATTATTAATTCTCCACACTAAGATGTTCTAAGCGTTTTGTGAAATCATTGAAATACGATCAATATGCAAAAAACAAAGTGCCCTCTAATAAAGAGGTATTGTCTACTCACGGTCATAAATAAATGAATGTATTCAGCGTTTCCAATCGGCATGAAACTCAGCGACGTTTCAATATTCCAAGAGGTTAACCATCGGCGCCTCCGCGCTCTCAAGTGTTTTCGTGTGTAACCCCTATCAGCGCACGACTCAGTATATTGTACACCCTCCCATCTCAGGGGTCAGTAAACTGAAGTTAATAGGCACTCCCATGGGATCTTTTGAACGCTGTGAACATAGCACAGCTGACTGATATCGTTTCGTTTAGAACCCTACGATGGTGGTGGTGGCTGCGGACGTGACGGTGGTAAGTAGTATGGAAAATGGAAAATAGGCCTGTTCTGGGGTAGCAGGGTGGGGGAGCAGGGGGGGGGGGGCAGGGTGGATGACGTCATCTTAATGAAAATATTACGTAAGGTAATTAACGTTACTTATTGACTTTTTTTTAATCACTTTAATAATTGTTGCTTAATTAATTTTAATTAATGACTGTTGCATAATTAATGTAATTAATGTAATTAATGAGTGTAATTAGGGTTGATTATAATAATTAGTATATTAATAAATGAATTAATATAGACGTACTGGACATATATATGAATGCTATCGGTTGACTGGCCCGCAAAGGTGAACAGTTCATTGCGTGTTTAGGTGTAATTAAATCGATTTGTCTTTTCAAACGCCAACTACTGACAGATGTTGAAGCAATTAAATCTATTGTCACACTTTAACGACCGGTCATAAATAGCGTTAGACTGGACATGCTATCATGTATTTAAAAATCAGTGATGATCTCACGTGACGAGATGTGTCTTGCTTTTAACTGAAGACTGTGAACGACTCCATTGTGGCTATTTTTATAGGTGTAATTGGATTTAATAACTTGGCGTGATTATTACATATTAATAACGCTAGTTCAACACACAGACTATTGTTTCTGCACGATTTCTTTCTTCTTCTTCTCCTGTCTTCTGTCTTCTCATCACTTTTTTCTCCGCAAGATAACTCGAAAACGAATAGCCTATCTCATTGATTTTTGGCATGCTGATAGACAGCCAGAAGTTCTCGGCCACCTATGTTTTTCAAATTCCTTGGGTATCAGGGGTGTCTGTCGGGTGTTTTGAAAGTGGGTCACGCCCATATCTCAGGCGTGGTATGACCTACAGACCTGGGACCAACACCAAATGAGTCGACATTCAATGGAGGTTCAAAATATGGGTCAAGGTCACGGAGGTCATCTAGGGTCATTAAGTGCATTTTTCAGAATTGCTGGCAATCACATTTTTTGCCCCCCTAAAGTATTCCTGATGTACACACATGCATTTTGACGTAAAAAAAAGTGGGCGTGGCCAAATTTTTTGAAAGTGGGTCACGCGTATATCTCAAGCATGGTATGACGTATGGACCTGGGACCAACACCAAACAAGTCAACACTCGATGGAGATTCAAAATATGGGTCAAGGTCATGGAGGTCACCTAGGGGTCATTAAGTGCATTTTTCATAATTGCTAGAAATCACATTTTTTGACACCCTAAAGCATTCCTGACATACACACATGCATTTTGACATAAAAAAGTGGGCGTGACCAAATTTTTTGAAAGTGGGTCACGCTCATATCTCAAGCATGGTATGACGTATGGACCTGGGACCAACACCAAATGAGTCGACACTCAATGGGGATTCAAAATATGGGTCAAGGTCACGGAGGTCACCTAGGGGTCATTAAGTGCATTTTTCATAATTGCTAGAAATCACATTTTTGACACCCTAAAGCATTCCTGACATACACACATGCATTTTGACGTAAAAAAAAGTGGGCGTAGCCAAAATTTTTGAAAGTGGGTCACGCTCATATCTCAAGCATGGTACGACGTATGGACCTGGGACCAACACCAAATGAGTCGACACTCGATGGAGATTCAAAATATGGGTCAAGGTCAGGGAGGTCACCTGGGAGTCATTAAGTGCATTTTTCATAATTGCTAGAAACCACATTTTTTGACCCCCTAAAGCATTCCTGATGTACACACATGTATTTTGAAGTAAAAAAAGGGGGCGTGGCAAAAATTTTTGGAAGTGGGCCACGCTCATATCTCAAGCATGGTATGACGTATGGACCTGGGACCAACACCAAATGAGTCGACACTCGATGGAGATTCAGAATATGGGTCAAGGTTATGGAGGTCACCTAGGAGTCATTAAGTGCATTTTTCATAATTGCTAGAAATCACATTTCTTGACCCACTATAGCATTCCTGACATACACACATGCATTTTGACGTAAAAAATTGGGCGTGACCAAAATTTTTGAAAGTGGGTCATGCTCATATCTCAAGCATGGTATGATGTATGGACCTGAGACCAACACCAAATGAGTCGACACTCGATGGAGATTCAAAATAGGGGTCATTAAGTGCATTTTTCATAATTGCTAGAAATCACATTTTTTGACCCCCTAAAGCATTCCTGCCATACACACATGCATTTTGACGTAAAAAAAAGTGGGCGTGGCCAAAATTTTTGAAAGTGGGTCACGCTCATATCTCAAGCATGGTATGACATATGGACCTGGGACCAACAGCAAATGAGTCGACACTCGATGGAGATTCAAAATATGTGTCAAGGTCACCGAGGTCACTCAGGGGTCAATGAGTGCATTTTTCATAATTGCTGGAAATCACATTTTTTGACCTCCAAATGCTTCCCCAAAATTCAGATGTGCATTTTTTTTATGAAAAAAAGTGGGTGTGGCCAAAATTTTTGAAAGTGGGTCAAGCTCATATCTCAAGCATGGTGTGATGCATGGACCTGGAGCCAACACTAAATAAGTTGACACTTGATGGAGGTTCAAAAGTGAGGGTCAAGGTCACGGAGGTCACCTGGGGTCATTGAATGCATTTTTTCAGAATTGCTGAAGATCACATGTTTTGACTCTCTAAAGCATTCCTGAAGTCCATACATCCATTTTTACATAAAAAGTTGGTGTGGCCAAAATTTGTGAAAGTAGGTCATGCTCATATTTCAAGCATGGTATGATGTATGGACCTGGGACTAATACCAAACGCGTTGACACTCGATGGAGATTCAAAATTTGGGCCAAGGTCAAACAGGAGTCATGAGGGCTATTACCAGAATTGCTGGAAATCATATTTTTGAACCTCCTTGTGCATTCCCTTGATTGGTCCCTTTGAATGCTGTGAAGATATATACCTTTTCTGGTTTCTTGCAAAAAATTATCTGATTTTTGAATGAATATCTATAAATACCGTCATTGAAAACCTATTTCTTATTTCTTTAAAACTATTTTATCCCCAAAATAAGCCTCTAAAGTATTCCCATTACATTCATAGAGGGGCACGGTGGCTAAGCAGTTAGAGGTGCAGGCTGCAAGCCGAGAGGTTCTCAGTTTGAATCCTATCTGCGGCAAGTGCCTTGTGTCTTTAGGCAAAAACACTTCAGCCCCCATTGCCCACTTAATGTCATAGTGATGTTGTGTACTAAGACATACTGCATGTCGATGATACACTTGCACTAACCCTGCTTGTGTGGAGTAAGCATGTTGGGGAGCCAGACAGTTGCTTGTTGTTGTTGTTTGGTGGTTCTCTGTGTTCTCTGGTTTCCTCCATCCGTAAAAACTGTACGACACGAGGCGGCCTAGCTGTTGAAGTGTCATTAAACCCCAATAAATTAATAACATTCATAGAATGTCTTCTATGCACTGTTTGTGAACATGATAATCCAAATACAATCAATCCTATCTCAATGTTTTTGGTATACTGATAGACTGCCTGCCATTGGTACTTGGTCATCTATGATTTGGAGGCATGTGGGGGCCTTCGGACTCTAGATGTTAAAAATATGTTTACAACATTTACTGGGAAATGAGTTAGCTGAAGCAGTAACCATTATCTAAAACAGAAATCTCCAGAGAGAAAGCTGAGATAGAATTCTTTGCTACAGTGAACAGCACTGTATATTTATGTTGTATCATGTTACAAAACTTCAGTCTCAATCATTGAAGAGAGAGAGAAACCTTCACTTTTCAAAGCATTTTTTTTAAAAATCTATTTATTCTCAATCATAACTCAGGATTGAGAGGTTTGGGGATGGAGTGGTGTGTGGCTTTCTCGAAACACCTATCACAGTTACAAAGTAATAAAATGGAATATATGCATGGTCATATTTTAACCCTCTTAATACTTCGATGTGAATATCTTTAATATAACTCATGGCTACAGAATGTTTTTCGCTTTCTTTTCTGACACATTTAATTCTATGTGGAATGGGACACCTTTTCAGTGTGCTTTCCAAACTAAGGGATTCTTAACCCTTTAGCGAACATAAAGGCAAAAACCGGTCAGCTTTAAACACAGAAATGTCTATTCAGTTTTAATTACTTTTTCATTGTAGCTTGAAAAACATATCTTATGACCCTTCATTGGAATGAGCTCATTTTAAGGGATTATTTATTTATTGGTGTTTAATGTCACACATTTCTGCACAGTGGTTTACCATGACCAGGACAGTTTTACGGGTGGAGGAAGCCAGAGTACCTGGGGAGAACCTCCGGGCAACTATCAGATTTCCCACATACTAACTCCACACAAGCAGGGTTAGCATTGGTTGAAGACAGGTGCACCATCGATGTGCAGTACGCTTTCGTACACATCGCCACCATGCACACACATGGGCAATGGGGTGAAGTGTCTTGCCCAAGGACAGAGTGAGGCCCGCTCGACTTGCAGCCTGCACCTCTGCCAACTCAGCCACTGCGCCCCCATTTAACCCTTTACCCAACGCAGACGATAACAAAATTTATTATTTTAAATATGATTTTTTTTTCAAATTTTCCAAACAATTTCAACAAAACCATATCATGGGACCCCTCGTTGGAACTAATATTTTTTCAACTTCTCAGTTTGCATATTACGCGGGCGGATGCGGCCGATTCGTTGGGTAAAGGGTTTTTGCATATTACGCGGGCGGATGCGGCCGATTCGTTGGGTAAAGGGTTGAAGGATTAAAATGGAATATTTAAAGCGAATATTTTAACCCTCTGAAGATCTTAATATGGGGGCACGGTGGCGCTGTGTACTAAAGCGTATAGCACTTCGATGGTGCACCTCTCTTCGAAAAAATCATTGAGAATAATGAAAACCATTTCCATTCTCACGGTGTTGTTCTAAACACACATGGATATAGATGGGACCTCGGTATTTTGACAATGCCAATAAGTCTTCAGACAGGTTCTCGGGGGGTCTTTAAGGCCTTTCAAAGTCTACATTCCAACATTACTGAACCTTTTTACTTGCAATATATTTTCCAGAGGTCCCATGCATGCACTTCATCATTGCCTTGCTAATATGAACATTTGCCATCATCTACAAATATGGCAGATCCGGAGTTGGTGGAGCCAATATTTACAAAGTAGTTTATACTCATACATCAGGTTTGGTATGACCAATAGTAATGGTACCTACACCAAATGAGTTGAAACTTGCTGGAGGTTCAAAATGTGGTCCACCTCTATACGGTCAAGAGAGGTCATTAAATGCATACTTTTTCGACCTATTAGGAATTTCATTTTATACCAGTTAATGCCGTTCTGAAGATTATACATGTATCTCATCATACAAACAAATGGCAGCGGCAGTAATGTCCATTTCTTATTCCTTGATCGAATCCTACAAATGGTGTGCACATATATGCCTTTTCGGATTTCTTAGAAAAATTGTTCTGATTCCTGTATGAATATTTTCTCTAAGAAAGAATTTCACAAAAAGCAGTAGGGAGAAAGCTGTGACTGTCACATACAATAACATGATCTATTTATTTAATCTCATTGTACAGAATTAATTCCCAAACCAAGTTAATATAAAAACAAACAACTTGATCATGACGAATTCCGGTGTACATGTAATTGTATGCTGTCAGGATGCTGGTAAAATATGCAATACTGACATAGTTGACTGTACTGTTAACTGTGTTAGTGCTATGACTGTTTAAAATTAATTTATTAGAGAAGTTCTAGTTTTATGTATGCCTTGTTTATGTCACTAGATGCTCTTTTATGAGCAGGCCTTCAAATGAGCTCTTGGGGTTTTTAAGGTTTTTATGACAATATCTCCGACATAGAGTCTGTGCACCCTTTGTCAGCGCGACAACTCAAATACGGATCGTCCTATCTCGATGCATTTTGGCATGCAGGTTAACAATAACCAGTTTGCACTCATCCATGTTTTTTTCACCCTTTCCATCTGAATGACAGATGACAGATCTGAAGTTGGTGGAGCCATTATTTCAAAGTGGGTTGCGCTCATTCTTCAGTGTAGATGTAGACATGGGACTACTCCGACTGAGTTAAAAAGTGCTGGAGATTCAATATACGGTCCACCTGAATGAGGTCATCAAGTGCATATTATTCAGAAAGACTGGGAAATGCATTTACACCTTAATGTATTTCTAAAGTTTATGAATGTATTTCATCACTCAAATTAGTGGGCAAAGCCAAAATTGTCCATTTCTGATTCGTGTATCGAACCCTTTGAATGCTGGTCACATATATGCCTTTTCTGGTTTCTTGTAAAAATTGTTCTGATTCCTGCATGAATATCTGTAAATACTGTTAACGAAAACCCATTTCTGATTTGTTAAAAAATATTTTACACCAGAAGATAAGCCTCCATAAATTCTCTTTCTGTAGAGTTTATTCATGATACTTTAACCCTTTTTCACACAGACTTGAATTTACTGGATGCAGTAAATTCTGTTTCTCTAGTTAGGCTTTTCCCTCTGGAAAAGACTATTGTTTTTCTACGGATTATTATTATTTTTTTTTTTTAGGCTTTTCCCTCTGGAAAAGACTATTGTTTTTGTACGGATTATTGGCACACGCATAGAGTGGCAAAAAATCTTAAAATGTACCGAAGCGGAATTTTCGATTTAACCCTTTTTCGCCAAAATTGGCAAAAAACTGCCAAAATTGGGGTTTATCGGCACTTTCTCGAAACACGTCTTTAGGATTTTTTAAAAATATTCATAATTACTAGACCTGCCTATGACACAACCTTTGATACACACGACATATTTGGCGATGCATATGGTAACCCTCCACAGGCTTCCAAACATCGAAATTTTGATGAAATGGGCCAGTTTCAGACCCCCACAGCACCCAAACGATACCCGTGAGGTAAACATACCTTCCTTTATTTGAAGTGGAATTCACCGAGGATCATTTTTGGAAGTAATAAGGGTGTTCAGAAAACCAAGTGTTAACCCGTTTTGGGCTGGTTAAACAGCAATACCCAAAAAAAGCTCAAAACTTCATGTTTTCCGTGGATTTCTCTAAACGAGTCTTGTAGATTTTCAAGAAAAATTGGTCACTCTCAGGTCTTGGTGTGACATTACAAGTTGCATGGATAAAATATTCCGGTCAGCATTAGTTAACCCTCCCCGAGCTGCTAAACGTAAAAATTGTGATAAAATGGGCTGTTTTTAGACACCAACAGCACCCAAACGATATACCACAGAGAAAGGGGCCTTCATTTATCGGACGCAAAATTGATCGAAAAATATTTTTGAAAGTGGTAAGGGTATTCAAAATTTGACGTCTTAACCCATTTTGGGCTGGTTAAAGAGAGATACCCATTAAAATCTTAAAATACCCGTTTTCTGTGGATTTCTCTAACAACATCTTGTAGGTTTTCAAGAAAAATCGGCTATTTGCAGGTCTTGGTGTGACATTACAAGTCGCATGAACAAAATATTCCGGTCAGCATTAGTTAACCCTCCCCGGGCTGCTGAAGGTCAAAATTGCGATAAAATGGGCTGTTTTTGCACACCAACAGCACCCAAAGGGTACAGCCCAAAGAAAAGTGCCTTCTTTTATCGCGCGTACAATTTATACGGAAACATTTTTGTAAGTAGTAAAGGTATTCAAAAGTCGACGTCTTAACCCATTTTGGGTAGGCTAAAGAGAGATATCCCTTGAAAGCTTTAAATTCCAATTTTCTGTGAATTTCCCTAATGGTAACTTGTAGGGTTTCAAGACAAATTGACTATTCGTAGGTCTTTATGTGACGTTACAAGTTGCATGGACAAAATACTCTGGTGAGCGTTTTTTAACCATCTACAAGCTGCCAAGCATCGTAATGTTGTTAACATGGGACTGTTTTCAGACACGCACAGCACCTAATGTATACATGAGAGATAAACATAATCTCCTTTGTTTGAAGTGGAATTCACAGAGGACCATTTTTGTAAGTAATAAAGGTATTCAAAAAGCCAAGCGTTAACCCCTGTTGGGGAGGTTAACAGGGATACTCATCAAAAGCTTAAAAAATCGTTTTCCCTGGATTTCTACAAACATTTTGTGGGGTTTTCAAGAGAAACTGGCCGTTGATAGGTCTTGGTGTCATATGACCAGTTGCATGGATCAATTATTCTGCTAGGCATTTGTTAACCCTTCATGGGCTGCTAAATGTAAAAAAAATTGAGGAAATAGTCTGTTTTTGGATACCAACAACATCAAATGGAAATGCCACAGAGAAACGTAACTTCTTTTACCGGACGCAAAACTGATAGGGAAACATTGATATTGATATTAACCCATTCTACCATTAATGATGGGTTTACCTAAAAAAAATTTTATCAAACCCAAACCGAGTCATTTGAGACTACAATACTCACCTTTCTCATATCATCAATGAAGGAACTTTAGTGAGACAGTTAAAAACAATTCATCAGACACTGTGGGGTCAAGAAAAATCATGGAATCTAATCGGGAAAAGCCATGATTCTCCAGAATCATAAAGTCTAGTTTTTTGGGCTTTTTTTTTTTTTTTTTTTTTTTTTCCACACATTTTTGTCCGTACGATTCAGAAGCCATTTTAGAACCGATTTTCACACAATTTGGCACACGCATAGAGGGGCAAAAAATCTAAAAATGTACCCAAGCGGAATTTTCGATTTAACCCTTATTTCGCCAGAATTGGCAAAAAACTGCCAAAATTGGGGTTTATCGGCACTTTCTCGAAACACGTCTTATAGATTTTTTTTAAACATTCATCATTGCTAGACCTGCCGATGGCACGACCTTTGATACACACGACATATTAGGCGATGCATATGGTAACCCTCCACAGGCTGCCAAACATCGAAACTTTGATGAAATGGGCCGGTTTCAGACCCCCATAGCACCCAAACGATACCGGAGATGTAAACATAACTTCCTTTATTGGAAGTGGAATTCACCGAGGATCATTTTTGTAACTAATAAGGGGGTTCAAAAAAACAAGCGTTAACCCGTTTTGTGCTGGTTAAACAGCAATACCCTCATAAAGCTCAAACATTCATGTTTTTCGTGGATTTCTCTAAACGAGTCATGCAGATTTTCAAGAAAAATGTGTCACTCCCAGGGCTTGGGGTGACAATAGAAGTTACATGGACAAAATACTGCGGTGAACATTTGTTAACCCTCCACGGGGTGCTAAAATTCAAAATTGTGATAAAATGGGCTGTTTTTGGACGCCAACAGCACCCAATGGGTACGCCACAAAGAAAAGTGCCTTCCTTTATCGAGCGCACAATCTATACGCAAACATTTTTGTAAGTAGTAAGGGTATTCAAAAGTCGAAGTCTTAACCCATTTGGGGCAGGCTAAAGAGAGAGACCCCTTAAAATCTTAAAATTCCCATTTTCTGTGGATTTCTCTAAAAACATCCTGTAGGTTTTCAAGAAAAATTGGCTACCCGCAGGTCTTTGTGTGATATTACAAGTTGCATGGACAAAATATTCCGGTGAGCGTTTATTAACCCTCTAGAGGCTGCCAAGCATCGTAATTTTGTTGAAATGGGCTGTTTTCGGACACGCACAGCACCCAGTGTTTATCCGAGAAATAAACATAATCTCCTTTGTTGGAAGTGGAATCCATCGAGGGCCATTTTTGTAAGTAATAAGAGTATTCAAAATACCAAGCGTTAACCCCTTTTTTGGTTGTCAATAGTGATACCCATCGAAAGCTTAAAAACTTATGTTTTCCCTGGATTTCTTTACAAACATCTGGTAGAGTTTTCAAGAGAAAATGGCCACTGATAGGTCTTGGTGTCGCATTACCAGTTGATAGGATAAATTATTCCGGGAAGCATTTATTAACCCTCCATGGGCGGCTAAATGTGAAAATTTTGAAAAAATAGTCTGTTTTTGGACACCAACAACATCAAATGGGAATGCAACAGAAATGCATAACTTCTTTTACCGGACGCAAAACTGACAGGGAAACATTTTTGTAAGTAGTAAGTGTATTCAGAAATCGAGGTCTTAACCCATTTTTGACTAGTTAAAGAGATATACCCCTTAAAAGCTTAAAATTCCAGTTTCCTGTGGATTTCTCAAAACAAAATTTTAAGAAAAATTGACCCTTTGCAGGCCTTGGAGTGAGAGTTCAAGTTGATTGGACAAAATATTTCGGTAAGCATTTGTTAACCCTCCAGAGGCTGCCAAGCATAAACATTTGGAGAAAATGGGCTGTTCTTTGGGCAACCATAACACCAAATGTGTACCTGCGAGATAAACATAACCCCCTTCATTGGAAGTGGAATTCACCAATGATCATTTTTGTATGTAATGAAGGTATTCACAAAACCAAGCATTAACCCGTTTAGGGCTGATTACAGAAAGATACCCCTCAAAGGTTAAACATTCATGTTATCCGAGAATTTGTCTAAAAACATCTCGTAGATTTTCAAGAAAAATGGACATTCTCAGATCTTAGTGTGACATTACAGACTGCATGTACAAAATATTCCTGGAAGGATTTGTTAACCCTATGCAGGTTCTCAAACATCAAAATGTTGATAAAATGGGGTGTGTTTGCATACCCACAACACCCGAATTTGAGACGAGAGATCAAAATAAGTGGAAGTAGAATTCATTGAGAATTATTTTTGGAAGTAATATGAGTATTCAAAAAACAACACTTGACCCGTTTTGGGCTGGATAAACAATGATACCCATCAAAAGCTTAAAATTCATGTTCTCCCTGGATTTCTATGAAAACATCTTGTAGATTTTAAAGAAGAAATGGCCATTCGCAGTTCTTGGTGTGCCATTACAAGTTGCATGAATGAATATTCCTGTTAGCACTTGTTAACCCTCTACAAGCTGCCAGACATCAATGTTTTGGATGCATTTGAGATAAAATGGACCATTTTTAAATAGCCACAGCTCTACGTGGGTATGTGTCAAACAAACATAACTCCTTTTGTCGGTCATTAACTAGTTGGACGACGATATTGACATTAACCCACTCCACCGTTAATGATGGTTTTTACCTAAACAATTTTTTTATCAACCTGAGTCATTTGAGACTACTATACTCACCTTTCTCATAACATCAATGAAGGTACTTCAGTGAGACAGTTAAAAACAATTCATGAGACACTGTGGGGTCATGAAAAATCATGGAATCTCATCGGGAAAAGCCATGATTCTCCAGAATCATAAAGTCTAGTTCTTCTCGTTTTTATGGCTGTCGAAAAACTCTCATAGACCGAGGTATTCTGATTTTACGCCTCACGCGATAAAGTAATTTTTTAACGGTCCGATTTCTACGTTTTGACTGATTCTCAAAAAAAATCACAAGAGAAATCGCCATGAGACTACTGTACACGGGGGAGAGGCTATACATGGCTGTACTTTATGCCCCAATACTTTGATGAATTAACGGATCATCCGAAAACCCACCAAGAAGGTGCTTTGAACTGTCAATTTTGTGTTTCAATAGCAAATTCAACAAAAGAGAGAGGCAGTGTACATCGAACTGACGTCGATGTCAAGATGTTCCAGTGGACGTTTTGTCTGAAATCCTATAATAGGAAAGATACATTAGAAAAAACATGGAGAAATGTCAAAACTCGACATTTAACTGCGCGATTTGCGGGTTTCAGCTGATTCAACTTAACCGTCATCGCGCCACAAGTAGCAGAGATGCACAACACGATTGACCGGTGGAGACGTTCCTCATCAAATAAGGGGGGGTCAAACGAGGTTATGAGGAGGGGTGAAGGAGACAAGTGTGCGGTCATATGTTTAAAATTTTAATAACCTTAATTGTTATGACGTAATCCCCTTAATAAATAGCGTATATTCATTTAATATAATATATTAATAATTTTCGTTAAATAATTCATTTTTTATTCCACACCCCTGTATCCCCTCACAGTACCTAAAACTTTCATGAACTCCCCTCCTCCAGGTCATCCAATACTAAAAAACTTTTGGAAACCGCTCTCCCCCGCCCCCACTATAATCTTAAAAAGAGTTGCTTTGTCACAAACACACACTTTTTCAACCAATCAGACACCTCCATTATCCCACACCCTCACCGTCACACCCCTGTATCCCCTCACAGTACCTAAAACTTTCATGAACTCCCCTCCTCCAGGTCATCCAATACTAAAAAATACTTTTGGAAACCTCTCTCCCCCTCCCCCAGCCCTTACAATAGCTAAAGTATCTCGAACCCCAGTTCAGTTCTCTAAATGTAATGGACATGTCAGTCCCCCGAATACGCCATCCCCACAATTTTGAGCGATCAAATTACCCCGATTAGTCTTCTCTCATAACTTACCACACTCTTAACCCGTATTTACTATGAGATTGTCCCCCTAATAAAGAGCGTATGTTCATTTAATATAATATATTAATAATTTTCGTTAAATAATTCATTCCACAAGACACTTGTCGAAAAAACAAAATGGCGGTTTAGTTTGACAGAAATACGCGTATCGATTTATTCAGGAATGTCTGACGGTTGTGTCCTTGGGCAAGACACTTCATCCCTATATTGGGGGCATGGTGACGCTGTGCACTAAGGCGTACTGCACGTCGATGGAGCCCCTGTCTTCAACCAATGCAGACCCTGTGTAGAATCTTGACAGTTGCTTGCCGTTGCTCGGTGGCTCTCTCCGGCTTCCTCCACCCGTAAAACTGTCGTGGTCATGAGTAGTCATTGTGCAGACCTTAAACACCAATAAATAAATATAAATAAATAGTCGTTTATCAAAACAGCCTTTAAGTGTTTAACAGTTAATTGTGGACCAGTGCGTTTAAAAATTAAAAAAAATGGGTGATAGCACTACGGACTGTGTTTAATCATAGAAAAATCACACCCGCGCTATTACTAACCCGTATGATTTATTTTTGACGTTTACTGAAGAATAACTTACCCATCTAAGTAAAAGCATGAAAAAGCTAATATTATCTAATTACCTATGTGGGGGTGGGGTGGTCGTTGTGTATTATAGCGTACTACCTTCAGCCAATGATAACCCTGTGTAGAACTTTGACAGTTGTTTGCCTCTGCACGATGGTTCTTTCCGAATTACTCCAACTGTCGGTAAATAAATGAAAAAAACTACAATTCTATAATAACAGGCCAAGCCCCCCCCCCCCCTCCCCCCTTCATTTTACAGGTTTGTCGGGGGAAAATCAACAGTACTTTCACCCCCCCCCCCCCCCTCATTATAATAGTTCAAAAGCGCTGTTACTCGATCAAAAAAAATTGGTAAAAGGATATGCGACTCTGTATTAGCCACCCAAATTTGCGAGACTTGGAAAAATATAACCCACCTAGAGCTGCACCAAAGCTACGTACACTGTTCGAACTCCCGCATTGTGTCCTTGGGCAAGTTAATTTACCCCGATTATCCACATGGGAGCACGATGACGGCGTGTAATAAGGTGTACTGCACGTCGGTGATACGCATATTTTCGAACAATCTAACCCTGCTTGTGTGGATTTCCGACGTTGGTGAGATGACAGTTACTCGTCGTTGCTCTGTGGTTCTCTTTGGATATTCCGGAGTCTACCCGTAAAATTGTCACGTTTAATTATAACTTGAACTTGATGTCCGGGTGTAATGAAACAGCGTATTTTTTGCAGACATTCTAAATAAACGCAGCTGGTTTACAGACCTGTATATCTTCTTTTCTTTTCAGTTGAGTAAAAATATATGATAGTTACTGATGTAACACGCCGATTAGTATGTTTAATGAATCTAACGACGCCAGCCCGACCGACCCTTTGCCCACCATGATCCAACATGAATGATGAATTCATTCACGCTACGTCTGTGAATTGTGTCAAAAATCTTACTCTCATAAAACTAATTATTATCGACACAGACGAAAATTACACAAAAATGTAAATTTTAAACACACTATAGGGGGAGCGAACCCTAATACAGCCGAGTTAACAACCAGATCTGTCTGTAACCAGCCACCCTATCCTCCAGTGTATATGAAATCAGCCTTTAGTTGGAACAGTGCATTCATTAACAAGTGCAAATATTTTGGGGCTTGCAAATAATCTAGAACCAGTAAAATCGTTAGTGATGGGGAAATCACTGAGGGAAAAACCTATAGATGACTCAACCAACCTACCCTCAAGCAAAATTTAGTGTATTGAACCATGGGGGAGTGAACAGTTGCAGGAAATACGCACACCACTGAATGCTGTAGCTGTCCAGCCCATAGACCAGGGTATGAGAACAATTACTGAATCTTCAACATCGAGTTGTGAAGAGAAAGAGCTGCTGAACCAGACAATCTTTCAGCGCCAATCAAATTTACGCAAAGAAACCACCAAACCACACTCCTTAACGACTAGTTTTTCAGTGGAAAATCATCCGGACTGGTTAGCCGTTATACCAGATTCCATGTAGCAGAAGGCGCTTTTGTTACTCCAGATAATAAAGAATATACCCAATTTATCCTGGGATGAGAAAGATCGACTCGTGTATAACGGCATTACAATTTCGGGCTCCAATATGTGTGATCTAATAAATGATCTGCTGCGAAAAAGAAAAGATTTTCAACCGACAGGGTGGAAAATTTTGGCAAACATCCTTAAAGATCAAAATATCCCAAGGGGTCTCATTGGAAATCAAGATCGTATTGGCTTGTGTCGTCCAGAAAACAATATCTCTGCAAAGCTGCGATGGACCAGCCTCTGAAGAATGGCCCCTGGAAAAGATTGCGAATGTGGAACGGACTTCGTGGAAGCTCTCATGAAACTGGACGAAAAAGCGAAAACTCACACCAATAGGGTGACATTCTGAATAACAGCCATTACAGACAACTAAAAATGCGGCCATTAGCATATACCAGTGTTCATTTTACTGCAAATTTCATATCCATTTGTAATTTAATACTAATTAATTCGACTAGTTTTGACCTCTGGTTAATATGGATACTTAAAAAAATGCAATATATCTCAGATTTTTTATTTTGTTTTTATTTGTGGTGTCTCCTAAACTACAGAGTGCCTTTCATGACATTCGCCCAGTTCTGGAAATCCACATAAATTACTGAATGTGATTTAATAAAAAATTCGGCAATTATTCAAATCAAAAACTGTGATCCGATAAAAATTCGGCTGTTATTAAGCGGGTACATTAATAATATCCGGGAATGTGGTCATGCCATATTTTATCAACAAAATGCAGGTACACAACGCATTCTCGCGTATTATCTTGTTTTATATAGGCATTTGTCAGAGAAAGATCCTGAGTTTTGTACAAAAATAAGCATTTTACCACAAAGTTACGCTATGGTCATAGCTGCTGATAGTGGCACATAGAAAAAGTAGCGTTCAAAAATTAATTTTGACATGCACTGTAGTATGGTTCAATGAATTAGATTTCATTTCGATTTGCGCTGTAAGGGGAGTGGTAAAACCTAGAAAAAAACAGCAGATTGAACGCAATTAGTTTCCACCCGTACTGTATCGATGAGAGAGAGAGACAGAAAGACAGAGAGAGAGAGAGAGAGAGAGAGAGAGAGAGAGAGAGAGAGAGAGAGAGAGAGAGAATTGAAACGTTTGTTGTGATCATGGTGGACAAAGGGTCGGTCAGGCTGGCGTAGTTAGATTCATTAAACATACTAATCGGCGTGTTACATACATCAGTAACTATCATATATTTTTACTCAACTGAAAAGAAAAGAAGATATACAGGTCTGTAAACCAGCTGCGTTTATTTAGAATGTCTGCAAAAAATACGCTGTTTCATTACACCCGGACATCAAGTTCAAGTTATAATTAAACGTGACAATTTTACGGGTAGACTCCGGAATATCCAAAGAGAACCACAGAGCAACGACGAGTAACTGTCATCTCACCAACGTCGGAAATCCGCACAAGCAGGGTTAGATTGTTCTAAAATATGCGTATCACCGACGTGCAGTACACCTTAGTACACGCCGTCATCGTGCTCCCATGTGGATAATCGGGGTAAATTAACTTGCCCAAGGACACAATGCGGGAGTTCGAATAGTGTACGTAGCTTTGGTGCAGCTCTAGGTGGGTTATATTTTCCCAAGTCTCGCAAATTTGGGTGGCTAATACAGAGTCGCATATCCTTTTACCAATTTTTTTGATCGAGTAACAGCGCTTTCAACTATTAGAATGAGGGGGGTGAAAGTACTGTTGATTTTCCCCCTGACAAACCTGTAAAATGAAGGGGGGGCGGGGGGGGCTTGGCCTGTTATTATAGAATTGTAGTTTTTTTCATATATTTACCGACAGTTGGAGTAATCCGGAAAGAACCATCGTGCAGAGGCAAACAACTGTCAAAGTTCTACACAGGGTTATCATTGGCTGAAGGTAGTACGCTATAGTACACAACGTTACCGACCACCCCACCCCCGCATAGGTAATTAGATAATATTAGCTCTTTCATGCTTTTACTTAGATGGGTGGGTTATTCTTCAGTGAACGTTCAAAAATAAATCATATGGGTTAGTAATAGCGCGGGTGTGATTTTTCTATGATTAAACACAGTCCGTAGTGCTATCACCCAATTTTTTTCATTTTTAAACGCACTGGTCCGCAATTAACTGTTAAACACTTAAGGGCTGTTTTGATAACCGACTATTTATTTATATTTATTTATTGGTGTTTAAGGTCTGCACAATGACTAATCATGACCACGACAATTTTACGGGTGGAGGAAGCCGGAGAGAGCCACCGAGCAACGGCAAGCAACTGTCAAGATTCTACACAGGGTCTGCATTGGTTGAAGACAGGTGCTCCATCGACGTGCAGTACGCCTTAGTGCACAGCGTCACCATGCCCCCACATGGTCAATAGGGATGAAGTGTCTTGCCCAAGGACACAACCGACAGACATTCCTGAATAAATCGATACGCGTATTTCTGTCAAACTAATCCGCCATTTTGTTTTTTCGACAAGTGTCTTGTGAAATGAATTATTTAACGAAAATTATTAATATATTATATTAAATGAACATACGATCTTTATTAGGGGGACAATCTCATAGTAAATACGGGTTAAGAGTGTGGTAAGTTATGAGAGAAGACTAATCGGGGTAATTTGATCGCTCAAAATTGTGGGGAAGGCGTATTCGGGGGACTGACATGTCCATTACATTTAGAGAACTGAACTGGGGTTCGAGATACTTTAGCTATTGTGAGGGCTGGGGGAGGGGGAGAGAGGTTTCCAAAAGTTTTTTAGTATTGGATGACCTGGAGGAGGGGAGTTCATGATAGTTTTAGGTACTGTGAGGGGATACAGGGGTGTGACGGTGAGGGTGTGGGATAATGGAGGTGTCTGATTGGTTGAAAAAGTGTGTGTTTGTGACAAAGCAACTCTTTTTAAGATTATGGTGGGGGCGGGGGGAGAGCGGTTTCCAAAAGTTTTTTAGTATTGGATGACCTGGAGGAGGGGAGTTCATGAAAGTTTTAGGTACTGTGAGGGGATACAGGGGGTGTGGAATAAAAATGAATTATTTAACGAAAATTATTAATATATTATATTAAATGAATATACGCTAATTATTAAGGGGATTACGTCATAGCAATTAAGGTTATTAAAATTTTAAACATATGACCGCACACTTGTCTCCTTCACCCCTCCTCATAACCTCGTTTGACCCCCCTCCCCTTATTTGATGAGGAACGTCTCCACCGGTCAATCGAGTTGTGCATCTCTGCTACTTGTGGCGCGATGACGGTTAAGTTGAATCAGCTGAAACCCGCAAATCGCGCAGTATTTATTTATTTATTGGTGTTTAAAGTCACATACTTATGCACAATGGCTAATCGTGACCGTGACAGTTTTACGGATGGAGGAAGCCGGAGTACCCGGAGAGAACCACCGAGCAACGACGACCAGCTGTCAGCTCTCCAACATCGTAACTCTGAACTCTGCACCGCAGCACAGGCAGGGTTAGATTGGCTGAAGACATGCGCACCATCGAAGTGCATTACGCCTCAGTACACAGCGTCATCTTGCCCCCATGTAGGCAATCGGGGTGAAGTGTCTTGCCCAAGGACACAACGCGGTTGCCGCAGGTGGGATTCGAACCGAGGACCTCTCGGCTTGCAGCCTGCACCTCTACCAGCTGAGCCACCGCCCCCCCCCCCCCCCCCCCAAATCGCGCAGTTAAATGTCGAGTTTTGACATTTCTCCATGTTTTTTCTAATGTATCTTTCCTATTATAGGATTTCAGACAAAACGTCCACTGGAACATCTTGACATCGACGTCTGTTCGATGTACACTGCCTCTCTCTTTTGTTGAATTTGCTATTGAAACACAAAATTGACAGTTCAAAGCACCTTCTTGGTGGGTTTTCAGATGATCCGTTAATTCATCAAAGTATTGGGGCATAAAGTACAGCCATGTATAGCCTCTCCCCCGTGTACAGTAGTCTCATGGCGATTTCTCTTGTGATTTTTTTTTTTGAGAATCAGTCAAAACGTAGAAAACGGACCATAAAAAAATTACTTTATCGCGTGAGGCGTAAAATCAGAATACCTTGGTCTCTGAGAGTTTTTCGGCAGCCATAAAACGAGAAAAATAAACTAGCGTTATTAATATGTAAGAATCACGCCAAGATATTAAATCCAATTACACCTATAAAAATAGCCACAATGGAGTCGTTCACAGTCTTCAGTTAAAAGCAAGACACATCTTGTCACGTGAGATCATCATTGATTTTTAAATACATGATAGCATGTCCAGTCTAACGCTATTTATGACCGGTCGTTAAAGTGTGACAATAGATTTAATTGCTTCAACATCTGTCAGTAGTTTGCGTTTGAAAAGACAAATCGATTTAATTACAACTAAACACGCAATGAACTGTTCACCTTTGCGGGTCAGTTAGTCGATAGCATTCATAGTGCACACCCACGCAGTGGCGTGTGCGCACATAGGTAATGGATACGCGTCCATGATTTTATTATTTTTCTATATACCATGCAACAGAGTTTGGGGTGCCATCTGGTGGCGTGGCTCTCCCACTGGCAAAAAATCCAGAATCATTGTAACGGATACTTAATTGTTTTGGGCCTTTCAAAGGACATTATGTAAAGTATATTGTTGCAGAATGCTGGAAACTATGATAAATAATCACGTAATGAAGTGACTTTCGAAGTTAGGTAGTTGTTGGCGAGTTAGGTATTGTTTGAAAGTTCGAAGTGCCAATGTCGTCCGTTGCCGGTTTCGTCAGATTTAAAGCCCAGTTTCAATTTTAATTGAGAACGTACACTTCACGAATTGTTCACAACGAATAAAAAATAAAACAAGTGATTTATTGACACTTTTAGTGGGCCTTTTTCGTTTGTGGGGAACTTAGCGCGATTTCTTTAGAAACAGCCGGAGTTCGGATGAATTCAAGTTATGCTGACTTAAGGGGACGTCCAACCTAACTTTGGTCAAATTTCATGTAATTTTCTTTCGAGTCTAAAAAAGGCCCAAAATGAATAACCCCAATAAATTATATACCAAAATGCTTGGAATGAAACATAGAACATGTGGAAACTGAAATTTGCCATGGAACTGCTGCCATGAGTAAATAGCACCACCTGAAAGTCTGCTGTGGCATAAGTAAGAGAACAAAATTTTTACAATAAAATACCTCAAAATAAAATAACAGCTGTATTCTATAAACATTTAAGTACATACTCGAAGAAATCTTTTCCTAATTCATGAAAGTAATGAATATTGAGACCAAATGTTATAAGTGGAGTGCTCACTGATTGAAGGCAGACATTTTCTTTTGTTTATGTTTTGATTTGGGGAGTTCAACAAAGGTCAACTTGAAGGAGTCCAGCAGAAGAAGTATGGAAGGACAAAAGAGTGTCTCCCAATATCAAGATGTATGTGTTACTGTAATGGTTTGGAAAGAAAATATGATATTCTCCTATGTAGAATGCACTGCAAAGTCATACATTGTAGCTGAATAAATATATTTACAAACCCCTTGCACTTTATCCCATGCATCAATTTGATAGTGATTAAATTGTTAAATTTGTCTGGTTTATCAATAAGTATATTAGCTTTGTTTAACTCTTGGACACCAATACACTCATGATATCTGTTGGAGAAGAAATAAGGGTAACTGTAACCTGTCACTGCAATAAACCATCTAATGTACTTAAAAGTACATTGTTATTCAAAACACATCAAATCAACCTTACATAACCATTATTGCATGTACTTTCCCCAAGGAGGCTTATTGACATATTGAGATCAGAAGGGCACAACCAGAGGGTCTCACATATTTTTTTCAAGAACGCAGTACACAAAGCAATCCCCAAAAGATGACAAGTGAGCTCCATTTGACACAAAAAGTTTCGGGGGGGGGGGGAGGGGGGCTCTTCCTTGTATGACTCTACCTCCGGCACTCAAGGCATATGCCTTTTTTTGAAAGTTTAACTCTTTTTTCTTTTTGAAGATCCTGGCCACACATGTTCCAAACACTATCAGACAGGTAAACCTCCAAATAAGTGTATCTGCAAAAATCATGTTACATTGCAAAACATTTTTTTAGAGTTTTAGTTCTGGACCTTTCATGCTTCTTACTTCCAACTATAACACTTAATTTATTGATTAATGGGTGAATAGAAAAGTCCTGCCATAATCAACATTTTGAGTTCCATAAGCCTTCAAAAGAGCTCCGATAAAAGTGTCAAACATCAGATTGGTGGCTTTATACAGAATATTCATTAGGTTGTAGCTTGATAAGTAATAGGAACAAAATCTTCAGCAGAAAATTCTGTAGCAATACAATTGAGGGTATTAGCAGGCACTTTGCAACAAATTGTAACAAATCAACTAGTTATAAACACAATTTTCTAACTCAAAAGAGTGAAAAAGTACCACAACTCTGAAAAAATGTAGGAAGAAACACATGCTACAGCAGCTACACAGGCATTGTTTCCCCATGATGCTCGATCATAACACCAAATATCCTTCAAATTGGAGTAGCAATGGTTGAGATACAAGGGAGAATGATGGTACATGTAATGATGAATGGGTAAGACTAAGATTAAGAGGACAGGGGGCACCACTGCACAGCCCTAGATGCACCTTTGATTTTCCAACTTCCAGGTCTGGGGCATAATAATCGCAACACACCCACCTTATCAGTTCAGAATTTCAGTAAAATAAAAGAAATTATCAATTTGAATTAAATAATAGATGATGGAAAATATTTGGCTTCCTTCGCCTTCTCGTACTATTTAATTACCACAAACAATATCAGTTTGATGCCGACAAACGAAACTGAACGCATGTGGTTTGGTTAAAAAGTAACTCGGCATGAATAATGAAGAAATTGCGAATATTTCATTTATTTAAAAGCCAATTGCAGCTAATATTGACCGTGCATTCGATAATTCGTTTCGGTTTTGACCACACGGCCACGCTGACACTCCGTGACAGCGGTTATGTTTATTGTGATATGCAAATTGGGGGATGGTTTCCGGTGAAGGAGATTTGTCACATTTGTCAGTATAAAACGATCATAAAAGACACTGATCGACGCTTGTATTACTATGGTTGGTTGCAAGAAAAAACTAAATTCTCAGCATCGTCCAAGCGCACCTTATTTAAAAGCACGAAAGCATCATTTTCAACCCATCTTCAATCGGTCCTTTGCAGACATCAAACATACCCGCCTTCAAATTTCATGGTTACTAGGAAGTAAATAATTTCGCAGCGACAGGGGGAAATTAACACGCTCAATATAGTTCCAGGTCACTTGGAATATACTTCGTGAAAAAGTGATTTCTGAAGCATTCTGCTTACTTTGTTATGAATATTGCCTTATTTTATGTGTATCGTCCCGATTTTATACACTCGGTTATTTTTTTTACAAGTGGTTCATGTTGTCTTTCTAGTGCGCAATAATTCAGATTTTTTGTCAACAAAAAAGTTCAGACGGCCTGTAAACACGAGAGGGAATTTCGAACCATATTTTGCAGTTATGACATGAACAGCTCAAGTACTTGCTGTCACCTGTTTGCAAATCCGCTCGTACATTGTCTCGAACAAATAAAGGGCGTGATCACGTCCTTGCATTCTTACGATTGCCCAAATTGAGTATTTCTGCAAGAACCACATCGTAATCACATGACCGGAAAAACATCGTTGAAACATGGCCACATCCGGAACATCAAAAATTTGTGTTGATGTTATTACATTCAAACGTCAAAACCCACCAGAGTGTGTGTCAAAAAAATGCTTTCTCCGAGTCTGTAGTATGTTATCATTATATTGAGGACAAGGCTTTCGAATTACCGATTATTTTGTGGTTTTACCGGTTCGTTACTTATGCCATTTGCAAATTAATCTTCTTCAAAATCATAAAATTCACTTTTTTTCCTGAAAAAAATTATATGTACCTTTTCTATGCATTTTACTCATTATTTTGATATATAATTTGCCTTTCCTTACTTCTCTTATCTGTTTCTGAGGCATTGGGAAAAATGTCAAAAAATTGACCAAAGTTAGGTTGGACGACCCCTTAAGGTCTGGGGAAATCTTTGTTCTCAAAACACGGGCATGCAGTCTTGTTGTAGTAAAAGTTTACGGAAACAGACATGCACGCGAACAGCGATACTTATTCATTTATTTCCTAGATTTTTCTTCACAAGTTCACTGGATCCAGTCTATGAACTATTTTTACCAATGATACAATACAATGTCAGTTTAAGACAGTCAGAATTACAGTGTAGCGGCCAGCCAATTTTAGTAAACCGACGTGTTTTCCTGAAGACTAAATACCATAATCACTCGGAACTCCCATTTAAATTTCATGCACACTTCCTCTGTGTTTTGGTAAACATTGTTTCAATTCCTGATGCTTTAGGCATTGCAACCAGAATAGAACTAAATTCATCTTCAAAGTAGTCAATGTCGCCCTCCTTGTCTCACCAACATCTGGAGGTGGGGATTCTGATATTTAGACTTGAGTATGTTTCTCCAAAAATGGCAAAACACTTTTAAAAAGCCTAAATACCAACCTCCCCAGAACCGACCTCTAAATAATATTTGGCACTGCACTACACAATCAATATTTGATGGTTTCAGGCATTTTAATGGTGCTATGAGATAGCATATGACCTGCACTGTCATGCTGTGGAAAAAAATCAAAAAATCAATGTGTAATGTTTTATCAGAGACATACCATACCAATGACTCAAAGTGCCTTAATTAAGAAATGTGAGGGATTTAAAAAAAATTTTTTTTTTGCAAATATTGCAAAATATTCATCAAACACAATGTGAAATATCTTAAGAAGCCAGAATGTGATTTAAAAACTATCAGAAATGTGAAATTTAATATCATAAGAGGTTTGTTTTGTGTCAACATCAATTAATGTATGAATTATATCATAATTTGTGATGAAAGTGGGTATGCTGGGGGTCTAGGGGACACATTTAGGGCTATATTTTACCACATCAATATGTAGAAGAAAATTTGACATAATTTGTTAGGATAAAATGGCACTGTCTATTGATATTGGTGATTTAAATAGCTGCAACACCAGTTTTTAAATCAAAATTGACATTCATTTTGTTTTGTGTGGAGTGGAGGGGGGGGGGGGGGGGTGGTGGTTCTCTTGCAGGATGGTAAAATGAGACAGATTTTCCCCAAAACTATTGTCTGCAGATGCAGATTTTAGTTTTATTTTGGGATTGGGGTAGTTTTTAAAGAAAGCAGTGAATTCTCATGCAGAAATGACTCTTTTATCAAATGAAAGAGATAAAATGTATCTTTGGAAGGATTAGAATGTAGGTTAAAATCCCTCCCCCCCCCCCTCCCAAAAAAAAAAATACCCCCAATCATTTTTACACACTCAGCAAACATTCCCCCCCCCCCCCCCCCAGTTTTTGAGTGGTACCACATTCTCTCACATTATTTTAAGAGCAGTACAAAAATCTCCCTCCCGGCCTCTTACACCAAAAGGTTAAAAGGCAGTCAAAAAGGATTTAAAAACTTATGTATTTAATTTGTAAATTACATAAACACTCATCACTATTTACAAGAAAACATGCCTCAATAACTATTTATCAACACAGTTATTTAGTTATTGGAGTTTAAGGACACTTTCAACAGCCAGTGTCACCTCGTGTCGGACAGTTTTATGGGTGGAGGAAACTAAAGTGCACTGAGAGAACCACCTGGCAACAGTGAGCAATTATCCAATGTGCTAACTCCACACAAGCAAAGTTAGCATTGATTGAAGCAACAAGTGCTCGGCCTCAAGTGGTAAAAAGCTTTGGACATTTTTGTATGGCTTTAAATATACAGGTACTTCTAAAAAATTAGGGGGTGGGGAGATTTTTGTTCACCATAAATTATGGAGGGAGGAATTTCTGTTCACCTGAAAAAAACCTGGGGTGGGGGTGGGGGGGGATTTTTGCGCATCGTGTGAAAATGATTGTGGGGGGGGGGGGGATTTTTGTCAGGGAAAAGTTTTGTAGGTTACCCTTCGAAAGGTTTGGGTTTGATTATAGGAAATAAGCACATGTACATTGTAAATGTACATGTATTTTGGCTTCCGACACTGATTTAATTATATTTTTTTTGATATTACACATATTTCACTTATAAATGTTCATTCGAGAACCACAGATTGAATAATACTGTTTTATGTTTGGAAAAGTTATATTTTTGTCACAGTCGGCAATAAAGGCCATATATTGCCAAAAATAATGCAGTTAAATGCATCTTGAGCAAGTGTGGCATCCAGAACTGAGAAGCACACTACAACCTCTGGCAAATGACAAATATATGTACACATGTAACCACCCTTTTTACCCTATTAACACATCTAATGAAACCATGCTTTCCCCTCATTGTACTTGTGATAGAGGGGATTCCAATTATATTCCAATCCTCTCCCAAATCACTATCAAAACATTTAGCCAGAAAACCCATACTTCACTTTTATTCGCTGAACAAGCTCATTCCAATAAGGGGGGGGGGGGGGGGCATAAGCTATGGTTTTGATGCCAAAAAATGCAAAAAAAAATAACATTGAATGGCAATTTTGGTAGATGGTGCTAGCCGGTTTTGGCCATTACATTGAGTGAATGATTAATAGAAACTTTCTCCATATTATGATGTTAACCCTTTACCTTACATGAAAAGAAGATAGCACTTTTGAATAACTAATTTCTTTTCATTTTTTGCGTCAAAAACATAGTTATGACCCCCACTGGAATGAGCTGAACGAGCTCATTCCAATGAGGGGTCATAAGCTATGCTTTTGGTGCAAAAATAATGAACATTGAATGGCAGTTTCGGTGAATGGTGCTAGCCTGTTTTTGGCCATTACATTGAGTGAGTGATTAAAAATGTTAAAAAACAATTTCTTCATTCACAGAGTATTTTGGAACATAAATTTGGGGAAATGGGGTGGGGGTACAGTGGGAAAAGTAACAAAGTTGCAAATGTGAATTAATGGCTTCTGTGCACAGCTGCCAATATAGTAGTCTGATACTAGTGCTGTCAGGGTCCTCATGTTATAGCACAAAACTGCATTGACAATTGTCCCTCTACCACCCTTCAGCTGATGAGACAGTTAACAGCATGCACTCTCAGTTTCCTATGATTTGCTTTAGTACTGCAGCACTCAGGGTCCACTGAGTTTTTTTTCTGTTTTGACAACCCTGTGCAGGCTCTTCTCGCTATCTTTTTTATTGTATGTCAGTCAGTATTCCTATGTACATGTAGAATGTCACTTTCAAAATATGTGATTGCATGTCTGTCTGTCCATCATAATTCCTATGTACATGTAGACTGTCTCTTTCAAGATATGTGATTGCATGTCTGTATGTCCATCATGCAAAGTGTTGGTTTGTTTCCATTTGCACAGTTCTGCATTTTCAGTAACTGGCAATTGACCCCCCCCCCTCCCTCCCTCCCCCACACACACCCATACACACACATACACAAATATATTAAACATTAAAGAGCACTACATTCCTGAAGCAAATATCTGAGTCATCCTCACTGGATACTAGGCATGCATGTATTTTCCCTAATTTCGCCCTTTTTATCAGAATGGGTGCCTGCAGGTGGGTACATGTACTTGTGGGACATGCACATCACTACTGAATTAATATTTGATGGTTTTAGGCATTTTAACAGTGCTATGCTATAACATAGGAGCAGTTCTCAGCTGATCATGCTGTTGGAAAAAAACAGTGTTTAATGTTGTGTCAGTGCCATACCAATGACTCTAGGTGTCTTAACTGAGAAAGTAAAGCTTTTTTCACAAGAATGGCAAAACATTCATCAAGCGCAATGTGAAATATCTTCAGAAACCAGAATGTGATTTAGAAATTATCACAAATAGGAAATTTAATATCACAAGAGGTTTGTTATATGTCAACATCAATTAATTTATGAATTTTATCATAGTGTTTGATAAAAAGGGGCATACTAGGGGGACACCTTCAAGGCTATATTTTGCCACATCAGTATGTAGAAGAACATTTGACATCAGTTGTTAGGATAAAATGGTACTGTCTATTGATATTGATGAATTATATAGCTGCAACCCCATTTTTTGAATCAAAATTGACATTTATATGGTTTCATGGGATTGGAGCACCACTCTTTGTCTTGCTGTATGGTTAAAGGAGACAATGTTTTCCTCAAAGTATTACATGCTGATGCAGATTTTAGTTTTATTCGTGGATTGGGTTAGTTTTCAAAAAAATCTACATGAATTCCTTTAGGTAACAGAGCAAAACAGAGTAGAAAAATGTATTGGAGGCAACAGCAGTTTTTTTAGCCATTTGACACAGTTTGGACAGTTTTCTTTAAAAGAACAAATTTCCCATGTTTTTAACTCAGTGGAAGCCAAAAGTTGAATTCTCATGCAGAAATGACTCTTTTGTCACATGAAAGAGGTGAAATGTATCTTTGAAGGATTGGGGTTGATTAAGGAAATACATAATTTGGCTTTCGAACCTGATTTAATTATTATTTTGAGAGATTATTTCACATTTAAAAATTCATTGGGGTACCACACACCTTACAATACTTTTTTATTGTTTTGAAAAGTATGTTTTTGTCATCATCAGCAATAAGGGCTATATATTGCAAGCAAATTCACATCTTGAGCAAGTGTAGCCTCCAGTGGCACACTACAGCCCTCAGCAAATGCCAAATAACAACCTATTTTACCCTACATGTACACATGATGCATTAATAAATGTAATTAAACTATGGTTCCCCATCATAGTACTAGGGGCAGAGGGGGGTTCCAATCTTCCAACCCCTTCCAAATCACCATTCAAACCCACAGCCAGAAAACCCATATTGCACTTCTATTTACTGGCATTTAGATGTTTGCCTGAATTATGTTGTTAACCCTTTACTTACATATAACATGAAAAGCTGATTACCCATGCCCACAAACTTATTGACTTCCTAATTTTTTGTGTCAAAAACATGACTTTTTACACCATTGGAATGACCTCATTCCAATGAGGGGTCATAAGCTATGTGTTTGACACAAAAAAATGAGAAAATAATGAACATGGAATGGCAATACTTGTGAATAGCTCAAGCAGCTTTTGACCGTTATATTTGGTAAAGGGTTAAAAAGTGTTAGAAAATAATTTCTTCATTGAAAGAGCATTTTAGAACACAAAGTTGGGGGTGGGGTACAGTGGAAAAAATAACACAATAGAGTTGCAAATGTGAGTGAATGGCATTTGTGCACAGCTACCAATAAAGTAGTCTAGTACTAATAAAGTAGTCTAGTACTAAATTTTCCCTCTTATTTGATGCACAACCCCCTGTTTTGGGGTCGGAAAAAGTTCTCTGAAGGGTTATACTTGACAAAGATATTTGAATCCAAAAATTAAAGAGATGCGATCAAATTTTGTTCAAATTGAGCGTTGTTGTCACGGTTCCCATGTTACAGCACAAAACTACAGTAACAGCTCTGAAATATTGTTCTCTCCTTGAATCAAGTCCCCAACCCACCTGCCCATATTGAAGCCTCAGTTGATGAGAAACAATTGGAAAGACTGTACAGTATGTTTTGGAAACTAAAGTCAATCTCATACACTCTCAGTTTCCTATAATTTGCTTAGGTGCTGCAGAACTCAGGGTCCATTGAGGTTTTTTTTCTGTTTGGCAATCTTGTCCTGGCTCTTCTAACAAAATTTTCCATTGAATGTCAGTTTTTATTTCCGTGTAGACTTTCAAAACACTAAAAAAAAACAAATTTTTTTAAGCAAATATCTCATTAATTCTCCCTGGAGACATATTTTCCACAATTTCACACTTTTTATCAGAATGGGTGTTTGTGGGGATTAAATCTAAGGTTGTGAAAGTGCCCTAATGGATACTTGCTGCTCAAGCACAGCACCACAGAATCAATATTTTTAGGCATTTTAACAGTGCTAAGAGATACCACATGAGCAGTACTGGTCATACTGTTGAAAAAAGCAGTGTTTCATGTTTTTGTCAGTACCATACCAATGACTCTCGGTGCCTTAACTGGGAAAACTGGCTTTTTTAGCTCATCTTGACAAAGTCAAGCTGAGCTAATCTCATCGCTTTCCGTCCGTCATCCGTCAACACCATGTTTTGGTCTTCTCCTCCAAAGCCACTGGGCCAATTCAAGTGAAAGGTTTTGTGAGTGATGGTCCCAAAGGGGCATTTCATTTTTGTTCAACTCATACACTCTCAGTTTCCCATAGGGAAGGAGTGGGGGAAAATGCTCCAAAATATTTATAAAATCTTCTTCTCAAGAACCAGTGTGTTTTGGCCCCACCCAAAATTTCTATTTTCTGAACCGATGGTCCGGTGTGAACCAAATTTGGTGTGTGGTATTATTAGGTCATAAGTACTTGACCCAAGCAAAAAAAAAAAAAAAATTCCCGCATCCCCATGGGAACCCAGGGAGCTAAAAATAGAAATATTTTCAAACGCCCATATTTCCCAAACCACACGTAACAGAGAGCTGTTATTTGGTATGAAGTATCCTTAGGACCAGTAGAATTGAATGGTAAAACACAATTGTCATCGGTTATGTTAGGGTGCTCTATAATGGGCATCGAAAAAATGCTGAATCAGCATATTTGCAAAAATTAAAAAAAATCTTTTCTCCGGAACTAATCATCAGAATCTTTTGATATTTGGTATACAGCATTCATAGGGAGTGGAGGAGGGAGGGGGGGGGGGTGTGGGGGGGGGGGGGGGGGGGCAAATAAAAACTTGTTGAAATAAAGCTCATTGGTTCATATATGGGCTCTCTACATGAGTCCGAAGTTTTAACATAGGGTAATATGGGGAATATTATTTAAAAATTTTCTTCTTCAGGACCACCAGTCAGAATCTTTTAATATTTGGTATACATCATTGTTATGAGGGTCAGATTCAAACCATGTCCCTAGGTTAATATTTGGGCTTCCTACAATATAGGGGGTAATTTAAAAAAATCTTCTTCTTCAGATCCACCAGTCAGAATGCTTTGATATTTGGTATGCAGCATCTCTAAGGGGGTCAGATTCAAGTTTGTTCAAATCAGATCCCTAGATATATATTTGGGCTCACTATAATAGCCCAAATTTTTACTTAACACAATATGAGTAAGTTTCTTTAAAAATCTTCTTCTTCAGATCCACCCAGTCAGAATGCTTTTATATTTGGTATACAACATCTCTAAGGGGGTCAGATTCCAGGTTGTTCAATTCGAGAACCTAGGTTAATATTTGGGATCCATATGGGAACATGAAATTTAACTTGGTACAATATGAGGGAATTTCATCAAAAATCTTCTTCTTGAGATCCACTCGTCAGAATGCTTTCACATTTGGTATACAACATCTCTAGGGGGGTCAGATTCAAGTTTGTTCAAATCGGATCCATAGGTTAATATTTGGGCTCGCTATGGTAGCCCAAATTTGAACTTAGTGCAATTCGAATAAATTTCTGTACAATTCCTCTTCTTCAGATCCAACAGTCAGAATGCTCTCATATTCGGTACACAACATCTCTAGGGAACTCAGATTCAACTGTGTTCAAATCACGAGCCTGGGTTAATATTTGGGCTCTCTATGGGAGCCGGAATTGGCCATTTTTCTGAAGAATTAAAATATTTGTATTCTGTACCCTCTAGAGGTGTGTAACTAAGATTAATCCACATAGGTTGTATCAAGGGGCTTCACAGGTGAGCTCTACATTTTACTTTATGATCAACCGAAGAAAAGGCATGATGCCCAGATTATTTTTGTCACTCCTGAGGGTCTCAAGGATTGACAGTGTAGCCTATGGAGATGGCTTGCTTAATGTAGACTCATTCTTGGACTCTGTTTAAATTGTGTTCTGTTCAAGATGAGCGCATGAGGCCCCATGGGGCCTCTTGTTTCTTTTTTTTTTTTGCAAAAAATGCAAATGATTCACCAAACACATGATGTGAAATGTCAGTCTTCAGAAGCCTGAATGTGATTTACAACGATCACAAGTAGGATATTTAATGTCACAAGTTGTTTGTTTTGTGTCAGTATTAATTAATTTATGAATTATGTCACGTTTTTTATGAAGAAGGGTATACTGGGGGAGGGTGGGGGGGCACATTCATTGAGGGCTATTTTTTTAAAAATGTTACCGCATCAGTATAAAATTCCCATTTGTGATAGCTTTTTCGCAAGATGTTTGTTTTGTATCAACATCAATTAATTTATGAATTATATCATAGTTTTTTTTTTATGAAAAGGGCTATGGGGGTGGGGGGGGGGGGGGGTGGTCACATTCAATGAGGCCTATTTTTTACCACAACAGTATGTGGAAGAAAATGTGACATCAGTTGTTGGGATAAATGGCAGTGTCTGTATTGCTGAATAATATAGCTGCAACCCCAATTTTAGAAACAAAATTGACGTTCGCGTTTGTTTCGTGGGGTGGGGAGGAGAGAGGGACACAATTTCTCTAATCTATTGGAGTAATGGACGCAAAATCAGGTTATTTTAGGACGTGTGAAAGGCATCAATAATTAGGCCACATTGAAACTCTTTTTTCAAATTTATTACACCTTCACCTTGTGTGAGGACAATAATAATCTATGTGAATCATTGAATTATGATCAATCACGAAATGAACGTCAACTCAACAACTCTATTTATAAATTATAGAAATGATCCGCATCGCCGATGCGAGGTCGTGTTTTCGTGGCTAACACAACGGTGAGTAACTATGAACCAAAAAGCTTGAGACGGCCCTTTTCTAAATAACTAATTTGAACAAAATTACTACGTCAAGTCAATAATTCTGCGGTCATATATCCGACGGAACATGTTCGAACTTGATCGTGACAATTATCCTGGAAACTCATACAATAAAAAAAGAATCAAATCGGTCAACAGTTGTTCAAGTTATGGCGCTTTGAATAGTATCATTAGTATCAAGCACAAAATTTGAATAATTCTTCAGCCGTACATCAGACCGAGCCCGTTTTCGAACTCGACCAAGACATTGGTTCTTGAAACCCACGTGCCAAATATCTGTCAAATCGGTTGACGTTTGTTGAAGTATCGCGCTATCAAGCTCAAAATTAGTAGATTTTAACGAAGAGCCATAACTCTTGCGAAAAAGCGTGGACACGCCCTATTTCGCGTCATCGATTGTGGCACATGATTATCAAGCCACAAATCAAATATCAAAATCCGTCCAGAAATAACTAAGTTTTTTAGCAAAAAGGGCCACCTGCCCGGCGACCGGCCCTCGCCATACCAATAGTGAAGGTTTTTTTGTTGAAACATTCGACTGAAAATAGGAAACTAAATGAATAGAATTAAATGAGTATGGCTAATGATATCACACACAATGAAGAGAAATGGCCGGTTTTTGCTTTTTAAAACTAGCAGCAATTGCTTATCAAAACACCTCTTTTTAAACACCTTATTAAACACCTCTTTTGTGCCTGTCCTTTGGTTCAGCCTCTGTGGGATCTTGTTTTCCTTTGGATTTCAGATCTCACAGGGGTTGTTATTTCTCCAAATCCAGTCACAATTTTATTTTTGACGCTTCCTCCTTCTTGTTCGTCTTTCGCGAAAGCGTCTTCGTTTTGTCTCATTACCGAAGCTATTAGAGCTGTATGGTGTAGACGAAACGATATACTCCATTCTTCGTCTGTTGTTTCGATTTCTACTCAGGCTTTTGTTTCCTCCTTCCTTGGAAGAATCCGTTTCCGCCTTTTTATCGATTTTTATCGTCTTCCTTGGGAGGTGTTTTGCCGTTATTGGACTCAGACGTCTAAAATTTGTTTTATTTCTAATAATGAATTACTTTTTCACTTCTAGTGCCAACAAAAATTCTTTTTTCCCTATATCTTCATGAAAATGGTGTAATTCGGTTTATTTTAAAACTTGTCACTCAAAATTATCTTTTGTCCCTTCTGACCTTTTCTTTTGAGTCCTGCTTTTCCTTGGGGTTTTTTTTCTCTCCTGTCTTGGGGGCGCGGTGGCTCAGTTGGTAGAGGTGCAGGCTGCAAGCCGAGAGGTCCTCGGTTCGAATCCCACCTGCGGCAACCGCGTTGTGTCCTTGGGCAAGACACTTCACCCCGATTGCCTACATGGGGGCACGATGACGCTGTGTACTGAGGCGTACTGCACGTCGATGGTGCGCATGTTTTCAACCAATCTAACCCTGCCTGTGCTGCGGTGCAGAGTTCGGGGTTACGATGTTGGAGAGCTGGCAGCTGGTCGTCGTTGCTCGGTGGTTCTCTCCGGGTACTCCGGCTTCCTCCACCCGTAAAACTGTCACGGTCACGATTAGCCATTGTGCATAAGTATGTGACCTTAAACACCAATCAATCAATCAATCTCTCCTATCTTTATCATGTATTTTTTCATGTTTGCTTACATCGCTCTGCACCGGCCCTTGCTGTGATACCTTGTTTTTATGCCGGTGCAGACGTTGTTTTGGTTTTAATAAAGTTTTATTAAAATAAAAAAAAAATTGCTTATCAAATAATATTACTGTCTTGCTTTTGTTAATGCTTCCTATTTTCCTATTTTCCTACCGCCCCAAGAGATTCTTCTTTTAAATAGCGAGCCCGGACCAGAAGAAACGGATAAATTACCAAATAACGGCGACGTTATTTCGTAAATCCTCGACGGAACACCGGCGACGTTTTTTTTCTCGAGTCTGGCAAATAATCGACAACATTGGTGTCATTAAATTGAGATAGGTCGGATATCACACATAAATCTGCTATTACGCACCCCTCTCCCCTTATACATCCTGCAAGTATAAATATCTCGATATAATGTCTTGCCTGATGTTCCCTATATGGGTTAACTTGGTTAACTTGGAGGGAAGGGGAAGGGGGGGGGGGGGGGGCATATGGCTGATTTTTAGCTCACCGAAGGGAACTTAACTTATCACTTGCCGTCCGTCGTGAACTTTACATTATTGACTTCTCCTCCCAAACTACTGGACCAAATTGAACCAAATTTGGTGTGCATATTCCTTATCATATGTCAATTCAAGTTTGTACAAATAACCTTGCCGCGCCGAACCACAAGGGGCATTACTCCGCTAGCACCCATACATTTTTTAAAAAAAAATTAAAAAAATCCACTACTCCAGAGCCATCATTGAGCTCCCTATAGGAGCCCAAATTTTAACTTGGTGAAATATGAGAAAATTTCTTTAAAAATCTTGCATATTTGGTATGAATGCTTTTATATTTGGTGTACAACATTTCTAGGGGGGGGGGGGGGGGGAGATTCAAGTTTGTACAAATCTGGTCCCTCAGTTAGTATTTGGGTTCTCTATTGGAGCCCAAAGTTTAACTTTGTGCAATTTGAGGAAATTTCTTTAAAAATCTTCTTCTTCAGATTCAGATCCACCAGTCAGAATCATTTCATGTTTAGTATGCAACATCTATGGGGGGGGGGGGGGGGGAGGAGGGGGGGGGGGTCAGATTCAAGTTTGTTCAAATCGAGTCCCTGGGTCTACATTTGGGCTGCCTATGGCAGCCTGAATTTTAACTTAGTGCAATATGAGGGAATTTCTTCAAAAATCTTTTTCTTCAGATTCACCAGTCAGAATCCATACATATTTGGTATGCGACATCTTGCGGTGAGTCAGTTTCAGTTTTGTTCAAATTGGTTACCTGGGTAAATATTTTGGCTCCCAGTTTGAGCCCTAAGTTTAACTTAATGCAATGTGAGGACATTTCTTTTAAAACCCCTTTCTTCAGATCCACCGGCCAGAATTCTTTCGTATTTGTATATAACATCTCATGGGGGATCAGGTTCAAGTTTGTTCAATTTGAGACCCTGGCTTATTATTTGTGCTCACTATGGGCAGGGTGGGGGTGGAATGGGAGCATGTTAGGTTCAGGTTTGTTCAAATCGATTCCTTAGTGTTTTTCCATAAAATTTGCCTTTCATGACTTCATTCCTTTGTAGAGTTGATGAACCATGTATAACTGAATGTGACCCCAAATACTTCTTTGAACCACTTTGGCAGGTGAGCGATTACAGCCGCTTGGGGCCTCTTATTTAGTCAAGTTGTGACGAAGTCAAAGCTCGACGTACAGTTTGGTGAATGGCGGGCGGGTGTAAACAGTTGGTTTCCGGATGATAACTTGATAATGGTTCGACCCACGTGATGAAACTCCATAGGTAGGTTGGCATTGGTGAGTGGAAGAACCCTATTTATTTTGGACTTGCTTGCCCAAAGGTCAAGGTCACAGTGACCATGAACATAGTAAATTGTAAACAATTGGTTTCCGGATGATAACTTGTCTATAGTTAAACTCACATTCATGAAACTTCATACGTAGGTAATGGTTGGCGTTCATGAGAGGAAAAACCCTATTATTTTGGACTCACTAGTTCAAGGGTCAAAGTCACAGTGACCTTGAACATAGTAAATCAAAACAATTGGTTTCCGGGTGATAACTTGATAATGGTTCGATCCACGTTCATAACACTTCATAGGTAGGATGGCATCAGTGAGATAAAGAACCCTATTTATTTTGGCCTTGCTAGGTGAAAGGTCAAGGTCACAGTGACCTTCAACATAGTAAATTGTAAACAATTGGTTTCCGGATGCTAACTTGACACCGGTGAAGCCACATTCATGAAACTTCATAGGTAGGTTGGCCTAGGTGGGTGGAAGACAACTATTTATCTTGGACTCGCTAGGTCAAAGGTCAAGGTCACAGAGACCTTGAACATAATAAATCGTAAACAGTTGGTTTCCAGATTATAATTTGACATTGGTTCCACCCACGTTCATGAAACTTCATAGGTAGGTTGGCATTATTGCAAGAAAGAGCCCCATTTATTTTGAAATCAGTAGGTCAAAGGTCAAGGTCACAGTGACCCTTCACATAGTAAATTGTAAACAATTAGTTTCCGTATGATAATGATTAAACCCACTTTTGTACTGTCACAACTCGACATTGGATCGGTGATCCTATCGGAATTATTTTTGTTTTGTGGGGAGGGGGGGAGGGGGGATGTGCCACAAGCACGCCCCCATGGCTGCGCCACCGTGCCCCCACTTGAGCAATCGTGATTAAGTGCCTTGTCCAATGACACAACGCAGTTACCCCTGCTGGGGATCGAACCATGGATCTCTCGGCTTGATGTTAGTAGTAGATCATGTACCCGATAGACCCACATTGGCCGGATCTCATGTGACGTCACGGACTTAGAAAACCCCCACCTATGGTTTATAATAGTTGCACGTAGTGCTAAATGAATGATGAGAGGTCTCATGTGGATAAATTGAAGTCAACTAGAATACATCGAATTACCACAAACATTCAGCCAATCTCTCTAAACCAAAACAATTTTATTTGGCACGGATTCCTCAATACTGGTCTTAAGAGAGTAGCATACAGTGTTTTAAGGTGCGTTTCCTGGTATGAGTAATTGTATTTGTTCGAATACTTTGTAAAATTACCCAAATAAATCCAACAGTTCTTTTACTAGTGCTGAATTCCCACTAAATATTCGGTTTCTATCTGTTGTCCCCTAGAATTCTTATTTTTTCCCAACAGTAGACACATTCCTTTGTATAAGATTAACTTTATTGTTTCGGATGTGCACCATAGTCTCGGTATTTTATCTATCCCGATATTTTCTGTGGTTTATCCTTCTATTTCCTGACCTGTTTTGCCTTTTACTGGTCCCATTTCTGCCTATCCCAGCACACTATTTTGTCTTGGCCGTCTCTGTATTTGCCTTTCCTGTGTATAACGAAGTCCTATATGATCCTCAAACCCCAAATACAATCAAGCAGGGTTTGGTATTATTCGAACGACTCGAATCTTATCGAGCAAATAAGCTTTTGAGCAGTTACTGAAAAAGTCAGTACTTGAACGACTGAAATCCCATTGAGCAGATGAGTATCGAAAGAGCAATTTCTTTTACGGCTCTTAATGCTCATCGGGGTATAGGAGGGTACCTATGACATGATGCAGTACTGTGTATACCTGATGATAATTTAGCTCCTAGCATCTGCCCAGTTCTAGACCTCTCCATGGTCTTCATATCTCCAACACCATTATTACTGATTTTCCCAATATTGTCATCGTCTGTCCTTTGATAAGCTTTTACAGTAGTCACAAATCCTGTAGTCTTCTTCCACTCTTGCTAACCATCTCAGATTGCCCGAACGACCAGAATCCCATCGAGCAAAATTGCCTGAACGAGTGACGACTCCACGTGCGACTCTTTTGCTCGTCTAGGTATTGAAGGATGGGAAGGATCTTGGGAACTAACAACGTGATATAATAACCTTAGTTATTGAAATTGACGTACAATCCTGCTTATAATATAGCCTTGGTTTTTGAAAGTGTTGTTAAACCCTAATGAACCTATTTGCCATTGAATTGTGATCTTTTGTCAGTTTAAAAAATGAAGGTTTGTTTTACTTTTGCTTGTCTGAAGTTTTGATCCTTCCGCAATCTTTCAAGATTTCTCGATTGCCATATTTGTCGCCACATTAACATATGAACATACATGTGTGGTTCTGTGTTTATTGCATGTCGCTGTACAACACGTTTTGGCAAATTGTTATATTTCACATAACCGCTGCTATTTCTGTGATATATACCATCTCTTTCCTGAAAAAGTTTGCTTGGGGCCTGCAATATTTACAGAAATTAACAATATTGGGTGTGCACCATTACGTGTCACGTATTTTCATATTATATATGTCCAGTACGTCAATATTAATTCATTTATTAATATACTAATTATTATAATCAACCCTAATTACACCCATTAATTACATTAATTACATTAATTATGCAACAGTCATTAATTAAAATTAATTAAGCAACAATTATTAAAGTGATTAAAAAAATCATTAAGTAACGTTAATTACCTTACGTAATACTTTAATTAAGATGACATCATCCACCCTGCTCCCCCCCCCCTGCTCCCCCACCCTGCTCCCCCAGAACAGGCCTATTTTCCATTTTCCATACTACTGTGGTAGTGTCAGTGGTTGCAAATTAGTTGACGGACTTTGGAAGCAAGTTTGAATTGGAATAGGACTGTTGGTTGACCAGATGTCGGGATTAGAACCTATCAAAAATTAACCAAATCAATGTAATTATATTTATCACATGACTCGTTCGTTTTGTTCACTTAAAAACATTTGATATTTTGTTTTCGTATCAATCAGTAATAAATAAAGCCTTCCGTCAATTTCATTGGTCAATTTCAAAACTAGCCAATTTGATTGGCTGAACAAAATAAAACCGGGCCACATTTTCATAATTTGTATAATTAGAGTTGAGAGCTTTCATTGGTCAATTTCAAAACTGGACAATTTAATTGGCTAACCAAAACACAACTGGGTGACATTTGCATCATGTCAGTAGGGAGAATTTACGTTGTCTGTCCTATGTAGGGTGGGTTACATTGTATTAATATTTTACCTACAAGAAAAACGACGTTCATTTTTTTTTTATATTTTCACTTTTTGCTTCCAAAACATAGGTTATGACCCCCTCATTGGAACGAGCTCGACGAGCTCGTTCCAATGAGGGGTCATAACCTATGTTTTGGAAGCAAAAATGAAATGTTTTAGTTATAGGAGGATGTTTTTTCCAAGTGACGTCTGCAACTCAAGTTAGGTGATGGGTTAAAAAAGTCATACTAAGTGGCTAATATGTGCGAGGGTGCGTCATGATAAATAGAATATGAAATGAGTTTTTTTATCATATAATATTTAGGAAACTCGTCCAAATTTTGCGTTTGTGCTCTCATGGGTTTCATAAATATTATATGAGAAAAACACCCATTCCATATCCTCTATATATGTTTAATCGTTCATCACATTCAAACCGTAAGATACTATCAAAATCTAAACTAACATGTACGTTTTAACAAAAAAAAAATATGATTATATATGTATATAAAAGCGCATGAACATGAAATGAAATAAATATCGCAGATAAAATCTGAATTTCAACTGGAGGGGGGGGGGGGGGGGGGTCGATAAAAATGATAGATAGCTAACGATTTGATTTGCTTAGACAAAAAGAGTTATTTCGCAATTATTTATTAAAAACCACAGTAAATAATCGAGAAATAACGGACAGAAAAATTGTTGGTGATGGCTGATTAACCATTTAATTTACGTTGGAGAAATAGATGGCTGGCTAATTAATTCTAAAAATTAGTACTATAAAGTACATTAATTATCATTCATTCACTGTTTATTGTAAACACAACAGCCAAAGATGAAACCTGAAAGCCGTAATTATATGTTGTTGTTCCACAAATGTGTCACAAGCATTGATTTTTTAATGCATGCTTCACAAGGACGCATGCTGATGTGCGCATATCTTTTTTATCTGCTTCACGTATAATGGCCCACGCAGATTTAATGAAAGAAGTGCTTGGGTTACCAACAATAAATGATTCGGACGTAGCAGTTTCTTCCGTTTCCATATCTGTTTCAAGGGCCGCTGATAGCTATTGGTTAGGTTGTGGACATTCTGGGTAGAGCCAAGTGATAGTAATCCCATCTCTTTGTTCTTTCATCATTTTCCAGTATGTGTCTCTGTATAATTTGTGTTTTGCAAATTCAATGTCGCCATCGATTGCAAACATCACACTCCAAAACATCTTGACGACATCTTACTGCTTTATTACACCAAGAACAAGGAACTAAGGAGAGAATAGGTCTCAATGCCTTATTACACCAAGAATATGGAACTAACAAGTGAATAGGTCTTACTGCCTTTTTACACCAAGAACAAGGAAAAAGGAGAGAATAGGCGAGATTTTTTTTAATATAAGGGCCACCCTTCTACCAATAATAACGTTACCCAAACATTCGGGCGGAGCTCATAGGAATTCCCCAGGTCGGTACGAGCTTTTTAGATATGGTCATAGTTAGAGATGATATTTCTCAGGTCGGCACCACATTTTAAATACAGTTATAACTGGAGATGATATTTCTCAAGTCGGCACCACATTTTAAATATAGTTACAGTTAGAGATGATATTCTTCAGGTCGGCACCACATTTTAAATATAGTTATAGCCGGAGATGATATTTCTCAGGTCGGCACCACATTTTAAATATAGTTATAGCCGGAGATGATATTTCTCAGGTCGGCACCACATTTTAAACATAGTTATAGTTAGAGATGATATTTCCCAGTTCGGCACCACATTTAAATATAGTTATAGCCGGAGATGATATTTCCCAGGTCGGCACCACATTTTAAATATAGTTATAGCCGGAGATGATATTTCTCAGGTCGACGCCACATTTTAAATATAGTTATAGTTAGAGATGATATTCTTCAGGTCGGCACCACATTTTAAATATAGTTATAGCCGGAGATGATATTTCTCAGGTCTGCACCACATTTTCAATATAGTTGTAGTTAGAGATGATATTCTTCAGGACGGCACCACATTTTAAATATAGTTATAGCCGGAGATGATATTTCTCAGGTCGGCGCCACATTTTAAATATAGTTATAGCCGGAGATGATATTTCTCAGGTCGACACCACATTTTAAATATAGTTATAGTTAGAGATGATATTTCCCAGGTCGGCACCACATTTAAATATAGTTATAGCCGGAGATGATATTTCCCAGGTCGGCACCACATTTTAAATATAGTTATAGCCGGAGATGATATTTCCCAGGTCGGCACCACATTTTAAATATAGTTATAGTTAGAGATGATATTTCCCAGGTCGGCACCACATTTAAATATAGTTATAGCTGGAGATGATATTTCTCAGGTCAGCACTACATTTTAAATATAGTTATAGCTGGAGATGATATTTCTCAGGTCGGCACCACATTTTAAATATAGTTATAACTGGAGATGATATTTCTCAGGTCGGCACCACATTTTAAATATAGTTATAGTTAGCGATGATATTTCCCTGGTCGGCACCACATTTTAAATATAGTTATAGCCGAAGGTGATATTTTCCAGGTCGGCACCACATTTAAATATAGTTATAGCCGGAGATGATATTTTCCAGGTCGGCACCACATTTTAAATATAGTTATAACTGGAGATGATATTTCTCAGGTCGGCACCACATTTTGAATATAGTTATAGTTAGAGATGATATTCTTCAGGTCGGCGCCACATTTTAAATATAGTTATAACTGGAGATGATATTTCTCAGGTCGGCACCACATTTTAAATAGAGTTATAACTGGAGATGATATTTCTCAGGTCGCAGCCACATTTTAAATATAGTTATAGCTGGAGATGATATTTCTCAGGTCGGCACCACATTTTGAATACAGTAATAGCTGGAGATGATATTTCCCAGGTCGGCACCACATTTTAAATATAGTTATAGCCAGAGATGATATTTCCCAGGTCGGTACCACATTTTAAATATAGTTATAGCCGGAGGTGATATTTCCCAGGTCGGCACCACATTTAAATATAGTTATAGCCGGAGATGATATTTCTCAGGTCGGCACCACATTTTAAATATAGTTATAACTGGAGATGATATTTCTCAGGTCGGCACCACATTTTGAATATAGTTATAGTTAGAGATGATATTCTTCAGGTCGGCGCCACATTTTAAATATAGTTATAACTGGAGATGATATTTCTCAGGTCGGCACCACATTTTAAATAGAGTTATAACTGGAGATGATATTTCTCAGGTCGCAGCCACATTTTAAATATAGTTATAGCTGGAGATGATATTTCTCAGGTCGGCACCACATTTTAAATATAGTAATAGCTGGAGATGATATTTCCCAGGTCGGCACCACATTTTAAATATAGTTATAGCCGGAGATGATATTTCCCAGGTCGGTACCACATTTTTATGTATAGTTATAGTTGAAGATGGTTGTTCCCAGGTCGGCACCACATTTTAAATACAGTTATAGCCGGAGATGATATTTCCCAGGTCGGCACCACATTTTTATGTATAGTTATAGGTGGAGATGGTAGTTCCCAGGTCGGCGCCACATATTATGTATAGTTGTAGTTGGAGGTGATATTTCCCAGGTCGGTACCACATTTTAAATATAGTTATAGCCGGAGGTGATATTTCCCAGGTCGGCACCACATTTAAATATAGTTATAGCCGGAGATGATATTTCCCAGGTCGGCATCACATTTTAAATATAGTTATAACTGGAGATGATATTTCTCAGGTCGGCACCACATTTTGAATATAGTTATAGTTAGAGATGATATTCTTCAGGTCGGCGCCACATTTTAAATATAGTTATAACTGGAGATGATATTTCTCAGGTCGGCACCACATTTTAAATAGAGTTATAACTGGAGATGATATTTCTCAGGTCGCAGCCACATTTTAAATATAGTTATAGCTGGAGATGATATTTCTCAGGTCGGCACCACATTTTAAATATAGTAATAGCTGGAGATGATATTTCCCAGGTCGGCACCACATTTTAAATATAGTTATAGCCGGAGATGATATTTCCCAGGTCGGTACCACATTTTTATGTATAGTTATAGGTGGAGATGGTAGTTCCCAGGTCGGCGCCACATATTATGTATAGTTGTAGTTGGAGGTGATATTTCCCAGGTCGGTACCACATTTTAAATATAGTTATAGCCGGAGGTGATATTTCCCAGGTCGGCACCACATTTAAATATAGTTATAGCCGGAGATGATATTTCCCAGGTCGGCATCACATTTTAAATATAGTTATAACTGGAGATGATATTTCTCAGGTCGGCACCACATTTTAAATATAGTTATAGTTAGAGACGATATTTCCCAGGTCGGCACCACATTTTAAATATAGTTATAGCCGGAGATGATATTTCTCAGGTCGGCGCCACATTTTAAATATAGTTATAGCTGGAGATGATATTTCCCAGGTCGGCGCCACATTTTAAATATAGTTATAGACGGAGATGATATTTCCCAGGTCGGTACCACATTTTTATGTATAGTTATAGTTGGAGATGGTAGTTCCCAGGTCGGTACCACATTTTTAGATATTATGGTGAAAGCTGGGGATGATATTTCCCAGGTCGTTATCACATTGTTAGATACGGTTATAGCTGGAGATGACATGGGACCCAACGGGAAGTTCCCGGTGGACCATAGGGCCAGTCCACCTCTACCAATCTCGTGACTTTTCTTTGAGCACCTGCATCTTATTTAAATTCTATATTATCGATCTTGAGTAATACGTAATAATAGTGTTTTTAAATAAGATGCAGGTATTCAAAGAAGGAACAATGCGGTCAGAGTTCTTCAGAATTTCCCAAGTGGGTTACCATATTTGCGGATATAGATGGGCAGGATATTTCCAAAATTTCAAATAGGTAGGCTTGGTACATACAGATTATCATGATAATGTGCATGGTCTGTGATTTGTATCAGATTCGAGGTGGTATACAGAATGGGATCTCAATGAGCTGGCTTTGCCATCGAGTTGTGATATCATTTTTGGACACCACCAAGAATTCATTTATCTAACAATTATGTCGTATAAACAGATTAATCTTAAATTATTAATACAGTTTTGAGACATAATGTTGGGCAATAAAAAGTAAAAAATACATATTTTATGGAACTATATTGTTGTGCAATCTAACAAACAATTAGTAACGCGGTCACTGCAATTTTTACAGTTGTGCTGTCAAATTATTCTCTCTCAGTGTCACTACCTATGATGATTTACGAGTGCGCGACGTGGGCACAGCATCAGGAACAGGGTAGGTGTAATATTGAATTGTGCAGTTTCTATTTATGGGTGGGGCGGGGGGAGGAATTGCTTTTAATAGTTCTGTCGCTAACTGTAAGGAATTTTGTTTTGTTTTGTAAGTGTGATCAGCTCACTCGATCACTTGAATGCACATATAATGTATTCATGCGCCTGTTATGATACCCGTCGCGTTACAGGAAAAGAGTCGTGTATATGATACGGAATCAGAATGAGTCGTCTATATGGTACGCATTAAGAATACATTATGTGATACATACCGTTCCTGGAGGTTTTCAGGCCAAAATCTATATGGCTGTCAGATACAAGAATTTATAACAAAGAATCCAGAAAAAAACGTCTTGAGTGGATAATGTTTTCGATAAAGGTGGAAAACCAACAATCGGGCTCCATTACTTTCAATATCGGATAACCATTAACTGGTTGAGGACTATATTATTTTTACCGTCCGGTTTATTTGCAATACGTTGTTTTATTAAAATCTATTGCCAGTAGACACTCGCCAATAATATTTAACCCTTTACCCAACGCAGACGATATCAAAATTTATTATTTTAAATATCATTTTTTCAAAAAATTTCAACAAAACCATATCATGTGACCCCTCGTTGGAACGAGCTCGTTCCAACGAGGGGTCACATGATATGTTTTTCTTGAAATTTTTTGAAAAATAATATTTTTCCAACTGCTGAATTTGCATATTACGCGGGCGGATGCGGCCGATTCGTTGGGTAAAGGGTTAATAAAGGAAATCTACATAAACAAAAAAGGTAACTGCTTTTGATAGAATATGAAACATGAGCAAATAATATTTTTTTTACTTTTGCAAGGTACCCTCAGTTTTTTTCAAATCCCTGATAGCAGTTTACAGCTCACAGCCGGAGAATCGGGCGTAAACTGTGGCTGTGACTCGGTAAATGAGAAAAAAACAGGTAACAATCCCGATACTTCAATTCAACTTCATTGAATGACTTCATATTGACAAAAAACACAAACCATAAAATAAAATTAAAATACAACTTGAGTAGAGAGGGGATTCGCAGAGGAGGTCCCTGTTTTAGAAAAAGATCAGCTAGGCCCAAACCAATGATGGGTCCATAGGCGTGGGCAGGGTCCACTCTTGGGAAGGAAACGGTGTCTCATCGGAAGGGGATCTCAACACTGCTAAACTTGGAACGATCCGCGATGGGAGAGCCCTTTCCTGGGCTGCTCATTGGGAGGGATGAGCCCACACAGCTTCGCAGCGGCCATTTATGCTTGCTATGGCAAGCGAAAAAGCACAAAATAGGTCCTGATGCTCGCGCATGTGCTGTTAAGCGAGGAGATGGCCTCGGAGTAAGGTCATCATCTCTGAGGTCCTGCAAAAAGGAGAGTGAAATATGTGAAACATACCAGTTAGCTGTTTCACGTTAGTTTGTGTGGAAATCCGAAAGATTTTTTTCAATCTGTTTCTGTTTTCATGCAATCTCTGAAATCTGGTACGGCGTCGTTCTAGTTTTACTCCGGCGACAAACATATTTATTTAATCATAAAACAGTCCAAAGTCAGCGTTTTTTAAAGCTATTTCACATGGAATTGTAGGGAAGAAAAGTACTTAAATTCAACACGTTCTAAAATATTATCAGAGTCAGTAATGTCATACTTCATATGACAGCCTTTGTAATTTATGACGTTTGTTGTCCATAAATACTAAATTATTTCAGTTTACTGGTGAATACTTACATTGTTAGTTGGGTCCAAATACTCAATTCCCATTGGTCAACTGAATGAAAACATAATGACCAAATGTAATTCATTTTCCGATGATTACATTTGGTCGAACTTTGTCCCGCATTTACGGTAGAGCGCAGTTAACAGAATGTAATTCGGGCGGTCTTTGGGCGGATTTTTAATTTTTAGCGCCTCTGGCAGTGGTCAACTCCCCTGCTGTTTGTTTGGTGACATTTCCCAACTGTGACAGAAAGCCCGTTACTAAAATACTTATTTCCATTTCTAAAGTTGTGAGAATTAAAAGTCAGAGTTGTGTGCTTTGTCTTTCATGTGAGGGTGGTTTTTCGCCTCGTTCGTTCGTACATGTTTTATTTCGTCTTTCTGCTTTGTTGTTTGGTAAAAAATAGTTTAAACAGTTACGGAATGTAATTATAAGAATTGAATGCAATTTTTATAATCTTTATTGGAGTATGAACGTGTGGGAATGGGTACAAATTGTATGAATCCCTTCGGGATTCATACATAATTTGTACCCATTCCCACGCGTTCATACTCCAATAAAGATTATAAAAATTGCATTCAGTTCTTAAATACTAATAGGCATTTTCAAATAAAATAAAACAATGGAATATTTATCAACAACATCCATTTAACACTGGGTAAATCATTAGTTGAAGTGCTTTGTATGAAAATGGTCACTATAGTGGCTTTCAGCGTTCAACCAGTTAATATTACTATGAGCCAAATTATCTGTAGGATATAGCGAATTACACGGCATAAGTAATGGTACCAGAACTTGATACTATAACAGTGGCCCAAACACTTTCCATACCTATTAAAACTACGCTGCGCTTATTATATAGTTCTGATGACTTAGCCATTTCATTTGAAAGTGATTCCGGGGTAATTGGATATAAGTTGCAGCATAATCACAAACTTGTTAACCTCCTTCACTCTGATGTCCATTTTTTTTATTTAAGATTATATCCCATATTGATGTGAAAAGTTGGCTGTTTTTGTTTCTATTCTGTGAAATCGCCATCCACAGCAACACTAAAATGTGCGGAAAATGAAAATACGTTTCGCACACTTGCGGAACAGAAATCGTTGACGGACTATTTTTATAAAGAAGCGAAATTTCTCTGGAATTTTCTATAAATCGTGCACCGCGAGTACAATTTGAGTCGCTGGCGGATAAAACTCGCAATTAAATCGTTCTATCCTTCGGCTCTGGCACACGTGCCATGTCGATTAACCCATTTACACACGCGTGTCGTTCTGCGTATGTCTGACACAGGCCCATGAGCTCGAACAGAAAATAAACCGCTGATTTTTTTTATATTACGATGAAAGAAAACCATGTTTGAAAAAAATGAATAATTTAGCATCATAGTGAAGGGAGTTATGTATTCGGAATACATTCACAACACCAGCCTCGGGCATTATTTTTGAAAAGCTGCCTTTGAAGACTTGACGCCAGAGTGTGGTACTATCAAACAACGGTAAATACAGTTAAATTTATTTTGTTAACCCTTTACCCAACGTAACGGCCAAAACCGGCCAGCGCTATTCTCAAAAATCGCCAATTAATTTTCATTATATTTTCATTTTTTGTCTCAAAAACATAGGTTATGACCCCTCATTGGAACGAGCTCGTCGAGCTCGTTCCAATGAGGGGTCATAACCTATGTTTTTGAGACAAAAAATGAAAAAAAATAGTTATTCAAGAAATTTTTTTGCAAGTGTCGTCTGCTTTTCGTGTTAGGTAAAGGGTTAATTAATTTAACAACTTACTTGTAGCTTCTGTCACAAGTGATACTGGGCGGGTGAATATTGATGCAGTCAGTTCCCATACGGATTATACATAATTATGTTCGATGAGAACAACCCTGCTCTGCGACACCCACAACACTTGAAACCCCCACAACTAATGAAGTTCAACAGCGAAGTCGGCGCAACAGTTTCTTGTGAGGTGACTGGACGAAGATATCCACCCCTCTCCAATAAAGAAGGAAGAGGTTTGAAAAGCCATGTTTGTAATTCGAGGTAAACTTTGAAAGGGTGCAGCAGCGCTGGGTGGAGGGTGTGATGTAAGTCGGAAGGAACTACGCAAATATGTTTTTGCTATTGAATGTCTGCAAGCAGTATATCGAAAATTGACAAGGGTATCTATGGTACACCCTTCATAAATGGCAATGATAAGTTTCGCCCCAGATGCTGAAACATCATCGCTTGTGCCACATGTTCTAAGGAATACAGGGGTGCCGGAACGGCCCAAACATGGCCCGACCATAACATCCAGATCCCTGTTTTTTTCGAATTGTTGCCACCGATTATGTGGGGGAGAAAAAAATGACAGTGCGTGCAGTTCGTCTTTCGAGGAACATAATATGGAAATTTGGCAGGGAAGTTTGTCATATAATGTGCCTCGAAAGACGAACTTCACTGTGGAGGCGTCCGCCCAGTATGCCCATTCGTAAATCCGTCCATGCCCCCAGAAAATGTTTCATAAATGACATCTCTCAGACCCATTTCGGGCTACTTCTTTAGTATTCCAACCACTTCCGAAGCGGTTGTAATACTGAAGAAGTAATCCCCAAAATCTCCTCATCTTATGTTAATTCGTCATTAATAGCCGCCATTGTGTGCCCAATATAAAGAACCAAGACGAGCTATTTTCGGATATCCGCCAGAACAAAATTAAAAAATCATAGCCTAGTTATTTGATATGAATGACGTTCGGCTGAAGGTCGATCACAAAAATATCATGATTGGCAAATTGTTTGACCCGACATTGGTCGGGGTCTTCGGGGCGGCTCCGGCGCCCCTAGAATACTGCCATGAGTCTGGAGTACTCGACACCTAGTGTCGATTCCGTATCTGAACATGCGGATGATTATTTCTTGTATCTCCCATTCTGTTTATTATTCAAATGTATATATATTCCTTTATTTCCTCCGATTCTAAGAGCTAATATATTACATGACAAACACAAGACAGAAATAGACAATACACACAAACGATAAAGTAGGTGTCTTACATTATGACCATGTTAGATTAAGAAAGAGGGAAAAAAGAAAATAAAGAAAAAAAGGTGAATAAAACGGAGCATGAAAGTGATGAAAGTGTACGTGAACGCTCATTTCTGGTGCTTAACTTGAATTGATGTACGAATACGCCAGGGCCCAATACTACAGAACCTCCACAACTGTACCCTCCTGAACTGTATCTTCCAGTCATAACCTTACAATTGTCCTGTCATCAATTGCGCGCAAACACCTCGGCATTTAGTGCGTTTATCGGCGCGTTAGGTCATATGGAAAGGCTATCAAATTCTCTAAGCAGCCTATGAACAAGCAATGGTTCAGCCAATGGACCTCCGGGTTAAACCCGGAGGTCTATTGGCCGAAACATTGCTTGTGTTTGCTGTGAGTAATGGCAAGACTCTGTGGTAATTTGGGTATTTTCAATAGGAAAATTGCGCACAATTCCTGTGCGAAATTGTGTCAAGATAAGCGCGCAATTCGTGACAGGACTTCTAGTTTTAACTGTAAGTGGGTTGAAATGAATCATTAGCGCTTCCAAAGCCATGGCAACTTCTCAGTTGGCAAAACTGGCAAGTTGCCACATCCTCCAAATCACCAATGATTAATTTTAGTCAGACAAATTAGTAGGTAGAAAATACCACTCCAGAAAACACAACTGCCAAAAGATCCATAGTACAGCAATCACTCCTGGTCTGGTAATGATATGCACTTAGGGGAATCTACCTATTCGGCTCTGTGCAACCTCTCCGTCTGTATTGTGGCATTTTTCCCAAAGCCAAAAAATCTTCTCAACAAAGAAGTGCAAAAATTTTAACCGGTCTTCAATGATATTTAATATTTGATCGGGTATGTAGCCGAGGTAAACTCAAAAGTAATCATCTGGATGTAGTTGGTCTAAACTGAGAAAGCATTGCATACCAAATGCATCCAGAATGGAGCAGCCGACTTCATTTCTGAGTTGGTTCAGGTTGGAACAGCCGCGAATAATGTGAGAAATTTCTTCATCATACCTCAGAGCATCTGGGACACGTACCGGCTGAAATAATTTGTGTTTGTCCAATTAGTTTAGCTGCCAGATGAAAGGTGCCTTTGTCAAGTGGAAATTGACTGTATGATTTCCACAGATCAGACATACTGAGAGATTGTTGGATGCGAAGAAACACAGACAGATGGCTCTCAGCCGTGACTTCTTGAAACCAATCTGATTTTTTTTGATATGCAATTTCCATTTTATAAAATGCCCCCCCCCCCCCCCCCCCACACCCCATGGAGGCTTTGGTGGAAACACACTATTCTGGGCATATTCAAGAATGTGTTGTTGAAGATTGTTCTTTTCTACATCAGAAAATATATCCCCCAAAGTAACAGGCGGTAGAATCTAATCATGTAATCGCACAAAAACAGTTCTTTTGCAACTTTAGTTTGCTTCAGATTACTTAATGAACCGAACAGTGACAGTTTACGTTTTTCAATCAGGGAGAATAAATTACCCAGACTAACAAGTCCGTGAACTATAAGTGTGTTGGTCCTAATGTTACGCGGCCTTAATGTTCGTCTAGGTTTTGGGACTCAGATAAGGGTCGCTCCTTTGTTTTACAACAAGGACAACAAGTAGTGTTGTGTATGTAGCAATATATGGTTACTTGAAGTGGCAGCTACTACAGATTAACTGGGAAGTCAATAAACACACTGGATCTCGTAGATACAGTCTCTACTATTGTTTATTCATTCTAACACAGTTCAATTAAATTCAAACAAGCGTTTTGAGCTGAAGCAACACCACTCGGACATCAGCTCCTCTACCAATACACCAGGTCAAGAATGTGTCAATACTCAATACTGCCACGTAACCTAACAGCCTAACAGCGACGCGCCTTAACTATCAAGTTATTAAGGGGCTTTTCCACTCAGAGGCCCGGTATGTAGATTGAGTTCCTATCTTTGTCGGTTGGTGGATCGGATAGCGAATGACCACTGACGGGCTCGCCAGCTATTTATATACTTCACTAGTTAACATGATTAAGAGCTCCGTGACTTGAAGGTAGTAAACAATTGGCGGAAAGTTTCACTTGAACCCCTACCCGTCATGTTGAATTAGCCGAAACCCGCGGCGGGTCTACTAGGTCAACTGCCAGTGTAAGGAACCTCTCTTAACCACAGCAGTTAATGAGTGAAAAAACGCTGAAGCTTTTGGCCTTCATTCGTTTCTCAGTTATCAAATGTCTGGCAAGTGTGTCAATCTACTGGTCCCAAGTCAAGTTATCTCTGATGTTCTACTGCTATCACTGGAGCTGCACGATATTCAAAACAGAATACCGGTATCGGTATTAAAAAAAAATACCGCGGTATATCGGTATATCGAAAAACTGTTCAGATATCTGAACTTAAGTACCACAATCGACACTTGAGGCATCACAGTCGGGACGAATCAGCATGCCTTGATGATGTGGTTCGAAAAACCTTACACAACGCAGACGATATCAAAATTTATTATTTCAAATCAAATTTTTCCAAAAATTTCTTCAAAACAATATCATGTGACCCCTTATTGGAACGAGCTCGTTGAGCTCGTTCCAATGAGGGGTCACATGATATAGTTTTGTTGACATTTTTGAAAATTATTTTTTCAACTGCTGAATTTGTATATTACGTGGGCACATGCGGACGATTCCTTGGGTAAAGCGATATATTATTCATTCTGAACTACAGTTAAAAAACTCAAGACATCTTGAAAATTAAATTTTAAGTAAATAAATAATGACGATAAACCGATATTTTTGTAATTATACCGGCATTTAATCGATATTGGTTTGAATACCGGTGTGGCTCAGTAGGTAGAGGTGAAGGCTGTAAGCCGAGAGGTCCTCGGTTCGAATCCCACGTGCGGCTGCTGCCGCTTTGTGTCCTTGGCCAAGACACTTCATCTCCATTGCCCGGGGGGCGGGGGGGGGGGGGGCACGGTGGCGTTGTGTACTAAGGCGTACTGCACGTCGGTGGTGCACTTGTCTTCAACCAATGCTAACCCTGCGTGTGTGGAGTTCGTATGTTGGGGAGCTGACAGTTGCTCGCCGTTGCTCGACGGTTCTCTCCGGGTACTCCGGCTTCCCCCACCCGTTAAACTGTCAGGGTCATGATTAACCATCAATAAATGAATACCGGTATATATTGGTTTATCGAAACACCGTGCAACCCTAGCTATCACACCAAAGGGTAGATCTCAATTCGATCATACTTCGACTACGATTGAGTTTCAGATCGAGTTTGATCGAGTTAGAACGTGTTATGATCGCATGGTCGAGTTAAGGTCTATATCACCGAGGATATCGAGCCCAGCCATCACGATCATTCAGGATTGCAGTGATATGATCGAGTTTGCTCAGGTCGATCAACTGATTGGAGTCAGAACGTGTTGAGAACGTATTAAGACCGACTTAAACGAGTTAAAATCGGGTAAGAATCGAATAGGCCGGGGTAAAATCGAGTTGAGATATACTTGATCGAGTCAAAATCTATTGAGGTTTGGGGCCTTGTCCAACTCAACAGCAAGTCGATCTACTCGATCTTAACTCAATCCGTTTTCAAGTCTATCATGTCGATCTAAGTTGGATCTTAGTAGATTGTGACCCGATCGCGGACGTCGTAAAAAAACACTTGGTCGAGTGGGCGTCGAATAAGCATCGAGTCGCGATCTGATTGAACGAGTTATGATCGAGTTGGCATCTGGTTGCGCAAGTTGAGATCGAGTCGCTATCTGATTGGTCGAGTTACGATCCACTTATAATCGAGTTCTGATCGAGTCATAATCGAAGTGACAACGATATGATCGGTTTGCTGTCGTCTTTATCGAACTAAGTTCTACCTATTAAAATTTGAAGAAAATTAAACAATTTGACAACTTAATCGTAATCTAATCGAGTTGAAAGGTTTTTTTTTATTATCTGGTGCATCGACCTGATCGTAGTATAATCGATTCTCGGTGTGATAGCAGCATTCAAGAGATCCGGTAATAGGCTTGCAGATGTCTCCACACTTGAAGACTACTTCAACAATCCGTTTATAGAGTTACCATACTTAGAACTACAGGGTGTTTTCTCTGTTGAGTCTTAAAAACCTCTTATCGCCCGGCGATGGTCAGCTGTTCATTAACTCTCAAGTAGGTTTAAAAAAAATTGTTTACAATTTCCCCTACTTTTAATACTTATCACGCAGTGAATTCTAAAGTTCCAAAGTCAAATCTCAGTGGGTTTGCCAGATGTGTACTCTATTAACCCTCTGCACACCGATGTTAAAATACCAAAATTTCAAGTAGCCATTATTCCCATAATGCAACTAGAAAATTAATCAATTTAGTCTTGTTTGACAGAGCTCAATGAGCTCTGTCAAACAAGACTAAATTTATACCATTTCTAGTTGCATCATGGGAAAAATTAGCAACCTGAAATTTTGAGATTTTTACATCAGTGTGCTGGAGGTTAAATTGTATTTAGTCACAGCAGTTATAAAATAACCGAAGAGAGTTTCTATTCAATAATTGTCAGATTTTAGAATACAGAAATAACCGAATTCTAACAACTTCTATGTGAATAAATTTCTCTTTCTCCACCCCCCCCCTCCCCTTTTACTCCCATGGGAGGGTTGTCCTTTCGTGCGACTCCGGGCCGACGACCCCGGTCCGTAGGGCTTGTTAACCCTCTCGAAGGCTACATTTCGCTATAATAGAATGCGATTTCCAGCAATTGTGAAAAGATGAGTGCCATCAGTAATTTCGACCCATATTTTGAACCTCCATTTTGATTCTACCCATTTGCTGCTGATCCCATGTTTGAGATATGAGCGTGACCCATTTTAAATATGCCTCACCCCGACCACTTTTTGAGCTTCGGTAATCCCTAGGAAAATGTGATTTCTAGCAATTCTAAAAAATGTACTCCATGACCCTCACGCGGGATCTCAGTAACATTCATCCATAATATATTGAATATACTCAAGTGGCAACTCATTTGTTGTTTAATTTTAGAATTTTTAAATTTAGAATTAAATTTCACACCTGTAAGTAAGTACAACTGAAGACATGCATTCTGTACTGGTATCACAAGATATTTTGTATTTATTACCAATCAGATCGTAGGTAAGGAACGACACACTCATACAACTTATGTACAAGTGCGTCAAGAGTTCATAACTCTCCAGTTCAATGTTCTCACATTTATGTTTAACCCGGACAGACGGACGAACGTTCGAAAACCTAGATTTAAGATGATATCGAGGGCATAAAAGCAAGGTAAAAAGAAAGCTCTGATCAAATTCTACTCGTTTCGTGCAAAATAAAAAGAAATAGAAAAATTGGGTCAATATTTTCTAAGTCCCACAGCCATGAGAAAAGGGAAATCTATTTACTTCAAAAGTGGTCAAATATTACTTCAAAGTAGTGATTTTCTTTTTTTACTTCAAAAGTGGGTGATGGTTAATGCAAAAGTGAAGACCTAATTTTACTTCAAAAGTGGACAACCGTTACTACAAAAATGGTGAGGTACTTCAAAAGTGGTTGATTTTTATTTTAAAAGTGGGCGACCGTTACTACAAAAATGGTGAGGTACTTCAAAAGTGGTTGATTTTTATTTTAAAAGTGGGCGACCGTTACTACAAAAATGGTGAGGTACTTCAAAAGTGGTTGATTTTTATTTTAAAAGTGGGCGACCGTTACTACAAAAATGGTGAGGTACTTCAAAAGTGGTTGATTTTTATTTTAAAAGTGGTGAGCTACTACATAAGTGGTCAGTTATTTCAAAAGTGGGCGTAACATCGGATGGGTTAAATATATGTATGGACTTCGGAAATGCATTGGGTGGCTATACAATTAAATTTTAAGCAATTATTAAAAATGCACTCAGCGACCTTGAACCTTCAGCATGTTTGAAATCATTTGGTAATGAACGCAGGTACATAGGTCATACCATGCTTCATGTTTTTTTTTACCTCCTCTGGCCTGTTCTGAGTGATAAAATACAGTTAAAACTAGAAGTCCTGTCATGAAATGAGCACAAATAACATGTCGATCTGCACGTTACTGTACGCGTTATGATCAGAGTAAGGCTATAAAATTTTGTACATATGGACTGTGTACAAGCTGGAGTCCATTGGAAGAAACATTGCCTGTGTTTGCTATGAGTCACCAGGAGAACTCGCCGTGCTTTGGATGCCATTCAATGTGGCAATTGTGCGCCATTTTTACGCGCAATTAAGCCTAGATAAGTGCACTGTTCGTGACAGGACTTCTAGTTTTAACTGTACATGTACGAACTTTGAGAATGCATAAGCGGTTCACAAATGCGAGTTCATAAATTTTGAAGAATATGATCGTGACCGACGTTCAAAACATTTTGTCTACTTACTTTTTTGACGGAAATGTATCAGGGGATCATAAATGCGATTTCCAGCAATTCTGATGTTGGTCTGTGGTCCGATATCATTCTGATGTTGGTCTGAGATATGAGTGTGGCCTAGTTTCAAAATATGAACTTCGGGAATGCATTGTTGAGGGGCGGGGGGGGGGGGGTGGGGGGGGGGGTCATAGTGTTACACGGCTTTAAGGTTCGTCTAAGTCTATGACTCCAATAGCGTCTTCTAAAGGCGGCTCCTTTGTTTTACAACATGGACAGCGAGTAAATTTGTGTTCGTGGCAATCAGTAGTTACTTTGAAATGGCAGCCATTACTGATGAACTGGGAAGTCAACAAACACAGTGAAACTCATGGATTCAGTTTGTCCTGTCGTTTATTGAAACACAGTTCAAACAAGTCCCCAGAGCTTGAACTGTAACGACAATGTTATACATTACACCAGTAGGACTTCTCTACCGGTACACCAGGACCTCTAGGGTTCAAATGTTTCAACACATATTCATCAAAGTTTTTAGTGGGCTTTTTCACTCAAAGACTGCGCCATGTATACTGAGCTCCTTCTCCCTCCCTGTCAGTTGGCAGATCAGACTGCGACTGCCGGGCTCGCTGGTGTATTATACTCCACCGGACAGCATGATTAAGAGCTGCGTGACTCGAGATAGTAAACAACTCGTGACAAGTTTCATTTAAACCCATTCGTGTCATTCATGTTGAATCGGCCAAAAACCCTCGGTGGGTCTACCATGTCAACCGACAATGTAATTAACCTATCTTGATCTCCTGCAGTTAATGAGTGAAAGCCGATGAAGTTTGACGTCCATCTTCTTCTCGGTTATCGAATGTTTTTCAAGTGTGTCAATCTACAAGCTGGTCCCAAGTCAAGTTCTCTCTAATGTTTAAGGGATCAGTAATCTGGTAATAGGCTTGCAGATGTCTCCCACTGGAAAGACTACTTGAACAATACGTTTATTGAGGTACCATACATGGAACCACAGAGTGTTGCCTCTGCCACACTGGAGTACTCAGAATGTTGTTCCTCGAAACCTCTTATCGTCCGACGATTGTCAGCTGTTCATTAATTCTCAATTATGATTAAGTATCCTGTTTACAAATCTCACCATTTTTACTTATCACACAATGAATTGTAAATTCAATTCTCAAGGGGTTTCGTCAAGTCGTCGCCTGAGTGCTAGAATGTTCTATGTCCCATAAGGGACATAGAACATTCTAGCACTCGGGCGTCGAGCTGTGTAATCTATTATATTTGTACTTATGCACTATAGCTAACAAGTAACTAAATAGAGTTTCTATTTCCACCAGCTACCAATTTTAGCGAATGAGTTTCTGTTCCTCCATCACCCCCCCCCCCTTTGAATCCCATGGGTGGGTTGTCTTCCCTCGACCCCGCTCCGAAGAGCGTGTTAACCCTTTCGTAGGCTACACTTCGCTACACTAACTGCTAACCCTTTAATCGATTTCAGAGAGAATCTATGAACTTTTTCTTATCTCATTTGCTCAGTGTTGTTCAGGTCCCACAACAATTCGGACCCCTACTGATGACTATAGAATTGTATATCATCATACTGCTACATGGAGTGATTCCATTGGCATACATACCTGCATTGGAGACCATAAGAAAGGTGTTTCGGATTTTCGTATACATGGATTCAGTAAGATGTTTCGTAAACCAGAACTTGTGAAAAGAAATTCCCTGATAAGTAACAACCTCTACTTCGGAAACTTCTGAATCTCCAATTTTCCATTTGCGTGTGGATCGCGTGTAATCACTTTTGCTTTCCGTATAGTGTTGACCGCACATTTTGTCGTATTGTAACGGTATCTCCACATCAGGCTATAGTTATGGCACATGCCAATTAACGCCAGTAAGCCAGTCTGTATCAAAGAAAGCAATGTCATATCGTCAGCGAGAGTTGGGGGTGGCACAGCTCAGAGAGTTAGCATTCAGGTCAGCTTTAGATGCTACAAGTTCATGGATCTGGTCATCAATAAAACTAATAAAGAGTAAAGGCTATAGGATACCACCCTGTCTGGTACCCTGTCTATCAGGGAACCACATCAACATATTATTGTTGAAGCCAATACGGCAAGTAACCCCTATCAATAGACCATGGAAACGTTTCCAGGACTGCCCAGTGATTCCACGCTTGTAAAGCTTAAACAATAGTCCGTTGATCCAGACTATATCGAACGCTTTCCAAATATCTAGAAAGTATGCAAACAGTTTTGATTGGTGCTCTGAGGTGTACGTAATATAACGGTGAAGGGTATCATCAAGCAGGTAATGTTTTCAGGAAACCGCGCTGAAGGGAGTGGGCTTCAATAACCTTGGGGTATCAGTTTGAAGTCGAGTAAATAGTACTTTCTCTACAATTCTGTAAACCACTGACAGAAGGGTAATTGCTCTGTAACTGTCAAAACACTTTTTAATTTTATTATTGCCTTTATACAGAGATACCATTAACCCCTTTTTGCATTTTGCGGAATATGCTGGAGTTTCAAAATGATAGTTAACAATATTGAGATTCGATCTGCAAGAGCGTCGCCACCATAAATGAGATGCTCATTACTGACCGAGTCCCAACCCGTCGCTTTTCCAAGACTGAGTGAAGGGTAAAGAGCTAGAACGTCTTCAGGCGAGACGGAGAAAAAAAATAATTGTAGATGCTTTCTAAATAAAATGATGAAGTTCACACTGATAAATTTAGTAACAGCTTCAGAAACGTTGTACACGAAAGTAGAACTGTAAATGATTTAATATGTTTTTTTTTTGTTCATGTGTCGAAGTTTTTCACAAGTTGAGGTTGGAATATAGGCCTATATTTTTGATCAGACCAAAATATTGATTTCGACAGATTTCGAACAACCAAATGATGTACCGTTTTTGCATCAAACGCGGATTACTTATTGGAAAGTTAAGTTCAAAAGTATGTTTCAGCCAGAATACCAATACTTTACTTCCATTTTGCCAAAGTTACCAACAAGAAGCCTAAAATAAAATTTCCCTCTGGCAAAGCTTCTCTCAAAAACCTACCAGTAGCCTTCGGTCCCCCCCCCCCCCCCCACACACACACACACACCTGAAATCTACTCCTGCACCGCCCTGCCATTAATGGAGTTGAATAAAATAATAAGTAGGGTCCTGCGAATATTCGAGATTCGATTCGATATCGATACCATACGTATGCTTCGAGATCGATCCCGAATCAGTCTCAGGATTCGATTTTTTCGAATCTCTCGTACTAACTTCAATTTGTTACATTTCCAACAAAAATAGGATAAAACTGTCATTAGAAAATTCATTCGTGTAGGCTCAATTCCCATTTATTTGAGTAATTGACAATGTTTAATTGTTAGGTAAGGTGTGAATTTGGCCCAGAACATTATCCATAGTTTTGGTTTTTGAAGGCTTAACTTGTTACTATTCACGCTCTTAAGAACGTGAATAGTAACAAGTTAGGCCTTCAAAAACTAAAACTATGGACAATAGGCCTAGCTGTTTCAGCGACGGTGCTACAGAGAATATTTAGTTATTGGTGTTTAAGGTGTTCACTCCGTCGCGTAAGGGTCATCACAGTGTTCCGTAACTTCCGTTTGATGCAGTATGAATTAACTTGTCTTTTAAGATTCGATTCGGGATTCGATTCGATGTCGATATCAGAGACACGATTCGATTCGAGATTCGATTCGAAAAGAAATTTGTGATTCGCAAATCCCTAGCCATTTGCCCATTTTTCTAATGTAACTGACTACTTTCACAGACTCTTATTATGTAGCTATGAGTTGCAGTCATATATGTGTAGGAGCTATTTCTTTTTTACTTCATAAAAGGGGTGGCAGGTGCCCAAGGGTAGGAAAACAACTTTTTGCGCCATGCGTCCGGAATTTTTTACTGGCGCTCAGCCTCGCCTTTCCCGCTTCCATAGACTCTGTACAAAATCCGCCATCTTGTTTTGTGGAGGGAAGTTTTTGAGTGGATTTCACGAAATACTCTATACAAATCTGCCAGTAATGTCACTTATTACTTTCCAAAGTGTGATTTACTGGGATTTCCGGGTTTGATAAGAAACGATAACTTCACAAGCGAATTATGCAATCAACAATTTTGGTCATGTATCCGTGCGCGCAAACGAAGACACTTTCTCGTGGGTGTAATGGGGACTTCATTCTTTTGTTTTTTTTTTAACCCTTCACCTAACATGAAAAGCAGACGACACTTGCAAAAAAAATCTCCAATAACTATTATTTTCAACTCTCTCGGCGTGGGTTCGAACCCCCGCCATGCCAGTGTAAAGAAAACCAGCGTCCTTTCTTAATTCTATGGCATCCGAGAAATTTGAAAAAGACAAGTTCTGTCGCTGATTTCTTCTGAGGTGCAGTTCGTAGAATTAAGTGCTTAGATGCAACTATCTGATGAAATATTATTTTCAATTTTTGTCTCAAAAACATAGGTTATGACCCCTCATTGGAACGAGCTCGACGAGCTCGTTCCAATGAGGGTTCATAACCTATGTTTTAGAGACAAAAACTGAAAAAATAGTGAAAATTAATTTGCGATTTTTGAGAACAGCGTTGACCGGTTTTGACGTTACGTTAGGTGAAGGGTTAAATAATATAATTATCCTTAAAATGAAAAGTAATAAACAGAGTAATCGCTAGTAGTAATGTACGTCGGCTTTGATACCTAGTTTGGTGGAGGGCGGTTGGAGGTAGGTTGTGGATATGACGTAATGAGTGATACGTCATACAATTAATGAGTCGCATCATGTAATTAATGAGTCGCGTCAAATAATCCGTTATATATTATCATTTTTGACTAATTTTGGTTAATTAGTATACTCGTCATTAAGGTAATTGTGTAATATTATTTTTAGAACCTAACAAAACTGGTTCTAATCTTGTCCCTGAGATGGAACCAGTTCTGTTTAAACAGTATTTATTTCAAATTAAATAAATTTACCAAGATCAGCATTCAATTTTAACAGAATATTACATAAACTGAAGTAGATTCAGCAGTTAACTTGGAGCTTATTCAACGCAGTCGCCATACATTTTGAAACAAAGGAGATATGAACAGTTGGCATATCGAACCAGTTTTGGTTCTGTGTAGAACCAAAACTGGTTCGATATGCCAACTGTTCATATCTCCTTTGCTTAATAATGATTTGAGACAACCTCGTATAAGCTCTAAACTTCCGGCTGAACCCTCCCCCCCCCCCCCCAATTTATGTTTAGTTCTGTTAATATTTAATGTTAATCTTTATAAATTTATTTGATTTTTAATAAATACTGTTTAAACAGACCTGGTTCCATCTCAGGGACAAGATTAGAACCAGTTTTGGTTCTAAAGAGAACCTATATTTTTTGCAGTGTATTTCCCACGATTGCCGTTTCCTTGAAAACCGATTTCATTATTTGGACGTTGATGCCAGGCCTTAGCGAGCGAGAAGAGTGCAAGAATTCAAAGATATGCAACAGGACTTGACGTTGATTGATTTTCCTGCAATGAGTCCGGAATGTATTCCGATAGAACATTTGTGGGGCATGATCCACAGGAGAGTGGTCAATAGACAGCCACCGCGACAGTCTGCGTCGTGCGCTTATAGAGGAATGGGACAGCATCACGCTGAAGTTTGTAAGACCATCAACAGCATGCCACGCCGTTTAAGGTGTATTAGAGATGATCGAGTCGGTCCCACCAGATCTTTGACAATGTTCCGTTTTTTGACGTTGTGAAGCTACAGGACGGATGCCGTGAACTCAGGTACGTGGCTAGAGGTTTTCTATTGGGTGGGGGTGTATGGTAATGAAACCTCCATCCGGGTCCCTACCTCTAGTTAGAAATTCACTACCGAGAAAAATTTTGAAAATGCAATCATGAAATGGGGCATGACATTGATTCTAGTAACTGAAATGCCAACACATTTATGATAGAATTATCAACAAATACTCAAGCGTGGAACTTTGAACAATTCACACTGCCCCAACATCAAATCACATCTTATGCAGTAATGATCAGTTTTCGATGTTTCATCATTATGTAACTGTGAATGATGGAATTAACTCAAGATAATGATTTTACATGATCTGAGTTTCTTGAAGTGCATTTCGATTTTTTTTTTTAATACAATAAGTAAACGTACTATAGAAATCTCGTACAGATTGACATCATGCATAGATACGACGCTCGATATTGCGTACACTGTAGTTGTAAATAGTAACAGTTGGAATTTTTACAATCATGAGAGAGGCATCCCCAGATCATTACTGATAATCATCATAAGAAACAGTAGGTCTGATGTTCCTGGGCACGTATTCTATGCCACCACATTCTCGTGCGACAGTTTGTGATGCCTAGCGAGGCGTGCCAGACTCTGACCTCTACGGGGAGAGGTCTTTTGGGGTTGTCCAGGCCTTTGTCGGTCGTTAATATCGTTGGTTTGTTGATGTTTTCGGACAAGTCTGCTGATGACAGAATGACTATAGCCATGATGCCTTCCAGTATCTTTGAATGACATGCCTGTTGCATGCATGCCAACGATCTGCCATCGTAGTGTCTCAGACAGTCTCCTCATTGCCATGTCGACATTTATGCATCAAATAAGTGACAAATTTTCTTGTTTAATACCCAGATACTGCATGTGGATGATAGTGTTTGTTGTGACGTTCGTGGGAAGCATGCTTCACGTGGACGAGGGGATGTATTTGGGGTACGTTATCAACCAGAAACATCATCTTTCACTAGATGAAATGGACTTATTTGTTTATTTATTGGTGTTTAAGGTCACATATTTCTGCGCAGTGGCTAATCATGACCTCGACGGTTTTACGGGTGGAGGAAGCAGGAATACCAGAGAGAACCACCGAGCAACGGCGAGCAACTGTCAGCTCCCCACCATACTAATTCCACACAAGCAGGGTTAGCATTGGTTAAAGACAGGTGAAACATCAATGTGCAGTACGCCTTAGTACACAACATCACCCTGCCGCACGTGGGGTGAAGTGTCTTGCCCGAGGACACAACGCGGTTACCGCAGGTGGGATTCGAACCGATGACTTCTCGGCATGCAGCCTGCATCCCCACCTACTGGGCCACCGCACCCCCCTATGAAATGTACTGCAAGACATAGCAATCGTTAAAGCATAATGATTGGTAATAGCAACTTCACTGTCATGAAACATTCCTGGGGTGCTTAATTAAGTTCCAGGTGTGCAATTGCAGGAGGGGTGTGTTCATCAACTACGAATACACTACATCTACGGTTTGAACGACAGTACAATTTGTTTGGCCTAACAGCCAACAATCCAGTCCGAGTGGCGGGAGCATCGTCGCGCTCGACTGCCTAAAGTACCACAACACCCTGATAATGACATTCGGTGTGATGATAACCTCAAAATACCAGATCTCGGAAAAAGTCTGATTGGTATACTGGTTTCGTATATAAGTATACGAGGTAATGACGTTAAATCGATTTTTTTCAAACACGAACTACTCCTCGCAGATGGCACTCGAGTAACACGTATGGGGGTAATAAAATCCATTGTAACATTTTAACGACCCGTCATAATCTGTCATAAATATCGTTAGACTGACGCTTCAAATTTAAGTGCTACTGAAATTGGAAGAGACCAATCTGTCACCTTATTGATTTTAATAACTAATCCCCATTGTTCCAAAGGTATTGGCACATAAAAGTCTCTTCGGATTTGGGGATCAACACGCGTCCTTCTTTCAGACTCTGAGATTCAAATTTACAAATTCATTAATTTTTAACAGTCCGATCTCTGCATTTTGACTGGATCTCTAACAAGAGGCCCCACGGGGTCTGAAGCGCTCACCTTGAACAGAACACAATATAAACAGAGTCGAAGAATGAGTCTACATTAAGCGATCCATTTCCATAGGATACACGGTCAATCCTTGAGCCCCGCAGGAATGACAAAAATAATCCGGGCATCACAGCCCAAATATTAACCCAGCTCTCGATTTGAACACAGTTGAATCTGACTTCCCTAAAGATGTTGTGTACAAAATATGAAAGCATTCTGACTGTTGGATCTGAAGAAGAGAAATTTTAAAGAATTTTTTTTCATATTGCATTAAATTAAAATTTGGGCTACCATAGCGAACCCAGATATTAACCCATGGATCTGATTTGAACAGATTTGAATCTGCCCCCTCCCCCCCCCCCCCCCCAGAGATGTCGTATACCAAATATATAAGGATTCTGACTAGTAGTGGATCTGAAGAATACGATTTTTGAAGAAATTCCCTCATATTGTATGAAGTTAAATTTCAGGTTCCCATATGGAACCCAAATATTAACACAGGCACTCGAATTGAACAAACTTGAATCTAACCCCTAGAGATGTTGTATACCAAATATGAAAGCATTCCGACTGGTGGATCTGAAGAAAAAGATTTTTAAAGAAATTTCCTCATATCGCACTAAGTAAAGATTTGGGCTATATGTCTAGGGATCTGAGTTGCACAAACCTGAATCTGCCCCCCCCCCCCCCCCCTAGAGATGTCGCATACCAAATATGAAAGCATTCTTCCTGGTGGATCTGAAGAAGAAGATTTTAAAAAATTATCTTCCATATTGAACAAAGTTAAAATTTGGTCTTCCATAGGAAGCCCAAATATTAACCTAGGGACTGGGTTTGAACATTCTTGAATCTGACCCTCATACCAACGATGTATACTAGACATTAAAAGATTCTGACTGGTGGTTCTGAATAAGAAGATTTTTAAAGAATATTCCCCATATTACCCTATGTTAAAAATTCGGGCTCCTCTAAATATGAACCAATGGGCTTTTATTTTAACAGACTTGTATCTGCCCCCCCCCCCCCCCTTCACCCCCCTCCCTTCACCCCCCTCCCCTCCCCCAATCTGTGCTGTATGCCGAATATCAAAAGATTCTGATGATTGGTACTGGAGAAAAAAAATTTTTTCAATTTTTGCAAATATGCTGACTCAGCATTTTTTTCGATGCCCATTACAGAACACCCTAACATAACCAATTATTTTTTACTTTTCAATTCTACTGGTCCTAAGGACACTTCATACTGATTAACAGCTCTCTGTTCCGTGTGGTTTTGGAAATATGGGCGTTTGAAAATATTTCTATTTTCAGCTCCCAGGGTTCCGATGGGGATGCGGATTTTTTTTTTTTTTTTTTTTGCATGTGTCTAGTACTTATGACCCAATAATACCATATTCCAAATTTGGTTCAAACCGGACCATCGGTTCAGAAAATAGAAATTTTGAGCGGGGCCAAAAATCTTCCCCCTCCTATTACAAAGCCAAATATTGCTTCACGAACTTCGTTTGAACAAACTTGTTTCTACACCTCAAAAGGAAAAGCTCCATAGCAAATATTAAGTCAATGTACACACTGGCTCACGAGAAGAAGATTTTTAAAAATATTTTTGGAGCATTTTTCCCCCACTCCCTCCCTATGGGACTGAGCATGTTAAGTTGAACAAAAATGTAATTCCCCTTCGGGACCATCACTCACACAAACTTTCACCTGAATTGGCCCAGTGGCTTTGGGGAGAAGACCAAAACATGGTGTTGACGGACGGACGGACGGACGGACGGACGGACGGACGGACGGACGGACGGACGGACGGACGGACCCACACCCTAACCCTAACCCTACCCCACCCTGACCCTAAACCCTAAAAGCCCACCCCAGACCCTAACCCCCACCCACTCCCGGGACATAACCCCCTACCTTAAGCCCTACTCTGGGGCTACCCCTAACCCTAACCCCCACACCACCCCACCCCACCCCACCCCACCCCACCCCTGACCCAACCCCACCCTAGCCAAACCAATAGAATCAGGAGCTATTTTTCAGTTTAGGGGCTCCTAAAACTACCCCCCCCCGACCCCAACCCTACCCCCCCCCCCGTGACCTAACTCTCCCAACCTTAAGCCATACTCTGGGGCTACCGCTAACCTTAACCCAACCCCACTCCTAACCCTAACACTACCTTAATTTGGAGGTAAACCCTAACAATAATATCCCCTAAACCCCCAAAGGACGGACGGACGACGGACGGAGAGCGGAGAGGGATGACATTAGCTTAGCTGGATTTTGTCAAAATGAGCTAAAATCAATTATCAGTCAATTTTAAAACAACGACAGTCACTCAGAGCTACATTTGTCATTTGTTTTGCCAACACGTTGTTGCCATTCGAGTTTTATTCGCATCGTATCTGCTACGTTGTAAGTAATCGAAATGGAAAACAAAACCTTTACCTGTGGAAATTGTGAAAAAGTATTTTCATCCAACGACCACAAAACTCGTCAGGAGGCTACTGTACACAGGGGAAAGGCAGTATACGCCTGTACTTTATGCCGCAAGACTTTCAAGAGATGAGTTAACGGGTCATCTGAAAACCCACCAAGAAGGTGCCTTGAACTGTCAGTTTTACGTTTCAATTGCAAATTCAACACTAGAGAAACAGAATTTACTGCCACCAGTAAATTCAAGTCTGTGTGAAAAGGGTTGAAGCATCAGGAAAAAACTATATAGAAAGATAATTTATGGAAGCTTACATTCAGGAGTAAAACATTTTTTAAACAAATCAGAAATGGATTTTTGTTAAGAGTATTTACAGGTATTCATAAAGGAATCAGAAGAATTGTTCTAAGAAATCAGAAAAAGGCATATATGTGTACAGCATTTGAAGGGTTCGATCAAGGAATCAGAAATGGACATTACTAGTTCAGCCACTTACTTGAATGAAGACATACATGTATATTCTTCAGATTTGCTTTATAGTTTTTATAAAATGCAATTCCTCACTTCGCAATTATGCCTGTCATTTAAAGACTTACCCTCACCGCCCACCTCCATAGCCGCATCGACCACCTCATCCGTTGCTTCCTCCTCCACTGCGACCGTGACCGCCTCCACCGCCACCGCCGTGGAGGAGGAGGCAGCAGATGTGGTGGAGGCAGCGGTGGAGGCGGCGGTAGAGGCGGGAATTGCGGCGATGAAGCCCGGGCATTTGAGGGTAAGTCTATAAAATGACAGGCATACTTATGTAGTATAATTATCAATAATTTCAAGCATAATCAAATACCTGTCTGGAGTTTTTCACAATGTCAGGAGTGTATACAGTGTGTAATCATCACTTCTCATGCTGTGATATTTTGAAAAGGCACATGGGAACAGTACATCGGGGGAGTCATCCAAATTTTACGGACTGTGCCACATACGGAATGCCTTATATGTATACAGGGGAAATCAGATGGAACATTTTGAAAGCTTCAGCGAAGGTACAGCTAGGAAGTAGTGATACAAGTCAATATTAATGGATGGTAGTTTAGTCAATAGTACTGGTACAAGGCCGCAATGGAATAAGACTGCTGTAGAAGCTAATGATAGGACAGATAAACCATAGACCAGTAGTGGCCCTGGAGCTTTGGCGACAAGATGGAAGCGGTTGGTAAGACAGCAGTAAACCTCATTGAGGGATTACTCATGGTCCTCATGGCCTCATACGACAAAAAAGGGGTGCCGAAGGCCATGTTTTCCAAAAAGGTGTGCCGAAATTGGGGTGCCTGGGATATGGCTGTTAAATACTGAAATGAGGATAAGAGTCGTAGTAAATTATACCTCATTGAGGGATTTTTAATGGTCCTCATAACCTCAAAATTCAATGAGGCAATGAGGGATAATAAATGAGGACTCATTGGGGGCTTTTACATAGCCCTCATGGCCTCATACGACAAAAAAGGGGTGCCGAAGGCCATATGTTTTCCAAAAAGGGGTGCCGAAATTGGGGTGCCTGGGGATATGGCTGTTAAATACCGAGATGAGGCTAAGAGTCGTAGTAAATTATGCCTCATTGAGGGATTTTTAATGGTCCTCATAACCTCAAAATTCAATGAGGCTATGAGGGATAATAAATGAGGACTCATTGAGGGCTTTTACATAGCCCTCATGGCTTCATACGACAAAAAAGGGATTCCACAGTCACAGGCGTTTTCCAAAATGGGATTCCATAGGATATACCTGTTAAATACTGAAATGAGGCTAAGAGTCGTAGTAAATTATACCTCATTGAGGGATTTTTTATGGTCCTCATAACCTCAAAATTCAATGAGGGTATGAGGGATAATAAATGAGGACTCATTGAGGGTTTTTACATAGCCCTCGTGGCCTCATACGACAAAAAAGGGATTCCATAGCCACGGGTGTTTCCCAAAAATGGGATTCCATGGGATGTGGCCATTGGATATAGCCTTTTATTATACACAGGGGAGATAACTCTGTATACAGATTATGGGAAAGCAAGCAATCTGATTGGTTATAAATGATCTAGATAAATGAAACAACAAGAGTACTTGGAATAGGGCTAGAACTAACAAGAATAGACCAGAAAATCTAAATATAGTAATAATAAGCAAAACTGTTCCAAATAATAGGCTATTCTACGCTACTGGAGTATACTCTAGAACAAAGGAACAGGACCGGATAGAGGAAAACTATTGCATATATAGATAAAAGCAGAGAATTCTGGAAGAATTCGAAATAGTAAAAGTTGGGGGTGGATTTTGGTGATTTGGAGGGATTGTCGGGTTGTTTGTGGTAATTCTACAAATCGGGAAATTACTCTTCTACAAAGGAACATACCCTCCGAACATACCCCGTCCTATTGCAGAACAATTGCGTAACATAGCAACCACGTGCTACCATAGAAACCAAGATGGCGGCCTCCAGTTTACAAAATGGACGACGGAAACACGTATCACCCTAACAACACGCGCTGCGCATGCGCACTCACACCACGTATCACTATGGAGATGACGTCACAACATGGCCGTTCACGCGGGTTACCATGACAACACAACATGGCGGCACTGGGTCACGTGACATGACGTCACTTTCGAGGTCCTGCACCGAGATCCTGCAAACTACCCTCGTCCGGGTACATGACATACTACTGGCGTACAATAGAAGAACAATAGGCTTTTGTTAGATAAGTGACATTACTGGCAGATTTGGAAAGTGTAAAATCCTCTTAAAAACTTCCCTCCAGAAAACAAGATGGTGGATTTTGTACAGAGTCTGTGGGGAAGAAGTGTCCCATAGAGATGCCCTTTACTACTTATAAAAGTAAATGATTGTATATTTGGGAGGAGGAGACACGCTATATTTTATCTTCATGGCTGGGAGGTGAAATGTAGCGAGAAAGTTAACCTGTCACACCGGAACAAGTTGATATTATTACTTGGCGGGAGGTCATTTGAATTTGTTGCGTATGAGACGAGGGTGGGGTGCCTCTCTTCTGGGTCCAGAGGATTGAGCTATGATAATATTATAGCTAAATTGGATTAAGTATACTCACGTTCTGTTATGTAGTAGAAAATCCGTATTCCTTGATGACGTACGCGTTCATTTTTATTTTTACCTAGGCAAGGGCGTTGTAGGCAGCGTATTCCCCATCAAGCCAGCATTAAAGGAGAGTGTTATTGCGAGAGTGGTGGTGCGGGGTCTGGAATACCGCTCTGGAATACAACCCTTGGGAGCACACTCCCCACCCCCACCCACCCCCCCCCCCCAAAAAAAAAAAAATCATCGGTTAAAAATTTCAAGATTCAAACCACTAACAGCAGGAAACTTTACCTCCTTTGGTAGATGACCTGAAATATTTCTCGGAATGCAATGCAAACTCAAAATTCCATTTTGTGTGTTGGGGTGGGGATGGGGCAAATTGAGTGAAAAATTGATTTGGAGCACGTAGGTGTCATCAGTAATATGTTTTTTCTAACCTAGTCTCTGTAATATTTTGCTTTTAACCCCCCCCCCCCCCCAGTCGAAGTTTGTTTTTTTAAAGATATTTCATGTGAGTGCCAGTCTTTCAGAAATTAATTTAATCAGCACGAGATCTCTTTCACTGTGCCTCTGCCGGCGGATTAGCAGGCAAATATTTAAATTTATTTTATTAATATATCATTAACGATTACTAAACACTCGGCCACCGTATTATTTTCCAGTATCACAGCAGGACAATACAACTTCTGATTAATTAAAAACTTCTATAAAGTTTGAATATCGATCATATATATACGGGCCAGTGGAAGTAATCAAGCATGCCTTGTTGATGTAGTTGTAATATTGGACAGTCGGGGATTGATAATTCATAGCTCACGGTTCTTGGAAGTTTAGTTGTGAATAATTAACAGCAGTGCGCAACGAAATGTATCATGCTTGGGGTTAACGGGTCATAAACACCCTAGTAATTTGCAATAAACTTACCAAAGATACAAATTATAAATCTGTGGATGTCAAATTATTTAAGAAGATAGAGAATTCTGTGCGAATTGTATTAAGTACGAATGTTCGAGATTTTCTCATAGAGTAACTTTTGAAATATGTTATTGTTTTTTTGATTAATTGCGGATAACGAGGTATCAACACAGGTGAGTGCAGACTGAAGTTCTAAAATTTCTGCAAACTCTATTGTGATAATGTAAACAAATTCTAACAAACTGTTAAAAAGGCATAAAAAATTAGGCCACATCACCTGTCGTGGGGAGGAGGGGGCACATGCCGATGCCGCCGAATTTTTTATGCCTTTCACAACCTATATATTATTGACATAAAAGGAATCAGTAATAAGTTTGTTTACAGATAATAAGGTTGTTTGTAGATAATAAGGTTGTTTATCGATAATACAGTTGTTTATAGATAATAAGTTTGTTTATAGATAATAAGGTTGTTTATAGATAATAAGGTTGTTTAGAGATAATAAGGTTGTTTATCGATAATAAGTTTGTTTGCTGATAATGAGGTTGTTTATAGATAATAAGGTTGTTTAGAGATAATAAGGTTGTTTACAGATAATAAGGCTGTTAATGGATAATAATGTTGTTTGTAGAAAATAAGGTTGTTTATCGATAATAAGGTTGTTTATAGATAATAAGGACGTTAATGGATAATAAGGTTGTTTATAGACAATAAAGTTGTTTATAGATAATAAGGTAGTTTTCCGATAATAAGGTTGATTGTAGATAATAAATTTGTTTATAGATAATACAATCGTTTGTCAAAAATAAGGTTTTTTTTATAGATAATAAGGCAGTGTATGTATAATAAAGTTGTTTATAGACAATAAAGTTGCTTAGAGATAATAAGGTTGTTTGCATATAACAAGGTTGTTTATAGATAATAAAGTTGTTTGCTTATAATAAGGTTGTTTATAGATAATAAAGTTGTTTATAGATAATAAGGTTGTTTGCATATAATAAGGTTGTTTATAGATAATAAAGTTGTTTATAGATAATAAGGTTGTTTGCTTATAATAAGGTTGTTTATAGATAATAAAGTTGTTTGCTTATAATAAGGTTGTTTATAGATAGTAAAATGGTTTATAGGTAATAAGGCTGTGTGCAGATAATAAGGTTGTATATAGATAATATAGGGGGCGCGGTGGCTCAGTAGATAGAGGTGCAGCCTGCAAGCCGAGAGGTCCTCGGATCGAATCCCACCTGCGGCAATCGCGTTGTGTCCTTAGACAAGACACTTCACCTCCATTGCCCACGTGGGGGCACGGTGACGCTGTGTACTAAGGCGTACTGCACGTCGATGGTGCACCTGTCTCCAACCAATGCTAACCCTGCTTGTGTGGAGTTAGTATGTTGGGGAGCTGACAGTTGCTCGCCGTTGCTCGGTGGTTCTCTCTGGGTACTCCGGCTTCCTCCACCCGCAAAACTGTCGAGGTCATGATTAGCCATTGTGCAGAAATATGTGACCTTAAACACCAATAAATAAATAAATAAATAATAATATAGATAATATAGTTATTTATGGATAATAAGGTTGTTTATAGATAATAAGGTTGTTTATAGATAATAAAGTTCTAAATAGATAATAAAATTGTTTATAGATAATAAGGTTGTTTATAGATAATAAGGTTGTTTATAGATAATAAAGTTCTCTATAGATAATAAGGTTGTTTATAGATAATAAGGTTGTTTATAGATAATAAAGTTGTTTATAGATAATAAAGTTGTTTATAGATAATAAGGTTGTTTATAGATAATAAAGTTCTCTATAGATAATAAGGTTGTTTATAGATAATAAATTTGTTTATAGATAATAAGGTTGTTTATAGATAATAAAGTTGTTTATAGATAATAAGGTTGTTTATAGATAATAAGGTTGTTTATAGACAATAAAGTTGTTTATAGATAATAAGGTTGTTTATAGATAATAAGGTTGTTTATAGATAATAAAGTTCTAAATAGATAATAAAGTTGTTTATAGATAATAAGGTTGTTTATAGATAATAAGGTTGTTTATAGATAATAAAGTTCTCTATAGATAATAAGGTTGTTTATATACAATAAGGTTGTTTATAGATAATAAGGTTGTTTATAGACAATAAAGTTGTTTATAGATAATAAGGTTGTTTATAGATAATAAGGTTGTTTATAGATAATAAAGTTCTCTATAGATAATAAGGTTGTTTATAGATAATAAGGTTGTTTATAGATAATAAGGTTGTTTATAGACAATAAAGTTGTTTATAGATAATAAGGTTGTTTATAGATAATAAGGTTGTTTATAGATAATAAGGTTGTTTATAGATAATAAAGTTCTCTATAGATAATAAGGTTGTTTATAGATAATAAGGTTGTTTATAGATAATAAAGTTCTAAATAGATAATAAAGTTGTTTACAGATAATAAGGTTGTTTATAGATAATAAGGTTGTTTATCGATAATAAAGTTGTTTACAGATAATAAGGTTGTTTATAGACAATAAAGTTGTTTATAGATAATAAGGTTCTAAATAGATAATAAAGTTGTTTACAGATAATAAAGTTATTTATAGATAATAAGTTTGTTATAGATAATAAGGTTGTTTGTAGACAATAAGATTGTTTGTAGAAAATAAGATTGTTTGTAGAAAATAAGGTTGTTTATAAATAATAAAGTTGTTGTTTATCGATAATAAGGGTGTTTGTAGATAATAAGGCTGTTTATCGATAATAAGGTTGTTTATAGATAATAAAGTTGTTTATCGATAATAAGGGTGTTTAGAGACAATAAAGTTGTTTATCGATAATAAGGTTGTTTATAGAAAATAAGGTTGTTAATAGATAATGAGGTTGTTTATAGATAATAAGGTCGTTTATAGATAATAAGGTTCTTTATAGATAATAAGGTTGTTTGTAGAAAATAAGATTGTTTATAGATAATACAGTTGTTTATCAATAGTAAGGGTGTTTATAGATAATAAAGTTGATTATCGATAAAAAGGTTGTTTATAGACAATACAGTTGTTTATCAATAATAAGGGTGTTTATAGACAATAAAGTTGTTTATCAATAATAAGGGTGTTTATCAATAATAAAGTTGTTTATTGATAATAAGGGTGTTTATAGATAATAAAGTTGTTTGCATATAATAAGGTTGTTCGTAGAAAATAAGGTTGTTTATAGATAATACAGTTGTTTATAGATAATAAAGTTGTTTATAGACAATAAAGTTATTGATGGATAATAAAGCTGCTTATAGATTATAAGGTTGTTTATAGATAATAAGGTTGTTTATAGATAATAAGGTTGTTTATAGATAATAAAGTTGTTTGTCGAAAATAAGGTTTTTGAAAGATAATACGGTTGCTATAGATAATAAGGTTGTTTATAGATATTAAGGATGTATATAGATATTAAAGTTGTTTATCGACAATAAGGTTGTTTATATACAATAAAGTTGTTTATAGATAATAAGGTTGTTTATAGATAATAAGGTTGTATATCGATAATAAGGATGCTTATAGACAATAAAGTTGTTAATAGAGAATAAGGGTGTTTATAGATATTAAGGTTGTTTATAGATAATAAGGTTGTTTATAGACAGTAAGGTTGTTTGTAGAAAATAAGGTTATTTATAGATAATAAAGTTGTTTATCGATAATAAGGTTGTTTATAGACAATAAGGTTGTTTATAGATAATAAGGTTGTTTATAGACAATAAAGTTGTTTATCGATAATAAGGTTGTTTATAGATAATAAGGTTGTTTATAGACAATAAAGTTGTTTATCGATAATAAGGTTGTTTATAGATAATAAGGTTGTATATCGATAATAAGGATGCTTATAGACAATAAAGTTGTTTATAGATAATAAGGTTGTTTATAGATAATAAGGTTGTTTATCGATAATAAGGTTGTTTATAGATTATAAGGTTGTTTATAGATAATAAGGTTGTTTATAGACAATAAAGTTGTTTATCGATAATAAGGTTGTTTATCGATAATAAGGTTGTTTATAGACAATAAAGTTGTTTATCGATAATAAGGGTGTTTATAGACAATAAAGTTGTCTATCGATAATAAGGGTGTTTATCGATAATAAGGGTGTTTATCAATAATGAGGGTGTTTATAGATAATAAAGTTGTTTATCGATAATAAGGGTGTTTATCGATAATAAGGGTGTTTATCGATAATAAGGGTGTTTATCGATAATGAGGGTGTTTATAGATAATAAAGTTGTTTATCGATAATAAGGGTGTTTATCGATAATAATGGTGTTTATCGATAATAAGGGTGTTTATCGATAATGAGGGTGTTTATAGATAATAAAGTTGTTTATTGATAATAAGGGTGTTTATAGATAATGAAGTTGTTTGCATATAATAAGGTTGTTTGTAGAAAATAAGGTTGTTTATAGATAATACAGTTGTTTATAGATAATAAAGTTGTTTATAGATAATAATGTTGTTGATGGATATTAATTTGTTTATAGACAATAAAGTTGTTGATTGATAATAAAGCTGCTTATAGATAATAAGGTTGTTTATAGATAATACGGTTGCTATAGATAATAAGGTTGCTTATAGATAATAAGGATGTTTATAGATAATAAAGTTGTTTGTCGATAATAAAGTTTTTTTTATAGATAATGAAGTTGTTTATTGATAATAAGGTTGTGTGCATATAATAACGTTGTTTATAGATAATACAGTTGTTTATAGAAAATAAGGTTGTTTATAGATACTAAAGTTGTTTATTGATAATAAAGTTGTTATAGTAAATAAGGTTGTTTATAGGTAATAAAATTGTTTATTGATAATAAGGTTGTTTATAGAAAATAAGGTTGTTGATAGATAATACAGTTGTTTATCGATAATAAAGTTGTTTATAGATAATAAAGTTGTTTGCATATAATAAGGTTGTTTATAGATAATAAGGTTGTTTATAGATAATAAGGTTGTTTATAGATAATAAGGTTGTTTATCGATAATAAGGTTCTTTATGGATAATAAAGTTGTTTGTAGATAATAAGTGGATAATAAAGTTGTTTGTAGGTTGTTTAAAAATAATAAGACTGATTATAAATAGAGAGTAATCGTTTGACTGGACTTGTTACGTGGAATAATCCATGAGAGGTTTTGGACATTGTACAAACACGAGTCCGTGAATTCGCACGAGTGTTTTACAATATAGTCCCTCGCCTCGAATGAATTATTTCATGTAACCTGTCCAGTCAAGCAATTACTCTGTTTTTTACTTTTCATTATTAATGATAATTATATTATTTAACCACTTACCTAATGTTACGGCCTGTGCTATTCTCAATTAGTTTTTTGTCTCTAAAAGACAGGTTATGACCCCTCATTGGAACGAGCTCGTTCCAATGAGGGATCATAACCTATGTTTTGGAGACCAAAAAATGAAAATAATTACTATTTAAGAATTTTTTTGCGAGAGTCATTTGCTTTTCATGTTAGGTAAAGGGTTAAAAAAAATAAAAAAAACAACGAAGTTCCCCATTTCATCACAGCAAAGCGTCCTCGTTTGCGCACATGGATATGTGACACAATTGTTGATTGCATAACTCACTTGTGTAGTTATCGTTTATAATCAAACCCTGAAATCACAGTAAATCACACTTTGGAAAGTAATAAAAAATAATAATCATCACCTCGAGTTATAATTGCGACTTTGACAATCATTCTGTAATTAGCAATTCAGAGTAAGGCATGGAAGATTGACTGTTGGCACTACCTGTCCAATTCTCTTAAGTCTGATGTTTATTCACCCAAAAACAACCGCCTCAGAATGACATTTCGTTCGAGTTTTTAGCTTTTGCACGGTTGAAAATCACAGTAGTCTATATATGTTGTTCATTTGAATTTCCTTGTTACCTAGCATGCTTATTGAGGTATTAGTAATAATTTCGCCCGTGGAGTGGAAATTCGCTACCAATGCATGAGTGAATTTAAACTACGCTAGAGAAACTCACAGCTGAGTAACAGTAGGCCAACAGGCAAGACATGAAAATATGGAATACAGACGGTACATGTTAAATAATTTGTGACAGTGATATATGGAGGTCTATCGCATCTCAGTAGGGCTGCTGTCGTCAAGACATGCCAAATATGGAAAACAGGTATGGTAGATGTTAAATAATTTATGACAGTGATATATGGAGGTCTGTAACACCTGATTAGGGCTATTGTCGGCAAGACATGACAAAAATGGAATAAGGTACGTTACATGTTAAATAATTTCTGACCGTGATATATAGAGAATCTCAAACTCGTGATGTTTGGATATAAGATTTTTTGAAACTCGTTTGATGAATTTGATTCACAACGAGCCTTTTGGCGAGTTGTGAATCGAATTCATCAAACGAGTTTCAAAAAATCTTATATCCAAACATCACGAGTTAAAGATTCTGTATATCACATGAATTTTCGAATGTTTTTTACACTTTTTATTTAATTCATTGTCGCTAAATTCTCCCAAGACAACCGACAATCAGTTCCTTGGCTCAAACGCTTCACACCATGACGTCATGAATGCGCTTCACTTGCACCTGTTGTCGTAATTGACGTCATGTGAACTACGCACAACAATGCTGATGCTATGGGACCACGCGCCGATAAGACACTAGTTGATAATCAGGAAATAAGACGTGGGTTGTTACGTCGAAATTAACGACGTTTCATGTGATATATGGAGGTCTCTAACACTGATTAGGGCTGTCGTCGGCAAGACATGATAACTAGGGAATACAGGTACGGTACATGTTAAATAATCCGTGACAGTGATATATGGAGGTCTGTAACACCTGACTAGGGCTATTGTCGGTAAGACATGACAAATATGGAATATAGGTACGGTTGTTACGCCCACTTTTGTAGTAACTGTCCACTTTTGTAGTAGCTCACCACTTTTGCAGTAGAAAACGCCCACTTTTGTGGTAGCTCACCACTTTTGTAGTAACGTCGCCCACTTTTGTAGTAAAATGAGGTCTCCACTTTTGTAGTAACCATTGCCCACTTTTGTCATAAAAAAACAAAGTCACCACTCTTGTAGGAACCTTTTTACCATTTTTGTAATAACATTTTCAAAAACTGTTAGACATGGAAATTTTGAACAAACCATTTCATTTCAGATGTCCACACGAAATGATCAGATTTTCATCTGCATCTTTTTATTTTAGGTTGAGCTCTCTTTGTTGAGATTACCATGACAGGAATATATTCGGTCTGTCCGTTCGTCTTTCAGCCAGTATTATGGGCATATATGGGTGAGGTGTCAGGTCGTTTTAAAAAGTTTTTGTGGGGTTTCTATTTGTGATTACATATTGTGTATTTTATAATCAAGTATGTTGTTGTGTGATAAGGCATGCCGCCCATTGAGTATGTCCGTACATTTAACCAATGCTAACCCTACTTCAGTGGGATTAGTAAATTAAACAGTTTGACAGTGACTCGTCTCTGTCCGATAGTTCTCCTCGGCTTCCTCTCCGTGACACTGTCCAGCACTCTGTGACTCTGCCTGTTTACGTGTTTAACCAAAATTAATCAACCTTGGCATTTCCCAAGCGTTACAAAAGGTGTTGACGATACTATGTTTCGGCAGTTTCATTTCAGATTCACCCTTTTTCATTCAGATGAGAATGGTGTGAATTGGCAGGGACTTAGATCAAAGATTTTCAGATCGACGAAACGAAACTATCTGCCCAAAGTTTCATAGGTTAATTCTTAGTAATTTTGATAACATAACATTTCTAACAGACTGGATTCCATGTGCTATTCTTTGATGTTGAGGTACTGGTTCTTTAGGGGAAAATCAAAGTTGTCGACTTCTATCATGTCGAAATGGTAAAGATACGCGAAGTTGTCGATTTCTATCATTAAAAAAGATGCACCTGTAGCAAAACCATAATAATGACATTTTTTTCAATTTTGCTTTTTAGTGGGCTCGTTTTTTATAACTGAAACTGCATCTTTGCGCTATTTTTCTTGTAAGAGAAGATTATTTTTCCCTTGTGAAGAGAAGCTTTTATTGCGATATTTAATCTGAAGACGAATATTCAATACAGGTGAGTATTACGTACACAATTATGCACGCGCGCTTTCAAATTAAACGTCGTTGGCACATGTAGGAAAATCCTGTCGAGGAGAGACTTACATAGCGATGAGCAGGTGGTGGTGGTGTTTGTGTGTGTGTGTGGGGGGGGGGGGGGGGGGGGGGTTAGGTCCCCCAAAGTCAAAGATGAGAGCGGTTGTCACAAATTATTAGAGAACACTTCGGCTGTTATAAGGGGTTGCAGGAGATCCAACACTGACATCTGATTTAGGAAACAGTTTCCGTGGACCAAAACATAGGTGAATGATGAAATATATGGAATGTTTGAATACTTTTCATCTCTGTGGTGTGGTGCGATGAGTTAATTCATGAGAATTTTCCGTGATTTAGACGTTTGCTGGGAAGTTTGAGATTCCTTGGAGGTAATTAAGTTGTTTGTTACAACTACTAACCAACCAATCAATTGTTATGTTCATAATACGAATATAACAATTGATTGATTATTTTGTAGGTCTTCCTGGACCAAATAGGCCATTTGTCCCCAGACGTCAAATATGGAGGGAATAATAATTAATGAATGAAGTAATTAATAATTATTTATAGTAGTCCGAGATAAGATGAAAATGGTACATATATGATCGACGAAGAAATGACTGTCGGAAAAGTGGCGGTGGGCACTTCCATTTGAGCGTTTCCTTATTTCTGGCTTCCAGAGGCTCCCGGTACTTGGTTCCAGAGTAATTTAGATATAAGCAAAGCCTTGGACTCCCCTCCCCTTCCCCACATTTCCCATTACTTACATGTATACGCGGCCCAGTGTTACTTTTTTCCGAGCCAATCTAAGGGGCTGAAAACAGTTTTTTTTGTTTGTCTCACGTCTTGGGCCCTACACTCGAAGCCCAATACTCGCATCACTCAAAGCACCAGTTACAGAATATAAGTTAGAACCATTATCATTGTCTCTTCTTGGTTAGCATGTGGCACGAATACCTGGCAGAACAACAGATTAGGTACTTCAATACCTGGCTAACATGGATGCCCATCATTTCAATTCTAAAATAAATCATTTTTCGTACGAAAAATGATTCAATGCACACAAAAATGTGTTTTTATTTATTATGAGACAAAAATAGACATACAAACTTCATTTTGAAAGAGCAATTCAATTTCTTGTTATCTGCTTGTTTTGCATTTTTCTGTCGAAACAGCTTATAGGCTCTCATTGTAACGTGCTCGCCGAGCTCATTCCAGTTAGAGTCATAGAGTATGTTTTGAAAGCACAAAATGAAACATTTATTAATTTGGCAGAAATGTGTTTTTTTTTATTATTTTCCATCCCGGAACACTAAAAGGCTCAACGAGCGTTTACCAGTAGGGGATGGGAACACAAATTCTGTGAGCGAAAAGTGAAAGTTTCAATTGTATTATTTAGCAACTGGAAAAGGCAAACAGTTCTTTCATAAACTTGTAACCTTTAATGTTCCCGCGCACATGATCATGTTTCTTTCTTCAGAAGATATTGCAAAATAAGAAACAGAACACCGGCGTCTTCAGTATTCTTTGTTTTAACCAAACTGAATAAAATGGAAGCGTATTAGTGCCACATCTAAAAAAAATGAATGATACTATGTGTCCTAATTTAAAGATACTGAGATAATAACTCGTGATTGAGAGATACTAAGTCATAAGTAGGAAATAATAACTCCTGTTTAGGAAATAATTTGTCCTAATTAGGAGATAATATGTCCTAATTGGGAGATGAATCCTAATTAGGAGATATGTCCTAATTGGGAGACGATACCTCCTAATAAAGAGATAATAACTCCTAATTAGGACTTATTAACTACTAATTAGGAGATACTATGTCCTAATTAGATCTTAGTATCTCCTAATTGGCAGATAATAACTACTAATTAGGAGATAAAAGTCCTAATTAGGAGATACTAACTCCTAATCAAGACACAGTAAATCCTAATTAGGAGATAATTTGGTATATAATTCCCGAATCTTCCCTTTAAACACAATTTGTTGGTGTCGTTTCAGCGCGGTCCTCAATTTGTTACAGAAACACCAGCCGCCAGGCATTCGTTATAAAATTTGCTGTTTACATTTTGTACCTGTAAGATATATGATCACCCCACCCCACCTCAATCCATCCCCGTAAAAGTAGTAAAAATAAAATTATATTAGAAACACCCTGTTTCCATTTATTTCTAAATAAATTTTAGCGGGGTGACTTATGACTCCAGACTGACTCCTCCTTACCTCAGTCTGACATTCTCAAAGTCGAGTTCTGACCTCGGGCAGACTTCTATCTCCAGGACCGACTTCTCCTGACCTCTCGGGCCGACAAGTGCGGGCCAATTTTTCCGGTGCGACTTCTCTGGGACCGATTTCTCAGAACCAACTATTTCAGACCGACGTCTTCTGGAATGGGTGAAAGGGGTGGGGCGTGGGGTACATCTTCTGTATTCACTCGGCCATCCTTTCATGACAGACGCGAGTAGTAACATGGGTGTCAATAGAACATGTTTGTCTCACAAGACATGTTCATACAACGTTCTAGAATGTGAAGGGAATTTGGAAACGTTCTGACGGCGCCGACGTTATGACGTCATAAGAGGGTCCCAATTTTAGACTTTAGTATGAATACATGCGGGAGGCCTATAGCGCGCCAGTATTGGTAATCGCTTCTATATACATAGAACTTCTCTAGGGATATGGGTATTGATGTGTGGTCGAGGAGTACCTTTTAATATTTGGCAGTGTCGACTGTGGTAATGGATTGGGCTGTCTGGGAGACTCTGTATAGAAATCTACAGAAATAGGTGTAGGTGCATAAATCTGGAAAAATATAAGTGGTCCGGAGGGCTATTTTGTTGGGTTGGGTATGAGTATACATAGGTGGCCTACGGCGACTGGGCAGTTCTATATAAAGAACATCAACGACAAAAGCCTAAGGCCTACACACTCGTTGCCAACCCCTTGTATTGCTTTGGGCAAGTTTGTCCCATCTCCCCTGGAGTTGAGAAATGTGGCCGGAGTAGCCCATCTCCTTCCCTTTTAGGTGATAGGATGGCGCCAATAGTTCAAATATCTCGAGAATTTTTTTCTATCTACTGCGGCAGACACAGGTATACACAGGAGGTCTTCGGTGCGTCAGGATTGGTACAGACAACTCTATACATAGGGTATTAAAGGCAAAGACCCCATTCTACTGGCCGCTCCCCCTGTAAAAAGCAATTACTCGTATACCTATGATCCTATTTTACCTACTTTGACTTCGTTGCCCGTCGTATGGGTTCACTACAGTACCCTATTTCCCTTTGTAGCCCAAAGGTTTGTATTATAGTACGAGGTAATGTTTTTAGGTCCCGTTTTCTTAACTTTGACACCCAAAATGCGTTTGTGAAAGCTATGAAAATGGGCGCGATGCTTTCATTTTCATACCCCCATTTTGAGACGTACGGAAAATAGAACATTGCGCTAATTTTCATCGGTCTCATGGACTCAATTGCGGACACCAAAAAGACTGACGCTTATAAATCCCTCGCTAAAAGGAGGTGATAAAATTGGGACATAGATACAAATAGTTAAAATGGGGCGCTGCGATACCAAAATAGCGAAATGAGTCAAAGAGTAGTATGAAAAAGAGAACATTGTGCGAACATCCTAACAGCTTCCACAGACTCATTTTGGGCCGCCAGGGGCCTGCCTGATGTTTAGCAATGGGGCGCTAACATAGGGCGTTGGAATTGGGGTTACTGAGAACAGTGACTGGATAAATACCCAAAATTAGAAATTTTTCAGCAATTCAAATGCTGGAAAAAAGACAAACCGTCTTTTTGTCTCATTTGAGAGGGAGGGGGAGTGATATTATTTGCGTTGGCACGTTATCGCTTGGTTATAGTACCGCCAAATTAAACATTATTATACAGGAAACTTGGAAATAGTGGCTCTTCATCAAAAAAGAGCCGGAGGGAGGGGGTGAAAGGGGATTATTTGTATTAGTGTCTCTTATGAGTTTATTATACTACCATTGAATTAAGCAATACTATATACGGTACTCCTGTATTTGACAAAAATTATATCTTGGTTAGCAACCATGTTCAGCCTAAAAGTTATCAAATGAGAGAAAGGGGAGGTAGGTTCTTCTTTGACAAAGTACGGAAAAATAACCAATTAACCTAGAATTTGTATGTACGTTCCACCGGGTAGTGATTTGCCACCGTCGGCTATGGCGTGTTAGCCAATCTATGCGCATGCGCAGTGACGATCTCTGTTGCCCGGACGAAGTCAGGCACCCCAGCTTGTCTACTATATATTTAAGCTTGTGTGTCTCTGTGTGAGTGTGTGTGTGCGTGTGAGGGTGTGTGTGTGTGTGTGTGTCAGGGGAGGGTGTGTGTGTGTGAGAGAGAGTGTGTGTGTGTGTATGTGTGTGTGTGAGGGTGTGTGTTTGAGGTTAAAAAATCGCACTGGCACAGACATTTCCTACTGAAACGTTCTTTTCCTTTTAATATGCCGCTGTATGTGTGTGTGTCGGTTATAGACTCGAAAACGGCGGGCCGATCGGGACGAAACTTAGCATGCGTATGAAGTTCGTCCTGGAAAGGTTTTCCATCCATCGGACCTGGGGTGGGGGTCCGTCTTCGCGCATGCGCAGTAACGATCTCAGAAACTACTGGGGCGATCAGGCCGAAACTTGGGATCTGTATGTAGTGCCATCAGGTAGTGATTTCAGAAAAAAAAACTTTGTTTTATAATAGAGAAACCCGTCTGAATGTAAAGACACTTCAACAGCAGAATCGTTCAGAGTCGATAAAAGCTCTACAAGCGGGGAAAATCGGAGTCCCCAAGCCTCTCTTCCCATCCCCACCCTCACAGACAACGTCGTGGTGAGCACGGACGAGCAGCTATCAGCTCTCCAACATCAAGACGTACACAATCGACGTGCAGTGCGCCTTAATGCACGGTGTCATTGTGACCCACATGAGCAAGCGAGTTCAGACAGCCAGCGATGCGTACTAACAATGTGTATTCCTTTGTCGACAGTTGTGTAAGGAATGGGAAAATGATAAATTCGAAGATTTTAATAATTTTTAGATGAGCTTAAGGAGTAGCTAAAACCGTATTCTAAAATCGCAAGCCTCAAGATCCCCCCCCCCCCACCCTATTTACAGAAGCCATAACAAGACGCATAAAACAGTGTTGCCCCTAAAATATCCGCACAAGCAATATTTATTGTAAAATGCAATATTCAAGTATTCATGCATACTTGCAGACTGACTGGGAGGAATATACCGATTGAAAATGCGTTTTATAGAATGGATATGTGCGGTCAGCTGCCATCGGACTGAAGGCGTCAAACGCTGGCCACTTACCCAACAAAAAGGCGAAAACGGCCGAACATTGACCACATTAAGCCTAAAATAGCCTTAAATATCTCCCAAAATTTCTCGCAGACCTGTTGAAATTTGGATATTATCAGAATCGGCTTTTTGGGTTCTAATGATATCCAAATGTGTATACAATGTGTAGTTTCATTGAAAATAGGTGAAAGTTATATTGGAAAAAATACGGAATTTAATAATCTCAATAAGTGCCGTGTTAGGTAAAGGGTTAAAGTGCCAAATGTTTTTGCATGGATTTCCCAAAGCAATTGGTCAATATAAGTTTGGGTCGAATTATACAAAGTTCCTTCAGTGAGAAAGGGCAAATTCTTTGATTTAACTCTGATCATATCGCGCGAATAATTTTAGCCTTTGAAAACTAGGAAATATTTTACTACAAAAGTGGTAAAAACGTTACTACAAAAGTGGTGACTTTGTTTTTTTCATGACAAAAGTGGGCGACGGTTATTACAAAACTGGAGAACTCATTTTACTACAAAAGTGGGCGATGTTACTACAAAAGTGGTGAGCTACCACAAAAGTGGGCGTTTTCTACTACAAAAGTGGTGAGCTACCACAAAAGTGGTAATTACTACAAAAGTGGGCGTCACATACGGTATATGTTAAATAATTTGTGACAGTGATGGTCTCTCGCACCTCAGTAGGGCTGTTGTCGACAAGACATGACAAATATGGAACACATGTGTTAAATAATTTGTGACAGTGATATATGGAGGTCTCTCGCACCTCAGTAGGGGTGTTGTCGGCAAGACATGACAAATATAGAATGCAGGTATGGTACATGGTAAATAATAGTGTATAGAAATCTACAGAAATAGGTGTAGGTGCATAAATCTGGAAAAATATAAGTGGTCCGGAGGGCTATTTTGTTGGGTTGGGTATGAGTATACATAGGTGGCCTACGGCGACTGGGCAGTTCTATATAAAGAACATCAACGACAAAAGCCTAAGGCCTACACACTCGTTGCCAACCCCTTGTATTGCTTTGGGCAAGTTTGTCCCATCTCCCCTGGAGTTGAGAAATGTGGCCGGAGTAGCCCATCTCCTTCCCTTTTAGGTGATAGGATGGCGCCAATAGTTCAAATATCTCGAGAATTTTTTTCTATCTACTGCGGCAGACACAGGTATACACAGGAGGTCTTCGGTGCGTCAGGATTGGTACAGACAACTCTATACATAGGGTATTAAAGGCAAAGACCCCATTCTACTGGCCGCTCCCCCTGTAAAAAGCAATTACTCGTATACCTATGATCCTATTTTACCTACTTTGACTTCGTTGCCCGTCGTATGGGTTCACTACAGTACCCTTTTTCCCTTTGTAGCCCAAAGGTTTGTATTATAGTACGAGGTAATGTTTTTAGGTCCCGTTTTCTTAACTTTGACACCCAAAATGCGTTTGTGAAAGCTATGAAAATGGGCGCGATGCTTTCATTTTCATACCCCCATTTTGAGACGTACGGAAAATAGAACATTGCGCTAATTTTCATCGGTCTCATGGACTCAATTGCGGACACCAAAAAGACTGACGCTTATAAATCCCTCGCTAAAAGGAGGTGATAAAATTGGGACATAGATACAAATAGTTAAAATGGGGCGCTGCGATACCAAAATAGCGAAATGAGTCAAAGAGTAGTATGAAAAAGAGAACATTGTGCGAACATCCTAATAGCTTCCACAGACTCATTTTGGGCCGCCAGGGGCCTGCCTGATGTTTAGCAATGGGGCGCTAACATAGGGCGTTGGAATTGGGGTTACTGAGAACAGTGACTGGATAAATACCCAAAATTAGAAATTTTTCAGCAATTCAAATGCTGGAAAAAAGACAAACCGTCTTTTTGACTCATTTGAGAGGTAGGGGGAGTGATATTATTTGCATTGGCACGTATTCGCTTGGTTATAGTACCGCCAAATTAAACATTATTATACAGGAAACTTGGAAATAGTGGCTCTTCATCAAAAAAGAGCCGGAGGGAGGGGGTGAAAGGGGATTATTTGTATTAGTGTCTCTTATGAGTTTATTATACTACCACTGAATTAAGCAATACTATATACGGTACTCCTGTATTTGACAAAAATTATATCTTGGTTAGCAACCATGTTCAGCCTAAAAGTTATCAAATGAAAGAAAGGGGAGGTAGGTTCTTCTTTGACAAAGTACGGAAAAATAACCAATTTTGAGCTCTTTGGGGTAATTGATTGTGGTCGAAGTTAATGGGACGGGGCCTGAAAACATTCGCCTGTACTAGTACAGACCTTTAGGCCACAGTGTGAAATGCGGTTACCAGGGAAACCAATATTGCGGACATCATTTCATCAAAGTAAGGAAAATAAGGCGATGTCGGGCTTTTTATAGCACTACTACACTACCGGAACGTACTCACATGTACTTGAATTGTGTCTAGTACATACACCCTGTACCAAACTGGGGTGTAGGTAGCAAAGCGACTTCGTAATGTCAATAGGGAATTCAAACCATTACTACGGTCAGCCCTAAAAAGCTGTATCTTAAAACCCCCATCCTAATAAAAGATGTCGGCCTGAAGAAGTTGGTCCGGGGAACCGGAGAAATCGATTTCAAAGAAGTCGCCCGCAAAAGTCGGCCTTGCGAGGTGAGGAGAAGTTGATAATGGCGTGAGATGTCTGTCCCGAGGTCAGAAGAAATCGGCTCTGGTGTATGAAGTCAGCCCGGAGTCATGAGAATTCGCCTTGCCAATGTTTGTACAGCGAAAGATAGAATGGAAACAGAGCGCTTCCAATATGATTTTATTTTAGCTATTTTTAGGGGGGGGGGGGGGTAATTTATTTCAGAGGTACAAATGTAAGCGGCAAGTTTCATATAGAATGGCTGGCGGCTGGTGTTAAGGTAACAAGCAGAGGACAGCGCCGACAGGACACCAACAAACTGTGTTTGAGGAGAAGATTAGGGACTAACATATCCCATTATTTCCTAATTAGGAGATACTATGTCCTAATTAGGAGTTGTTGTCTCCTAATTAGGGCTATTAACCCCTAATAAGAACTTATTTTCTCCTAGTTGAGGCTTATTATCTCGTAAATAGGAGATACTAGGTCCTAATTAGAAGTATATTGTCCCCTAATTAGGACACAATTACTCCTCAGGAGAAGTCATTATCTCCCAATTTAGATATCATATGTCCTAACTAGGAGTTATTATTTCTAAATTAGGACTTAGTAACTCCTAATCATGAGTTATTATCTCCCCAATTTGGACTTAGTGTCAGACATTTTTTTTATATGTGGCACATGTTTGCTTCCATACAATCCAACTGAACTCAATCCAGCCCGGTCAAAGTCGGGCACTCCATGTAGTATATCTACCTATATTTTATATATATATATATGTTAGCTGGGACCCGCCTTCGTCCGAGAACGAATTAAATGGGCAGGTGTGTTGAACATGCGCGACTTAAGTGCCCCAGAAGACTACCTGCTGAAAATTATACGTAATGCAACGTTTCGTCCAAACTGCCGAGTAGTTTCCTTGATCGTCACTGACCATGCACGAAGACGGGAACACACCTCGCACCCGACGATGGCAAATCACTACCCGATGGACCCTACATACAAATCCTAAGTTTCGTCTGGATCGGCCCAGTAGTTTCCGAGAACGTTACTGCGCATGCGCGAAGACGCCCCCCCCCAACCGATCCGATGGGTGAAAAACCCTCCCGGGGCCGAACTACATTCGCACGCCAAGTTTCGTCCGATCGGCCGAGTCGTTTTTGAGTCTATAGACAGACACACACACACAAACGAACTCACATACATAGTAGACTAGCTCGGTGCCCGACTTCGTCCGGGATTTTGTCACTGCGCATGCGCAAAGATTGGCTCCCACCCCTGCAAATCATTACCCGATTGACCGTACACACACCCGACAATGGCGAATGAGTTTTTGTCACTGCGCATGCGCAAAGATTAGCTCCCACCCTATACCCTATAATGGCAAAAGATTACCCGATGGAGCATACATACAAATCCCAGGTTTCGTCCCGATCGGCAAAGTAGTTTCCGAGATCGTCACTGCGCATGCGCAAAGACACCCACCCCATATCTGACGGGGAAAATCACAACCCGATGGACCCTGCATACAAATCCCAAGTTTCGTCTCGATCGTTTCAGTAGTTTCCGAGATCGTCACTGCGCATGCGCGAAGACGTATCCCCACCCCGATTTCGAATAGCCCCCAAAACCTTCCCGGGCCCGAATCACACACCCGTGCCAAATTTCGTCTCGATCGGCCCCGCCGTTTTCGAGTCTATAGAGAACAAACAAACAGACAAACAAACAAACAGACAGACAAGATTACTCAAATATATATAGATTAGCTGGGTGCCCGACTTCGTTCCGGCTTTTGTGCCCGCGCATGCACAAAGATTGGTTTCCACCCCATAGCCGACGTTGACGAAGGACCGTAAATATAAACCCAAGTTTTGTCCCGATCGGCCCAGAAGTTTCCAAGATAGTCTCAGCGCATGCGCGAAGACGGGCGGGCCTCATCCCACATCTGAGTAGCCTAAAACCTCCCCGGACCCAAACCACACACCCATGACAAATTTCGTCCCGATCGGCCCAGCCGTTTTTGAGTCTATAGAGAACAAACAAACCGGCAAACAAACAGACAAGATTACTCAAATATGTATATAGACTAGCTGGGTGCCCGACTTCGTCCGAACTTTTGTCACTGCGCATGCGCAAATATTGGCTCCCAAATCATTACCCGATTGACCGTACATACAAATCCCAGGTTCCGTCCCGATCGGCCCAGTAGTTTTTGAGATCGTTACTGCGCATGCGCGAAGATGGACACCCACCCCATACCCGCTGATGGCAAACGACTACACGATGGACCCTACATACAAATCTCAGGTTTCGTCCCGATCGGCCCAGTAATTTCCGAAATCGTTACTGCGCATGCGCGAAGACGGGCCACCACTTCACGTCCGAGTATCCTAAAACCTTTCCTGGACCAAACCACACAACCATGCCGAATTTCGTCCAGCCGTTTTTGAGTCTATAAAGAACAAACAAACAAACAAACAAACAAACAAACAAACAAACAAACAAACAAACAAACAAACAAACAAACAAGATTACTTAAAAATATATATAGACTTCGTCCGGGCTACAGATATAGCCGCTGCGGATGCGCAAAGATGGGCTAACACGCCATAGCCGACGGTGGCAAAACACTACCCGGTGGAACGTACATCCCAGGTTTCGTCCCGATCGGACCTGTAGTTTCCGAAATCGTTACTGCGCATGCGCGAAGACGGCCCCCACATAAACACCCGACGGTGGCAAATCACTACCCAATATTCCCTGCATACAAAGCCCAAGTTTCGTCCCGATAGGCCCAGTAGTTTCCGAGATCGTTACTGCTCATGCGCGAAGACGGTTCTCCCCCCCCCCACACCCCCGGTCCGATGGGTGGAAAACCTTCCCAGGACCGAACTACATACACATGCCAAGTCTCGTCCCGATCGGCCCAGCCGTTTTCGAGTCTATAGCGAACACAGACAGACAGACAGACAGACAGACAGACAGACAGACAGACAGACAGACAGACAGACAGACAGACAGACAGACAGACAGACAGACAGACAGACAGACAGACAGACACGCTCAAATATATGGTATACTAGCTAGATGCCCGACTTTGTCCGGGCTTTTGTCACTGCGCATCTGCGCATGCACAAAGATTGGCTCCCACCCCATAGCCGAAAGACCATACATACAAATGCCAGTTTTCGTCCCGATCGGTCCAGTAGTTTCCGAGATCGTCACTGCGCATGCGCGAAGCCGGGCACCACCCCATACCCGACAATGGCAAATGATTACGTGATGGACCCTACATACAAATCCAAGGTTTCGTCCCGATCGGCCCAGTAGTTTCCGAGATCGTCACTGCGCATGAGTGAAGACGGGCCCCACCCCACGTTCGAGTAGCGTAGAACCTTCCCGGGCCCGAACCACACACCCATGCCAAATTTCTTCCCAGATCAACCCGGACGTTTTCGAGTCTATACCTACAGACAGCCAAATAGACAAGCAAGATTACTCAAATATATAGATAGACTAGATGGGGGCCCGAAATTGTCACTGTGCATGCGCAAAGATTGGCTAACACCCCATAGCCGCCGGTGGCAAATCACTACCTGGTGGAACGTACATACAAATCCCAGGTTTTGTCCCGATCGCAAAAGTAGTTCCGAGATTGTCACTGCACATGCGCGAAGGCGGGCCCCCACCCTGGGTCCGATGGGTGGGAAAGCTTCCCGGGACCGGAATATATACGCCTGCCAAGTTCCGTCCCAATCAACCCATTCGATTTTCGAGTCTATAGCGAACACATGGGCAGACAGACAGATATGTGAAGACGGGCCCCCACCCCACGTCCAATGGGTGGAAACCTTCCCAGGACCAAACTACATGTGCATGCCAAGTTTCGTCCCGATATGTCCAGACGTTTTCGAGTCTATAGCAAACCCACAGACAGACACACACACAGACACAGACAAACTCAAATGTTTAATAGACTAGCTCGAGGCCCTACTCCATACAGGAATGATTTACATGGACAGCTGGGCCGAGCATAAGCAATTTGAGTGGCCCAGGACACTGCCGGATGGAACTTACATACAAATCTCAGGTTTTAAGCCAATCGGCACAGTAGTTTTCGTGATTGTCACTGCGCATGCGCTAAGATGGCCCCACCCACATGTCCGAATAGATTAAAACCTTCCCGGGTTGTGGTGGGGGCCATCTTCGCGCATGCACAGTATTGATCGCGAAAACTACTGGGCCGATCGGCACAAAACTTGGTGTTTGTATGTAGGGTCATTGGTTAATTATTTGTCATCGTCGGGTATGGGGTGGGGACCTGTCTTCGCGCATGTGTAGTAACGATCTCGGAAACTACTGGGCCGATCAGGACAAAACTTGGGATTTGTATCTATGGTCTATCGGATAGTGATTTGCCACCATCGGCTCTGGAGTGGGGGACCTATCCTCGCGTATGCGCTATGACGATCTCGGTAACTACTGGCCCGATTTGAGCGAAACCTGGGATTTGTATGTTGGGAATTAACTGGCCTCTGTCGGCTATGAGGTGGCAGCCTATCTTTGTGCATGCGCAGTGACGATCTTTGAAGCTACAAATCCGATTGGGACGAAACCTAGAATTTGTATGTACGTTCCACCGGGTAGTGATTTGCCACCGTCGGCTATGGCGTGTTAGCCAATCTATGCGCATGCGCAGTGACGATCTCTGTTGCCCGGACGAAGTCGGGCACCCCAGCTAGTCTACTATATATTTGAACTTGTGTGTCTCTGTGTGAGTGTGTGTGTGTGTCAGGGTGTGTGTGTGTCTCTGTGTGTGTGTGTGTGTGTGTGTGTATGTGTGTGTGTGTGTGTCAGGGGAGGGAGTGTGTGTGTGTGTCAGGGTGAGGGAGTGTGTGTGTGTGTGTCTGTGTGTGTGTGTGTGAGGGTGTGTGTGTGCGTGTGAGGGTGTGTGTGTGTGTCAGGGTGCGGGTGTGTGTGTGTGAGAGAGAGGGTGTGTGTGTGTATGTGTGTGTGTGAGGGTGTGTGTTTGAGGTTAAAAAATCGCACTGGCACAGACATTTCCTACTGAAACGTTTTTTTTCCTTTTAATATGCCGCTGTATGTGTGTGTGTCGGTTATAGACTCGAAAACGGCGGGCCGATCGGGACGAAACTTAGCATGCGTATGTAGTTCGTCCTGGAAAGGTTTTCCATCCATCGGACCTGGGGTGGGGGTCCGTCTTCGCGCATGCACAGTAACGATCTCAGAAACTACTGGGGCGATCAGGCCGAAACTTGGGATTTGTATGTAGTGCCATCAGGTAGTGATTTCAGAAAAAAAACTTTGTTTTATAATAGAGAAACCCGTCTGAATGTAAAGACACTTCAACAGCAGAATCGTTCAGAGTCGATAAAAGCTCTACAAGCGGGGGAAATCGGAGTCCCCCAAGCCTCTCTTCCCATCCCTACCCTCACAGACAACGTCGTGGTGAGCACGGACGAGCAGCTATCAGCTCTCCAACATCAAGACGTACACAATCGACGTGCAGTGCGCCTTAATGCACGGTGTCATTGTGACCCACTTGAGCAAGCGAGTTCAGACAGCCAGCGATGCGTACTAACAATGTGTATTCCTTTGTCGACAGTTGTGTAAGGAATGGGAAAATGATAAATTCGAAGATTTTAATAATTTCTAGATGAGCTTAAGGAGTAGCTAAAACCGTATTCTAAAATCGCAAGCCTCAAGATCCCCCCCCCCCCCCCACCCTATTTACAGAAGCCATAACAAGACGCATAAAACAGAGTTGCCCCTAAAATATCCGCACAAGCAATATTTATAGTAAAATGCAATATTCAAGTATTCATGCATACTTGCAGACTGACTGGGAGGAATATACCGATTGAAAATGCGTTTTATAGAATGGATATGTGCGGTCAGCTGCCATCGGACTGAAGGCGTCAAACGCTGGCCACTTACCCAACAAAAAGGCGAAAACGGCCCGAACATTGACCACATTAAGCCTAAAATAGCCTTAAATATCTCTCAAACTTTCTCGCAGACCTGTTGAAATTTGGATATTATCAGAATCGGCTTTTTGGGTTCTAATGATATCCAAATGTGTATACAATGTGTAGTTTCATTGAAAATAGGTGGAAGTTATATTGGAAAAAATACGGAATTTAATAATCTCAATAAGTGCCGTGTTAGGTAAAGGGTTAAAGTGCCAAATGTTTTTGCATGGATTTCCCAAAGCAATTGGTCAATATAAGTTTGGGTCGAATTATACAAAGTTCCTTCAGTGAGAAGGGGCAAATTCTTTGATTTAACTCTGATCATATCGCGCGAATAATTTTAGCCTTTGAAAACTGGGAAATATTTTACTACAAAAGTGGTAAAAACGTTACTACAAAACTGGTGACTTTGTTTTTTATGACAAAAGTGGGCGACGGTTACTACAAAACCGGAGACCTCATTTTACTACAAAACTGGGCGATGTTACTACAAAAGTGGTGAGCTACCACAAAAGTGGGCGTTTCTACTACAAAAGTGGTGAGCTACCACAAAAGTGGTAATTACTACAAAAGTGGGCGTCACATACGGTATATGTTAAATAATTTGTGACAGTGATGGTCTCTCGCACCTCAGTAGGGCTGTTGTCGACAAGACATGACAAATATGGAACACAGGTGTTAAATAATTTGTGACAGTGATATATGGAGGTCTCTCGCACCTCAGTAGGGGTGTTGTCGGCAAGACATGACAAATATAGAATGCAGGTATGGTACATGGTAAATAATTTGTGACAGTGATATATAGAAGTCTGTAGTACCTGATTAGGGCTGTTGTCGGCAAGACATGAGAAATGTGGAATACAAGTACGCTACATGTTAAATAATTTGTGACAGTGATATATGGAGGTCTGTAACACTGCTTAGGGCTGTTGTCGGTAAGACATGACAACTATGGAATACAGGTACGGTACATGTTAAATAATCCGTGACAGTGATATATGGATGTATGTAACACCTGATTAGGGCTTTTGTCGGCAAGACATGACAGATGTGGAATACAAGTACGGTACATGTTAAATAATTGGTGACAGTGATATATGGAGGTCAGTAACACCTGATTAGGGCTGTTGTCGGCAAGACATGACAAATGTGGAATATAGGTACGGTACATGTTAAATAATTTGTGACAGTGACATATGGAAGTCTGTAACGTGTGATTGAAGCTGCTGTCGGCAAGACATGACGAATATGGAATACAGGTACGGTACGTGTTAAACAATCCGTGATAGTGATATATGGAGGTCAGTAACACCTGATTAGGGCTGTTGTCGGCAAGACATGACAAATATGGAATACAGGTACGGTACATGTTAAATAATTTGTGACAGTGATATATAGAGGTCTGTAACACATGATTGAAGCTGCTGTCGGCAAGACATGACAAATATGGAATACAGGTACGGTACATATTAAATAATCCGTGACAGTGATATATGGAGGTCTGTAACACCTGATTAGGGCTATTGTAGATAAGACATGACAAATATGGAATATAGGTACGGTACATGTTAAATAATTTGTGACAGTGATATGTGGAGGTCTTCCGCACCTCAGTAGGGCTGTTGTCGGGAAGATATGACAAATATGGAATACACGTACGGTACATGTTAAATAATTTGTGAGGGTGATACATGGAGGTCTCTCGCACCTCTGCAGGGCTGTTGTCGGCACGACATGACAAATATGGAATACAGGTATGGCACATGTTAAATAATTTGTGACAGTGCTATGTGGAGGTCTGTAACACCTGATTAGGGCTGTTGTCGGCAAGACATGACAAATATGGAATTCAGGTACGCTACATGTTAAATAATTTGTGGCAGTGATATATGGAGGTCTGTAACACTGATTAGGGCTGTTGTCGGCAAGACATGACTGTGGCGAAGCAGGGTTAAGTACCCAGAAAAATGATCGTCTAGTGGATTTAAGTTCGGACTTCAGTTGTGTCTGTTGGCCACAGGTCAATTCAATGAGTCAAGTCAAGGGCTCCCAGTTTCTTTGGAGTCTGCGGAAGTTCTTGAAGTACTGCAGCCGCAGTGAATGGGTGATGTCAAAAACACATAAAACATTCTTACAGTTTTCTATTTATTAAGCCCTAAGTAAAATTCCTACTTCTACCCTGTTTCTCTCTGACACGAAAATAGGAGAGACGAAATTAAAATACAAAATATTCTACTTCACGATTTTTCCCCACATGTGTTTCATCTCCATCTGTAATCTGTCCGGCAGCGATCCTCCACGGAATTAGGAGAGAGTCTACAAGTTCTATGCACGGTGGAAGCCCAGAGAGAAGTAAAGTTCCTGGGTCTATACTCCAGTATTTATACTGTTGTGTACGTGACTCTGGAGAGCAGCTAGTCACGTCCACAAGAGTATAATGGCAAGGTTGAAGCCACAAAAAGCCACATATGCCCCAAGATGGCGAAGAGGTGTTTCCTAACCCTACATCTCCGTCCTGGAACAGCAGGGGCATCCTGTGCTATCAGTATGAATTCTCACACTAAAATTACGTTGGCATGCTGTCTGTTAAAATTAATAAAGCATGTCCTTGCTTTATTCTCAGGGTCAGTAATACGGCACAAGGTGCCCTTATTTTATTATTGTACGTGCTGTTTACCAAGTTTCCACCTCTGAAAGTAGAGTCGAGGTTAGGGGAGGTTAGAAAACAGTGCAAATTTCTGTCAAAAGGTTTTTGATGGGGTTAGTACAGGTCAGCCAACATGTGGTGTTCACTGCAGGAGTGTGAGAACGAATGCACTATCACATAATATTACTTAGAGATTCTGAATATTTTGAAAATGCATTGTAGAGCCTTTAACAAGTGCATTGAGAACTATTTTCATATTTATCCATAAAATCTTCAGAGAATTATTACCGAATGGGACTTGGCCATTTTTGTTAACACCTAGAGAGTCAAGACTACCAGGCCAAAGTAAATTAACCCTATGGGTTCCATGGGGGGCATTTCGTTACAATGACAACTATAGGATACAGGTACGGTACGTGTTAAACAATCCGTGATAGTGATATATGGAGGTCTGTAACACCTGATTAGGGCTGCTGTTCGGCAAGACATGACAAATATGGAATACAGGTACGGTACATGTTAAATAATTTGTGACAGTGATATACGGAGGTCTGTAACACCTGATTGAAGATCACATGTTAAATAATTTACGAGAGTGATATATGGAGGTCTCTCGCACCTCAGTAGGGCTGTTGTCGGCAATACATGACAAATATGGAATAGAGATATGGCACATGTTAAATAATTTGTGACAGTGATACATGGAGGTCTGTTACACCTGATTAGGGCTGTTGTCGGCAAGACATGACAAATATAGATTACAGGTGCGGTTTATTGATTGTTTATTGATTGGTGTTTAAAGTCACATACTTATGCACAATGGCTAATCGTGACCGTCACAGTTTTACGGGTGGAGGAAGCCGGAGAACCCGGAGAGAACCACCGAGCAACGACGAGCAGCTGTCAGCTCTCCAACATCGTAACTCTGAACTCTGCACCGCAGCACAGGCAGGGTTAGATTGGTTGAAGACATGCGCACCATCGACGTGCAGTACGCCTCAGTACACAGCGTCATCGTGCCCCCATGTAGGAAATCGGGGTGAAGTGTCTTGCCCAAGGACACAACGCGGTTGCCGCAGGTGGGATTCGAACCGAGGACCTCTCGGCTTGCAGCCTGCACCTCTACCAACGGAGCCACCGCGCCCCCTTACAGGTACGGTACATATTAAATAATTTGGGACAGTGATATACGGAGGTCTGTAACTTGATTGAAGCTGCTGTCGGCAGGACATGACAAATATGGAATACAGGTACGGTACATTTTAAATAATTTGTGACAGTGATATATGGAGGTCTCTCGCACCTCAGTAGGGCTGTTTTCGGCAAGACATGACAAATATGGAATACAGGTATGGTACTGGCATGTTAAATAATTGGTGACAGTGGTATATGGAGGTCTGTAGCACCCGATTAGGGCTGTTGTCGGCAAGGCATGCCAAATATGGAATACAGGTACGATACATGTTAAATAATTTGCGACAGTGATATACGGAGGTCTGTAACACTGATTGAAGCTGCTGTCGGCAAGACATGACAAATATGGAGTACAGGTACGGTACATTTTAAATAATTTGTGACAGTGATATATGGAGGTCTCTCGCACCTCAGTAGGGCTGTTTTCGGCAAGACATGACAAATATGGAATACAGGTATGGTACTGGCATGTTAAATAATTGGTGACAGTGGTATATGGAGGTCTGTAGCACCCGATTAGGGCTGTTGTCGGCAAGGCATGCCAAATATGGAATACAGGTACGGTACATGTTCAGTAATTTGTGACAGTGATATATGGAGGTTTCTCGCACCTCAGGAGGGCTGTTGTCGGCAAAACATGACAAATATGGAATACACGTTCGGTACATGTTAAATAATTTGTGACAGTGGTATATTGAGGCCTGCAATACCTGATTTGGGCTGTTGTCGGCAAGACATGACAAATATGGAATGCAGGTGCGATACATGTTAAATAATTTGTGACAGTGATGTATGGAGGTCTGTAGTACCTGATTAGGGCTGATGTCGGCAAAACATGACAAATATGGAATACAGGTACGGTACATGTTAATTAATTTGTGACAGTGATATATGAGGGTCTGTGACATCTGTTTAGGGCTGTTGTCGGCAGGGCATGACAAATATTGAATACAGGTACGGTACATGTTAAATAATTTGCGTCTCAGCTACTGTACATGTATATGTTATTTATTCACTGATGAATTTTGAACGAGTCTTGAATTTTATTTTGTACTACAATCACGACTGATTAATTTTCCAACTACGCCACTACACGCCTTCTGCATAGCCAAGCCGTGAATAATTAAATCTTACCTGTTCTCAAATGTAAATAGTACAAATACATTTACCTTCATCCAGACGTTAAACTATCCTCTCGAAGTCCTGTCCGTGAAGTGTATCTTTTACTGTCCACGGAAAGGGAAAAACAAGCTGTGCCAAATGGGAAAGTCCGCTGATTTTTTGGCTTTGTTGCAGGACGAGTGACCTTCTTTTCAAAATTTTAGGGGTTTTCATATCGACTTATAAGGTTATAATTACGACGGAACATCTCTCCAATTGAGTCGCACATGTTAGACGCCCTTCATTGCTCAGAAATATTAAAAATTGGGCGATTTTGTAGGGATGGTGTTAAACACGAATGTCAACGCGGCCTTTCAGAGAGTGACAACGGGGTTTCAGGGCAACAAAGGAAGTTTTAATTAAGCTAAAGCCACTGTGGTTAGATGGAATTCGGACCTTTTTAACCAATACCACAAATGTAAATGCTACAGTTCAGTTCTCGATGTTAGAGGGGAATCCACGTGGAATTTTAGGCCTATGCAATAACCAAATCTGGGCGCTTTTTACAAGCAGGTTCTGACAGTTTAAAGCGGGTATAATTTAGTTATTCAATCGGAATGTGCGCAGATACAATTTACTCATGTTTGAATATCACAGTGCTCAATCGAAAACTGCATTCTCGGAGTAAATATGTGATTCTCAGAGAATATGAGGTTTTCAAAGAAATATCGTGAGAAATCTATAACCGATAATCACGATTTTGGCATTTTTATCGAAAGAGAAGATATATCGTCGCCTGAATGCTAGAATGTCCTATGTCCCTTATGGAGCATAGGACATTCTAGCTCTCAGGCGACGATATGGAAAGATAGTACCAATACATTTACCTTTATCCAGTAGTGTAACCATCCCCTTGAAGTCCTGTTCGCGAACTGTATCCGTTACTGTCTATTCAGTGGGAAAATAGGCTGCACAAAATTATTCAAGATTCCGCTGAATTTTTGGCTTTGCTCCCGTAGGAGTGATCTTTTTATCAAAATTTACAGGTTTTCATATCGACTTTTAGGTTTATAATTACGATGGAACATCTTTACAATTGAGACGCCCAGGATACACGCCCTTCATTGCTCCGAAATATTGAAAATGTTACGATTTCGTGGGGATATTGTGAAGCAAGAATGCCAACAAGGCGTTTCAGAGAGTGACAAAGGGGGTTCAAGGCGACTAGGGAAGTTTTAGGTCAGCTAAAGCCACTGCGATGAGAAGGAATTCGAACCTTTTTACCCATCACCACCAATCTAAATGCTATTGTTCAGTTCCTGATATTGGAGGGGCATCCACATAACGGTTTAGTCCATAACAATAACCAAATCTCGGCGCTTTCTACAAGCAGGTTCTGGCAATAATCAGTAATGCATAAAGCTGTTATCGGATCTGAAATTGGGTGATCGGCCACTAAGAAACAAGACACTAAGAAACAGGATACCAAGAAACAAGACACTAAGAAACAGGACACCAAGAAACAAGACACTAAGAAACAGGACACCAAGAAACAAGACACTAAGAAACAGGACACCAAGAAACAAGACACTAAGAAACAGGACACCAAGAAACAAGACACTAAGAAACAGGACACCAAGAAACAAGACACTAAGAAACAATTTTGGGTAGGACAATAAGAAACAGAACACTAAGAAACGGACACTAAGAAACACTTTTTTCATTATTTCAACCAACAATTTATTTTAAAAAAATTGAATAAAATTGTCTGAAAGGCAATTTCAAAGCAAATTGATGGAAACAAATTCTTTCTGAACCTATAAAAAATTGTACAATCATTCATCCTTCTGGTTACAGTTGAGTAAGGGAACTGAAATAGAAGAACAACAATGTTGACACAAAGCTGTTTTATTTACATGCTTTATAGATAGATATATACATAACATGACTAAGGAGATATATAGTATAATACATAGCATGAGAGTTTGAAAAGAATACACATATAGTACTATACAGGGTGTTCTGCCAAAGATAGCCCGGGGTACTAGTGAACATAATCTCCCTCGTAGTAACATATCAGGCGCTCTTGTATAGACAGTCCGGATAATAGTGATTATTATGACTCACGTTTGTAACATCAGCTGTGATTGGTTAATTTGACACGTTCTAAAAGTACTGGAGTTTGGGGGAAAAACATGGGTACTATCGGAACGTTCTTCCCTGGAGATATGAGAACAAAGAAAATGTAAGCTCCACTACCATTGATCAGCTTCGATTACGCACGCTCTGGTTGGAATTTCTCAACACCAAACGCTAGCGCCGTGTCCGTTTAAACTTGTTCGTCACCGATAGACACAAACTTACCAACAAAATTAATACGTCATCTTCAGTGGGTGTGTTCTCAATTTTAACTGCAAACAATGAATTCAAAAGAATCAGAAATATTAAAAACTCACGTGTTGTTCACCACTTCAGTGAATCCTGAATATGAGTTATGACCTCAATCAATTATATATTTCCACAAGTTTAGTACTCCTCGACCTCACTGAGAACTCCGCCTCAAGTTCAAAATAAATTGTTTCACTCCGCTTAATTCTAACAACTGTCGTCGTCCAAGAAACATGAATTTATATTCCATTAATTTATACCACTTACCACACAAGCTTTAACAATGAATTGCAACATGAACAGCATGCTGCAGTTGTAAACACTGACATTTGGTGATATAGAAACCCCCAAAGCGACGGCACTTGTGACAAGTCATTTTCGAAGACAAGTCATTCGTTCGAAATGACGTCATGTTTTTGGATTCGATTACAACATTGTTATTACAAGATTGACGGCGTGTTGCAATTAACGCTTAACAATGAAAGTTATTTTTTGTTCGGCATAATAAAATAATTAGAACGTTCATTTTGGTGTTCTATCGGTCGATATTACCAGTTGCTTCAGGCTTTATTTCAGAAATCACTCAAACTAAGATACTATCGACTGACAGAACATGAAAAGAAACGTTCTAATTATTTTATTACGCCGAACAAAATATGACTTTCATTGTTAAGCGTTAACTGCAACATGCCATCAATCTTGTAACAACAATGTAGTCGAATCCAAAAACATGACGTCATTTCGAACGAATGGCGTCTCTTCGAAAATGACTTGTCACAGGTGATGTCGCTTTGGGAGTTTCTATATCAACAAATGATAGAACATGAAAAGAAACGTTCTAATATTATATTAGAACCCACTCTATGATATACAAGAGATGAGGGATAGAGTGGCCGGTATTGTAGCTGGGTCGGGGCCTGATCCGGTAGTGGTATTACATGTGGGGTCCAATAACATCAGGGAGAGGAATTCAGTTTTTTGGTGGACACATACAAGGACCTAATTAGTAAGCTACTTAGCAGGAATGCTAGGATCATCGTTTCAGGGGTGCTCCCCGTTATGGGTGGTGGGAATGAGAGGAACTCGCGGATTATAGCACTAAACGAGGAGCTGGAAGAGCACTGCAAAGACTTGGGAATACATTTCATTGACCACTGGGATTCATTCTGGGGACAAGGAGAGTTGTATGGGCGAGACGGATTGCATTTAAGTAGGATGGGTACAGACCTGTTGGGCCAAAAAATTTTACAGGTGGCTGGGCCTTTTTTGGAGAAAATGGGGGTAGGGGACCACAGCCGATAACCCAGAGGGGCACAAATGCTGGGAACATAGGAAGAACAACAAACATGCACAACACAGGGACATACCAGGGTTATAATAATGTGCCAGTGATGACAAAAAACAAAGATTCATTAAATTTGGGAACTGCAACATCCAGGGTCTGCACAAGAAAGTAAGCGAAATATCAACAATGATGGACGAAGGAGACTTCGATATAATGGGTCTAAGTGAGACGTGGATACGACGGGATGAGCGGGTTGATCAGATGAAGGGTTGCGTGTGGATAGGAGCTGGGCGAACTGAGGCTCAGAAACGGGGTGGGGGTGTTGGCATCTACGCTAAAGAGGAATTACAGCCCTCATTGATTACAGATCTCACAGAAGCAAGGACTCAGATTCCAGTATCCAACGAAATAGTCTGGGCAAAAATCAAGTTAGGAAGCAGGAGTGTAGCCGTTGGTGTTGTATACTTAGCAGTGGAGGGAAGTAAGCCCGAGTGGAATGATTCAATATATACAACTCTTAGATCGAATATCACAGAGCTTGAAAGCAGAGGGTTCAGTATTGTCCTAATGGGGGACTTCAATGGGCACATCGGGGATAAGGAGGAGGGCATACAGGGAGGTGATAGGAAAATTAACACGAATGGGAGGAAGATGTTGGACCTATCAAAAGAGCTTGGTTTAAAGATCCTGAACAGGGATGCGAAATGTAAGGGTAAATGGACCTGGGAGAGGAACGATAAGAAAACAATAATTGATTATATACTCACTGACATTAGCGTATGGAGGGAGGTTATAGATGTAGAAATAGATGACGAGTGAAAAAATGACTTGGGTAGTGATCACAACCTGATAACAGTTAAGATTATGGGCAAAACGACGAATAGAGACAAAAATACCTTCAAGGAAGTTTAGGGACTAAAACAAGGAGCCGACTGGAAGCAGTTTCGGGAAAAACTAAAACCAAATCTTGAATGTATACCTAGGGATGCAAATGTCCAGAGTATTTCAGATGGCATAGTAAATAGCCTAACAGAGGCAGGGAAGGATTGTATAGGAAGGGTGAGGGTCCCAACGAGAGAGCTTGGATACAGGGTTAACGAGGGACTGAAAAAGGCTATAAAAGAAAGGAAGGTAAAATGCGCTGCTTACAGAAGTAGGAGGCTTAAAGGGGTGGATAACAATGACACGAGACTAATGAAAGGAGAATATGAACTGGCACGGAGAAAGGTGAATGAGATAAAGAATAATAATAGGAAGGAGCGCAATTGCAGTCTTGCCAGAACAATAAAGAAAACGGGGGGTTCGAGCTCAAACGTATTTTGGAACTGGGTAAATAAACGGGGGAAAAGTAGTGTGCAGAGTATCAAAGTGGATGGGGAAAGTACAGAAGATAAAGGCCGTATCGCTTCAGAGTTAGTCAAGCACTGGGAAAAGATAAACGATAGGCGATGGGGCAGTGGGTCCCCACCAAAAAGAAATACACTGGTGGAGGAGAACCTATCCAATCGTGTATGTAGCGAAATAACGGCAGAAGAAGTGCGGAACGTGGTCTCGAAATTAAAAAATGGTAAAGCGGGAGGGACTGATGAAATTCCGAACGAATTCCTCAAAAATGGAGGGGAGGCACTTATTGAAGTTCTGACAAACCTTTTCAACCTGGCTCTGCGAAACCAAGAGGTCCCCAGAGAGTGGAGTGAAAGTAAGGTGTCGTTCATATACAAAAAGGGGGATAAGGAAGTTCTAGATAACTATAGGGGGATATCAGTTAGTAATAACATCGGAAAAGTATTCTGTAAGGTCATATACGGTAGACTAGAGGAAGTTATTGAAGAGAAAGGTTTTTAGGAGAAATTCAAAATGGTTTCAGGAAAGTACGAAGAGTCACTGATCACCTATTTACACACACCCAACTGATAGAATCAACAAAGGCTGAAAAGAAAAAGATGTTTCTGGCATTTCTAGATGTGAAAAAAGCGTACGACCGAGTGTGGAGGGAAGGTATGTGGCGAAAGCTCGAGGGCATCGGACTGGGGGGTGACTTTGTGGGAATCATGAAAGCACTGTATACAGATGTGCAAAGCCAACTCAGTCTAGGGAGTATCACTACAAAACGAGTCCCTATGGATATAGGGCCCAAGCAGGGGTGTATCTTTTCACCGATTTTGTTTGCATTGTATGTTAAAGATTTAGGGGACGAACTAATTCAGAGTGCGGAGGGGGTAAATGTTGGAGACATAAAGATACCAGGCTTATTCTTTGCGGACGACATGGTGTTAATGTCTAGAACTGAACAGGGGCTAGAGAAATTGCTGGAAATTGTTGGTAGATATGGGAACACTTGGAGGCTCGAACTAAATGAAAATAAAAGCAAGGTAATACCCGTTGGAGGCAAGGTAGATATGACGAAGAGATGGAGAGTGGGGGAGTTCTCGATCCCCGAAGGGGAAAGCAAACAAATCACTGTAGGAGAAACGGGAGAGTATGAGTATCTAGGGGTAAGCATAAATACATCGGGGAGAGGGGTGTACAGAAATTACTCAGCCAAACTGATTCTGAAGGGGAAAAGAATTCTGAACCAACTAAAACTTTTAGGGAAAAATAGTTTCAACAAGGTCTTTGTGGGGAAAACACTGTGGGAGAGGGTGGGTTTGCCAAGTATAACGTATGGCACGGACGTGATTCCATTAAACCAAACCGTTATTAAGAAGTTGGAAAGTACTCAGAATGATGCCGGCAGATGGATAACAGGGTCGAGTAATGCTGCAGCTTTGGAAGCAGTAAGGGGGGAGCTTGGGTGGATGAAAATCAAGGACAGGGTAGATTTGGGAAAACTGTGTTACTTTAACTACTTGAGAGACATACCTGACAACCGGTGGTGCAAATTGATGCTCGATACCATTTGGAATTCTAATATAGAAACGGGGTGGTCAAAACATGTGAGGGAACTAATGGACAATTACTCTATAGAGGTCACAAACATAGAAGTAGGAATGAAAGAAGGCAAAAGGTTTGTCAAAGAGAGAGTCATGGAAGATTGCAATCGAAACTGGCGAGCAGGGGTTAGCGTGAAAAGATCACTGCAGGGGTTACAATATAAAGAAAAGCCAGCTTTTGAGAAGTACCTAGATGGCACCTTTGGAGGGTCACTGCTGTTCAAACTGAGATCAAGATCACTGGAGCTTCGGGGAAAAATTGGGAGAGATTGGGGAAAGGGATGCCAAATGTGCCACTCTGGAGTAGTGGAGACCCTGGAACATTTTCTCTTGGAATGCCCACAGTATATACCTCATAGAATAAAATTTACTGGAAGAATAATGCAGAAGTGGGGTGAAGAAACAAAGGATAGATGGCTGAAGGGGGACACGAGGGAGAGGATGGGAATGCTTATTGAAGAAATTGAAAAAGAGGAAGTGAGGGACACTATTAAGCAGTTTATATCTGAATGCTGGGAGGAGAGGAGGGGAAGAGGGGGTGGGGTGCAGGGGGAATGATGGCCTTCTCTTATGAGGACCGCGACAAATCACCGGCTGGCCAAAGAGTTATTATTATTATATTAGGCAATGCATATGTTAACTCTCCACAGCAAACATCCAAATTTTGATAAAATGAGCTATTTTCGTGTCCCAAAAGCACCCAATCGATATACGATTACTGATGGGTTTTACCTAAACATTTTTTTTAATCGAACTGAGTCATTTGAAACTACTATACCCATCTTTCTCATAACATCAATAAAGGAAATTCGGTGAGACAGTTAAAAACAATTCATCAGACTCTCTGGGTTCACGACAAATCATGGAATCTCATCTGGAAAAGCCATGATTCTCCGGAATCATAAAGTCTAGTTCACCTGTCCGATTTTTTCTTATCTCCATAGTGAACTACATAATAATTATAAAATTCGAATGAATGAATGAATGAATGAAAGGTTTTAGCGCGCAAGGACGATGTGGGATTTACAAATCCCTTGCGACCCGGTTAACCTTATTTTATTTCACTTGGATCACACAGGCCTAGCTTTCCTATTGCCTCAAATGGGGTCTGAGGGGGGTATGCGCGCGATTAGAATTCCCGGCAGTTTACGTTGAAATGTTAGATAGTCAATAATCAATCCCTCAATGCCATCAAAACTATTAGAGAGTGGGCTATATTCGGTTCCAGATTGGCGATGGTAGAGGTCTGTGTCCCACCATGGTGGCGAGCCAGAATGTAATGTTGTGCGATGGCAAATGTTAGGAAAGAAGAGAAAAGAAAACCAAACAGCAACGCCGGTTTGGTAGCGGCCCCGGTATATGACCATAGCGGTTACAAAAAAGGAGTGAAGAAAGCTCAAAATTCTAACATGTAGACTCCCTTACAGTACGTGGAGAGTGTATTATCACTAAATCACCCGCAGAGTGGAGATTCCACCCGAGCAATAATTGCACATTTGTTGCAAAGCACAACCAGCAACAGCAAAGTTTCAGCCAATGGACCTCCGGGTTAAACCCGGAGGTCCATTGACTGAAACATTGCTTGAGTTTTTTGTCGATATGTACAAAATTTGAAAGTTATAGCTTGGGTGGTAACTCCACTCCGCGGGTGATTTAGTTACAATCCACTCTCCACGTACTGTATATATCAGTTGGTGAGAATGTTTCTGTTTGCATAGAAAGATAGCCCAAACAAGGACACGCAATAAATATTACTCTTATCATTAAGAAAAGAAAAGAACAAACAAAAATTGCAATTGAACTAACAAGCTAACTATGTAAACAATGAAGCCGAGGGTAATTATTGTACAAACACACACAAGATGATCGTAAATCTTAAATACTCTTTGTTGTCATTACTATTCATTTATTCATTTACATGTGTTTAATTTTTTATCTATCTATTATTTTTTTAATAAATAGCAAAAATTACAACTTAATAAATATATTAAAATTTGATTGTAGGGATATTTTATGTCGGCAGATATAACAATTGATATTTAGTAATAATGGTAAATAATAATGATAAATAAATAAAAACACTCAAAATATAATTAAAAATATCTAATTAACTAAACATTTTAATGGGAATTGTTTGGAAAGGGTTATTTCCTAAATATAGTAACTTTCAAAATAAAACAAAATGTGTTTCTCAATGTCCTGTTTCTTAGTGTCCGTTTCTTAGTGTCCTGCAACAAGAAATTTATATCCCCAGTGATTCTGATGTAAAAAGTTAAGTCTACTACCAGAACAATCACTCTTGTATTTCGTTTGTTTCGAATGTCAAAATTTTAGAAAATAAAAAGGATTTGAATTGGTATCCGACAGCTCGTGAAGCATAAATCAGAATGTACCGATATCGCAGGAAAATGCAATGTGGCAAATTCGGATATTAGGAGTTTTACACATCCGTCCACGTTATGGAGTCTCGTACTCCCAAAGGGGGGTTGATGGGCCTACTATAGGCTATCTGGAGACAACACGGGACAAAACCGAAAGTCCTCAACTTGGCTACAGACTGCCGAGGTCTGCAATAACTCGGACGACCAACCAGTCTATCAAAAGATCGTCCCTTGATCAGTGGCGGGGCCAGGATTTCGATTGGGGGAGAGGGTAAGATATGGGGATCCAAGGTCGAGAGACCGACGGCATCTTCCGAAGGCCGCTGGCCTGAGGCGGGGAATGTATGGGAGGGGGTGCCCCCCCCCCCGTTAGTAGGACAAGTGGACAAGTGTTCAGACCCTTAAGGAGCCGCCACTTCCCCAGATACGCATGTCTATTCCATTCAGATGTGACCAATTAATTTTATGTGTTACTTAGCAGACTTAGTCTTTTGACCTGGCCTTCTTACGTACATGACAATTGGGGCCACGTTTGCGTTTCCTGGAAAGAGAATGCAAATGAGTGTCAATTTTATACAATTGAATACCTCCGCGCCCCTAATTTGAGAACGAATGTAGCTCAACTCACTGCTTTCTGTTCTATTATACCTGCGATTCATCATATATAAATTTTTCGAACACCTCCATCCAGAGCTTCCTAGACGGGGTATACATAATGGGTTTAGGCTGTTAAACATCCAGAGCTATCTAGAAGGGCTATACATAATGAGTTTAGGCTGTTTTAGCGTGAAGGCAAACAAATTACATTTATGGTATCAAGTAGGAATTGTTTTTAGATTGCTACATCCCATCCTTTATCAACTTAATTTGATTTTGATATTATAAATTATTGTGACGAACTGACGGTAACATGGTCTGAGGTTTGTGGCTCGGAACTTATGTTCACATATGAACAAACGCTCCGAGCCGCAAACCTCAGACCATGTTACCGTCAATTTTATCACAATAACGTATATATTCCAACAGACACAACCCATAGCCCAAAACCTACATCCTGAAACACGAGAGGCTTATTTACTAAACTTGTGATCATTAAAAGTTGCCTTGTTCAAGGCAACTTTTAACGATCACAGGTTTAGTAAATAAACCTCTCGTGTATCCACGACGGCACTGGATAAATAATCAACAAACCAGAAAAACTCATTCCATCTTAGTTCAAATCGTAAATCTGTTTGTAATTTAAACAACACTTCATTCGCGGAGCACCGTCTGCTACACTCGTGAAACATCCAGAAAAATGAAGCGGCTTGCCAGTCACTCCGTTGATGAAGCAGTTATGAAACGGACGACGTCATTGCAGATATTTCGCGTTGTGACGTCAGACGGTAACATTTGCCACTAGAGCCGTAAACACAAAATATACTAAGCGAGTTCTCGTCCAATCAGACGAGGAGGATTTTAGTTTTATTGGAACATAACAGTTTTTAACCCTTTACCCAACGCAAACGATATCAAAATTTATTATTTTAAATATTTTTTTTAATTTTTCAAAAAACTTTAACAAAACCATATCATGTGAACCCCTTTGGAACGAGCTCAATGAGCTCGTTCCAATGAGGGGTCACATGATATGGTTTTGTTGAAATATTTTGAAAAAAATAATTTTTTCAACGGCTTAATTTGCCTATTACGCGGGTTTATGCGGGCGATTCGTTAAGTAAAGGGTTAAATGAAAACATACCCCTATATTCAACAGAAAATGTTCGATAATATACATCTCAGCCATTTTGATTTGACAACCTGGTCTGCAGCATATTCTTACCTGAGTAAATTCTATTTGTGCATGTTCCGACTAAATACATTTTACCAGCTTCAAAAATGCCAGAACATGCTTGTAGCAAGCGCTGCGACTTGGTTATTGCACAGGACTAAAATGCCATGTTGATCTCCCTCTAATATCAGGAACTGAACTCACGAACTATAATATTTAGATTTGTGTAATTGGTTTAAAAGGTTCGAATATGTCTCACCAGAGTGTGTTCAGCTGACATGAAACTTCCCTTGTCGTCTTGAAACCCCATTGTCACTCTCTGAAACGCCGCGTTGTCATTCTTGTTTTACACCATCCCCAAGACATCGTAAAATGTTCAGCATCTGGGAGCAATGACTGGCATGCAACCTGTGCGTCTCAATTGTGCGCCATGATAAAAAGCCAATAAGTCGATTTGAAAAACCCAAACTGTTGACAAAAGGCCATTCGTACCACAACAAAGCCAAAAATTCAGCCGAAACTCCCATTTTGTGCAGCCTATTTTTCCCATTCAATGGAAGCAAACATATGTTGTTCGCGAACAGGACTTCGAAGGGATAGTTAAACTACTGGATAAATGATAAATGTATTGGTACTATGCTTCAATATATCTTCTCTTTCGATAAAAATTTCACGATTTTCTCGGTGAATCTCATAGTATTCTATGAAAATCTCATATTTACACTGAGAAATTTCGGTTTTCAATTGAGCAGTGTGACTTGTGCATTGCAGCGAAGTACAAGCAAATTCCCATAAAGAATTAAATTTTAGTAGTACCTTCCATCTCTATAGGAAACCTCTTCCCCGCAGACTCTGTACAAAATCCGCCATCTTGTTTTCTGGAGGGAATTTTTTTTCTATGTAATATATACAAATCCGCCAGTAATGTCACATATCTAACAAAGGCCCATTGTTCACCTATTATATGCCTGTTGTATGGGGCTTTGATATCACAGGTCTTCAAGAACGTGCAGGTGTTCAAGATGTTGTGGCACTGACTCATCGAATTTTCCACCGAACAAGCTTGGGCATGTTTGTGCGGGGTCCTTGAGTTAGCTATAATTTTCTCATGGTTTTTTTGCGAAATAATATGTTTATTCTCCCAGTGGAGAGTATGTGTACAGGGTACTCAAGTTGGGAACTGCCTTTTTGTTGGATATGTTCCATAGAATCATTTAGGTGATGAAGGGAGGACCTGACCTCTGCTCCCCGCCAGTTTATAGCCCCAATAGAGCGTTGAATCATACCCTATACCATGACCTCTTAATGGCACTAATGATGTGTGGATAACCAATGTCATAGGAGGCCCTGGAAAATTATGGCCCTAATAGCGCGATAATATTGGGCAATGTAGGTAGAATCGTATACATTTCTCTTATGCAGCCGAGTGGGTGGGGCTGAGGGGCAAGAGCGTCAAAATCCATTTTTTGGAAGGTGGGCTTGTGATATATCAAATGAAAGGTCCTGATGTGTAGAGCTCGAATATGAGCTATACACCCGGGGTTGCAGCTGAGAGGCAAGGGCATCAACATCTACGTTTTAGGAAGGTAGACATGTCATACATCAAATGAAAGGACATGACACATAGTGTACGGAAAATTAGGTGACTAGCTCTTCCCAATGGTGGGGGTGGTGTGATGGCATCAAAACATAAGTTTCCATATGGAGGCTTCGGTGCTGTAGAGTTGAGTTTTTGGGCTCATCATGTGCCCAAATACAGGAATAGTGTCTCGTGTAAGATATCTTCCCTAGGAATGTGCTCCTCGTTCTTCCATTGGGTACAATACCACACTAATACTAGTACATCCCTATGACTTATTGGAGTTTGGTATCCATGGTGATCAAGTAGAGCACTGCTGTTGTTGCTGGATATGTCTCCAAAACATCATTAAGGACACGAAGGAAGGAGGAGAGATGAGGAGTAGGAAGAGTGAGGAGAAGGAGTGAGGAGGAGTGGTGAATGAGGAGCGAGGAGGAGTGGTGAGTGAGGAGTGAGGAGGTGGAGTGAGGATGGGTGCAGTGAGGAATAGGAGGAGTGGGGAGGGGAAGAGAAGTGAGGAGGTGAGGAGGAGATAGGAGGAGTGAGGAGGAGGAGCAGGAGGAGTGAGGAGGAGTGAGAAGTGTGGAGGAGAGAGGAGGAGAGAACAGTGAATAGGAGGATTGGGAGGAGTGTGGAGGAAGAGTGACGACGGGAGGAGTGAGGAGGAGGAGTGAGAGGAGAAGAGGAGTGGTGAGGGGAGGAGGAGTGAGGAGGGGTTATGAGGATAGAGAAGGAGGGGTGAGGAGGAGTGAGGATGCATGAGAAGGACTGAGGCAGAAGAGTGGGGAGGAGGAGTGAGGTGCTGGAGGAGTAAGGAAGAGGACAGGGGAAGTAGAAGGGGGACTGAGGAGTGAGGAGGAGGAGTGAGGAGTGAACAGTGAGGAGTGAACAGTGAGGAGTAGTGAGGAGGGGAGGAGGAGTGAGGAGGAGGAGCAGGAGTAGTGAGGAGGAGTGAGAAGTGTGGAGGAGCGAGGAGGAGAGAACAGTGAAGAGGAGGATTGGGGAGGAGTGTGGAGGAGGAGTGACGACGGGAGGAGTGAGGAGGAGGAGTGAGAGGAGAAGAGGAGTGGGGAGGGGAGGAGGAGTGAGGAGGAGTTATGAGGATAGAGAAGGAGGGGTGAGGAGGAGTGAAGATGCATGAGAAGGACTGAGGCAGAAGAGTGGGGAGGAGGAGTGAGGTGCTGGAGGAGTAAGGAAGAGGACAGGGGAGTAGAAGGGGGACTGAGGAGTGAGGAGGAGGAGTGAGGAGTGAACAGTGAGGAGTGAACAGTGAGGAGTAGTGAGGAGGGGAGGAGGAGTGAGGAGGAGTAGCAGGAGTAGTGAGGAGGAGTGAGAAGTGTGGAGGAGGGAGGAGGAGAGAACAGTGAAGAGGAGGATTGGGGAGGAGTGTGGAAGAGGAGTGACGATGGGAGGAGTGAGGAGGAGGAGTGAGAGGAGAAGACGAGTGAGGAGGGGAGGAGGAGCGAGGAGGAGTTAGAAGGATAGAGAAGGAGGAGTGAGGAGGAGTGAGGATGCATGAGAAGGACTGAAGCAGAAGAGTGGGGAGGAGGAGTGAGGTGCTGGAGGAGTAAGGAAGAGGACAGGGGAAGTAGAAGGGGGACTGAGGAGCAAGGAGGAGGAGTGAGGAGTGAACAGTGAGGAGTAGTGAGGAGGGGAGGAGGAGTGAGGAGGAGGAGCAGGAGGAGTGAGAAGTGTGGAGGAGCAAGGAGGAGTTAGCAGTGAAGAGGAGGATTGGGGAGGAGTGAGGAGGAGGAGTGACGACGGGAGGAGTGAGGAGGAGGAGTGAGAGGAGAAGACGAGTGAGGAGGGGAGGAGGAGCGAGGAGGAGTTAGAAGGATAGAGAAGGAGGAGTGAGGAGGAGTGAGGATGCATGAGAAGGACTGAAGCAGAAGAGTGGGGAGGAGGAGTGAGGTGCTGGAGGAGTAAGGAAGAGGACAGGGGAAGTAGGAGGGGGACTGAGGAGTGAAGAGGAGCAATGAGGAGTGAGGAGTGAACAGTGAGGAGGAGTGAGGAGAAGTAGGGAGGAGTGAGGAGGATGTAAGGAGAAGTGAGGAGGCAGCATAGTGAGAAGGAAGAGGAGTGAGGAGGGATAGGGAGTGATGAAGGGAGTGAGGAGCAGTGAGGAGGAACAGTGAGGAGGAGAAATAGGGAGGATTGAGAAGGAGTGAGGAGCAGGAGGAGGAACAGTGAGGAGGAGGAATATGGAGGATTGAGAAGAAGGAGTGAGGAGCAGGAGGAGGAGGACTAAGGAGTGAGAAGATGAGTGGGGAGTGAAGAGTGAGGAGGAGGATGACCTCCTCACTCCTCCTCTTCCTCGTCCCTCTCCTCCTCCCCTCCTCCCACCTCCCCCTAAATCTTCCACCTCCTGCTCCCCACAACTCTTCCTTACTCACCTTCCCCATCTCACTCCACCTCCTCCTCACTTCTCCTCCCTACTCATCCTCCTCCCCAGTCCTTCTCACTTCTCCTCCTCACTCCTCTTCCTCACTCCCCTCACTCCTCCACACTCCTCCTCAATACACTGCCTCCTCACTGCTCCTCCTCGCTTCTCCTCCTCACTCTTCTACCTCCTCCTCACTCCTCCTTCATAACCTTCATGATGCTATGGAGACAAATCCAACAAAAAAGGTAATTCCCTTCTTGAATACTAGTAATATAGTTTATTTAACGGTATAAATCAAATACAATTACAATGTAATAACACTATTATAAATTTACAATTGATTTACACCGTCGGGAAATGACATAGCCAGGTTGGCTGTCTACCTGTCATCTCCCACCAGTTTTGGATACAAAACTACCATTAGCCATATGGATATACTCATCTTGTCATGCTGTTGGTTCCCATGGATCACATTCCTCAGAAAGACATGCCAAAAGGGACAGTATCGCTTCATTAAGGGCACATGGTGAGCCCACCAGCCCACCCCTACATGAGAGAAGACTCCATATTAAAACTTACACTTTGATGATGCAACTCCACCTCACCATTGGAAGCTTCCAATCACCTAATTTTCCATATGCTACGTATCAAGACCTTTCATTTGGTGTATTTCATGCCCACCTTCCTAAAACTAAGATTGTGATGCCCTTTCCCATCAGCCCACTCCCCTCGGGGAGCTGATCAGCTCATTTCAAACTCCACACATCAAGACCTTTCATTTGCTGCATCACATACCTACCATGTTGAAACTTTGATTTTGACACCCTTCACCGCAGCCCACACCCCCTCATGGAGGGGGTGATCAGCCCATTTTCGAGGTATGTACATCAAAACCTTTCATGTGATATATCACATGCCTATCTTCTTAAAACTTTATTTTAACATGCTGTCCCTCAGCCTGACCCCCTCGGGAGGTGGTCAGCTCAATTTCTAGCTCTGCACATCAAGCCATTTCATTTGCTGCTTCACATGCCTACCTTGGATTTTCACGCCCTTGTCCCTCAGCCCCCCCCCCCCCCCCCCCCTCCGAGAGGATGATAAGCTCATTTTCGAGATCTATACATCAAGACTTTTCATTTGATGTATCACAAGCCTACCATCCTAAAACTTTCATTTTGACGCCCTTCCCTCAGTCCAACACCCTCTGGGAGGGGTGATCACCTGCTTTCCTTTCGAGCTCTGTACAACAGGACCTTCCATTTGACGTATCACATTCCTACTTTTCTGAAAGCTGGATTTTGACGCTCTTGCCCCTCAGCCCACCTCTCGGCTGCATAAGGGAAAATGCATATGATTCTACCTGCATCACACTATAGTGTCACACTATTATGGCCATAATTTTCCAGCAGCTCCTATGACATTGGATATCCACACTACATTAGCGCCATTAAGATGTCATGGAATAAGGTGTTACACAACGCTCTATTGGGGGGTATAAACTTGCACGGAGAAGAGGTCATGCCCTACCATCATCACCTAAATGATGCTACGGAGCATGTCCAATAAATAGGCAGTGCTCCACTTGAGGACCCTGTATACATACTCCCCACTGGAAAAATATATGTCCACACAGAAAAAAAAAACCTTTCACAAAAACCAAGAGAACTCAACAACCCCACACAAACATACCCAAGCTTGTTAGATAGAAAAGTCCGATAGGTCAGTGACACACATCTTGAACACCTGCACGTTTAAATGCTAGAACAATAGGACAAGGTTGTGGGACAATGAGGCTTCATCCTCAGACAATAGTCAGAACTGTGATTCACCCTCTTGAACACCTGTGATATCAAAGCCTCATACAAACCACACACAATAGGCATACATTAGTAGAACAATGAGCTTTTGTTAGATAAGTGACATTACTGGCGGATTAGTATAGAAAATATAGGAAAAAAATTCCCTCAACAAAACAAGATGGCGGATTTTGTACAGCATCTATGGGGAAGAGGTGTCCAAAAGAGACGGAAGCTACTACTTCCATGGATGTACTTTCCAAGCAAGCCATAGTCATGAAACCTAACAATGGTGAAGAGAAAAATATTACAAGTAATCGGGATCTGAAAACTAAAAAAATACTTTCTTGATTTTATTTTATTCCCGTGTGTATTTACCTGCATGAGTATACGGGACATACAGTAGTGTTTAAATGCTACTTTCTTCCAAATTCTGAACAAGGAGGACTATGTTGTGTCGTAACCACTAATTGCATGTATCACAGGAACACTTTTCTCAGTTTCATGTCATTACCCCCTCCCCACCCCAGCACCCTCCTCCCCCGATATTAATAGAATTACAGGCAGGTCTGTCTCAGTTCCTTCAACTACAATGTCCGAGTCTGATTTCAAACTTCGGTGCAAGCTCAAAAGCAGTTTGAACGATTTAATTATTTGCACCGCTTTCGGCTATTTTTGTCTGTTTCGGTACGAATTTGAATCAGCTGGCTTTTATTAGTCGCATTGGCTAAGAAGTCACTTTGATAATTCGTTGTTGAGAGAGCTAGTTAAAACTCAACATCACCTGTGAAAATTGCCTTTTTCTTCGATGCATCTGTTAACTGTCAAAGACAATGGGAACATCTTTTTTAAAGTGCTTTGATATATAAGTTAAATAATTCGCACAAACGTCGCGATACCGTCGCGATACCGTCGCGAAAGTGCTAGAATGTCCTATGTCCCATGCGGGACATAGGACATTCTAGCACTCACGCGACGATACGTTGGTTGTTTTAGCCATGTCACAGTACGAATCAAGTAACTTCTATTAAGAAGAAATGTGGTCTTCACGAACAGACTGGCTCGCTATTCACCTTCAGCATTGTCCAGAGGAAACTTTTCTGTGTCTTGCGCATCACAGATGTGGACTGCGGTGAGAGTTCATATGTCAAATATACCTTCATCTTTGTTTGTGACTCGTGAACAGGTTATTCAGTTGAGTAGTAGCGATGGGTTCTCAACAACGTCATCATCATGAACAGTTGTGGTATTTCGAATTGAAGTGAAAGATTTAGCAGCATCTGATTTATGAAATTTCACAGAAGAGATGCATAGAACGTACGACACATGCCTCGAGTTTTATCCTTCACGATGGCTATAAAAAGAATTATTAGAAGAACACTCAGCAGCGTCGTCCAAAAATAGTCTGTCCATGATTTTTGCGGAACAGATTTTCATTTTCAGCATGGTTTAGAGTTGCTGTAGATGGGGAATTCATAGAACATGCATATAATAAATAGAGAATCTCTTATGAGTCCCCGATAAGTATGTAAAATATGAACCGAGTCCATTAAATTCGATACGGGCCGAGCTTTAGGTTTATATTTTACATACTTATCGGGGACGAGTTTGAGATTCTATTTATTACATCACCGTGATTTGTTTACATTCTGACAGAATTTGGTGAGCCTCCTTAACCCAAACCCACATTGCTACAATGTTTCGGCTTCCTTTGAATGCACTCGTAACCCAATCACGTTACTGAGGGCCAGCCACTTTCTCGTTGAAATATAGACCCGGTACGGTTATGTACATCGGGTAACAGTGACTAAAGTGTATTTATTTCTGATTTTCATGAGTTAGTCATAACAATATGAACAATATTTAATGATGATAATATTACAGCTCCATGCCAATGACTTTATAAGAGACATTTGAAAAAGAAACGCTACTTTTTTTTGGAATGTCGCGTGCTGGAGCCAGCAAAGGAAAGTTACGTCACGGTCTCAATCACTGTCTGAATCAGTGTAAACAATTATCCTTCGTCGTTTCGCCTCAGGTTTAGTCGGGCTTTTATTCTCATGGACATGGATTTTGAAATTACCACCATAAATATTCCCTGAAAACATTGTGAACATTTCGCCGGAAGTGGCCGTGTGTTTTGCACCAACAGTACGCACAAATGTGTTATTTGTGGAATTTTACCCTGAGGTTAAGCTTGTTGTTGAAGGCATTGTCGTCGGAAATGGCAACTGAGCCTGACTGTAAGACTGGGATCGACAGTCGGATTCAACATGACATTCATTCGCACTTGAGAGATTATTAAGTTCATTGGAAGTATTACTTAAAATACGGGAAATGTTTTTGTGCTGATTTTCATTTATGTGGCTATAATTATTGATGGAAGAAATGTTCTTATGCCCTGTTATCTGCATTATGTGATGGGCTGGAATTTCTGATTCACTCAACTTTTGGACCAAGTGTTTTCTAGCAAAGTGATTTGTGAGACGTTTTTGAGTGGAAAGCCCACCAATCGTTGCCATAAACTTCATTGTAGAGGTAAGTTTGTTTTTGCCTATTGGCTGCCTCTTGAACCATTGATCTCCGGATTCCATGTTCAGTTGATTTGTGTGGGTTGCAATATAAAATGGATCACTTGGGTTTGAAAAACAGGAAGGTCGTAATCATGTTTATGAATATTCAACGCGTAGGAAGACGCATATCAATTAAGGTGATTCGCCGGTTAATAAACTCACGTGAACAATCTCGTGGGTTTATGACCCGTGTATAATATTCCTGTTCTGAACTTGGTTATGAGGCAGTGCTTATGTGATAAAACGTTTTACCTGCCATCTTATTAATTGCATTGTCTCCCACACATACCATATGGTCACAGTTCAATAATGAGTGGGCAATCTTCCCAGTAGGTAGAGAAACTAGGTGATCTATTTGAAGATTCCGAAATGTTTGTAGGCTTTCAGCCAGGCAGTGAGTTCCATTATGTCATCATTGTCTTGTCTTTGCGTGGAAGGCCTGGTATCTTTGTGGTGTTTGCTGTCACCAGTATAAACATCCGATAAGAGTTCGAGAGTTGCCCAGAGAGAAACACACCTCGGAGGTGCCATCATCCATTTTGTAAGAGCCATGCCCGTTCTGCTGCTGCCTCTTGCCATACCCTCAGATACTTTGCAAAACACGCATTAAAAAGAAATGAATTCATCAAGAATTTTCCCATCAAAATGTTGCATAGCGAAGACAGTCTGTGCCAGAAGCTGAGCTCTAAGAGAGCGAAAATATGCACGACCGGTTAACACGTTAACGACTGTCATAGGAGCATATCGTTCTCTGAGTTCCAATGTGTTGTATGCACGCTAAAAACTAACGTGTTAAAAACTACACTTGAAGTGAGGTATTTAACACTTACTAAGCGCTGAACTAGCACTTTGTTCAAGTGTAGATATCCCAGAACTTGACAGGTGTTACAATAATACAACTTGACAAGTGTAATGTCGCGACTCCTAAAAGGAAACAATGCAGATGGCGCGGATCAGGCTCGAACTATCGAGCCTGATCCGCGTCATCTGCGTTGTGTCCTTTTAATTATGTACCCACCAAGCGCAAATCAAATTATGGACGATTCCGGAAGAACCACCAATGCTAGACACATGGGAAGTGCCATCCATTCAAGTTTCAGATGTCTGACAATTGTAATGTCTAAGTGCTTAAAGCATTGCACTTTGAGTGTTAAAATCAAACCCTAAGAGTTAGAATGGGTTTAACACCTTGAAAGTGTCAGTTTTAACACTTTAATTTTTAGTGTGTGCGTCTATTGGCACATATAACACATTGGAATTCAGCGGACGACATATTAATACACATTGGAATTCAGCGGACGATATACTAGTACACATTGGAATTCAGGGGACGATATACTAGTACACATTGGAATTCAGCGGACGATATACCAGTAAATTGACAATTCGAGCAGAAAAAGTCTGGTATTTCGAGCACACTAAAATGAATAAGCTTGAAAGCAATGGGAATTTAGTTTGAAAATTGTCGAGTCCAGCCAAATAAAAATCAGCTCATTTTAGCCTGTGATCGCATTTCTGCTAAGGTTAATCCAATGGAGATTATTTGGGAAAATAAAATAATAAACTCGAAGTTGGCTCGATCAGATGAACTCGGAGACCTTTTTTTCCTTACAAATTTCCCATTGAATATTGTAAAGTGTGAAGATCGTCTCACTTAAAAATTTGCGAAAATGATTTTTTCCCCATCATCGCCTTTTTCCTCCGTGTTATTCCAATGGGAATTTTTTGAGAATTGTAGTATAATGGGTGTTCCACCTTTCACTTTGCTCCTTTTGGGCCCTCGACATCCCTCAGATTTCAAATGTTCTCCATTTGACATTTTTTCCCATACAAATTTCCCATTGGATATTGTAAAACTCCGAGAACTGGCTCCCTTAAATACTTGCCGTGTGAATTGGTTCCCCACCATCGCCTTTTTGCTCAGTGTTACGACAAGGGAGAAATTGTGAAGAATTCTAAGAGACGTTTTGTGTGCTCGAACAGACGATCTCGGAGACATTTGTTTCCATACAAATTTTCCATTGGAAATTGTAAAAGTGAGAGAATTGGCTCCATTAAATACTTGCAGTGTGAATTGGTTTCCCACCATCGCTTTTTTGCTCAGTGTTAACCCTTCACCCAACGTAACGGCCAAAACCGGCCAGCGCTATTCTCAAAAATCGCCAATTAATTTTCATTATTTTTTTCATATTTTGTCTCAAAAACATATGTTATGACCCCTCATTGGGTCGAGCTCGTTCCAATGAGGGGTCATAACCTATGTTTTTGAGACAAAAAATGAAAAAAGTAGTTATACAAGAATTTGTTTTTCAAGTGTCGTCTGCTTTTCATGTTAGGTAAAGGGTTAAGACAAGGGAAAAATTGTGAAGAATTGTAAGAGATGGTGTGTGTATTGGTGTCTGCTTTTCTCCGACTTTGTGACGTCAAAAATCTCTGAGACATTCCGAGACGGAGAGGAATAGTAATGTCGCTATCGCACATTTCGGGAGAGCCGAACATGACAAACTTTCCTTAAGAGATTCATGAACATACTCAGAAAGAGATCAGACTACTACCATCACGACATTTCGGGAGAGTCAAACATGACAAACTTTCCTTAAGAGATTCATGAACATACTCAGAAAGAGACCAGACTACTACCATCACGACATTTCGGGAAAATGGAGCATTACAAACTTTCGGCAACAGATTCGCGAACGTACTGTGACAGAGCATAGACCCGACAACCACCACTATGATATTTCGGCTATAAATTCGTGAACGTACCTATAGAGAGCAGAGACTGCTATCACCATGACATTTCGGAAGATTAGAACCATGACAACCAACAAGGCTGTGACCGTGATGGATAAATACATTTCTGAGAGAATGGTAGAGGGATACTTTTCATGCAAGAGATCCGTGGACGTACTGTGACAGAGCAGAGATCCCATTACTTCCACCATGACATTTCGGGGGAGTGGAACATGACAAACATTCGGCAAAAGAAAAGATTCGTGAATACAGTGAGACAGAGATCCAATTACTATCACGACATTTGGGAGAGCGGAACATTACAAACCCTTGATACGAGATGCATGAATATACTGAGAGGGAGATGCGACTACCACGACCACAACATTTCGGTAGAGCGGAATATTACGACCAACAGGACTGTGAACGCAATGGATATATATTCGAGAGATACATTTTGGGCAAGAGATTCGTTAATATCTTACCTCCTACAAGTATCAGGGAATTTTATTGGTTCAAAGACGTCACACGCAGACTGCATATAAAACCATATACTGCCTGTCAAAATCAATATACGCTGACAGCTGTGGGTAATCTCCCCTTTGTTCATTGATTATTCAAAATGGCGGCATCCGATAAACGCTTCAAGTTGAAAGATTGAGTGTTAGAAGCCCATATTTGGTCTGAAGTGCAGGTTAGGCAACTTAAAAGGCTTCATATTCTGTGGATGTGTGTCATGTTACCTTCGAAATGAAACTGTTTGGTATGTATGGATTTACCTTGTTACCTGTGGGCACTCTCCCATAAATTGTAACAAGGCAAAGACACATGGACACATTGTGAGAAATCTCTCATTTAATTTTGATCGCTGTTGTTATTAGTTCTGTGCATCGATGCAGTAGTCGGTAAGTATATCTTCATTACACAGTTTGTTGGTGGCCTAATATGGTATATATGGTGTCAGTTAATTCCATATTGGACTCGAGCTTCGCTCTCGTTCTATTAGGCCACCAACAAACTGTGTAACTAATAATATACTGAGATCCAACTACTCCCACCACAACATTTCGGGAGAGTGGAACATGACAACCAAGAGGACAGACAGTAATCATGATGAATATATAGGTTTCTGTGTGGATGATAGAGAGATACTTTTTGGACAAGAGATTTGTGAACGTGTGGTGACAGAGTACAGGTCTAACGACTACCACCACAACATTTCGGGAGAGTGGAACATGCCAACCAGCAGGACGGACTGTGATCGCGATGAATATGTGTTTCTGAGACACTTTTGAAGGTATTGTGACAGAGCAAAGTTCTGACTACTACCACCTCAACATTTCGGGAGAGTGGAACATGAGAACCAATAGGACTGACTGCGAAGGCGATGGGTATATATATACGTTTCTGAGCTTATGAGAGAGAGGTAATTTTCGGGCATGAGATTCCTGAAGTACTGTGACATAGTGGCGATCGGACGACTGCCACCACAACATTTCTGGATAGTGGAACATGACAAGCAACAGGACAGACTGAATATATACATTTCTGAGTGAGTGACAAAGAGATACTCTTCGAGCAAGAGATATGTGAACGTACTGTGACAGAGGAGATGTTCCGACTACTACCACCACAAGATTTCGGGAGCAAGAAAGATGACTACCAACATCTCTCTCAACGCCTCCTCTTTGTGGTGACTTGGAGACAACTGAACATTTTCTCCTGTTTTGCCCAAACTATGCAGACGTATACACAATTTAACAAATAATACTTTGCCGTTTTCTTTTGATTTCTCTATGGTTTTGTTTGGGTCTGAACGACTGCGCCACACCGAAAACGTTCTAGTCTTCAGAGTAGTGCAGGATTGTATCATACAGAGAGGAAGTTTCAGCTGAGCTATAGTGCACGTGTAACCATAAGTGCAAGTTAATTGAGTTAAATGCACCCGCGGGTCCTAACTTACTTTATTCGGATATTTTATTCAGTAATTGTGGGACCTGCTAAAAAATGTGCCAGCTACTAAACTGCTAAATATACTAAGCCTCAATAATCCGGCCACTATTCGTACCATCGGCAAAGGCCATCGAAGCCACAATGCATTCCCGTGGATTATCTGCAATAATATTGCCTTGCCAGGGTTATTATTGGATACCTGCGAGCTTCACAGTAGGAATGGTCCACTTGCGAATTTGGGTTGTTCTACGATGATGCTCTTATCAACCAGTGGAGATGTACAGGTTGTGCTCTTGGGTCTGCAGTTGGTGAATATCACAGCTTTCAAGTTGGTTTCATCTGCAGCTTTTCTCTTTCTTTATTTCATTCTACATCTCTAATTTCTTACTTCCTATCTGCCATTGATGACTAGTTTAAATAATATTTCACGCAGTATTTCAGACCACCCATATATTCTGATATTATATCTCACGTGACTTCCTTGCATTCTGATTGGCTGAAAGATGATACCCCATTTCGTGTAGTTTGCATCCACAGAACTGACCAGGCACTACACCCAGGCACTACACGTTTTCTATTTTTAGCACACTGCTATATCAGTTTTCTTTTCATATTGGGAGAATAAAACTAATCAGGCTAAATTTAAATACCGATTCACAAAGGCACAACATCCACAAACGACCCGGAAAGAAATCTTTGTGGTAAAATGTATCGTTTTCCATTGTTGAAGTCACATTTTTAGAGGCGTTCATTATATTCCTTGAGATGATGATCCATATCTCGTTTCGAAGAGAATGATCCATAACTGGGTCCAACTTTCATGAAAAATCGTTTGTCTCGCTGCTCATATTATTTCGCTATTTAATTGTATGTTTTGGGCAGTAAACGAATAAATAATGGAATTCAATTGAATCTTCGGAGTTTGTATCCCGTGCTGACCCATTCGGTAATGCATATGTGTGACAAATGTGTGGAAATTATCAAACTGCGTTGTCAAATTTCGAAAATTTTAGTTTTCATTCGCGAGTTGCGCGATTCTAGAATACACAGTTCCGTTTGGGGGAAATGTTTTGTTTACCCTTGCCGACCGATTCAAAATCTGTCTTCTGCTCATATCAATAATCCAAGTTAGTGGTGTTTTGGAAGAAGAAAATGTTTTTTTAAAAACTACATGGTATTTTTTTTTCTATGTAACGCTGGTTGGTAGGGCTGCTACCTTGGTAATAGATTAACAAATCGGACAGATGTTTTTCTTGATGGGTGTTCGATATAATTTAAGGATTAGTGCATGTCTTGTCGTTGACTACGCCCATATAGTGCCCAGTGAGGTGGTGTAGTTCCCTCCGCTTCGCGGCGGGAACTACACCAGCTCACTGGGCACTATATGGGCGTAGTCAACTCCAAGCCATGCACTATTCCTTAATAATTGTCTAGGGTACTCGGGGAGACGTCCGTTATAAGCTCAAAGCTTTCGGCCGAATCCTTTCTATTTTCACTGTCCTTTACTTCTGTTTGTCTTGCTATAGTGCATACTTCGGTATTATATCCTCTGTACAGCTACTGTGATGTTAACAGTTATTTGTATGTTTTTTATCATATTCCTTTTTTAATAAATATTGTTTAAACTAATTTTTTGAGAAGAATGTATCAAGTTCGGGAATGCAATGGGATAAACAATGTGACTTTCAGCAATTCTGAAAAATGCACTCAATGATCTCTGGGTGACATTGACACATATTTTGAACGTTCATTGAGTTTTGACTCATTTGATGTTGGTCCCAGGTCCATATGTCATATACTTGAGATATGAGTGTGACCCACTTTCAAAATTTGTGGCTAGCCCACATTTTTTACTGAAAAACAGCAAGTATGAACTTCGGGAATACATTAGAGGGTCAAAAATGTAATTTCCAGCAATTCTAAAAAATGTACTCAATGACCTCTGGTAGACTTCAGTGTACTTGGCCCATATTTTGAACCTCCATTGAGTTTCACTTCATTTGTTGTTGGTCTCAGGTCCAAATGTCATACTGTGCTTGAGAAATGAGCATGATTCTCTCTCAAAATATTTGGCCATGCCCATTTTTTGCGTGTAAAATGCAGTTATGAACTTCAGGAATACATTAGGGGGATTCAAAAAATGTGATTTCCAGCAATTGTAAACATGCACTCATTGACTCCTGGGTAACCTCAGTGACCTTGACCCATGATTTGACCCTCCATTGAGTTTCGACTCATTTGGTGTTGGTACCAGGTCCATTCATCATACCATGCTTGAGATGTGATCGTGATCTACTCTCAAATGTTTTGGCCACGACCACTTTTTCAGTGAAAAAAGGCATGCGTGATCTTCTGGAATGCATTAAAGGGTCAAAATGTGATTTCCGGCAATTCTGAAAAATGCTCTCAAAGCCCCCTGTGTGACCTCAATGACCCTGACCCCCATATTTGGAACCTCCATTGAGTTTCGACTCATCTGGTGTTTGTCCCAGGTCCAGACTTCAGACCATGCGTGACCCACTTTCAAAATACCCCTCTAGACATCCCCAATGCCCCAGGTGTTTTAATACTTGTGACTGTCTATCAGTGTACAACAAATCAGCACGAAAGGCCAATTCGTTTTCGAGAAGAAGAACAAAAGGAAAGAAACGAAACCATACAAAAACAATAGTCTTCGTGTTTCACACAGACTAATTAAATCCGACCTTGGCTGTTGAAGGCGCCTTTAAAAAACAATAAACAAACAGAACATTTTGAAATCTATTATTAAAATGACGCACGCAGTTGTTCTATATGATTACCCACAGGACGCCGATGTCTCAAGTGAGAATGATAACACTAAAATAAAATAGAAATAAGAATCAGTTCCATACTTAGTGCGTTAAAATAGTTAAGTGGAATCATTACAATAACACACGTTTTTATGTGAATAATGAATAAAGGTCAGCGTTTTATCGTGTTACTTTTAATTGCCACTACTGTCGTATTGCGACAGATTTCCATGTCAACAATCGTATTTCATGCAGGTATTTAAAATATAACATGAGAGTAGAGAGTGTATTAACATTCGAATGCCAATTTGTGAGTTAATGAAAACAGTAATATATTTTTGACCGCTAGCTGAGGAGGATTATATAACTTGGAATATTTCCCTATTTCCTGGTTTGATTTCAGATTTAAGGTATTTATATTAATTAACATCATAATTTATTCCGCACTTGAACGTTGCTAAAAGCTATTTGCGTCACAACAAAGGATGGCCGGTTTATTTTTAGCTCACTTTTTATTGATATGTTATTTATGTATTTATTAAGGTTTAACGACACATTAACAACCAAGGTCATATCGAGTCGGTGGCAGTTCCACGGGTGGAGGACGCCGGAGTACCCGGGGATAACGACCGAGTAACGACAAGCAGCTGCCAGCTCCCCAACGTCGTAACTCCTCACTGCAGCACAGGCAGGGTTAAAGACATGCGCACGATCGGCGTACAGTTCACCTTAATACACGGCGTCATCGTGCCCACAAGTGGACAATCGGGGTTAAGTGCCTTGCCCAAGGACACAACGCGGAGAACAAATCGATCACTCAGACGGTCACCCATCCTAGAATTAACCGGGCTCGACGTTGCTTAACTTCGGTGATCTGACGAGAACCGATCACCTCAACGCCACTGCGTCCCCTACAAAATGGATATGTTTTATTGATCATTCTGCCTTGTCCATTCTCCTCCTTTAACCCTGTAAGCCTTTGCTTCCTGGAATGGTGTCGCCTTTGTGTCCACCTGCAGTGATATGATTCAGTCCAATATCAATATACAGGGAGGATAAAATAATAACTGCAGTCTGCAGCTGCCTGGTCGCAGAATAAAGCTATTATTTTATCATCAATCCTCCGTTTACAGGCAAACCTCTTGTATTAAGGCAAAATCGGACGAAATTATTCCTTGGGTCGAAAAATCGACTTTACGAGTTTAAAGTGTTAAAGTTTGCCAACAAACACAGAGGGCATAGAGATAAAAGAATGCGCAGATATTACCGTATTTGTTGGCTTATTGAAGTGCATGGTGCAAATTTCGAACATGGTATGAAATCATGACCCTGTACCAACACCGGAACCTAATCATCATTCACCATTACATGAGTGGCCATCTGTCTGTCTGATCCAGTTATCAAAACTCCTTAACACTTTGAATTGTTGACATGGCCGTCTAGACCAAAATGGCATCGAAAACATCCTGTACTCGTATCCCGAACAATATTTATGACCATAGTAAGGCTATTAATTCTGTACATATGGCTTGTGCACAAGCAATGTTTCAGCCAATGGACCTCCGGGTAACCCGGAGGTCCATTGGCAGAAACATTACCTGTGTTTGCTAAGAGTAACCAGGCGAACCTGTCGTGTTTTGAATGCCATTCGATATGGCAATTGTGCGTAACTCCTACGTGCAATTAAGCCTAGATAAACACACAGTTCATGACAGGACTTTTAGTTTTAACTGTAGTATGGAAATGGACAAAATATTAAATAAAATACTTACTGCAGGAACTAATATGGAGTGTACAACAATGAAAATGAAAACAATAACATATATACATATTTCATAATTACCTTCGTAAATGACTATCTGTATTTGTGTCTAAGGAGGAGAGCTTTATTTTTTAATGAATTTACCGTAGAGGTCAGCAGTGTCCAGTGTTAATATACAAAATACACATGCAGCAGTCGTGACGTGACTTCTCAGTTAATAAACTTGTACCGTACAGACACATCAAAATGAAGATGCTGGGCTCCCAACAGCTCTAATTTAATGCAAGAAGTTCTATTTCTATGATTTATGATGTTGTGTGACACAAACTCCAGCACCAAATCTTATACTTTAAGATAGAACATAATTACTAGGAAAGAGAAAACTGACATCTTAGCCTCAAATTCTGAAGAAAAATATTGCGTGGTCAGTTGTCTCTGTTACTAACAACAATGATAAACAAAATCATTATCAGACCATGAAATAACTCGCGAAGGCTCGTTTAGATTATGCGGAGGTAAAGTTTATTGTAAAATAGACGACCGTACTAAGGTTATGACGAAATATTAAAACATAAATTCGTGACCCAAAATATTTTGCCAGACTTGACATTCGGTCAGGCCTAACTCGACTGAAACGTTTTTCCATCTTAACCGATTTTTTGCCAAAATGAATAGCAACTACTAATGCGCGATCTCACATGATAGCACGTAGCGATACCTATAACAATATCCAGAAAACGTTATTCATAACATAATAACCTGATTTCATACCTATCAAAGTATCCCAAAACCATGCTCTGCTACAGTGTCTATAACATCATGACTACCCACCTGTCACAATATCGAGAATAAATTCCAGATAATATAACAGCATGACTCCCTACCTGTCACAATATCGAGAATACATTCCTGATAATATAGCATCATGACTCCCTACCTGCCACAATAACGAGAATACATTCCTGATAATATAACATCATGACTCCCTACCTGTCACAATATCGAGAACACATTCCTGATAATATAACATCATGACTCCCTACCTGTCACAATATCGAGAATACATTCCTGATAATATAACATCATGACTCCCTACCTGTCACAATATCGAGAATACATTCCCGATAATATAACATCATGACTCCCTACCTGTCACAATATCGAGAATACATTCCAGATAATATAACAGCATGACTCCCTACCTGTCACAATATCGAGAATACATTCCTGATAATATAGCATCATGACTCCCTACCTGTCACAATATCGAGAATACATTCCTGATAATATAACATCATGACTCCCTACCTGTCACAATATCGAGAATACATTCCTGATAATATAACATCATGACTCCCTACCTGTCACAATATCGAGAATACATTCCTGATAATATAACATCATGACTCCCTACCTGTCACAATGTCGAGAATACATTCCCGATAATATAACATCATGACTCCCTACCTGTCACAATATCGAGAATACATTCCTGATAATATAACATCATGACTCCCTACCTGTCACAATATCGAGAATACATTCCTGATAATATAACATCATGACTCCCTACCTGTCACAATATCGAGAATACATTCCTGATAATATAACATCATGACTCCCTACCTGTCACAATATCGAGAATACATTCCTGATAATATAACATCATGACTCCCTACCTGTCACAATATCGAGAATACATTCCTGGTAATATAACAGCATGACTCCCTACCTGTCACAATATCGAGAATACATTCCTGATAATATAACATCATGACTCCCTACCTGTCACAATATCGAGAATACATTCCTGATAATATAACATCATGACTCCCTACCTGTCACAATATCGAGAATACATTCCTGGTAATATAACAGCATGACTCCCTACCTGTCACAATATCGAGAATACATTCCTGATAATATAACATCATGACTCCCTACCTGTCACAATATCGAGAATACATTCCTGATAATATAACATCATGACTCCCTACCTGTCACAATATCGAGAATACATTCCTGATAATATAACATCATGACTCCCTACCTGTCACAATATCGAGAATACATTCCTGGTAATATAACAGCATGACTCCCTACCTGTCACAATATCGAGAATACATTCCTGATAATATAACATCATGACTCCCTACCTGTCACAATATCGAGAATACATTCCTGATAATATAACATCATGACTCCCTACCTGTCACAATATCGAGAATACATTCCTGATAATATAACATCATGACTCCCTACCTGTCACAATATCGAGAATACATTCCTGATAATATAACATTATGACTCCCTACCTGTCACAATATCGAGAATACATCCCTGGTAATATAACAGCATGACTCCATACCTGTCACAATATCGAGAATACATTCCTGATAATATAACACCATGACTCCCTACCAATGACCATATCGAGAATAAATTCTTTACAACATAACAGCATGACTCCCTACTCATCACAATATCGAGAATAAATTGTTCACACCATAACAGCAAGACTCCCAACCTATCACAATATAGAGAATAAATGCTTCAAAACATGACAGCATGACTCCCTACCTATTACACATATCAAAAATTACGTTTCTTTTCAACATAACAACAGGGGTCCCTACCTATCGCAATTTCTAGAACACATCCTTCACAAAATAACTGCCTGACTCCCTACCTATCACAGCATCAAAAAAATCATTCAATACCATATAACGGCATGACTTCCTACCAATCTCTCAAAGTATCAACAACAAAAAAATAATAATTCACTACTGCACAGTAGCATGCACGATTCTCTACTAATAACAATATCTCAAACTCATTTACTACTATACAATGTCATGACTACCGCCCTATCACAACATCCATAAAATCATTCACTACCATATAACAGCATGAGTGCCTACCTATCACAACACCCATAAAATCGTTCACTACTATACAATGTCATGACTACCGACCTATCGCAACATCACCCATCAAATCATTCACTATTATATGACAGCATGACTCTCTACTTATCACAATATCCAAAACTCATTCACTAGAATACAACGGCATGACTACCGACCTATCACAACATCACCCATCAAATCATGCACTACCATATAACAGCATGACTCCCTACTTATCACAATATCCAAAACTCATTCACTAGAATACAACGGCATGACTACCGACCTATCACAACATCACCCATCAAATCATGCACTACCATATAACAGCATGACTCCCTACTTATCACAATATCCAAAACCCATTCACTAGTATACAATGGCATGACTACCGACCTATCACAGCATCATCCATAAAATCATTCACTGGTATATAACAGCATGACTCTCTAATTATAACAACATCCAAAACTCATTCACTACTGTACAATGTTATGACTACCGACCTATCACAACATCACCCATCAAATCATTCACTACTATATAACAGCATGACTCTCTACTTATAACAATATCCAAAACTCATTCACTACTATACAATGTTATGACTACCGACCTATCACAACATCACCCATGAAATCATTCACTACTGTATAACAGCATGAGTGCCTACCTATCACAACACCCATAAAATCATTCACTACTATATAACAGCGTGAGTGCCTACCTATCACAACATCCAAAAAAATCATTCACTGGTATATAATAGCATGATTGGCCACCTATCAGAGTATCCGTAAAAACATTTACTACTATATTAATCATGACCACCTATCTACCAGAGTATCCCAAAAATAATCATTCACTACTGTATAACAGCATGACTCCATACCTAACAAATAATCCCAAAAATAATTTAATACTATATAACAACATTACTCCCTACCTATCTCACCATCCATAAAATCATTAACTACTATATAACCACATGATTCCCTACCTATCGCAGCATCCACAAAATCATTTACTAATATATAACATCATGTCTCTCTGCCTATCACAGCATCCACAAAGTCACTCACTACTATACAACAGCACAGAAGCTTACCTACCATAGTATCAATAAAGCATTTACCACTATATACACGCAATAGTATTATTCCCTGCCAACCACAGCATCCCACCTATCATAGTATCCAAAAACCCTTTGTTCACTACAATATAACAGTGTGACTCCCTACCTATCACAGTATCTAAAAATCATTCACTACTATATAAAAGTGTGACTCCCTACCTAACATAGTAGCCAAAAAATCATTCACTATATAACAGCATGAACCCCCTACCTATCACAATGTCCATATATAACAGCACGACTGCCTCCAAACCAAAGCATCCATAAATCATGATTTTCCATTAAATAGCATTACTCTCCACCTATCACAGAATCCATAAAATCATTACTTACTATATAACAGCATGACTTCCTACCTATCTCAGCATCCATAAAAATAGTCACTACTATATAACAGCACGACTCACTAACTATCTCAGCATCCCTAAAGTCATTCACTACTATATAATAGTATTACTCCCCACCTATCACAGCATCCAGAAACCCATTCACTGCTATATAACAGCATGACTCTTTACCTACCTCAGCATCCATAATGTCATTCACTACTATATAATAGCATTACTCCCCACCTATCACAGCATCCACAAAATCATTCACTACTGTATAATAGCATGATTCCCCACCTATCACAGCATCCACAAAATGATTCACTACTATATAATAGCATGACCGCCTAACTATCACAGCATCCACAAAATCATTCACTACTGTATAATAGCATGATTCCCTACCTATCACAGCATCCACAAAATCATTCACTACTATATAATAGCATGACTCCCCACCTATCACAGCATCCACAAAATCATTCACTACTGTATAATAGCATGATTCCCCACCTATCACAGCATCCACAAAATCATTCACTACTATATAATAGTATGACTCCCCACCTATCACATCATCCACAAAATCATTCACTACTATATAATAGCATGACCCCCTACCTATCACAACATCCAAAAAATCATTCACTACTATATAATAGCATGATTCCCTACCTATCACAGCAGCCACAAAATCATTCGCTACTATATAAAGGCACGATTCCCTACCTATCACAGCATCCACAAAATTATTCACTAATATATAATAGCATGATTCCCTAACTATCATAGCATCCACAAAATCATTCACTACTATATAATAGCATGACCGCCTAACTATCACAGCATCCACAAAATCATTCACTACTGTATAATAGCATGACCGCCTAACTATCACAGCATCCACAAAATCATTCACTACTATATAATAGCATGACCCCCTACCTATCACAACATCCAAAAAATCATTCACTACTATATAATAGCATGATTCCCTACCTATCCCAGCAGCCACAAAATCATTCGCTACTATATAATAGCACGATTCCCTACCTATCACAGCATCCACAATATCATTCATTGTTATATAATAGCATGACTCCCCACCTATCAGAGCATCCACAAAATCATTCACTACTATATAATAGCATGACTCTCCACCTATCACAGCATCCACAAAATCATTCACTACTATATAGTAGCATGACTCCCCACCTATCACAGCATCCACAAAATCATTCACTACTATATAATAGCATGAATCCCTATCTGTCACAGCATCCACACAATCATTCACTATTATATAATAGCATGACTCCCCACCTATCACAGTATCCACAAAATCATTCACTGCTATATAACAGCATGTCTCCCTACCTATCATAGTATTCACAAAATCATTCACTGCTGTATAACGGCATGACTCCCTACCTATCATAGTGTAAACAAAATCATTCACTGTTATATAACAGCATGACTCCCCACCTATCATAGTATACACAAAATCATTCATTGCTGTATAACAGCATGCCTCCCTATCTAGCACAGTATCCACAAAATCATTCACTGCTATATAACAGCATGGCTCCCTACCTATCATAGTGTAAACAAAATCATTCACTGTTATATAACAGCATGACTCCCTACCTATCATAGTATACACAAAATCATTCACTGCTGTATAACAGCATGCCTCCCTATCTAGCACAGTATCCACAAAATCATTCACTGCTATATAACAGCATGGCTCCCTACCTATCATAGTGTAAACAAAATCAGTCACTGCTATATAACAGTATGACTCCCTACCTATCATATTATACACAAAATCATTCACAGCTGTATAACAGCATGCCTCCCTATCTATCACAGTATCCACAAAATCACTCACTGCTATATAACAGCATGACTCCCTACCTACCTATTTTGAGGGATCTCTGTCAGTAGCAACATTGGAAAGGTGTTCTGTAAAGTCCTTTATGGGAGACTAGAGGAGGTAATTGAGGAGAAGGGTTTTTTGGGAGAAATCCAGAATGGCTTCAGGAAGGGAAGGAGAGTTACTGATCATCTTTTCACACTATCCCAAATGATAGAATCCGCGAAAGCAAAAAAGAAAAAGATGTTTATGGCCTTTTTGGATATCAAGAAGGCATACGATAGAGTATGGAGGGAAGGTATGTGGCGCAAGCTGGAGGCTATGGGCTTAGGAGGCGAGTTTGTTGGAATTATGAAAGCATTATATAAAGATGTACAGAGTGAACTTAGCCTGGGAAACATTACAACGAAACGTGTGCCTATGGAGATAGGCCTAAAACAGGGGTGTATCCTTTCGCCGATCCTGTTTGCATTGTACATCAAAGGTTTAGGAGATGAACTCCTGCGTAGCGAGGAGGGGGTAGCAGTTGGTGACTTGAAGATCCCAGGGCTATTTTTTGCAGACGATATGGTTCTAGTGTCAGAAAGCGAAGAGGGGCTAACGAAAATGCTGGGAATTGTTGGGAAATATGGGAGCAAATGGAGACTCGAACTTAATGAAAGCAAGAGCAAAGTTATACCTGTGGGCCGCAAAGTGGACCCCACTCGAAGGTGGAGAGTGGGTGCGTTCTGCATTCCGGAAGGGAGCAGCAAACTTCTCAGTGTGGGAGAGACGGGTGATTACGAGTATTTGGGGGTAAATATAAACATTACGGGAAGAGGCATTTACCGGAACCACACAAATAAATTGATTCTGAAGGGGAAGCGAATCCTTAACCAAATGAAACTTATAGGGAGAAACAGTTTTAATAAGGTTTTCGTGGGGAAAACCATTTGGGAAATGGTGGGGCTGCCAAGTATAACATACGGTACGGAAGTGGTACCCCTAAACCAGACGGCCGTAAAGAGCTTGGAGATCCTGCAGAACGATGCAGGCCGATGGATAACGGGGTCGAGTAATGCCGCAGCGCTAGAAGCAATCAGGGGTGAGCTTGGGTGGATGAGGATCAAGGACAGGATAGACCTGTTGAAGCTCGGTTACCTTAATTATTTGGTAAATCTCCCCGACAGCCGATGGTGTAAAGTAATGTTCCTGAGAATTTTCAACTCAAATATCAAAACGGGGTGGATGGTCCAAATGAGGGAGCTAGTAGAGAACTACTCATTGGAGATCTCGGACCTGGACGTTGGGGCAAACCAGGGTAAAAAAATCGTCAGAGAAAGGGTCATGGAGGATTGTAACCGTAATTGGCGAGAGGGGGTCAAATCAAAGAGGTCTTTGGGTGGCCAGCGTGATAAAGAGAAGCCAGGTTTTGAAGAGTACCTTGATGGCACCTTTGGGGGGTCACTGTTGTTCAAGCTGAGGTCGCGATCCCTGGAGCTGAGGGGAAAAATTGGGAAAGACGGTGAAAGGAAGTGCCAGATGTGTAACTTGGACATGGTGGAGACCCTGGAACACTTTCTTCTAGAATGCCCAAAGTATCAGCCTAAAAGAATGAGATTCACTAGGAGTATAATGGGGAAGTGGGATGGGAGAATGAAGGACAGGTGGTTAGGGGGAGACTCAAAGGAGAGGGTTAATATGCTAATCGGAGAGATTGGGAAGAATGGGACAAGGGATATCATCAAGCAGTTCGTCTCCGAGTGTTGGGAGGAGAGGAGAAGCGTGGGAATAGGGAGGCAGTTGGGAGTACAGGGGTAACCATGGCCTTCTCGTCCGAGAACCGCGACAAATCAGCGGCTGGCCAAAGTGTTATTATTATTATCATAATATACACAAAATCATTCACTGCTGTATAACAGCATGCCTCCCTATCTATCACAATATCCACAAAATCATTCACTGCTATATAACAGCATGACTCCCTACCTATCACAGTATACGCAAAATCATTCACTGCCATAATAATATTGATAATAATAATAACTTTAGGTGGCAGCTAGATGAATTAGAATAAATATACGTGACAATATTCCCAAACATACATGCAAAATAGCACATATATATTATATCTCACGTGACCTTCTAGGTTCCTGATTGAACGAATTCTGCACCCCTATTTCGTGTAGTTTGCATCCACAGAAGTGACCAGGCACTACACCCAGGCACTACACGTTTTCTATTGTTAGCACACTACTATATCGGTTTTCTTTTCGTACTGGGCGAATAAAACTAATGAGGCTAAATTTAAATATAGTATAGAAATATAGTTGGTAAAATTTATCGCGCAAGCTTTCTCATATTTCCACGATTGGCCATACATGTCTCTAAGACGTCGTTTACTAATCTGGGGTGGGGTTGACGTGGGGTCAAAGCACACATAGCGATACCCGCATTCTGATAATGTCTTTTCTACCATTTCCACGGATGAGTGATTCTCAGCCGCAAATTCAGTGTAGGCAAGTGTCACCAAATCGTTGCCTGAGTGCTAGAATATTCTATGTCACTATGGGACATAGAACATTCTAGCACTCAGGCGACGAAATTATTAGTTGCATTAATCTTAGCCTGCAGCCATTTGTTGACTAGCGAGGTTTCTATATCAACAGACAAGGGAAACCTCCCCAACTATGTCAAAACCGCATCGTTTCAAGATTTGGAAAGAAAATAGGTTCATATGTTTACAGAATGTGAGTTGGATTGGCTCAGTTTGTTTTATGGCGACATCGGATCGAGTAATCACCTAAAGCCGCGCAGCCATATAGTAGAATAGGCTTTACCAGGGAGTCGAATAACTTTTCTCGTATTTTTATATTTTCTTGAGATATTGATGCAACTAATTTCTATAATTAATAATTAGATTTGAGCGCCCTTGCCAGAAGATTAAAAACAGCGATGGAGTAAATGCCCGAGGCTGACAAGACAATTCCCCAATAGGCGTATTAGGCTACGTTTTCTAACTGAAGTCCCCCACAGGAGAAGTTACCTGTGATCTTCCTAACCGTCCTGTTAAATATTAACACTTTAGTTTTTGTTTGGTTTACTGTTAGTCTCCACTTATTACAGACGTTAGACAACTCGTCAGTTGACTTCTTTCGTCCATGCTCTGTAGTGGAAAATAACACTGGATCATCTACATATTGCGAACACGGTACATTAACATCCCGTATAGAAGGAAAAGTGTTGTCATCTTTACTTATATGTTCTGGAATATCATCAATAAATAAATTAAACAAAAGTGGACTTAAATTATTCCCTTGCTTTACGCCAACCGCATTACAAAATGTTTCCGATACATTATTTCCAGTCTTTACACATAGCCTATTTGGTAAACATTGCCTTGATGGACGAATAAAAATTTCCATCAACACCTTTTTCAAGGAGTTTGAGGAACATATACTACTCAAAGTTTGCTAAGCACCAAGTATATCCAACTACCTGTTTTACGTTTCAGTTGAAATATTTTTATGAAAAGTGTACATATTTTATATTTAATTACATCTTTAATGATTTAAGCACAGAAATTATGATTTTGTTTGTGTTTGACATTATTTTTTAGCTTTTGAATACGATAACCATGGAAAATGGATATTATTGGTAAAAGAGGAAATTGTTCAATGTTCCAAAAAGTTGGCAAGATATTTATGAAATCTGTCCTATTTAGGATGGGTTATATTGTATTAATCTTTTACCTACAAGAAAAACGCCATTCATTTTTTTTTATATTTTCACTCTTTGCTTTCAAAACATAGGTTATTATCCCGCATCGATATTTTCAATGTACAACCCCAAGGCTGTACGTTGAAATCTTAATGGATCTGCACCCCCTCTCGCCCCACCCCATGTAACGAATCTAGTCTCTACCCGTAGGTGGTTGTCAACTGACATGTAATATACCATAATGGCCCAAAGGTTTTAAACACAAACATATTTAATCTGAGAGAACAATATTTATTTATTTATTTATTTATTTATTTATTTATTTATTTATTTATTTATTTATTTATTGCTGTTTATGGTCACATACTTATGCACAATGGCTAATCGTGACCGCGACAGTTTTATGGGCGGAGGAAGCCGGAGTACCCGGAGGGAACCACCGAGTATCGACGAGCAGCTGTCAGCTCCTCAAGTTTGAACACGACAATGTTTTTCGTAAAAGAGAGAATAACAAAAACTAGATTATCTCCCTTATTTTTGAGGACTTTTCAGATTGTTTCCATATATAGAGGTTATGGAATGAGTGTTTTTCTCATATTATTTATTTATTGATGTTTAAGGTCACATATTTATGCACAATGGCTTATCATGACCGTGACAGTTTTACGGGTGGAGGAAGCCGGAGTACCCGGAGAGAACCACCGAGCAACGACGAGCAGCTGCCAGCTCCCCAACATCGTAACTCCGCACTGCACTGCAGCACAGGCAGGGTTAGATTGCTTGAAGACATGCGTACCATCGACGTGCAGTACGCCTTAGTACACGGCGTCATCGTGTCCCCACACGGTCAATGGAGATGAAGTGTCTTGCACAAGGACACAACGCGGTTGCCGCAGGTGGAATTCGAACCGAGGACCTCTCGGCTTGCAGCCTACACCTCTACCTACTGAGCCACCGCGCTCCCGTTTTTCTCATATAATATTTATGAATCGAGTCTAAGAATTTTCCGTTTTGGCGAGTCTCTGTCGAGCCCAAACGGAAAATTCGGACGAGGTTCATGAATATTATATGAGAAAAACACTCATTTCATATTCTATTTATCATACGTCACACACACACGCACAAATTAACCACTTAGTATGACTTTTTAACCCATCACTTTTTAATCAAACATAGGTTGTGACCTCTCATTGGAACAAGCTCGACGAGCGCGTTCCAATGAGGGGTCATAACCTATGTTTTGGAAGCAAAAAATGAAAATGTTTAGTTATACGAGGATGTTTTTTTCCAAGTGCCGTCTGCAACTCAAGTTAGGTGATGGCTTATAAAGTCATACATACTAAGTAGCTAATTTGTGCGTGTCATATGATAAACAGAATATGAAATGAGTGTTTTTCTCAAATAATATTTATGAAACTCGTCCGAATTTTTCCGTTTGGGCTCGCCAGAGGCTCGACAAAACGGAAAATTCTTAGACTCGTTTCATAAATATTATATGAGAAAAACACTAATTCAATTTCCTCTATACAGTTAAAAATAGAACTCCTGTCACGAATAGTGCGCTTATCTAGGCTTAATTGCGCGTTGCAATTGCGCGCAATTGCCATATCGAATGGCATCCACAGCACGCCAGGTTCTCTTGGTTACTCATAACAAACACATGCAATGTTTCTGCCAATGGACCTCCGGGTTACCCGAAGGTCCATTGGCTGAAACACTGCTTGTGCACAGGCCATATGTACAGAATTTGATAGCTTCACTTGGGCCATAACGCGTACACTAACGCGCATATCAGCGTGCTATTTGTGCGCATTTCATGACAGGACTTCTAGTTTTAACTGTATCTCCCACGGAGAGGTTATTCTCATTATCAGTCTCGCGTGTCCCTAAACTCGTATCGTGAGACAAAGGTACACATCGAATTTCGTCCACCGAGTTATTTCCATATTTTGACAAGCTGGCCACGACCTTAGCGTATTTAAAAGCTCATTCACAATTGCTCACAACACACCGACCTCTTTTTGGCACAAACGAATCATATGTATGAGGATACTTACTTTGAAACAAGTTTCTTCCAGCTCCGTTTTCAACTCGGATACCGATTGTTCTAATCTATGAACACTTGATTTTAACTTAGCAACATCCGCGACTAATTTGTTTGCTTGTGAAACTTTGTCGGAATGTTCTTTTGTTTGCCTTTTCAATTCCAACACATCCAGTTGTAGAGTATACACTGCGTTTTCTAACAAGCCCCGCGAATGTTCTATTTTTGTTCTATATTGCCCACGTTCCGTTCAATGTTCTTTCAGCTTTATATGGAATACTTTTTTCAGTTTTACCGGCACCTTAGGTGTCGAAGTGCGCTCGGGTAATTCAGAGCCGCAGATTACAGCTGTAGTACACAACACACTGTTTGCCCCATTACTTATGGTCTGTTTTCGCCATGTCAGTTGGAATGAAATCTTTCTCTTAGAGGAGTACTATTAGATACTGAACTTTTTAGTCTGTTGAAATATATATTTCTCCATTCAACGCGTGTGTTGAATTCCTGCACAAGAGTTGTCCCACGGTTTTAAACACAAATTGCCACAAATTTAGCCTTTGATTCCTTTCCATACAACAAGAGTTGTAAAAACGTCTTATAGAATTTCCGCTCCTCGCGAGTATATTTGTCTGAACACATTTCTTTATAGCACATGCCCATTTGCCTAATTTATCAGCATCGACAATAAATTCCACATCCCCAGGTGTCTCCTCCCATTTACCCTTAGCAGACTACTTGTGCTGGCAATGGGATTCGGGTGCATTGTATCCCATTGGATTCACTTTCATGGTTATTAAAATTCTCTCACGTTTGTCTTTGTTACTTCGTTCAATTTCTCGAAATGCTTCAGACATCTGTATGAAGCGCCATCTTGGCGCAGGCAATCTGAGTGACGCGTCTGTCTCGTTTCTTCTTCGCATATCTTGTATTACATAATAACAGAAAGCTGAAGCGAACGACGAAGAGAACTGAAAGTCTTTTATTTCACCGTTTTAACAACAAAATAACGGGATATTTTCTCTCATCCTGACATGAATCATCCGTTTATTACGCATCTGGTGTATCTTATTTTTTCACCATTTTCCATACATCCATTATTTTCCGTGTTTTAGCTCGTGCACATTTTCATCATAACTTGACCAGGTCACGTGATCATAATAGTATGACGCTCAGTCACTCCCTACCTCTCACAGAATCTATCAAATCATTCATTAATGTATAACAGCATGATTCCCTACCTAACACAGCATCCATAAAATCATTCACTATTATAAAATAGCACGACTCCCTACCTATCACAACATCCATAAAATCATTCACTGCTATATAACAACATGGCTCCCCACCTATCACAACATCCATAAAATCAGTCACTACTATAAAATAGCATTACTCCCTACCCATCACAGCATCCTTAAAATCAGTCACTAGCATTATGATAGCAAGACTCCTACCTATCACAGCATCCATAAAATCAGTCACTACTATATGATAGCATTACTCCCTACCCATCACAGCATCCATAAAATCAGTCACTAGCATTATGATAGCAAGACTCCTACCTATCACAGCATCCATAAAATCAGTCACTACTATATGATGGCATGACTACTACCTATCACAGCATCCATAAAATCAGTCACTACTATATAATAGCATTACTCACTACCCATCACAGCATCCATAAAATCAGTCACTATCATTATGATAGCATGACTCCTATCTATCACAGCATCCATAAAATCAGTCACTACTATACGATAGCATGACTACTACCTATCACAACATCCATAAAATCATTCACTGCTATATAATAGAATTACTCCCTACCTATCACAACATCCATAACATCATCCATTACTATATAATAACATTACTCCCTACCTATCACAACATCCATAAAATCATTCGCTAGTATATAACATTACTGTGCGCCTTCGGCGCGCTAAAACCTTTCATTCATTCATTCACATTACCCCCTACTCATCACAGTATCTAAAAGTCATTCACTACTATATAATAGCATTACTCCCTACCTATCACATGGTCCAAAATCATTTATTACTATATAACAGCATGGGTCCCACGGCCATACGTCACACCATATTAAAGATATATGTGTCACCCAGATTCAATATTTTTGGCCACGCCCGCTTTTGACATGTAAAATGCATATATGAACTTCGAGAATGCATAGGGGGTGTCAAAATGTGTTTTCCTGCAATTCTGAAAAAAATTAACAAATGATCCCCGGGTTACCTCAGTGTCCTTGGCCCATATTTTGAACCACCATTGCGTGTTAACTCATCTGGTGTTCTGCCATGTCCAAACGTCATAACATGGCTGAGATATGAGCATGACCCACTTTAAAATGTTTTTGCCATGCTCAATTTTGTGAGTGTAAAAATGATTGTATGAACTTCGGGAATACATGAGGTGGAATTGTGATTTCCAGCTATTCTGAAAAATGCACTCAGTGACCTTTGGATGATTTCAGTGTCCTTGACCCATATTTTGAACCATCATTGAGTTTCAATTCAGCTGGTATTGTTCCTAGGTACATATGTCATACCATGCTTGAGACAAAAGCGTGACTCACTTTCAAAATGTTTGGCCACGCCCACTTTTTGGAATGAAACAATTCAAGTATGAATTTCAGGAATACACAACAAATGTGATTCCCACCCAAAAATTGTAAACATGGACTCGATTAACTCTGGGTGACATCAGAGACCTTGACTCATAATTTGAACCACGATTGAGTTTTGACTGATTTGGTGTTTGTCCCAGGTCCTTTCGTCAAACCATGCTAGAGATATGAGTGTCACCCATTTTCAACATTTTGGTCACGCCTACTTTTTGGAGTGTAAAAAGGCATGTATGAACCTCGGGAATGCATTAGGGGAGTACAATATTTGATATCCAGCAATTCTGAAAATTCACTCAATGGTACTTGTGTGGCATCATATTTTGAACCTCCATTGAGTTTCGACTCATTTGTAGTTGGACCCAGGTCCAAACGGCATGCAATGCTTGAGATTTGATTGTGACCCTCTTCAAAATATCCTTACAGACACCCCAATGCCCCAGAACTCTGAGAAATATATATACCTGTCTAAGTACTGTGATTGTCTGTCAGTGTGTTATACATCAGCAAGATAGAAAGAACAATTCATTTTCGAGAAGAAGAAAAAAAGAAAAGAAAGACAAGAAACGATACAAAACAATAGCATGAATGTTTCAATGTAGACTATTATTAAAATGACGTGTGTAGTTGTTCTATATGATTACCCCCAGGACGCTGACGTCTTCAGGGCGAATGCTAACAATAAAATAAAATAGAAATAAGAATCACTTCGGTACTTAGAGCGTTAAAATATTTAAGTGATATCATTACAATAACACATGCTTTTATGTGAATAATGAATAAAGGTCAGCGTTTTATCGTGTTACTTTTAATATCCATTGCGACAGATATCCATGCCAACAATCGTCTTCCACACACGTATTTTATAACATGAGAGCGGAGAGTGTATTAACATTCGAATGCCAATTCGTGAACGTACTTGGTGAAAACAGTGATATATATGTCTGACAGCGAGGTGAGTAGGATTATATAACCCGGAATATTTCGCTATTTCCTTGTTTGAATTAAACTTTAAGGTATATATATATTAATTAACAACATAATTTATTCCGCGCTTGAACGTTGCTAAAAGCTGTTTTCATCACAAGAAAAGACGGCCGTTTTATTTTTAGCTCACTTTTTATTGATATGTTTTATTCATCATTCTGACTTGTTCATTCTCCCCGTTTAACCCTTTACTTCCTAGAATGGTATCGCCTTTGTGTACACTTACAATTAGATGGTTCAGTCCACTGTTACAGGGGTGGGGGTGAACGACTCCCCAGGGGCTAGAACCCTGGCCGAAATCTCCCTGTTGTTCTTCAGATTCGTGAGGATCTGGGCCAACTAGCAAACCATGGATAAAATATAACTCAACTCTGAGGTAGAATAACCATTAAGTTATGCGTTGTGGTCTGGATAAATTCACAATAAAATAGAAAAACAGTTCATACGTGGTTTATTAAGAAGCCAAAAAATAGTATGATATGAAATGGACATGAATATGATTGACGGATCAAAAACCACGGGCCCACTACACTTTCAATCAAAAGGGGTTTAAATTCCACCCAACATGTGTGTTAACTTGAATGGTTCCCACAGAACTCGGACCTGGAAAGAATCAGTGTCAGAAACGGTGATTCTCACCAGGGTCGAGTTGAATGGGTCCGAAGATGACGGTACCCATTACAGTTAACCTTTTTACAGGTTACAAAGTGTCCCCATAACTAACCTCAACAGGCAGTTGTGCTGGCGCAGCTGAATTAGAGCTTTAATGCCAGTACGTGGGCAGCGAATTATGAGCGAGACTGCTCTTATATAGGATAATTTCGCGGGGAAAGATTTCGAATACTGGAATCTGATTGATCCCTCGCTTTCACCTCAACGAATGAAACAACAGCACAATGCACTACGGCGTGAACCAATAAATTACAGTGATTCATTTTATACATGGAAATGACTTGAAGCCAACAAAAATAGAATTACACCTCTGTAATGAGCAGACGAATGATAACAGAGTAATTAAGAACATCTGTTGTATATTATCTTTCAACTGCTGTTACCAAATCCGTTACACCACTATCAATATACAGGGCGGATAAAATAAATGCAGACTTCATCCGCCTGGATGCCGGCAGAATTTATTGTTTTATCATCAATGCCCCGTGTGTTATACTCTTATGATAAGGCCAAATTGGGCCGAATTATGCCTTGGACCGAAAGATTGATCGTATTTCGAACACGATATGAAATCATGACGCTTTACCAACCACAGTATAAAATCACCATTCACTTTCACATGAGTGTCCCTCTATCTATTCTGACGCAGTTTTCAAAAACTCTTTAACACTCTGAAGTGAGTACGTGGCTCTCTCGTCCAACAAGACATCAAAATAATCCAGTACCCGTAACCCAAACAATATTTACCATACTGTGCGTGCTCAGCTGTCTCCGTCAGTAACAACAATGATAAACCCTATCATAATTAGACCAGGAAATAACTCGCGAACACTCGTTTTTGGCTACGCCGAGGTTACGTTAATTTTAAAATACGCGAGTGTATTACAGGTTACGATGATATATTACAATATAAATTTCTTACACAAACTGTTTTGCCTGTCGACTTGACACTCGATTGGGCCTAGCTCGACTGAAACGTTGTGCATTGCAACTACATATCAATATAATGTCATGCTTTTTCAATATTAACAGATTTTCTGCCAAAATGAATAGCAGCTGTAAATGCGCGATCTCACATGATAGCATAACTCAATATCGTCACAATATTGAGAAGAATACGTTCTTCACGGCATCAGAGCATGATTCTCTACCTTTTATAATATCGAGGATAAGTTCTTCGCAATATAATGCATGACTCCCTACCTAACACTGCATCCAACAAATCATTCACAATTATATAATAACATTACCTCCTGCCTATCATAATATCCATAAAGGCATTCAATACCATATAACAACTGAACTGACTCCCAACCTATCAAAGTATCCCTTCAATGCCGGTGTACCTCAGGGGTCTATACTTGGACCTTTACTGTTTTTGATATACATAAACGATATAACCAACGACTTACTCAGCAGTATTCGCCTCTTCGCAGATGATACGTCCTTATCTAATTATTGAAAACCCAGAGCAAGCCGCGGCCATTATCAATAATGATTCGGTTACAATCGAGCTTTGGGCCAAAACATGGTTGGTCGAGTTCAGTCCCAATAAAACTGAAAGTGTGTGTGTATCACGTAAAAACAATCCCAACTCTCACGCACCCTTATATTTAGGTGACTCACAGATATCAGAAGTTTCTGACCACAAACACTTAGGGCTCATACTAAATAACACATGTACATGGAACAACCACATTGACCACATTTGCTCCAAAGCCTGGTCTCGCGTAGACGTGTTGAGGAGACGGAAATGTAACCTCGATCGCAGTGTCCTGGAAAAAATATATTTTGCCTTTATTAGGCCTCTTCTTGAATACGCGGACACTGTCTGGGATAATTGTTCTGCTACCAATGTTGCGGAACTGGAAAAAATACAAATTGCAGCAGCAAGAATCATCACCGGAGCAACAGTTAGTGCCAGTAAGTCTTTGATATATTCCGAAACACGGTGGGAGTCCTTGCAAGAAAGACGACACAAACACAAACTAATTCAGTTCTTCAAAATGTATCGCTATATATCGCCTCCATACATTTCCAACAAAGTTCCCCCACTCATCTCCTTGACGAATTGATCACATGGTCTCAGAACTACTCAAAACCACCGAGTTCTCTTTTGCCGAACGCAATTGTATTAGTCTTCTTTTATCCCCAGCGTTACTGACCAGTGGAATAAGTTACCGTTACCTGCCCGCGAGAACTCATCACTGACTAACTTTAAAGCGTTTCTCAGTAATGGTAGCCAAAGACAACCTAAGTTCTGTAGCAAAGCGAAATCCCGTAGGGCTCAAATATACCACTGTAGGCTGCGACTGCGTTGTAGTAGTTTCAACTCCCACCTTTTCGACAATCACTTATCAGCCAGCCCCTCCTGCCAGTGTGGTCAACGTGAAACTACTGATCACTTTTTCTTTCATTGCCCTTTGTTCTCAAACGCTCGTAATTATACGATTAATTTACTCCCATATGTAGTAGATACATCAACACTTCTGTTTGGCTCTGAATTCTTGAATAATGAGGACAACCACTTTATTTCGGAAGTGGTACATGACTTCAGTTTATAAAGTAAGCGATTCCAATAAGTTAAAGCTAAATAATACCCCCCCCCCCCCCCCCCACACACACACTCCATCCCCACTCCTCGTGGGAAAGTCAACTCTGAAATAGCAATTGTTCACTGTATCAGACAGGTGTTGCTTTGCTGGCATAATACGACCCATTGACCAATGCCAGTTGTGGAATGCCCACTCACGACTTCCAAACTTTAACCCCTCGTGGTTTGTTTACACCTAATTTGTGACTAACTAAACTAGAAGCTAATAAATTGCCTACTTACGATTATTTTGAGTATTAATTCTATTTAGCAGACTTCCGGCATGTACTTCGTCTATATTAACTTACTTATTCTCAAGACATTGTAGGATATACATATTGTTACCATCTGCGTGTACGTTCAAAATGTGTGTCGGAGTCTTGCACCGGTTCCTGAGGACAGATCGTATCTTGTGTTCGGCTCGTCGTAAGCTGTCCATTGAAGGCTCGAGCGTGACTTCGATACATGCTCATTTGCATCCGCATAATGTGATAAGCCCCATGTATTCAAGCTGATTTCATTTCATTCCATTATATCATATTGTTTTTGTTTTTGCTTTTTTTTGTTTACTTTCCTTTTTCTTCTTTCTATTTATCAGCGCTCCTGTTCTTCCCGCTTCTTTCTTTCTCTTCCTTTCACCTTGAAGTTTAAACAATCTCACACGTCATTGTCTGGCGGTCGAGGCGCCTTCCTCTGCTCCGTATTTTTTTTTTTTTTTTTTTTTTTTTTTTGACGTAGTAACTAAGTTGTAACTTCATTTACAATGGAGGGAAAGTCTCGGCCGTCATGCCACGACGTGTGGGTTCCTCCGCTGATTTGTACCACCTACAGGAGTAAGTTATAAGCTGTCAGGGAGACGACTTACATAAGCTTTAGCTTTCTGTTGAATCCCTCTTTTACATAGTAATCTGATTTCCTTGTTTTGTGTATACTATTGTATCTAGTGTTGTTCAGAATATTTGTTATCCTACAGTTATTGTGAGATGTATACACATGTCAATTACTGAATAAATATTGTTTAAACTAAAGTATCCCTTAAACCACATATTACTGTATAACAGCATTACCACTACTTATCACAGTATCCACAAAGATATTCATTATTATACACCTACAATATAAGAGCATTATTCCCTACCTATCACAGCATCCACAAAATCATTCATTACTATACGATAGCATGTTTCCCTACCTATCACAACATCCACAAAATCATTTACTACTATATAATAGCATGATTCCCTACCTATCGCCGCATCCACAGAATCATTCACTACTATATAGTAGCATGAATCCCCACCGACCACAGCAGCCACAAAATCATTCACTACTACATAACAGCATGACTCCCTACCTATCACAGTATCTGATAAAAATCATTCACTACTATATAATAGCATTGCTCGTTACCTACCACAGGATCAGAAAAATCTTTTTTTTTATTATATAACAGTATGGGTCCTAGGCCCATACGTTATACCATACTAAAGATATGTGTGTCTCCTAAATTCAATATTTCTGGCCACGCCCGCTTTTTGCGTGTAAAATGCATGTATGAACTTCGAAAATACATTAGGGGGTGTCAAAATGTGATTTCCTGCAATTCTGAAAAAAAATTCCAACTGACCCTTAGGTGACCTCAGTGTGCTTGGACCATATTTTGAACCTCCATTGAGTGTTGACTCGTCTGGTGTGGTGCCGCGTCAAAACGTCATAATATGGCTAAGATATGACCATGACCCACTTTAAAAAAAATTGCCATGCTCAGTTTTGTGAGTGTAAAAATGCTTGTATGAACTTTGGGAATACATATACATGAGGTGGTAAAAAATGTGATTTCCAGCTATTCTGAAAAATGCACTCAGTGCCCTCTGGATGACTTCAGTGACTTTGACCCATATTTTGAACCATCATTAATTGTCGATTCATTTGGTGTTGTTCCCAGGTAATATGTCATGCCATGCTTGAGACATGAGCACGACCCACTTACAAAATGTTTGGCCACGCCCACTTTTTTGAGTTTAACAATCCAAGTTCGAACTTTATGAATACATTAATGGATCAACAAATGTGATTCCCAGCAAAAAATTGTAAACATGGACTCGATTAACCCTGTATGACATCAGTGACCTTGACCCATAATTTGAACCTCCATTGAGTTTCGACTCATTTGTAGTTTGACCCAGGTCCAAACGTCATTGATGCAATGCCTGAAATACGGATGTGACCCTCTTTCAAAATATCCTTACAGACACCCCAATGACCCAGAACTCTGAAAAATATACGTGTCCAAGTACTGTGATTGTCTATCAGTGTATACACAAATCAGCAAGATAGAATGAACAATTCATTTTCGAGAAAAAAAAAAAACGAAAGAAAAGAAACGATACAAAAACAATATTGTGAATGTTTCACTGTAGACTATTATTAAAATGAACCGCATAGTTGTTCTGTATGATTACACAGGATGTTGAAGTCTCCAGAGAGAATGTTAACAATAAAATAAAATAGAAATAAGAATCACGTCGGTACTTAGTGCGTTAAAATCGTTAAATGATATCATTACAATAACACACGCTTTTATGTGAATAAAGGTCAGCGTTTTATCGCGTTACTTTTAATAGCCACAGCTGTCGTATTGCGACAGATCTCTATGGCAACAATCGTCTTCCACACACGAAAATTATAACATGAGAGCGGAGAGTGTATTAACATTCGAATGCCAATTTGTGAACGTGCTTAGTGAAAACAGTGATATATTTCTGAAAGCTAGGTGAGTAGGATTATATAACTCGGAATATTTCGCTATTTCCTGGTTTGAATTAAGATATAAGGTATATATATATTAATTAACAACATAATTTATTCCGCGCTTGAACATTGCTAAAAGCTGTTTGCATCACACGAAAAGACGACCGGTCTATTTTTAGCTCACTTTTTATTGATATGTTTTATTCATCACTCTGACTTGTTCATTCTCCCCGTTTAACCCTTCACTTCCTGGAATGGTATCGCCTTTGTGTACACTTACAGTTAGATGGTTCAGACAACTATCATTATGCAGGGAGGATAAAATAACTGCAGACTGCATCCGCTTGGCTGCAGGCGGAATTTATTGTTTTATCATCAATACCCCGTGTGTGAAACTCTTATAATAAAGCCAAATTGGACCGAATTATGCCTTGGACTGAAAGATTGTTCTTATGAGTTCAAAGGGTTAATGTTTGCCAGCATAAAAGGAAGTGCAGATATTATCGTATTTCGGACACGATATGAAATCATGACGCTTCACCAACCACAGTATGAAATCACAATTCGCCTTTACATGAATGTCCCTCTATCTATCTGACGCAGTTTTCAAAAACACTTTAAAACTCAGAAGTGAGTGCGTGACTGTCTAGTCCAATATGGCATCAAAGAAACCCAGTAACCGTAACCCAAACAATATTTACCAGACTGTGCGTGCTCAGTTGTCTCTGTCAGTAACATCAATGGTCAACCCTATCATAATTAGAGCAGGAAATAACTCGCGATCGCTCGTTTTTGCTATGCAAAGGTTACGTTAATTTTAAAATATACAAGCGTTTTACAGGTTACGACGATATATTACAATATAAATTTCTTACACAAAATGTTCTGCCTGTCTACTTGACACTCGATTGGGCCTAGCTCGACTGAAACGTCATGCATTGCAAGTATATATCAATATAATGTCATGCTTTTTTTCCATCTGATCATATTTTCTCTCAAAATGAATAGCAGCTATTAATGCGCGATCTCACATGATAGAATAACTCGATATCGTCAAAATATTGAGAGGAATACGTTCTTGAATACATCAGACAACGATATCAGAGTACAATTCCCTACCTTTCACAATATCCAGAATAGGTTCTTCACAAAATAAAAGCATGACTCTCTATCAATCAAACTACCAAAAACGTCATTCACTACTATACAACAGCATGATTCCATACCTATTATAGTGTCCAACAAAAACATCATTCACTTCTATATAACAGAGGGACTCCCTACCTATCATAGTGTTCCTTAATCATTCAATACCATATAACAACATGACACCCTACCTACACTGCATCCAAAAAATCATTCAAAATTATATAATAGTATTACTCCCTATCTACCACAATATCAATAAAGGCATTCAATACCATAATACAAAATGACTCCCAACCTATCACAGTATCCCTTAAATCCTTTATTACTATATAACAGCATTACCTCAACCTTTCACAATATTCATAAAGACATTCAATATTATACAGCTACAACATAATAGTATGACTCCCAACCTATCACAGGATCCAAAAAGCATTTACTACTACATAACCGCATGAATCCCTACCTATCAAAGCATCCATAAAACCGTTCACTTCTATATAATAGCATGATTCCTTACCTATCACAGCATCCATAGAATAATTTATTACTATATAACAGCACGATTCCCTACCTATCATAGCATCCACAAAATCATACACTTCTATATAATAGCATGATTCCCTACCTATCACAACATCCATAAAATCATTTTCTACTATATAATAGCATGATTCCCTACCTATCATAGCATCTACAAAATCAACAAAATCATTCACTGCTATATAATAGCATGATTCCCTACCTATCACAGCACCCATAAAACAATTTACTACTATATAATAGCATGATTCCCGACCTATCATAGCATCCACAAAATCACTTACTACTATATAATAGCACGATTCCCTACCTATAACAGCATCCACAAAATCATTTACTACTATATAATAGCATGATTCCCTACCTATCATGGCATCCATAAAATCACTTACTACTATATAATAGCATGATTCCCTACCTATCACAGCATCCACAAAATCATTCATTACTATATAATAGCATGATTCCCTACCTATCACAACATCCACAAAATCATTCATTACTATATAATAGCATGATTCCCTACCCATCACAGCATCCATCAATTCATTCACTACTGTATAATAGCAAGAGTCCCTACCTATCACAGCATCCATAAAATCATTTACTACTATATAATAGTATGACTCCCTACCTATCACAGCATCCACAAAATCATTTACTACTATCTAATAGCATGATTCCCGACCTATCACAGCATCCACAAAATCATTCACTACTATATAATAGCATGGACCCCTACCTATCACAGCATCCACAAAATCATTTACTACTATATAGTAGCATGATAACCTACCTATCACAGCATCCATAAAATCATTCACTACTATATAGTAGCATGATACCCTACCTATCACAGCATCCATAAAATCATTCACTACTGTATAACAGCATGACTCCCTACCTATCACAGGATCCCTTAAAGCATTCACTACTATACAACAGTATGAATCCCTACCTATCACAACATCCACAAAAAATCATTCACTACTATATAATAGCTTGATTCCCTACCTATCGCCGCATCTACAGAATCATTCACTACTATATAGTGCATGAAGCCCCACCGATCACAGCAGCCATAAAATCATTTACTACTATATAATAGCATTTCTCGCTACCTATCACAGGATCAGGAAAATCATTTTTTTTATTATATAACAGCATGGGTCCCAAGCCCATACGTCATACCATACTAAAGATATGTGTGTCTCCTAAATTCAATATTTTTGGCCACGCCCGTTTTTTGCATGTAAAATGCATGTATGAAATTCGAGAATGCATTAGGCGGTGTCAAAATGTGATTTCCTGCAATTCTGAAAAAAATTCAAAATGACCTTTAGGTGACCTCAGTGTCCTTGGCCCATATTTTGAACCTCCATTGAGTGTTGACTCGTCTGGTGTGGTGCCACGTCCAAGCATCATAACATGTCTAAGATTTGACCATGACCCACTTTAAAAGATTTTGCCATACCTAATTTTGTGAGTGTAAAAATACTTGTATGAACTTCGGGAAACATATACATGAGGTGGTAAAAAATGTGATTTCCAGCTATTCTGAAAAATGCACTCAGTGACCTCTGGATGACTTCAGTGACTTTGACCCATATTTTGAACCATCATTGAGTGTCGATTCATTTGGTGTGTTCCCAGGTAATATGTCATGTCATGCTTGAGACATGAGCATGACCCACTTTTTTGAGTTTATCAATCCAAGCTTGAAATTTAGGAATACATTAACCCTTTACCCAACGAATCGTCCGCATCCGCCCATGTAATATGTAAATTCAGCAGTTGAAAAAATATTATTTTTCAAAAAATTTTAACAAAACCATATCATGTGACCCCTCGTTGGAACGAGCTCGTTCCAACGAGGGGTCACATGATTTGGTTTTGTTGAATGTTTTTGAAAAATTTTAAAAAATGATATTTAAAGTTATAAATTTTGATATCGTCTGCGTTGGGTAAAGGGTTAATGGGTCACGAAATGTGATTCCCAGCAAAATATTGTAAACATGGACTCGATTAACCCTGTATGACATCAGTGACCTTGACCCATAATTTGAACCTCCATTGAGTTTTGTCTGATTTGGTGTTTGTCCCAAATCCTTTTGTCAAACCATGGTTGAGATCTGAGCATGACCCATTTTCAAATTGTTGGCCACGCCTACTTTTTGGAGAGTGAAAAGGCATGTATGAACCTCGGGAATGCATTAGGGGTGTACAGAATTTGATATCCAGCAATTCTGAAAATTCACTAAATGACCTAAATGACCTCGACCAATACTTTGAATCTCCGTTGACTTTCGACTCATTTGTAGTTGGACCCAGGTCCAAACGTCATAATGCAATGCCTGAAACACGGATGTGACCCTCTTTCAAAATATCCTTACAGATACCCCAATGATCCAGAGCTCTGAAAAATATTCGTGTCCAAGTACTGTGACTGTCTATCAGTGTATACAAAAATCAGCAAGATAGAATGAACAATTCGTTTTCGAGAAAAAGAAAAAAAAGAAAGAAAAGAAACGATACAAAAACAATATTGTGAATGTTTCACTGTAGACTATTTTTAAAATGAAGCGCATAGTTTATCTGTATGATTACCTAGGATGTTGAAGTCTCCAGCGAGAATGATAACAATAAAATAAAATAGAAATAAGAATCACGTCGGTACTTTGTGCGTTAAAATCGTTAAATGATATCATTACAATAGCACACGCTTTTATGTGAATAATGAATAAAGGTCAGCGTTTTATCGTGTTACTTTTAATAGCCACAGCTGTCGTATTGCGACAGATCTCTATGCCAACAATCGTCTTCCACACACCTATATTATAACATGAGAGCGGAGAGTGCATTAACATTCGAATGCCAGTTTGTGAACGTACTTAGTGAAAACAGTGATATATTTCTGACGGCTAGGTGAGTAGGATTATGTAACTCGGAATGTTTCGCTATTTCCTGGTTTGAATTAAGATTTAAGGTATATATATATTAATTAACAACATAATTTATTCCGCGCATGAACGTTGCTAAAAGCTGTTTGCGTCAGGAGAAAAGACGGCCGGTTTATTTTTAGCTCACTTTTTATTGATATGTTTTATTCATCACTCTGACTTGTTCATTCTCCCCGTTTAACCCTTTATTTCGTGGAATGGTATCGCCTTTGTGTACACTTACAGTTAGATGGTTCAGACAACTTTCATTACACAGGGAAGATAAAATAACTGCAGACTGCATCCGCTTGGCTGCAGGCGGAATTTATTGTTTTATCATCAATGCCGCGTGGGTTAAACTCTTATAATAAAGCCAAATTGGACCGAATTATGCCTTGGACTGAAAGGTTGTTTTTATGAGTTCAAAGGGTTAATGTTTGCCAGCATAAAAGGAAGTGCAGATATTATCGTATTTCGAACACGATATGAAATCATGACGCTTCACCAACCACAGTATAGAATCACCATTCACCTTTACATGAGTGTCCCTCTACCTATCTGACGCAGTTTTCAAAAACACTTTAACACTGTGAAGTGAGTGCGTGACTGTCTAGTCCAACATGACATAAAAAAATCCAGTAACCGTAACCCAAACAATATTTACCAGACTGTGAGTGCTCAGTTGTCTCTGTCAGTAACATCAATGATAAACCCTATCATAATTAGACCAGTGAATAACTCGCGATCGCTCGGTTTTAGGTGTACGTTAATACGTTAATTTTAAAATATACGAGCGTTTTACAGGTTACGACGATATATTACAATATGAATGTTTACACAACATGTTTTGCCTGTCGACTTGACACTCGATTTGGGCATAGCTCGACTCAAACGTTGTGCATTGCAAGTACATATCAATATAATGTCATGCTTTTTGTCCATCTTATCACATTTTCTGTCAAAATGAATAGCAGCTATTAATGCGCGATCTCACATGATAGTGTAACTCGATATCGTCACAATATTGAGAAGAATACGTTCTTGAATGCATCAGACCACGATATCAGAGAACAATTCCCTACCTTTCACAATATCCAGAATAAGTTCTTCACAATATAAAAGCATGACTCCATATCAATCAAACTACCAAAAACATCATTCAGTACTATATAACAGCATGACTCCATACCTATTATAGTGTCCAACAAAAAATTCATTCACTACTGTATAACAGAGGGACTCCCCTACCTATCATAGTATCCCTTAATCATTCAATACCATATAACAACATGACACCCTACCTAACACTGCATCCAACAAATCATTCAAAATTATATAATAGTATTCCTCCCTACCTATCACAATATCCATAAAGGCATTCAATACCATAATACAAAATGACTCCCAACCTATCACAGTATCCCTTAAATCCTTTATTACTATATAACAGCATTACCTCACCCTTTCACAATATTCATAAAGACATTCAATATTATACAACTAACTACAACATAATAGTATGACTCCCAACCTATCACAGGATACAAACATCATTTTCTACTACATAACCGCATGAATCCTCGCCTATCACAGCATCCATAAAACAATTCACTTCTATATAATAGCAGGACTCCCTACCTATCACAGTATCCACAAAGTCATTCACTGCTCCATAACAGCATGATTGCCTACCTATCACAACATCCACAAAATCATTTACTACTCTACTATATAACAGCATGATTCCCTACCTATCACGGGATCCCTTAAAGCATTCACTACACTATAATAGCATGATTCCCGACCTATCACGGCATCAATAAAATCATTCACTACTATATAACAGCATGATTCCCTACCTATCACAACATCCACAAAATCATTTACTACTCTACTATATAACAGCATGATTCCCTACCTATCACGGGATCCCTTAAAGCATTCACTACACTATAATAGCATGATTCCCGACCTATCACGGCATCAATAAAATCATTCACTACTATATAACAGCATGATTCCCTACCTATCACAACATCCACAAAATCATTCACTACTATATAATGGCATGATTCCCTGCCTATCACGGCATCCATAAAACAATTTATTACTATACAATAGCATCATTCCCTACCTATCATAGCTTCCGTAAAATCATTCACTACTATATAACAGCATGATTCCCTACCTATCACAGCAACCATAAAATCATTTACTACTATATAATAGCATGATTCCCTACCTATCATAGCATCTACAAAATCAACAAAATCATTCACTGCTATATAATAGCATGATTCCCCACCTATCACATCATCCATAAAATCATTTACTACTATATAATAGCACGATTCCCTACCTATCACAACATCCACAAAATCATTCACTACTATATGACAGCATGATTCCATGCCTATCAGAACATACACAAAATCATTTAGTACTATATAATAGCATGATTCCCTACCTATCACAGCATCCACAAAATCTTTCAATAATATATAACAGCATGACTCACCACCTATCACAGCATCCATCAAGTCATTCACTACTACATAATAGTATTACTACCTACCTATCACAGCATCCATAAAATCCACAAAATAATTCACTACTGTGTAATAGCATGATTCCCTACCTATCACAGCATCCACAAAATCATTTACTGCTATATAATAGCATGATTCCCTACCTATCACAGCATCCACAAAATCATTTACTAATATATAATAGCATGATTCCCTACCTATCACAGCATCCACAAAATTATTCACTACTATATAATAACATGATTCCCTACCTATCACAGCATCCATAAAATCATTTACTGCTATATAATAGCATGATTCCCTACCTATCACAGCATCCATAAAATTATTCACTACTATATAATAACATGATTCCCTACCTATCACAGCATCCATAACACCATTTACTACTATATAATAACATGATTCCCTACCTATCACAGCATCCACAAAATCATTTACTGCTGTATAATAGCATGATTCCCTACCTATCACAGCATCCATAAAATCATTTACTACTATATAATAGCATGATTCCCTACCTATCACAGCATCCACAAAATCATTTACTAATATATAATAGCATGATTCCCTACCTATCACAGCATCCACAAAATTATTCATTACTATATAATAACATGACTCCCTACCTATCAAAGCATCCATAAAATCATTTACTACTATATAATAGCATGATTCCCTACCTATCACAGCATCCACAAAATCATTTACTAATATATAATAGCATGATTCCCTACCTATCACAGCATCCACAAAATCATTTACTAATATATAATAGCATGATTCCCTACCTATCACAGCATCCACAAAATTATTCACTACTATATAATAACATGACTCCCTACCTATCAAAGCATCCATAAAATCATTTACTACTATATAATAGCATGATTCCCTACCTATCACAGCATCCACAAAATCATTTACTAATATATAATAGCATGATTCCCTACCTATCACAGCATCCACAAAATCATTTACTAATATATAATAGCATGATTCCCTACCTATCACAGCATCCACAAAATTATTCACTACTATATAATAACATGACTCCCTACCTATCAAAGCATCCATAAAATCATTTACTGCAATATAATAACATGATTCCCTACCTATCACAGCATACAAAAAATCATTTACTACTATATAATAGCATGATTCCCTACCTATCACAGCATCCATAAAACCATTTACTACTATATAATCGCATGATTCCCTACCTATCACAGCATCCATAAAACCATTTACTACTATACAATTGTATGATTCCCTACCTATCACAGCATCCATAAAACCATTTACTACTATATAATCGCATGATTCCCTACCTTTCACAGCATCCATAAAACCATTTACTACTATATAATAGCATGATTCCCTACCTATCACAGCATCCATAAAATCATTTACTACTATATAATTGCATGATTCCCTACCTATCACAGCATCCACAAAATCATTTACTACTATATAATAGCATGATTCCCTACCTATCACAGCATCCATAAAACCATTTACTACTATATAATTGCATGATTCCCTACCTATCACAGCATCCATAAAATCATTTACTACTATATAATTGCATGATTCCCTACCTATCACAGCATCCATAAAATCATTTACTACTATATAATAACATGATTCCCTACCTATCACAGCATCCATAAAACCATTTACTACTATATAATCGCATGATTCCCTACCTATCACAGCATCCATAAAACCATTTACTACTATATAATTGCATGATTCCCTACCTATCACAGCATCCACAAAATCATTTACTACTATATAATAGCATGATTCCCTACCTATCACAGCATCCATAAAATCATTTACTACTATATAATAGCATGATTCCCTACCTATCACAGCATCCATAAAACCATTTACTACTATATAATTGCATGATTCCCTACCTATCACAGCATCCATAAAACCATTTACTACTATATAATAGCATGATTCCCTACCTATCACAGCATCCATAAAACCATTTACTACTATATAATTGCATGATTCCCTACCTATCACAGCATCCATAAAATCATTTACTACTATATAATAGCATGATTCCCTACCTATCACAGCATCCATAAAATCATTTACTACTATATAATAGCATGATTCCCTACCTATCACAGCATCCATAAAACCATTTACTACTATATAATTGCATGATTCCCTACCTATCACAGCATCCATAAAACCATTTACTACTATATAATAGCATGATTCCCTACCTATCACAGCATCCATAAAACCATTTACTACTATATAATTGCATGATTCCCTACCTATCACAGCATCCATAAAATCATTTACTACTATATAATAGCATGATTCCCTACCTATCACAGCATCCATAAAATCATTTACTACTATATAATAACATGATTCCCTACCTATCACAGCATCCATAAAACCATTTACTACTATATAATCGCATGATTCCCTACCTATCACCACATCCACAAAATCTTTCATTACTATATAATAGCATTATTCCCTACCTATCACGGCATCCATAAAATCATTAACTACTATATAATTGCATGACTCCCTACATATCACAGCATCCATAAAATCAGTCTCTGCTATATAATAGTATTACTCCCTACCTATCACAACATTAAAAAATCATTCAATATTATATAATAGCATTACTCTCTACCTATCTAAGTATCCAAAAATCAATCCCCACTATATAACAACATGGCTCCCTAACCTATCATTCACTGGTATATAATAGCATGACTCCCTTCTTTCACAGCAACCACAAAACCATTCACTGCTATATAACATAACTCCCCACCTATCACAGCATCCATAAAATCATTCACTACTACATAACAGCATGAATCCCTACCTATCACAGCATCCATCAAATCATTCACTACTACATATTAGCACGAATCCCTACCTATCACAGCATCCATCAAATCATTCACTACTACATAATAGCATGACTCCCTACCTATCTCCGCATCCATCAAATCATTCACTACTACATAATCGTGTGACTCCCTACCTATCTCAGCATCCAGCAAATTATTAACTACTACATAATAGCATGACTCCCTACCTATCTCAGCATCCATAAAATCATTCACTACTATATAATAGCATTATTCCCTATCGATCACAACATCAATAAAATCATTATGGAACCAGTTATCGCGGCTCCAAATCGCCCCCTTTGCGATTTGGGGGTAACGCTATTATAGAGTAGTGACTGATTTCATTCCTGTTTTCATAGTTAGGGAAAAATGCTATAATATATTAGTGTATGACTTCATGGATGATGTCATAGATAGGTGATAATACTATAATATAGTAGTGAATGACTTCATGGATGATTTCATAGATAAGGAGTAATGCTACAATATAGTAGTAAATGACTTCATGGATGATGTCATAGATAAGGAGTAATGCTACAATATAGTAGTAAATGACTTCATGGATGATGTCATAGATAAGGAGTAATGCTACAATATAGTAGTGAATGACTTCATGGATGATGTAAGAGATAAGGAGTAATGCTACAGTATAGTAGTAAATGACTTCATGGATGATGTCATAGATAGGTGATAATGCTATAATATAGTAGTGAATGACTTCATGGATGATGTCAAAGATAGGTGATAATGCTATAATATAGTAGTGAATGACTTCATGGATGATTTCATAGATAAGGAGTAATGCAACAATATAGTAGTAAATGACTTCATGGATGATGTCATAGATAAAGAGTAATGCTACAATATAGTAGTAAATGACTTCATGGATGATGTCATAGATAAGGAGTAATGCAACAATATAGTAGTAAATGACTTCATGGATGATGTCATAGATATATGATACTGCTACAATATAGTAGTAAATGACTTCATGGATGATGTCATAGATAGGTGATAATGCTATAATATAGTAGTGAATGACTTCATGGATGATGTCAAAGATAGGTGATAATGCTATAATATAGTAGTGAATGACTTCATGGATGATTTCATAGATCAGGAGTAATGCTACAATATAGCAGTAAATGACTTTATGGATGATGTCATAGATAAGGAGTAATGCTACAATATAGTAGTAAATGACTTCATGGATGATGTCATAGATACAGAGTAATGCTACAATATAGTAGTAAATGACTTCATGGATGATGTCATAGATAAAGTGTAATGCTACAATATAGTAGTAAATGACTTCGTGGATGATGTCATAGATACAGAGTAATGCTACAATATAGTAGTAAATGACTTCATGGATGATGTCATAGATAAGGAGTAATGCTACAATATAGTAGTAAATGACTTCATGGATGATGTCATAGATAAAGAGTAATGCTACAATATAGTAGTAAATGACTTCATGGATGATGTCATAGATAAAGAGTAATGCTACAATATAGTAGTAAATGACTTCATGGATGATGTCAAAGATAGGTGATAATGCTATAATATAGAAGTGAATGACTTCATGGATGATTTCATAGATAAAGAGTAATGCTACAATATAGTAGTAAATGACTTCATGGATGATGTCATAGATATGTGATACTGCTGCAATATAGTAGTAAATGACTTTATGGATGATGTCATTGATAGGAGATAATGCTATTATATAGTAGTGAATGATTTCATGGATGCTGTGATAGATACAGAGCAACACTATTATATAGCAATGTTGATATTTTGGATACTGTGATAGGTAGGGAGCCATGCTGGTATATAGTAGGGGTGATTTTTGGATGCTTTGATAGGTGGGGAGTAATGCTATTACATAGTACTGAATGATCTGTGGATGCTGTGATAGGTAGGAAGTCATGCTATTATGTAGTAGTGCCTGATTGTGTGGACACTGTGGTGGGTAGGGAGTCAAGCTGTTATAGAGTAGTAAATGCTTTTATGGATGCTGTGATAGGTAGGGAGTCACGCTATTATATAGTAGCGAATGATTATATGGATGTTGTGATCACAATATCAATAAAATCATTCTCTACTCTATAATAATATTACTTTCTACCTATCACAGCATCCATAAAATCATTTACTACTATACAATATCATTACTCCCTACCTATCACAATATCAACCAATCATTCCATTTTATATCATGAATCCCTACCTATCGCAGTATCAAAAAAATCATTCACCACTACGTAGTAGCGTGACTCGCTGCCTTGCATAGTATCCCTTAATTATTCACTCCTTATTAACAAAATGACTCCCTACCTATTACAGTATCCATCAAATCATTGTTTCTGTATAAAAGCGTGACTTCCTACCTATCACAGTATCCAAACAAATCAATCCCTACCATGTAACAGCATGACTTCCCACTTATCACATTACCCGTTGAATCATTCAGTGCAATATAACAGCATGACTCCCTACCAATCACAGCATCCATAAAATCATTCACTAATCTGCAGCTGCATGACTCAATACCTATCATAATTTCCAAACAACATTCCCTACTATATACCAATGTGATTCTCTGCCAATCACAGCATCCATTTTACCATTCTCTACTATATAACCTTGCTTCCCTGCCAATCGCATCATCCAAAAAACATTCACTACTATTAAGACCATGGCTTCCTACCTATCACAGTACCCATAAAATCGTTCACTGCTATATAATATCATGCTTCACTACCTATCGTGCTATACAAAATCATCCACAACAATAGAAAAACTTGACTCCCTACCAATCGCATAATCCAAAAAAAAATGCATTCACTACTATATAACAGAACGACGCCCTTCCTGTCACGGTATCCTCAAAATTGTTCACCAATAAACATTAGCATGACTCCCGACCTATCGTAATGACCTAATAGCATTAACCAATATACAACAGAATAACTCCCTACCTATCACACTACCCCAAAAATCAATCACTTCTTTTTAATAACATGTATCACATTATCCAAAACAACATTCCTACTATGCAACAACTCCCTACCTACCTTACTTACCTACCATAGTATCAATAAAGCATTTACCACTATATACACGCAATAGTATTATTCCCTGCCAACCACAGCATCCCACCTATCATAGTATCCAAAAAACCTTCGTTCACTACAATATAACAGTGTGACTCCCTACCTATCACAGTATCTAAAAATCATTCACTACTATATAAAAGCGTGACTCCCTACCTAACATAGTAGCCAAAAAATCATTCACTATATAACAGCATGAACCCCCTACCTATCACAATGTCCATATATAACAGCACGACTGCCTCCAAACCAAAGCATCCATAAATCATTATTTTCCATTAAATAGCATTACTCCCCACCTATCACAGCATCCATAAAATCATTACTTACCATATAACAGCATGACTTCCTACCTATCTCAGCATCCATAAAAATAGTCACTACTATATAACAGCACGACTCACCTACTATCTCAGCATCCATAAAGTCATTCACTTCTGTATAATAGTATTACTCCCCACCTATCACAGCATCCAGAAAACCATTCACTGCTATATAACAGCATGACTCTTTACCTACCTCAGCATCCATAATGTCATTCACTACTATATAAGAGCATTACTCCCTACCTATCTCAGCATCCATAAAGTCATTCACTAGTATATAAATAATAAAATAATAGTATTACTTCCCACCTATCACAGCATCCAGAAAACCAGTCATTACTATATAACAGCACGACTCCCCACCTATAACACCATCCATAAAATCATTAACCACTATATAACAGTGCGACTCCCAACCTATCTCAGCATCCATAAAGTCATTCACTACTATATAATAGTATTACTCCCTACCTATCTCAGCATCCATAAAGTCATTCACTACTATATAATAATATTACTCCCTACCTATCTCAGCATCCATAAAGTCATTCACTACTATATAAATAATAGTATTACTCCCCACCCATCACAGCATCCAGAAAACCATTCATTACCATATGACAGCACGACTCCCCACCTATCTCAGCATCCATAAAGTCATTCACTACTATCTAATAGTATTACTCCCTACCTATCTCAGCATCCATAAAGTCATTCACTACTATATAATAATATTACTCCCTACCTATCTCAGCATCCATAAAGTCATTCACTACTATATAAATAATAGTATTACTCCCCACCCATCACAGCATCCAGAAAACCATTCATTACCATATGACAGCACGACTCCCCACCTATCTCAGCATCCATAAAGTCATTCACTACTATCTAATAGTATTACTCCCTACCTATCTCAGCATCCAATAAATCATTCACTACTATATAACAGCATGACTCCCGACCAATCAGAGTATCTGTAAAAAACATTTACTCCTATATACATCATGACGCCTCCCTATCACAGCATCCACAGAATAATTCACTATTATATAATACCATGAATCACTATCTATCACAGCATCCACAAAATCATTCACTATTATATAATAGCATGACTCCCCACCTATCACAGCATCCACAAAATCATTCACTACTATATAATAGCATGACTCCCCACCTATCACAACATCCACAAAATCATTCACTACTATATAATAGCATGATTTCCTACCTATCACAGCATCCACAAAATCATTTACTACTATATAATAGCATGACTCCCTACCTATCACAGCATCCACAAAATCATTTACTACTATCTAATAGCATGATTCCCGACCTATCACAGCATCCACAAAATCATTCACTACTATATAATAGCATGAACCCCTACCTATCACAGCATCCACAAAATCATTTACTACTATATAGTAGCATGATAACCACCTACCTATCACAGCATCCATAAAATCATTCACTACTATATAGTAGCATGATACCCTACCTATCACAACATCCATAAAATCATTTACTACTGTATAATAGCATGATTCCCTACTTATCACAGCATCCATAAAATCATTCACTACTGTATAACAGCATGACTCCCTACCTATCACAGGATCCCTTAAAGCATTCACTACTATACAACAGTATGAATCCCTACCTATCACAACATCCACAAAAAATCATTCACTACTATATAATAGCTTGATTCCCTACCTATCGCCGCATCTACAGAATCATTCACTACTATATAGTGCATGAAGCCCCACCGATCACAGCAGCCACAAAATCATTTACTACTATACAATAGCATTTCTCGCTACCTATCGCAGGATCAGGAAAATCATTTTTTTTATTATATAACAGCATGGGTCCCAAGCCCATACGTCATACCATACTAAAGATATGTGTGTCTCCTAAATTCAATATTTTTGGCCACGCCCGTTTTTTGCATGTAAAATGCATGTATGAAATTCGAGAATGCATTAGGCGGTGTCAAAATGTGATTTCCTGCAATTCTGAAAAAAATTCAAAATGACCCTTAGGTGACCTCAGTGTCCTTGGCCCATATTTTGAACCTCCATTGAGTGTTGACTCGTCTGGTGTGGTGCCGCGTCCAAGCATCATAACATGTCTAAGATTTGACCATGACCCACTTTAAAAGATTTTGCCATACCTAATTTTGTGAGTGTAAAAATACTTGTATGAACTTCGGGAAACATATACATGAGGTGGTAAAAAATGTGATTTGCAGCTATTCTGAAAAATGCACTCAGTGACCTCTGGATGACTTCAGTGACTTTGACCCATATTTTGAACCATCATTGAGTGTCGATTCATTTGGTGTGTTCCCAGGTAATATGTCATGTCATGCTTGAGACATGAGCATGACCCACTTTTTTGAGTTTAACAATCCAAGCTTGAACTTTAGGAATACGTTAACCCTTTACCCAACGAATCGTCCGCATCCGCCCACGTAATATGTAAATTCAGCAGTTGAAAAAATATTATTTTTCAAAAAATTTTAACAAAACCATATCATGTGACCCCTCGTTGGAACGAGCTCGTTCCAACGAGGGGTCACATGATATGGTTTTGTTGAATGTTTTTGAAAAATTTAAAAAAATGATATTTAAAATTATAAATTTTGATATCGTCTGTGTTGGGTAAAGGGTTAATGGGTCACGAAATGTGATTCCCAGCAAAATATTGTAAACATGGACTCGATTAACCCTGTATGACATCAGTGACCTTGACCCATAATTTGAACCTCCATTGAGTTTTGACTGATTTGGTATTTGTCCCAAATCCTTTTGTCAAACCATGGTTGAGATCTGAGCATGACCCATTTTCAAATTGTTGGCCACGCCTACTTTTTGGAGAGTGAAAAGGCATGTATGAACCTCGGGAATGTATTAGGGGTGTACAGAATTTGATATCCAGCAATTCTGAAAATTCACTCAATGGCACTTGTGTGACCTAAATGACCTCGACCAATACTTTGAATCTCCGTTGACTTTCGACTCATTTGTAGTTGGACCCAGGTCCAAACGTCATAATGCAATGCCTGAAATACGGATGTGACCCTCTTTCAAAATATCCTTACAGATACCCCAATGATCCAGAACTCTGAAAAATATACGTGTCCAAGTACTGTGACTGTCTATCAGTGTATACAAAAATCAGCAAGATAGAATGAACAATTCGTTTTCGAGAAAAAGAAAAAAAAGAAAGAAAAGAAACGATACAAAAACAATATTGTGAATGTTTCACTGTAGACTATTATTAAAATGAAGCGCATAGTTTATCTGTATGATTACCTAGGATGTTGAAGTCTCCAGCGAGAATGATAACAATAAAATAAAATAGAAATAAGAATCACGTCGGTACTTAGCGAGTTAAAATCGTTAAATGATATCATTACAATAACACACGCTTTTATGTGAATAATGAATAAAGGTCAGCGTTTTATCGTGTTACTTTTAATAGCCACAGCTGTCGTATTGCGACAGATCTCTATGCCAACAATCGTCTTCCACACACGTATATTATAACATGAGAGCGGAGAGTGCATTAACATTCGAATGCCAGTTTGTGAACGTACTTAGTGAAAACAGTGATATATTTCTGACGGCTAGGTGAGTAGGATTATGTAACTCGGAATATTTCGCTATTTCCTGGTTTGAATTAAGATTTAAGGTATATATATATTAATTAACAACATAATTTATTCCGCGCATGAACGTTGCTAAAAGCTGTTTGCGTCAGGAGAAAAGACGGCCGGTTTATTTTTAGCTCACTTTTTATTGATATGTTTTATTCATCACTCTGACTTGTTCATTCTCCCCGTTTAACCCTTTACTTCGTGGAATGGTATCACCTTTGTGTACAGTTACAGTTAGATGGTTCAGACAACTTTCATTACACAGGGAAGATAAAATAACTGCAGACTGAATCCGCTTGGCTGCATGCTGAATTTATTGTTTTATCATCAATACCCCGTGTGTGAAACTCTTATAATAAAGCCAAATTGGACCGAATTATGCCTTGGACTGAAAGATTGTTCTTATGAGTTCAAAGGGTTAATGTTTGCCAGCATACAAGGAAGTGCAGATATTATCGTATTTCGAACACGATATGAAATCATGACGCTTCACCAACCACAGTATGAAATCACAATTCGCCTTTACATGAATGTCCCTCTATCTATCTGACGCAGTTTTCAAAAACACTTTAACACTGTGAAGTGAGTGCGTGGCTGTCTAGTCCAACATGACATAAAAAAATCCAGTAACCGTAACCCAAACAATATTTACCATACTGTGAGTGCTCAGTTGTCTCTGTCAGTAACAACAATGATAAACCCTATCATAATTAGACCAGTGAATAACTCGCGATCGCTCGTTTTTAGGTATGTCGAGGTTACGTTAATTTTAAAATATACGAGCGTTTTACAGGTTACGACGATATATTACAATATAAATGTTTTACACAACATGTTTTGCCTGTCGACTTGACACTCGATTTGGGCATAGCTCGACTGAAAATTGTGCATTGCAAGTACATATCAATATAATGTCATGCTTTTTGTCCATCTTATCACATTTTCTGTTAAAATGAATAGCAGCTATTAATGCGCGATCTCACATGATAGTAGAACTCGATATCGTCACAATATTGAGAAGAATACGTTCTTGAATGCATCAGACAACGATATCAGAGAACAATTCCCTACCTTTCACAATATCCAGAATAAGTTCTTCACAATATAAAAGCATGACTGCCTATCAATCAAACTACCAAAAACGTCATTCACTACTATATACAGCATGACTCCATACCTATTATAGTGTCCAACAAAAAATTCATTCACTTCTATATAACAGAGGGAGTCTCCTACCTATCACAGTATCCCTTAATCATTCAATACCATATAACAACATGACACCCTACCTAACACTGCATCCAACAAATCATTCAAAATTATATACTAGTATTCCTCCCTACCTATCACAATATCCATAAAGGCATTCAATACCATAATACAAAATGACTCGCAACCTATCACAGTATCCCTTAAATCCTTTATTACTATATAACAGCATTACCTCAACCTTTCACAATATTCATAAAGACATTCAATATTATACAGCTACAACATAATAGTATGACTCCCAACCTATCACAGGATACAAACATCATTTTCTACTACATAACCGCATGAATCCCCGCCTATCACAGCATCCATAAAACTATTCACTTCTATTTAATAGCAGGACTCCCTACCTATCACAGTATCCACAAAGTCATTCACTGCTCCATAATAGCATGATTGCCTACCTATCACATCATCCATAAAATCATTTACTACTCTACTATATAACAGCATGATTCCCTACATATCACGGGATCCCTTAAAGCATTCACTACACTATAATAGCATGATTCCCTACCTATCACAGCATCCACAAAATCATTCACTACTATATAATGGCATGATTCCCTGCCTATCACAGCATCCATAAAACAATTTATTACTATATAATAGCATCATTCCCTAGCTATCATAGCATCCGCAAAATCATTCACTTCTATATAATAGCATGATTCCCTACCTATCACAGCAACCATAAAATCATTTACTACTATATAATAGCATGATTCCCTTCCAATCATAGCATCTACAAAATCAACAAAATCATTCACTGCTATATAATAGCATGATTCCCCACCTATCACATCATCCATAAAATCATTTACAACTATATAATAGCACGATTCCCTACCTATCACAACATCCACAAAATCATTCACTACTATATAGCAGCATGATTCCATGCCTATCAGAACATCCACAAAATCATTTATTACAATATAATAGCATGATTCCCTACCTATCGCAGCATCCATAAAATCACATATTACCATACAGTAGCATGATTCCCTACCTATCACAGCATCCACAAAATCATTCACTAATATACAACAGCATGACTCACCACCTACCACAGCAGCATACAATCAGTCACAACCATATAACGGCATGACTCCCCACCTATCACAGCATCCATCAGGTCATTCATTACTACATAATAGCATTAATACCTACCTATCACAGCATCCATAAAATCCTCAAAATCATTCACTACTGTGTAATAGCATTATTACCCCCCTATCACATCATCCACAATAATCATTTACTACTATATAATAGCATGATTCCCTACCTATCACAACATCCACAAAATCATTTACTGCTATATAATAGCATGATTCCCTACCTATCACAGCATCCACAAAATCATTCACTACTATATAATAACATGACTCCCTACCTATCAAAGCATCCATAAAATCATTTACTACTATATAATAGCATGATTCCCTACCTATCACAGCATCCACAAAATCATTCACTACTATATAATAACATGACTCCCTACCTATCAAAGCATCCATAAAATCATTTACTACTATATAATAGCATGATTCCCTACCTATCACAACATCCACAAAATCATTTACTGCTATATAATAGCATGATTCCCTACCTATCACAACATCCACAAAATCATTTACTGCTATATAATAGCATGATTCCCTTCCTATCACAGCATCCAAAAAATCATTTACTACTATATAATAGCATGATTCCCTACCTATCACAACATCCACAAAATCATTTACTGCTATATAATAGCATGATTCCCTACCTATCACAACATCCACAAAATCATTTACTGCTATATAATAGCATGATTCCCTACCTATCACAGCATCCACAAAATCATTTACTGCTATATAATAGCATGATTCCCTACCTATCACAGCATCCACAAAATCATTCACTACTATATAATAACATGACTCCCTACCTATCACAGCATCCACAAAATCATTCACTACTATATAATAGCATGATTCCCTACCTATCACAGCATCCACAAAATCATTTACTGCTATATAATAGCATGATTCCCTACCTATCACAGCATCCACAAAATCATTTACTGCTATATAATAGCATTATTCCCTACCTATCAAAGCATCCATAAAATCATTTACTACTATATAATAGCATGATTCCCTACATATCACAACATCCATAAAATCAGTCTCTGCTATATAATAGTATTACTCCCTTCCTATCACAACATTCAAAAATCATTCAATATTATATAATAGCATTACTCTCTACCTATCTAAGTATCCAAAAATCAATTCCCACTATATAACAACATGGCTCCCTAACCTATCATTCACTGGTATATAATAGCATGACTCCCTTCTTTCACAGCAACCACAAAATCATTCACTGCTATATAACATAACTCCCCACCTATCACAGCATCCATAAAATCATTCACTACTACATAACAGCATGAATCCCTACCTAACACAGCATCCATCAAATCGTTCACTACTACATATTAGCACGAATCCCATCCTATCACAGCATCCATCAAATCATTCACTACTACATAATAGCATGACTACCTACCTCTCCGCATCCATCAAATCATTCACTACTACATAATTGTGTGACTCCCTACCTATCTCAGCATCCATCAAATCATTAACTACTACATAATAGCATGACTCCCTACCTATCTCAGCATCCATAAAATCATTCACTACTATATAATAGCATTATTCCCTATCGATCACAACATCAATAAAATCATTAGGGAACCAGTTATCGCGACTCCAAATCGCCCCCTTTGCGATTTGGGGGTAACGCTATTATAGAGTAGTGACTGATTTCATTCCTGTTTTCATAGTTAGGGAAAAATGCTATAATATAGTAGTGAATGACTTCATGGACGATGTCATAGATAGGTGATAATGCTATAATATATTAGTGAATGACTTCATGGATGATGTCATAGATAAAGAGTAATGCTACAATATAGTAGTAAATGACTTCATGGATGATGTCATAGATAGGTGATAATGCTATAATATAGTAGTAAATGACTTCATGGATGATGTCAAAGATAGGTGATAATGCTATAATATAGTAGTGAATGACTTCATGGATGATGTCATAGATAAGGAGTAATGCTATAATATAGTAGTAAATGACTTCATGGATGATGTCAAAGATAGGTGATAATGCTATAATATAGTAGTAAATGACTTCATGGATGATGTCAAAGATAGGTGATAATGCTACAATATAGTAGTAAATGACTTCATGGATGATGTCATAGATAAGGAATAATGCTACAATATAGTAGTAAATGACTTCATGGATGATGCCATAGATAAGGAGTAATGCTACAATATAGTAGTAAATGACTTCATGGATGATGCCATAGATAAGGAGTAATGCTACAATATAGTAGTAAATGACTTCATGGATGATGTCATAGATAAGGGGTAATGCTATAATATAGTAGTAAATGACTTCATGGATGATGTCATAGATAGGTGATAATGCTATAATATAGTAGTAAATGACTTCATGGATGATGTCATAGATAAGGGGTAATGCTATAATATAGTAGTAAATGACTTCATGGATGATGTCAAAGATAGGTGATAATGCTATAATATAGTAGTGAATGACTTCATGGATGATGTCATAGATAGGTGATAATGCTATAATATAGTAGTAAATGACTTCATGGATGATGTCATAGATAGGTGATAATGCTATAATATAGTAGTAAATGACTTCATGGATGATGTCATAGATAAGGAGTAATGCTACAATATAGTAGTAAATGACTTCATTGATGATGTCATAGATAGGTGATAATGCTATAGTATAGTAGTAAATGACTTCATGGATGATGTCATAGATAAGGAGTAATGCTATAATATAGTAGTAAATGACTTCATGGATGATGTCAAAGATAGGTGATAATGCTATAATATAGTAGTGAATGACTTCATGGATGATGTCATAGATAGGTGATAATGCTATAATATAGTAGTGAATGACTTCATGGATGATGTCATAGATAAGGGGTAATGCTACAATATAGTAGTAAATCATTTCATGGATGATGTCATAGATAAGGGGTAATGCTACAATATAGTAGTAAATGATTTCATGGATGATGTCATAGATAAGGGGTAATGCTATAATATAGTAGTAAATGACTTCATGGATGATGTCATAGATAGGTGATAATGCTATAATATAGTAGTGAATGACTTCATGGATGATGTCATAGATAGGTGATAATGCTATAATATAGTAGTAAATGACTTCATGGATGATGTCAAAGATAGGTGATAATGCTATAATATAGTAGTAAATGACTTCATGGATGATGTCATAGATAAGGAGTAATGCTACAATATAGTAGTAAATGACTTCATTGATGATGTCATAGATAGGTGATAATGCTATAGTATAGTAGTAAATGACTTCATGGATGATGTCATAGATAAGGAGTAATGCTATAATATAGTAGTAAATGACTTCATGGATGATGTCAAAGATAGGTGATAATGCTATAATATAGTAGTGAATGACTTCATGGATGATGTCATAGATAGGTGATAATGCTATAATATAGTAGTGAATGACTTCATGGATGATGTCATAGATAAGGGGTAATGCTACAATATAGTAGTAAATCATTTCATGGATGATGTCATAGATAAGGGGTAATGCTACAATATAGTAGTAAATGATTTCATGGATGATGTCATAGATAAGGGGCAATGCTATAATATAGTAGTGAATGACTTCATGGATGATGTCATAGATAAAGAGTAATGCTACAATATAGTAGTAAATGACTTCATGGATGATGTCAAAGATAGGTGATAATGCTATAATATAGTAGTGAATGACTTCATGGATGATGTCATAGATAGGTGATAATGCTATAATATAGTAGTGAATGACTTCATGGATGATGTCATAGATAAGGGGTAATGCTACAATATAGTAGTAAATGATTTCATGGATGATGTCATAGATAAGGGGTAATGCTACAATATAGTAGTAAATGATTTCATGGATGATGTCATAGATAGGTGATAATGCTATAATATAGTAGTAAATGACTTCATGGATGATGTCAAAGATAGGTGACAATGCTATAATATAGTAGTGAATGCCTTCATGGATGATGTCAAAGATAGGTGATAATGCTATAATATAGTAGTGAATGACTTCATGGATGATGTCATAGATAAGGAGTAATGCTATAATATAGTAGTGAATGCCTTCATGGATGATGTCATAGATAGGTGATAATGCTACAATATAGTAGTGAATGACTTCATGGATGATGTCATAGATAAGGAGTAATGCTATAATATAGTAGTGAATGCCTTCATGGATGATGTCAAAGATAGGTGATAATGCTATAATATAGTAGTGAATGCCTTCATGGATGATGTCAAAGATAGGTGATAATGCTATAATATAGTAGTGAATGACTTCATGGATGATGTCATAGATAGGTGATAATGCTATAATATAGTAGTGAATGACTTCATGGATGATGTCCTAGATAAGGAGTAATGCTATAATATAGTAGTGAATGCCTTCATGGATGATGTCAAAGATAGGTGATAATGCTATAATATAGTAGTGAATGCCTTCATGGATGATGTCATAGATAAGGAGTAATGCTATAATATAGTAGTAAATGACTTCATGGATGATGTCATAGATAGGTGATAATGCTATAATATAGTAGTGAATGACTTCATGGATGATGTCAAAGATAGGTGATAATGCTATAATATAGTAGTGAATGACTTCATGGATGATGTCATAGATAGGTGATAATGCTATAATGTAGTAGTGAATGACTTCATGGATGATGTCAAAGATAGGTGATAATGCTATAATATAGTAGTGAATGACTTCATGGATGATGTCATAGATAGGTGATAATGCTATAATATAGTAGTAAATGACTTCATGGATGATGTCAAAGATAGGTGATAATGCTATAATATAGTAGTGAATGACTTCATGGATGATGTCATAGATAAGGAGTAATGCTACAATATAGTAGTAAATGACTTCATGGATGATGTCATAGATAGGTGATAATGCTATAATATAGTAGTAAATGACTTCATGGATGATGTCATAGATAAGGAGTAATGCTATAATATAGTAGTGAATGCCTTCATGGATGATGTCAAAGATAGGTGATAATGCTATAATATAGTAGTGAATGACTTCATGGATGATGTCATAGATAAGGAGTAATGGTATAATATAGTAGTGAATGACTTCATGGATGATGTCATAGATAGGTGATAATGCTATAATATAGTAGTGAATGACTTCATGGATGATGTCAAAGATAGGTGATAATGCTATAATATAGTAGTGAATGACTTCATGGATGATGTCAAAGATAGGTGATAATGCTATAATATAGTAGTAAGTGACTTCATGGATGATGTCATAGATAAGGGGTAATGCTATAATATAGTAGTGAATGACTTCATGGATGATGTCAAAGATAGGTGATAATGCTATAATATAGTAGTGAATGACTTCATGGATGATGTCAAAGATAGGTGATAAATGCTATAATATAGTAGTGAATGACTTCATGGATGATGTCATAGATAGGTGATAATGCTATAATATAGTAGTAAATGACTTCATGGATGATGTCAAAGATAAGGAGTAATGCTACAATATAGTAGTAAATGACTTCATGGATGATGTCATAGATAAGGAGTAATGCTACAATATAGTAGTAAATGACTTCATGGATGATGTCAAAGATAGGTGATAATGCTATAATATTGTAGTGAATGACTTCATGGATGATGTCATAGATAAGGAGTAATGCTACAATATAGTAGTAAATGACTTCATGGATGATGTCATAGATAGGTGATAATGCTATAATATAGTAGTAAATGACTTCATGGATGATGTCATAGATAAGGGGTAATGCTACAATATAGTAGTAAATGACTTCATGGATGATGTCATAGATAGGTGATAATGCTATAATATAGTAGTGAATGACTTCATGGATGATGTCATAGATAAGGGGTAATGCTACAATATAGTAGTAAATGATTTCATGGATGATGTCATAGATAAGGGGTAATGCTACAATATAGTAGTAAATGATTTCATGGATGATGTCATAGATAAGGGGTAATGCTACAATATAGTAGTAAATGACTTCATGGATGATGTCATAGATAAAGAGTAATGCTACAATATAGTAGTAAATGACTTCATGGATGATGCCATAGATAAGGAGTAATGCTACAATATAGTAGTAAATGACTTCATGGATGATGCCATAGATAAGGGGTAATGCTACAGTAGAGTAGTAAATGACTTCATGGATGATGTTATAGATAAGGAGTAATGCTACAATATAGTAGTAAATGACTTCATGGATGATGCCATAGATGAGGAGTAATGCTACAATATAGTAGTAAATGACTTCATGGATGATGCCATAGATAAGGAGTAATGCTACAATATAGTAGTAAATGACTTCATGGATGATGCCATAGATAAGGAGTAATGCTACAATATAGTAGTAAATGACTTCATGGATGATGCCATAGATAAGGAGTAATGCTACAATATAGTAGTAAATGACTTCATGGATGATGCCATAGATAAGGAGTAATGCTACAATATAGTAGTAAATGACTTCATGGATGATGCCATAGATGAGGAGTAATGCTACAATATAGTAGTAAATGACTTCATGGATGATGCCATAGATAAGGAGTAATGCTACAATATAGTAGTAAATGACTTCATGGATGATGTCATAGATAAGGAGTAATGCTACAATATAGTAGTAAATGACTTCATGGATGATGCCATAGATAAGGAGTAATGCTACAATATAGTAGTAAATGACTTCATGGATGATGCCATAGATAAGGAGTAATGCTACAATATAGTAGTAAATGACTTCATGGATGATGCCATAGATGAGGAGTAATGCTACAATATAGTAGTAAATGACTTCATGGATGATGCCATAGATAAGGAGTAATGCTACAATATAGTAGTAAATGACTTCATGGATGATGCCATAGATGAGGAGTAATGCTACAATATAGTAGTAAATGACTTCATGGATGATGCCATAGATAAGGAGTAATGCTACAATATAGTAGTAAATGACTTCATGGATGATGCCATAGATGAGGAGTAATGCTACAATATAGTAGTAAATGACTTCATGGATGATGCCATAGATAAGGAGTAATGCTACAATATAGTAGTAAATGACTTCATGGATGATGCCATAGATGAGGAGTAATGCTACAATATAGTAGTAAATGACTTCATGGATGATGCCATAGATAAGGAGTAATGCTACAATAGAGTAGTAAATGACTTCATGGATGATGTCATAGATACAGAGTAATGCTACAATATAGTAGTAAATGACTTCATGGATGATGCCATAGATGAGGAGTAATGCTACAATATAGTAGTAAATGACTTCATGGATGATGCCATAGATAAGGAGTAATGCTACAATAGAGTAGTAAATGACTTCATGGATGATGTCATAGATAGGTGATAATGCTATAATATAGTAGTAAATGACTTCATGGATGATGTCATAGATAGGTGATAATGCTATAATATAGTAGTAAATGACTTCATGGATGATGTTATAGATAAGGGGTAATGCTACAATATAGTAGTAAATGACTTCATGGATGATTTCATAGATAAGGAGTAATGCTACAATATAGTAGTAAATGACTTCATGGATGATGCCATAGATAAGGAGTAATGCTACAATATAGTAGTAAATGACTTCATGGATGATGCCATAGATAAGGAGTAATGCTACAATATAGTAGTAAATGACTTCATGGATGATGCCATAGATAAGGAGTAATGCTACAATATAGTAGTAAATGACTTCATGGATGATGCCATAGATGAGGAGTAATGCTACAATATAGTAGTAAATGACTTCATGGATGATGCCATAGATAAGGAGTAATGCTACAATATAGTAGTAAATGACTTCATGGATGATGCCATAGATGAGGAGTAATGCTACAATATAGTAGTAAATGACTTCATGGATGATGCCATAGATAAGGAGTAATGCTACAATATAGTAGTAAATGACTTCATGGATGATGCCATAGATGAGGAGTAATGCTACAATATAGTAGTAAATGACTTCATGGATGATGCCATAGATAAGGAGTAATGCTACAATATAGTAGTAAATGACTTCATGGATGATGCCATAGATGAGGAGTAATGCTACAATATAGTAGTAAATGACTTCATGGATGATGCCATAGATGAGGAGTAATGCTACAATATAGTAGTAAATGACTTCATGGATGATGCCATAGATAAGGAGTAATGCTACAATATAGTAGTAAATGACTTCATGGATGATGCCATAGATGAGGAGTAATGCTACAATATAGTAGTAAATGACTTCATGGATGATGCCATAGATAAGGAGTAATGCTACAATAGAGTAGTAAATGACCTCATGGATGATGTCATAGATAAGGAGTAATGCTACAATATAGTAGTAAATGACTTCATGGATGATGCCATAGATAAGGAGTAATGCTACAATATAGTAGTAAATGACTTCATGGATGATGCCATAGATGAGGAGTAATGCTACAATATAGTAGTAAATGACTTCATGGATGATGCCATAGATAAGGAGTAATGCTACAATATAGTAGTAAATGACTTCATGGATGATGCCATAGATGAGGAGTAATGCTACAATATAGTAGTAAATGACTTCATGGATGATGCCATAGATAAGGAGTAATGCTACAATATAGTAGTAAATGACTTCATGGATGATGCCATAGATAAGGAGTAATGCTACAATATAGTAGTAAATGACTTCATGGATGATGTCATTGATAGGTGATAATGCTACAATATAGTAGTAAATGACTTCATGGATGATGCCATAGATAAGGAGTAATGCTACAATATAGTAGTAAATGACTTCATGGATGATGTTATAGATAAGGAGTAATGCTACAATATAGTAGTAAATGACTTCATGGATGATGTCATAGATATGTGATACTGCTATAATATAGTAGTAAATGACTTTATGGATGATGTCATTGATAGGTGATAATGCTATTATATAGTAGTGAATGATTTCATGGATGCTGTGATAGAAACAGAGCAACACTATTATATAGCAATGTTGATATTTTGGATACTGTGATAGGTAGGGAGCCATGCTGGTATATAGTAGGGGTGATTCTTGGATGTTTTGATAGGTGGGGAGTAATGCTATTACATAGTACTGAATGATCTGTGGATGCTGTGATAGGTAGCAAGTCATGCTATTATGTAGTAGTGACTGATTGTATGGACGCTGTGGTGGGTAGGGAGTCAAGCTGTTATAGAGTAGTGAATGCTTTTATGGATGCTGTGATAGGTAGGGAGTCATGCTATTATATAGTAGCGAATGATTATATGGATGTTGTGATCACAATATCAATAAAATCATTCACTACTCTATAATAATATTACTTCCTACCTATCACAGCATCCATAAAATCATTTACTACTATATAATATCATTACTCCCTACCTATCACATTATCAACAAATCATTCCATTTTATATCATAAATCCCTACCTATCGCAGTATCAAAAAAATCATTCACCAGTACGTAGTAGCGTGACTCGCTGCCTTGCATAATATCCCTTAATTATTAACTCCTTATTAACAAAATGACTCCCTACCTATTACAGTATCCATCAAATCATTGTTTCTGTATAAAAGCGTGACTTCCTACCTATCACAGTATCCAAACAAATCAATCCCTACCATGTAACAGCATGACTTCCCACTTATCACATTACCCGTTGAATTATTCAGTGCAATATAACAGCATGACTCCCTACCAATCACAGCATCCATAAAATCATTCACTAATCTGCAGTTGCATAACTCAATACCTATCGTAATTTCCAAACAACATTCCCTACTATATACCAATGTGATTCTCTTCACAGCATCCATTTTACCATTCTCTACTATATAACCACTTGCTTCCCTGCCAATCGCATCATCCAACAAACATTCACTACTATATAAGACCATGGCTTCCTACCTATCACAGTACCCATAAAATCGTTCACTGCTATATAATATCATGCTTCCCTACCTATTGTTCTATCCATAATCATCCACAACAATAGAACAGCTTGACTCCCTACCAATGGCAGAATCCAAAAAATGCATTCACTACTATATAACAGAACGACGCCCTTCCTGTCACGGTATCCTCAAAATCGTTCACCAATATATAATAGCATGACTCCCCACCTATCGTAATGACCTAATAGCATTAACCACTATACAACAGAATAACTCCCTACCTATCACACTACCCCAAAAATCAATCACTTCTCTTTAATAACATGCATCACATTATCCAAAACAACATTCCTACTATGCAACAACTCCCTACCTACCATGGTATCCTTAAAATCTTTCACTAATATATAACAGTATGACTCCCTACCTATTTTTCTATATATAAAATCATTCACTGTTATATCACAGCTTGACTCCCCCACCTGACACGTAATCCATAAAATCATTCACTGCTATACAACAGCATGTTAACAGGAAGTAATGGAAAATAATCACAATGGGAATACACGAATCTGATTGGTCGATAATTCTGTTTTTTTCAGTTGTCAGTTAAAAACAGCATGATCCTCACATTAAATTCAAAAAGAGTTCAGTTAACGAACTTACTAAAAGTACCACCACGAGGGAGGTCATTTAAGGGTGTTACTAAATGTTGACCAATGTACAAAGGATTTGTAAAATATAGTTTCATATTGAAATTAAGGGAACTAAAGTTTCCCATTGCGGATATTACTAAAGTTAGGTAGGCGTAAATATATAATTCCACTGTACAGTTAAGGGATTAGGAAGAAAAAGGAGGATTATCAGGGTCAAAAGATAGAAACCAAGGATTCGAAAGGTATCCAAACTAGTAAAACAATTGTGGGGCCTATTTGTGTAATTCTACAAAGTATTTGGGAAATATCTACTCTTATACAAAGGAATACGCCTATTATTGTAAAAGGGAGAAATCTGCAGGAGGGGGGGGGGGGGGCAGAATATATAGAAACCGAGGATTCCAAAGCAATTCGAACTTGTAAAACAATTGTCGGGATGTTTGTGGTAATTAGATTTACTCCTATTCGATCGCCTTCACACTCCGAACAGACCTCCGCTCTATAATCTATAAGAAGCCTTCCATGCTCATATCAACCACGTGCTACCATAAAACCAAGATGTCGGCCTCCAGCACACTAAATGAACGGCGAAAATACGTATCGCCCTAATAAAATGCGCTGAACTAGCGCACTAAAACCATATATCACTATGGGGATGGCGTCACACGGTGGTCGGTCACACATGCTTCCTTGTCAACCAAACATGACTAACTGTGTCACATGACTATGACGTCAATATGGCACGATTCATCGCTCTCCTTCGACTAAATTATAAATGTTAGCAATCAATATTCGTGTTGTACTTAAAACTTTTTAAAACCATTTTTGTTATGATACATCCATCCTCGTTTATATGTTTTTGTTATGCTACATCCACCCTCGTTTATAATTTTTTTGTTATGAAACATCCACCCCAGTTTATAGTTTTTTTTTTCGCGTCGCGTCACCCACGAGTTTCATACCGTTATGATTCATCCAAAACACTGACGGGGTGGGGTGGGTGAGTTTGTATGTGGGAGGGGTGCCCTTTCAAGTGTTTCGGAGGAAGATATTAACCCACACAGCAAGGAAAACTGTCAAATAAACTTGAAATTATTTTAAACTAATTTCAAAGTGAATAACTGGTCACAATAGTCTGAGATATGGTCTTTATATTCCTTCAGTGAGAAAGATTGAACTTTGTGCAAAGAATGTTTCTTGTCTATGTTCTAATACTCAGAGATTACATGATATATGGACAAAATAAGAGTGTTTCTTGTCTATATTCTAATATTCAGAGATTGCATGATATACGGACAAAATAAGAATGTTTCTTGTCTATATTCTAATACTCAGAGATTGCATGATATATGGACAAAATACGAGTGTTTCTTGTCTATATTCTAATACTCAGAGATTGCATGATATATGGACAAAATAAGAGTGTTTCTTGTCTATATTCTAATACTCAGAGATTGCATGATATATGGACAAAATAAGAGTGTTTCATGGGCATTTTTGAGCGGGCTAGTGCTTGCACTGAACGTTTTCTGGTTAATTATTTGTCTCTCTCCAAGGGTGCTACAGTACAGTCGTCGTGGACTGGTCACTTTCCACGCGTGAGCAATATTTCCACGGACGCAATAATATTAGATTCCAAACACTAATTACAGGAATAATCATCAAAAATTTAATTAATGAAGCACCGGGTACAACCCGGTGCTTCATTAATTAAAATTTTGCTAATGACGATTTTTACTACCTGGTGAACAGATGCGTGGACATAACTGCCCACGAGTGGATTACGACCAATCCACGTCAACTGTACTGTAGCCACTGAAGCGAATCTCACTTTACACATCTTGACAGCACACAAGTGTCAAAACACACGCGTATAAAAAAAACAAACAGTGCAATAATTCCCAATTTATTTGTTTGAAAACAGGTTGCGCAACTTTTTTCCGTACAATAAAAAATCAGTGAGTTTCCAACTTTTATCCTGTTAAGCCACACGAACCGTCGAGGACATACTTGTTACGCTAGTTAGATTTAACCGTCGAGGACATACTTGTTACGCTAGTTAGATTTAACCTTTCCAACTCTGATGGTATCTTATACGACAGGTCTTTGCCGTCAATTGGAAGAGTCTATATTCGCTACCAGGGCCTGGGAGTGGCCTTTAGGGTAGTAAACCAGGGGCCAAGAACTTTGGGGGCCTGGCTTGTCCCTGAAGCCCGGGATTCTTAGGTTAGCGCCCCCCCCCCCAACCCCCCAAAAAAATTAAATAAAAATAAAAAATGTTATGACTCCTGTGTGGACAGTTAAGAAGGTGGCTCTATCGGACATGGTGCTCTGCACTTGACCAACTGTTACGGTTGTAATTTTGTGCTGCACGATTCTTAAAGTGATAATTTTATTAAATCAACTTGACGTAATAAAGTTGTCACTTCAGGAATTGTGCTGTCCAAACATATTGCTCTATGTCGCTGGATACTTACTTTTCTCTCTCCTGTCCTGTTCGTTAATTGGGAAGAAGAGCAATCAATAGTTTGGACCTGCAGCCCTAGGGTTGTACGTTGAAAATATCGATAGATCAATCATATTATTTTACAGAGCAAATATCTACTTTATGAATTCAGGTCATACAGTACAGTCGCAGTGGACTGGTCACATTCCACGCGTGGGCAATATTTCCACGGTCGCAATAATATTAGATTCCTAACACTAATTACAGGAATAATCATCAAAAATTCAATTAATGAAGCACCGTGTAAAACCCGATGCTTCATTAATTAAAATTTTGCTAATGATGATTTTTACTACCTGGAGAACAGATGCGTGGACAAAACTGACCACGTGTGGATTACGACCAATCCACGGCGACTGTACAGTATAACTATTCTGGGCCGAAAAAGACATCTTTGGGTTTGAAAGTAGGGTCCTGCGAATATTGGAGATTCGATTCGATATCGATACCATACGTATTCTTCGAGATCGATCCCGAATCAGTCTCAGGATTCGATTTTTTCGAATCTCTCGTACTAACTTCAATTTGTTACATTTCCAACAAAAATAGGATAAAACTGTCATTAGAAAATGCATTCATGTAGGCTCAATTCCTATTTATTTGAGTAATTGACAATGTTTAATTGTAAGGTAAGGTGTGAATTTCGCCCAGAACATTATCCATAGCTTTGGTTTTTGAAGGCTTAACTTGTTACTATTCACGTTCTTAAGAACGTGAATAGTGACAAGTTAGGCCTTCAAAACCGAAAACTATGGACAATAGGCCTAGCTGTTTCAGCGACGGTGCTACAGAGAATATTTAGTTATTGGTGTTTAAGGTGTTCACTCCGTCTCGTAAGGGTCATCACAGTGTTCCGTAACTTCCGTTTGATGCAATACGAAATAACTTGTCTTTTGAGATTCGATTCGGGATTCGATTCGATGTCGATATCAGAGACACGATTCGATTCGAGATTCGATTCGAAACGAAATTTGCGATTCGCAGATCCCTAGACCAATTTACGGCGACTGTACTGTATCACTATTCTGGGCCGAAAAAACATCCTTGGTTTTGAAAGGGTTAAATTTGAAAACACAAATGGAAAGCCTATTCATTAGAATAGGTATGGGTGAACCAATTTAATTAGCATTCACATCAAAAACAGTTCTTATCGACGAATAATATTTAAAATGAAAAATAATAATATTTTATTTATTACACGCCTGTTGTATGCAATCCCCATCTATAGCAATACTAAACCATGCGGAAAATGCAAATCGAAAATCGTTGTCGGACTATTTTAAATAGAAGCGAAATTTCACTGAAATTTTCTACAAAACATTCAACGTAAGTACAGTTGGAATCGCTAGCGATAGCCGGAGATTGTCCCCTGAGTTGCAATATGTTCTGTGCGCCAGCAGGCACATAGAACACATTGGAACTCAGAGGACGAAATAGCAACAAGAGTTCCCCTTGCACATTTTGTTGGCGGTAAAATGTGTTGTTTTTTGGGTGGGTTCGGAGTCCCACCATTGGTAACAAACGGTATTTACCACAGGTACCCGAACGTATCCCGACAGTGACCGATGGTGTATTTCGACTCCGAACGAAAATTGGTAGCCATCGGTAACAACATGGCGGAAAGAAAATGCATAATCGCCGCTTCACCTCTGAATATTTGTTCCCAACGTGTTTCAAACGCATGTGCATGTTACCACTTGAGCATAAATGCTTTTCTGACCGATTCTTCCCCCATAAAAAGAATGTATGCAGCAGCTTGCAGACGAAAATTTGTCACAAAAATAAAAAAAAAATACATACAAAACGTTGTACAACTGTTTCAATGCCACGAAATTGAGACATTATCCGGTATTTTGTGTTATTTCTCACAAAAATAACTGTATATTCACTTGAACCTTCATTACAAAATTCACTGTCAATTGCTTACTTTTTGCCGACCAAGAAATTTTCTCTTTCTTTCTAGAAATGAAATAATCTTTTCCATTTACTGGTATTTTAATTTTGAATCGGTCTGCGTTCGCCATGTTGGATTTCGCGTTGGTGAAAAATTCCACACTCTTGAGCATGGTCTCAAAAATGTACCACTGGTGAAAAAAATGGCGGAATTGGTACCAATCTTTACCGATGGTACCGAATAGCTACCATTGGTTACCAATGGTAGGACTCCGAACGCTCCCAATATAGTAAGTAAGTATGTGACTCTTTGTTAGCGTGACAGATACTACTGTTATATAATTGCATATATAGTATAAAATACACCCATCCAATCTGGCCTAGAAGTCACGGGATATTCATCTTCATATATATATATATACTACTCAAAGTTTGCTAAGCACCAAGTACATCCAACTACCTGTTATACGTTTTAGTTGAAATATTATGATGAAAAGTGTATATATTTTTTATTTAATTACATCTTTAATGATTTAAGTACAGAAATTAAGATTTTGTTTGTGTCTGACATTATTTTTTAGCTTTTGAATACGATAACCATGGAAAATGGATATTTTTAGTAAAAGAGGAAATTTTTCAATATGACGAAAGGTTGATGGAGCGAACTGGTATGGCTTCAGTATTGAGTATGAGACCCATTACTTTTAATTTCAGCTTGACAACGCCTTCTCCTGCTCCCAATCAGGTTCCTGGTGGTCCTTTGTGGGGTGTTGTTCCATTCTAGGACCAGCATGACACCAAGTTCCTGGTCACGTCTTGACTGCACGGTCTGCAATTGCAAGCTGCAACTCATTCCAGACATGTTCGATTTGACTGAAGTCAGGGGATCTTGCTGGCCAGTCCATACGCTCAACCTCCTCCCTTTGTCGGTACTTCCCAACAGCACGGGCGACATGAGGACGGGCATTATCGTCCATCAGAATGTATCTATCACCCACTGCACCTGCATACAATCTGACGTGGACATCCAGGATCTCATCAATATACCGTTGTGCTGTCAATGTACCACATCCAAGGACACAGAGCTCACTACGACCATCCCAACTGATGCCGCCCCAGATCATGATTGACCATCCACCGTAGCGGTCATGCTCAGCAATATTGGCTTCATGGAATCGCTCTTCTGGTCTTCCCCATACCCTAGAATGCCTATCTGTGTGCTCTGGGCAGTACCTTGACTCATCTGTAAAAAGGACAGATCGCCATTCTTCTCGGGTCAATCCAACGTGGTCCATGACCCATTCATATCGTGCTTGGCGGTGATTCTTTGACAGCGGAATCCGAATACATTGTCTTCTCGATCGGAGACCACCTTCGAGCAACTTTGAGCGGATAGTTTGCGTCGAAACATTTAACCCGGATGCGTTTTGAAGGTCACTGCGAAGATGGGTTGCTGCTGTGGCAAAGGGGTTCCTACGGGCCTGAGTGATCAAAAACCGACCTTCGGCTGCAGATGTTGCTCTGTCTATGCCACCACCATGCCATCTTGCTGGTGCGCCATACTGCTGAAATCTTGTCAGGCTCTGGTGATCACCGTGTGGTGCACACCAAGGCTTCCACCAACCTGACGATGGGTGGCGCCTTGTTTCACCATCCTTACAGCCCATCACATTTATGTTCAGACAAATGTCTTCTTACATTTCGTCGCGTGAGAACCACAAGGTTCTATCTTCCAGTGGAAGATAGAACATTGTGGTTCTCACACGACGATTTGCGTTTGCCATATTCAATCATTAAATCACAAGGGTTTGTATTTAAATGAAAACGAAATATCCTACACGTCATGCACATGTAGACAATACACGAAAACATAGTGAAAATAAGGGATACATGATTTCCATGACTGTCACGAAACGTCTGCCTGTCAGAAGAGCTAATGTAAACACTGGGTACCATCTCAATACATTCCTCAATCATATTCGGAAATATGTCTCAAGCAAATTTCACAATGATGTGTCAAATGATGAATGAAAGGTTTTAGCGCGCCAAAGGCGCGCAGGGACGATTTGGGATTTACAAATCCCTTGCGACCCGGTTAGCCTTATTTTATTCCCTTGGATCTTGGATCACACAGGTCTAGCCTTCCTATTGCCTCGAATGGGGTCTGAAGGGGTATGCACGCGGTTAGAATTCCTGGCAGTTTGCATTGGAGTGATAGATTGTCAAAGACCAAACCCACAACGCCATTAAGACTATTGGAGAGTGGGCTCTATTCGGTTCCAGCTTGGCGATGGTAGAGGTTTGAGTCCCACCATGGTGGCGAGCCAGAATATAAAGTTGTGCGATGGCAATTTTAAGGGAAAAAGAAAAAAGAAAACCAAACAGCAACGCCGGTTTGGTAGCGGCCCCGGTATATGACCATAGCGGTTACAAAAAAGGAATGGAGAAAGCTCCAACAGTTTAGTTTGAAAAAAACCGGGAGTCATCCATCAAGCCTTCTGGGAGATAGGATGCCGTATATGTGGTGTAGTAGTATATATAGTATATATGAGTAGTATATATAGTATATATGAGTAGTATATATAGTATATATGAGTTGTATATATAGTATATATGAGTTGTATACATAGTATATATGAGTTGTATATATAGTATATATGAGTAGTATATATAGTATATATGAGTTGTATATATAGTATATATGAGTAGTATATATAGTATATATGAGTAGTATATATAGTATATATGAGTTGTATATATAGTATATATGAGTTGTATATATAGTATATATGAGTAGTATATATAGTATATATGAGTTGTATATATAGTATATATGAGTTGTATATATAGTATATATGAGTTGTATATATAGTATATATGAGTTGTATATATAGTATATATGAGTTGTATATATAGTATATATGAGTTGTATATATAGTATATATGAGTAGTATATATAGTATATATGAGTTGTATATATAGTATATATGAGTTGTATATATAGTATATATGAGTTGTATATATAGTATATATGAGTTGTATATATAGTATATATGAGTTGTATATATAGTATATATGAGTTGTATATATAGTATATATGAGTTGTATATATAGTATATATGAGTTGTATATATAGTATATATGAGTTGTATATATAGTATATATGAGTTGTATATATAGTATATATGAGTTGTATATATAGTATATATGAGTAGTATATATAGTATATATGAGTTGTATATATAGTATATATGAGTTGTATATATAGTATATATGAGTTGTATATATAGTATATATGAGTTGTATATATAGTATATATGAGTTGTATATATAGTATATATGAGTAGTATATATAGTATATATGAGTTGTATATATAGTATATATGAGTTGTATATATAGTATATATGAGTTGTATATATAGTATATATGAGTAGTATATATAGTATATATGAGTAGTATATATAGTATATATGAGTTGTATATATAGTATATATGAGTTGTATATATAGTATATATGAGTTGTATATATAAGCGCACACTTTCTTACATTTACATCTATATATGCAGTCACGCACGCACACACATTCACACGCACACACACACGCACCCCCGCACCTCCCCCCCCCCCCCACACACACACCCCTGGAACATGCTTTGTGAAAGTTTGGAAATATCAACCACGTTCTTCTCAATCTTCCGATATAGGGCACCATCAAAATGAAGATGCCATATTAGCGCAATTAGTGATAGTGCGTATTTGCCTGCCTTTGTCAGTATTAGGCCCCGTACCCAACTCCCAAAAAGCCTCAAACAGTGAGCCCTCCGAAAACGAGATAATAGACCGCGGTGAACAATGGCAGACTATTGTAAAAAAAAAGTATATTTTCATCCAGAATGCAGACTTAAAATCTAAGCTCTCATCAGTATAATAATAAAAACAAAATGTCTGTTCAGGGCGGGGCCCTTCTTTCCGGGCCTGGAATTTTCAGGAGAGCTATTTATTCGCTCGCCTACTGCTCACCCCCCAAAAATTAAGAAGGGCGAAAACTAGCCCTCTTTTCCATAGAAAATATAATGACTCACAGCTTTTCTGATTAGTGTTCTTTGTAAGACGGCCACTCTGTCCAGGCCACACCTCCGGGCCTTGCTAAGGCCCGGATGTGTGGGAGGGGTAGTGTAGGGGGTCTCACAGATGCTATCTTGTAGCGACATCAAATAAAATGCAAAAAGCCCACAAGGCAGAATTCATTAATAGTAAAACTCCATTTTGCCACTCTTAGCTTTTCTAAGCTTAAGGGGAGCTTTCCGCTCTCCAAGGCTATGCAAGGGGAGCGATATTTAGCCCGCCTGCATTTTTTAGAATGTCAGGCCTGTCTCTCACGACAACGCAAAAACAAGCCGAGTGGATGTCAACAAAGTCAGGCCGGACATATAAAACGTTATCCATGCACATAAACCAAACACGTTGGATGTCATAAGAACAGTCTCGTGGCTCCAGATCCAGTGGCATCCAATCGTGTAATAATTAAGCATCCAATCGTGTAATAATTAATAATAATAATAAATAATAAATACAGTTTATTGCCAAGACTCCACGCAAATGTGCTCTCAGGCTTTACAAAATTAAAAATAAATAAAGTCAGCTCTGTGTTAATCATAAATTTAGAAGGACATTTTAAGTATAGGTTTTACCGAATAAGTGCGACTTAAGGTTAGTTTTGAGGGACTGATATGTTTCATCCAATCCAATCGTGTAATCATCCAATCGTGTAATGATTAATCACCCAATCGTGTAATAATTAATCATCCAATCATGTAATAATTAATCATCCAATCGTGTAATAATTAATCATCCAATCGTGTAATAATTAATCACCCAATCGTGTAATAATTATAATCCAATCGTGTAATAATTAATCATCCAATCGTGTAATAATTAATCATCCAATCGTGTAATAATTAATCATCCAATCGTGTAATAATTAATCACTCAATTGTGTAATAATTAATCATCCAATCGTGTAATAATTAATCACCCAATCGTGTAATAATTAATCACCCAATCGTGTAATAATTAATCACCCAATCGTGTAATAATTAATTTTGTGAACTTCAATAAGCAGAGAGTTAATTGTGTTGATTACAACAGAAAAATCATTCACGTTCATCACAAGCATTGGCAAGATACGAGGCACATTGCCTTGGGTGATGTTCAAATAAAATCGCTAACCTATTATTATCCAAACGATCAATTCTTGAGTTATGATCTTCGAACAGGCAGGTCATCAGCTTCTCTCTCAAATCCGCGTAAAATGGACGCACTAAAAGGAAATCGTCCTCGAATATATTTTCATCACACAACATACCAATTCTATCGGGTGTCAGCTCAATCGTATATCTACCCGTTTCTATTCTTAATGGTAGCCCCTATCTGAACTGTGCCATAACTGACCTTCGATAACGGTTCAGCACCACCCGTACATATTCTTCTGTGTGAAAGGACTTTTTAAACAGTATATATGTTCTAAGCTTGGGAACAAATGCTATGCTATTCAGTCATTTCATATTGCTATGAGACAAAGGGATATTCTGACTTTTGAGGTCACGTGGAACTTTATACTCATAAGTATTCATTTGGTCCGAACTCTGATAAATGCTTTTGATTTCCGAATATCGAAAATTCCGCTTCGGTACATTTTTAGATTGTGTGCCCCTCTATGCGTGTGCAAAATTTTGTGAAAATCGGTTCGAAAATGGCTTCTGAATCGTACGGACAAAATGTCTGGGGAAAAAAAAATAATCCGAAGAAAAACAACAGTCTTTTTCATAGGGAAAAGCCTAAAAATAATAATCCGCAGAAAAACAATAGTCTTTTCTAGAGGGAAAAGCCTAACAATAATAATCCGCAGAAAAACAATAGTCTTTTCTAGAGGGAAAAGCCTAAAAATAATAATCCGCAGAAAAACAATAGTCTTTTCTAGAGGGAAAAGCCTAAAAATAATAATCCGCCGAAAAACAGTAGTCTTTTCCAAAGAGAAAAGCTTAATTACAAAATAGACACTCTGCACTTACTTACAGCACCTCCTTTGTTTGCAGCACTTATTGTCCGTGTCAGATCATCTATAAATAATGTCAACTTTGTCGGCGAGAAATTATCGCCTTGTTTCACGCCTGATCGATACAATAACCTGTCAGTTATGTTATTGTTTACTTTAATACAAGAATGTGAAATATCCTACATACAGCTAATTCACCGACACATGTTTTCATGTACACCAAATTTTAATAGTTTGACCCCTTCAACCCAAGGGGTATCTTCCATATCAGTTCAACGACAGCAACGGGAAGAGTCCATATTCTTTATTTGTCGCGACCAATACGGGAATAAATGTTATCAACGCATGAGCGTTTTGGTCTGAATCCGCATTGTTCGTCAACAATTAGATCATATTCATCAGTTTCTCGAGTTCTATCCACCGTAACCTCCATTTTCATGTATATTTTTAATACAAATTTATATTTTGTAATTTATACATGGAATATCAGGCCTCGCAAATTCGGAGTAACCTGATTTCCATAACTGATATCGCACCTAAAATAAATCCGCGCAAAACCGCCGAGATGTGGGCGGTGTAGTAACACTGGAGTCTGGCGTTATGGGGGCCCGTCGATTTTCCATAATTGCTTTAGAGCAGGATTCCCTTTCAGTCTTACCTGTCAGGACAGAGAGGCCTTCACTGCAAGTCAAATCCTGCCTAAGAGAATCCTAGCTTGAGGTAAATAGACGAAATTAGAAAAAGTCGGTGGGCCTCCTACAATGCCGGGCAAGGTTTCCAAAACTAACACTATGTATATGCATTCACAAAACCGAAATGTTTTGCTTGCGCACTAAGTTACAAACTTTCACATTCAGAAGCCTTTCCTAGAATTTTAGTCAAACTTCGACTAAGATTCCAGGAAAGACTTCGACAGTAACCGGTCCCCCAGGTTATTCTCTCTGTTCCCTCATAACAACACCATTGCCGAATTTGGAATACCAAGGGTCAAAATGCTTTTTTTTGATGTAAGGTGATATTTTTTTATTTACTAAGGATGAAAATGTTAATATGTTTTCACTTGTTTGTTTGGGAAAAAATGGCTTTTTTGAACGAAAGTGGTGAGAAAATATTTGGTTACACACTGAATTATAGTAATTGCTCCCGAAAATTTTCTTTAAGACATCAATTCGAATTATTGATGATAATCGCCAGCGGCCATTCTGTACATGTAGGGTGAATTACTACCAAATCGTGGGAAGGTGGAATTTCCATCCGACAATAGTGTTTTATTACAGGTGACCTTATATCGCATTATTTATGATTTGTAGGGCTGATTGATTGAATAAATAAATAAATTCCCATTGCCCTTTATTCCAAAACATTTTCTCTGAAATTTACTTTGAATATGTATGTTCAATTAAAACTTTAACCACCCAGAATACACAATTTTGAGATGGTATCCTGTAAATATCTGTGTTGTAAATGGCAGCATTTTTCTTTCTTAATCGTTGCTATTTACAATTCATAGAAAAGTTCTCTGATAGAGTTTCTCGGTGATTTGTAAGTTACGATGATTATGTGATAAAACGTACCATAATTTGAAAAATGTCTCTGTTTTGTAAGTGATCAATTATCAAAGGGCTTTTTCTAAAAAAACAAGACTAGTACCAGTCTGAAACTGCGTCCCTGTATGCAATTTTTCAGTGGGTATAATACAATTTCAAATTTTCGGCAAACAGGAACCGCCTGTGCGTCAGATCTGGAAATTGCTTCCACGGTACAACTCAAAATATCAAGCGCCAGACCAAACATAAAATCAATTCCTTTCATACAAGCCAAGAAAACTTCAACTGATTTTTTATATTCAGTGGGTGCAGTACAATTTCAAACAACTGGCAAGCAGGAAGTGGCTACACGGAAGATCTGAAAACTGCTTACACGGTACAATGAAACATTATCAAGCCCCAGGCCAAATATAAAATCATTCCCTTGTTACCAGCCAAGAAAACTTTGACTAGAAATTTCAACCCAAAGTATTTCGGACTGACTGACGGACGGACAGATTTGAGCGCTTACTAGACCTGCATGCCACTGGAGATGCACATGAAAAACAACAACTTGCGGTCTGGATAATCAACAAATGTGAATTGGCCCAATACATGATACTTGTTTTCGGAGCTTCAAAGACAATACAAGCGAGGCAATGTCCAACTATTGAGCTAAACATATCGTAAATGCTTGGACTTATCAAACAAATACTTTAGAATTAATTGTATACAGATCAGAGAGAAAAAAGGTGTCCAGATAAGGCAACATTTTAGTAAATGAGTGACCTCATTTAATCTTTCGCGCCGCAATTGTGGTACACCCAGCAGACACCGAAACCGCAGAAGGTAGTACGTTACACCACAAATAAGGTATTCATAAAAATATATTACTCCCCTCGATAAATTCTGTTTAAACATGTTTTCACAAAAGGCTCACAAACGTAACTTACACATTTGGCTAAAATAAGACAATTCTCTCTGTACGGATGCTGCTTCAAGGACTCACAATGGCATATTTTAAATATAATTCGCAGTTCAAACCCAGCAACCGGAATTTTTATCTCCATATTTCCACTTTAAAATACTTCAAAAAATTTGTTTTTTATTTCTCTCATGAAAATATTTCGTGGATGAAAGAATTGGTGATTAATACCTAGCCTGAAAGAGTTTGCAACACAAGTAGGCTTGCTAAAATGCGTGTACTTACCAATTTTTCAACTTGTATGAGCAACAATCTCGGCCCTTTTTACACCGCAAACGAGGTACTGCGCCGCAAAAGTGGTAATCGGATGACCAGCGTGGTGAATTGTATGGGGGATTATAGCATGAGAATAAAATAAAATCACTACTACTCTCAGTCTAATTAACATGCGGACAAAGCAAACCATCGACTGATTTGTCTATAACAGTTATTACACAATTTGTAAGTAGTAAGTCTTTTACTAAGACTCCAAAACCGCCCGATACTCTCGGATTTCTTTTGTATTTCTCAACACGACTAAACCCAGCCCTGCTGGATTGGGTTTAGGTGTATCTCACAGACAAGCACAATGTCGCAGTTAATTGATTTTATTAACCTGGAGTTAAGTTCTTTTTTCTGTTGTCCAACCATAATAATAATAACACTTCGGCCGGCCGCTGATTTGTCGCGGTTCTCGTATGAGAAGGCCTTGGTTACCCATGTTCTACCAACTGCCTCCCTATTCCATTCAACTTGATTTGCCCAAACCTAATTGACCCCCTTTGAACCCTGGTGGTATCTTCCATATTAGTTCAATGACTGCAACTGGAAGAGTCCATGTTCATTATTTAGGGGTAGACCAATTAATATTTTCAACGTGCAGCCGTGTGGCTGCACGTTGAAAATATTGATTGATCAACTGCACACATGCACTTAGCATCCATCCTATTTAATGATTATAATAAAATAAATGAGATTGACGTATCATGTACCTGGCTGGAAAACGACCGCAAGGGTTCAAAGGTTAAGCTTGCCATAATTATTGTCTCACGTGATATTTCTACCCACGTCACAGCATCCCAACGTACCATAATACTTTCCATCTGACTTCTTTACAATTCGGCCACTACCCGACACAATAAAAGCTTTACCATTAGGCAATTCTCTCAACATTGGTTTGGCATTCAGCTCCATCAAACGCACTACGTGTGATTTACCACCTCGTAAAAAGCATTTCTTGAAACGATCCGACTTTTGGAGGTTTATCTGAGCTCTCAAAATCGCCATTTTATTCTCTTGATTCTCCACGCGAATCTTTACTAAGGCCGGCTTATTGTGGACATGTTTTAAATCACCTCTAAGAGATGAAATTATACTATTTCCTGTATCCATCACATTCTCGTTGTCCGTTTCTGGTACATTAGGAATCATTATAACTGTATCACTGTCATCTCGTTGACCACGCTGGACATCCGAGGGGCATGTATTGTTTTCAAGTTTCTTTTCACTGAGTTTGCTCCGTGTCTGTAAATCGTTCACCCGTGTCAACAATTGATCAATACGGGGTTGTTGTGGCCATTAATGTCTTCCTTGAATAATTTCAATTTAGTGAAGATATGTGCTCACCTTTGAGTTCATCTAGCTAACTGTTAACACTTTTACGAAACCCATCCGTACCATTTTAGCATCACTTACAGACTGAATTAGATTCGAAAGTTGTTGGGCAACTATCTACTTAGTAAAACTGTATACGTTTGGGTGGAAAACAACACGTCATTAAACACTTTGCACGACTTCTTGTCCTCAAACATGCAACATTAGGACTATTATATTTCATCTTTCATGTTATTTTTTCACATTTGATTCTATTATACTTTCTTTTTTTTTGACTCAGTACATATTACCCTATATAAATAATATGGATATGATACCTCAATATTCTATTCAAGCTGGAAGGAAAATCCCTTTTTATCTGTAACTTAGTTTCAACTAACTAAGATTTATCGGCGTTATGGAAAAAAGGGACTGTAATCCAAGGCATTTTTTACAGAAATGCGAGTGGAAAATTCCATCAACATGCCCATGCTCTTTCGATGGGAAATTCCGATTACTCAGTACCGCAACAATAGCCTGGGTAATAAACGAGGTCGTTGGAGGTCACGACACCTGTTAGACAGTAGGCCGATGGCCCGAAACGCGTGGGACAATACTCAGTACCGTGACTCAACCTTCCTTGAACACCCACAGAAGCACGTGTTATTAACTAGAACAATAGGGCAAGGCCGTGGGACAATAGGGGACGCAGTGTGTCAGACCTCGTAAACAATATGCTGACAATAGGGTCTATACAGTCGAAAAACAACGGTGTCAATTTCCAAAACAATAGGTGGGCCGATGACGGGGCCTAAACTGTGTGTGGGCGTCATGTGTCATACCTCGTAAACAGTAGGCAGACAATAGGATGTATACAGTCGAAAAACAACGGTGTCGATTTCCAAAACAATAGGTGGGCCGATGACGGGGCCTAAACCTTATGTGTGCGATATGTGTCATACCTCGTAAACAGTAGGCAGGCAATAGGGTCTATACAGTCGAAAAAAACATAATGTGAAGGTCCAAAACCTTACTTGTGGTGATGAAGAGACCTAAACCAGGTTGGAATGCTATGCATCATAACTTGTGTAAACAATGCCATCAACGCTCCCATACAAATCCCGTAGAATAGGAGAATAACAGGAGAATAATAGACATTGTTAACGAACATTACAAAACGGCCGCCATGGCACTACTGGTTTGTACCGAAAATCCTTGCAATACGACTCGCTGCTTGATGGTTCTCTCTGGGAACTTCGGATACCTCCTTGCGTACAACGTACCCGATACCATGTAACCATGGATTCTGGAAGTATCGTTAAAACCCTAATGAAACAAACAACCTCCCCATACCCATTCCCTGGTGTTTCGATGCCGATTACAATTATAATACCGTGCACTACTAGACAAGTCGAGGCTCGAAAGAAGTACATTAAATTGAACTATTTTACGGGCTTACAGTTCGCTGACAACTAGGTAAGTCGAGACTCGTAAGAACTACATTAAATTGAACTTATTTTACGGCTTTACAGTTCGTTGACTACTAGGTAAGTCGAGACTCGTAAGAACTACATTAAATTGAACTTATTTTACGGGCTTACAGTTCGTTGACAACTAGGTAAGTCGAGACTCGTAAGAACTACATTACATTGAACTTATTTTACGGGCTTACAGTTCGTTGACTACTAGGTAAGTCGAGACTCGTAAGAACTACATTAAATTGAACTTATTTTACGGGCTTACAATTCGTTGACTACTAGGTAAGTCGAGACTCGTAAGAACTACATTAAATTGAACTTATTTTTACGGGCTTACAGTTCGTTGACTACTAGGTAAGTCGAGACTCGTAAGAACTACATTAAATTGAACTTATTTTACGGGCTTGCAGTTCGTTGACTACTAGACAAGTCGAGGCTTGAAAGAAGTACATTAAATTGAACTTATTTTACGGGCTTACAGTTCGTTGACAACTAGGTAAGTCGAGACTCGTAAGAACTACATTAAATTTAACTTATTTTACGGGCTTGCAGTTCGTTGACTACTAGACAAGTCGAGGCTCGAAAGAAGTACTTTAAATTGAACTTATTTTACGGGCTTACAGTTCGTTGACTACTAAGTAAGTCGAGACTCGTAAGAACTACATTAAATTGAACTTATTATACGGGCTTACAGTTCGTTGACTACTAGGTAAGTCGAGACCCGTAAGAACTACATTAAATTGAACTTATTTTCCGGGCTTGCAGTTCGTTGACTACTAGACAAGTCGAGGCTCGAAAGAAGTACATTAAATTGAACTTATTTTACGGGCTTACAGTTCGTTGACTACTAGGTAAGTCGAGACTCGTAAGAACTACATTAAATTGAACATATTTCACAGTGTTAAATTCCGTCGACTTAGGTCAAGTAAAATTACCAGTCACGAACACTTGGGCGGTAAATGCGGTTTTCTGAGCCACGTTTCCCACACAAGTGCGCACAACTGGTAATTTGTACTGCGACCTGGGTCAATGGAGTGTAGCCTTTACTTTTCCGGTTTGAATTGGCGATTGCCGCACGTCCGCTCAATTGTAAGCTTTACATGCCGGTTAACTTGTATACCCCGTAAAGGGGCGTCTAGAGAGAGTGAAAATACACATTGTGGTTGTTCTCAAATTTATTGAATGGTATTATTGACATCATTTTACATCAACAATTGAACAATTGCACAAGATAATAACATGTGCTTATTGAATCATCACAAAAATGCTTGGCAACAATCGGTTGAACCGATGTTCCAGGAATCATTGCTGTTGTCATCCGATTGCTCTCAATCGGCCAATTGAGTTGGTCGATTCCGATCATAAGTTGAACACTACAAACCACCTTCCCATACTCATTCCCTGGTGTTGTGGAATGCGTACAGATACTCCACGCGTACCCAGGGTGGTCCAACGGAGAGGTGTATCATCTCCACAATAATTTACCAAAATTGGAATTGGGCCTTTAACGGTTAAAGAAGGGTCTGTTATTTTCCCTTGAATTCAGACGACTTCCAGGACCCTTTAGGTTGGCATTTGTTGCTTTCAAAAGATTCTGACTGCTCAGTTCAGGATAGCACTTGTGAATTAAATTTCTATTTGAAGTGGGGAAAGTCATGCCCCAAATGTCACTGGGAAGGTTCCCTCATTCGGTCCCCGTCGACAGACAGCAAAATTTCTGTAAACAACCAAAGGTCGATACGACCGTTCCAGGCAATTCGTGCATGTTTAACAACTAATCTATAATCAGGTCTGACCCAGACAATATTAATATATGTCTAGACAGGCTGTCGGGTTATTTGTAATACAGGTGACATGTGTTTATTACAATAAGGACATACAAACAAACAAGTTTTAACTCCAATGTAATATGCAGTGCACACGAGAGTTCATGTTCAGTTGTGCATTATAATGCGGCAACTGTTCTGCGTCTTCAGAATACAAACACTGAAAAGACATTTGCTTACTGACACACCTTCAACGTGTCGCTAATATTTCGACCCTTCTTCAAAATATAAAATCTCATCTCGATATCGAAATAATTCATCTCTTCTAAAAGTCATTTCTTCGAAAACTTACCAATGTGTCTTGGCTCAGCTGTCAGGGCGGAGAATAAGGTGGCAAAACGTCGTTTTCCTACACGTGGGGCGGGTAGGGTACTGCTACGGCTACTGAGAAGTGCCGCAAGGACTTATGTTGTATCATTATCAGAGGGGTCGATGATGTTATCTCCAGAAACCCCAACAACCCCCACTTATTTTATTATAAGTTAGGGTTGCATAATATCCAGTGGTCTTGTTGAACAACATGGTAACCCCAACTGATGACGTTTCATATTGTGAATTGTCGATGATGACGTGTCATTTACCATGTGTAATCGCGGTAATCGTTCGATGACACATCCATCTAAACTAGGTGGAACTGAGTCATGACGTCAAAGCGTACGGTCTATTGGGGGGGGGGGGGGGGGTCAGCCTTTTCGGCCCTTAAGCACCCACCACTGTTTCGACCAGGAGCCAGTACTAAATAAAATTTACAATTATATTTTCTAGAATTGTTTTTGCTACCTATTAATATAACTGACTACACTCTAAAATCAGTTGGGTTCAAAATCAACCCAAATCGACTGGGTTGAGTGAATATGAGCCCATATGGGTTCATATTCACTCAATCCAGTCGATTTGGGTTGACTTTTAACCCAACTGATTTTAGAGTGTAACATAAATCATTATCATTTTGAAAGATGTGGCAATTTGCCAATTGGCAAATTGCCACATCTTTGAAAATGCTAATGGTTCATTTCAACCCATTTAAAGTCATAACTACAAACTACAATTCTAGATAATACAAATGTAAAGGTTTTATTGTATTGTCCCAGATCGCAACCCAATTGCAGTTTTGCCCAATTTTGGGTTGCAGTTATTTGTTTATTGGGTTTTAACTTGGGATCTGCGAATCACAAATTTCTTTTCGAATCGAATCTCGAATCGAATCGTGTCTCTGATATCGACATCGAATCGAATCCCCAATCGAATCTTAAAAGGCAAGTTATTTCATATTGCATCAAACGGAAGTTAGGGAACACTGTGATGACCCTTACGCGACGGAGTGAACACCTTAAACACCAATAACTAAATATTCTCTGTAGCACCGTCGCTGAAACAGCTAGGCCTATTGTCCATAGTTTTAGTTTTTGAAGGCCTAACTTGTTACTATTCACGTTCTTAAGAACGTGAATAGTAACAAGTTAAGCCTTCAAAAAACAAAACTATGGATAATGTTCTGGGCCAAATTCACACCTTACCTAACAATTAAACATTGTCAATTACTCAAATAAATAGGAATTGAGCCAACATGAATGAATTTTCTGACAGTTTTATCCTATTTTTGTTGGAAATGTAACAAATTGAAGTTGGTACGAGAGATTCGAAAAAATCGAATCCTGAGATTGATTCGGGATCGACCTCGAAGCATACGTATGGTATCGATATCGAATCGAATCTCGAATATTCGCGGGACCCTAGTTTTAACGACGCCTTCGGCAGCCAGGGTCTTGTGCTGCAGTACTGTTTTAAAATCTTTAAGTAGCATTCATCCTATTTGAATCCCTAATTTTAACCACGATCATCGAGATGATGGACTCTATGAAGAGAGTTATAACTACTAAAATGTACTTGTAAGTCTTTCCATATTGCAGGTGGATTTTCCTTCTAAAAATCTAAAATCAGGAATTCCCCTCCACACCCCAATAGTCTTTATGGTCGGGACATTTTCGTTAGGACAGGAGTCAAAGATATGATCGTAGAAGACTGAAAAAAGTAGTTTTCTCTTTTACACGACCACTACTGGAATATGCTTACACTGTTTGCGATAATTGTAACGATAACAAATCCTCCGAAGTTGAAACAATACAGCTTGGGGCGGATCGGATAGTTACTGGTGCTACACGAAGTGCAAGTAGAGCCTCATTGTATGCCGAAACAGGCTGGGAACCCCTGCGTACGCGTAGATAAAAGCACAAACTTATACAGTACTACAAAATGGTTCATAATCTTTTCCCAGGTTATATATCATCTCTTGTCCCCTCGATAACATCCGCTACTCACGAATATTCTCAACAATGCCAACTTAACCATCCCACACTGTCACACCAGCACACACCTACATTCCTTCTTGCCGTTGACGTTGCCGTTGACAACCCGACTGTAGAATACCTACTGTCTCCCCCCTGTAATCAGAGAAACTGGTTTCCTCGGAAACTTCCTCTCATACATGAATAAAGATAGATTCCAGATTCCAGAAAGAACCTCTATATACACTGTTGATTGTTTTACATATCTGAGATTAACCCTTTACCCAACGAATCGGCCTCATCCGCCTGCGTAATATGCAAATTCAGCAGCTGAAAAAATATTATTTTTAAAAAATGAAATTTAAAATAATAAATTTGGAAATCGTCTGCGTTTGTAAAATGGTTAACAATTGGCAGAAAGCGCAGTTTTAGATTGGCAGAGGCATAAATTTTAACATAATTACTTCCCATGAGAAATTTGAATTTAAACGGATGCAGGGTCAATTTTGTAAACAGCTACCAAACTTACCAAAAGCAGCAAGCAATTTGGCCAGCAATCTACCCGTCACTGCCTCTATTATGAATCAAAGCTAGAAAATTATGAACAGCATGTGGACCAATTACCACCTGAAATTCTCGACAAGGAAACAACGGGGAACATGTGATGACCAAAACAGACGGGAGGAAAACTCCTGGTTGGATTCTCTCAACATGTGTAGGCAGCTCATGTCACCAACATGTTCCGAACAACATCCTTTAGAAACAAAAACTATCGCCTCGGTTTTCGACAACGCTATTCACACTGAGTTGAATAACGATGAAAAACGAAACGGTGGGGAAAAGCTGAGGACATTTCGAATATTCAAAGAAAACTTTTCTCTGGAACATTATCTAGAAGAATGCAAAATCACAAAGCACCACAACGCTTTGATAAAGCTAAGGATGAACTGTCATAATCTTGGCATTGGGAGGGTGGGGGTACGTTGGGATAACAGAGGAACATGTGAGGGATTAAATGCCGTAAATAATGAAACTCACTTTATCCTGGACTGCCATCGTCTGTCTGACGAAAGAAAATATATTTTGGGACATTAGTATATTACCGAAAGCAGCTTCGACAGTTTTGACGAAGCAAATGAAATTAGACTTACAATGCCATCCACGGATAAAGGGTTCCTAAATAATCTCGCCCAATACACCTTTTATGGGTTAAAAAAGAACGGAGCGTGGTTACCGCCAGATCAAAGAGCTCTTAATGGCCTTCCATTAGACATGGATAATTAATTAGCCAACGATAGTGGGATAGTTGTTAATGTCCACTCAGGCATCACAACAATCTCACCAAACAAAATTAATATTAGAAGATCGAATTACGGCAAGCGACAAAATGGAGTTTGGCATTGTACAAATCTACAGGTACGAGAGAGCTCAGATAATAATAGTCAGTGTGAAACATACAGACTATTGTTTTTATACATTTTCTTCTTCTTCTTCTTCTTCTTCTTCTTCTTCTTCTTCTCCTTCTTCTTCTTCTTCTTCTTCTGTGTTCTCATCACTTTTTTGTCCGCAAGATAACTCGAAAACGAATTGGCCTATCTCGTTGATTTTTGGCATGCTGATAGACAGTCACAAGTTCTCAGCCACCTATGTTTTTTCAGATTCCTAGGGCATTAGTAGTGCCCGTAGGAGTGTTTTGAAAGTGGGTCAGGCGTGGTATAACGCATGGACCTGGGACCAACACCAAATGAGTCGACACTCGATGGAGATTCAAAATATGGGTGAAGGTCACGGAGGTCACTTAGGTGTCATTAAGTGCATTTATCATAATTGCTGAAAATCACATTTTTGACCCCCTAAAGCATTCCTGACGTCCATACATGCATTTTGACCGACTGTTTATTTACAGTGAGGGTTATAGTCATGATTTTGGTCCATCTGTCCCCCTGTTAACATTTAAAGTTTGTGGTTAAAGCTTTTTACTGGAGGTTCCAGTGGGTTTTTTTAAAGTTTTTTTTTACCTGTTTAGTTAACATTTGGAGTTTTGGTTTGGTTAAAGTTTGTGGTTACAACATCCAGGTTAAAATTTTTGGTTAAAGTTTGTTTGTTTTTTTTGGGGGTAAAATTCCACCATTAATTCTTGAAACAGTTTAGTGGAATGTCATTTTCTTTTTTGGGACAATGTCTACTATCTACTGAACATTTCTACAGTGATTTTCATTAATATTGACATGATTTTAACCTCTTTTAAACATGTTTTCAGACTTACTTTCTTTGTATTTGAAATTAGACTTTGCCACATACTTTCTTACTCTAATTCTTGCATGGTCAGTGCAACTTAATGATTCCATTTGCATCAATGATTTCTTTTGTCGGTTTTAGGAAATATTTAACCCTTTTTTGCCAATCAATTTTACTTAAAGTTTCGGATTAAAGTTCTGATTTTCAAGGTTCTACCTTTTCATTCTCCAAACACTCTGTTACAACGTCATTTCTTTTTTTCATTTCGGGCAAGGTCTACTGAAGCCGTACACAGTGGTTTCAAATAATATTGGCATTAATTTTAACCCTTCTCACAACGCTTTTCGAACTTAGTTTCTCCAAATTTCAAATTAGGCTTCTACCACATACTTTGTTACTTTTTATCGCCTCCCACAGGGAGAGAGATAGCACAGAGCTCGCTCCGTCCGTCTATCTGTCAATCCGTCCGTCCGTCTGTCCGTCCGTCCGTCAGTCAGTCTGCCTGTCCGAACTTTCTTTATGCCATAACTTAAACAAAAATTAACGGATTTCAATTCTTTTCAGTACATATCTCTAAGTTTGATGACCACAATTATCCAATTAAAATTATTGAAGTTATTGCCCTGCCCTGCCCTGCCCTGCCCTGCCCAGCCCTCGCCAATTAGGCATTTTTTTTCTTTCCCCCAATATGCATTTGGACTATGTACAGTCACTACCTTCGTAACATTTTTTAAACTCGCGTAACTCCCCTCGTGGCCAAATAGGCACCTTTTTTTTCGACAAAAATGCATTTATACAGTTTTGCTGAAAGTTTGTGGTTAAAAACCCAGATAAACACAACACTCCCTCCCCTTCCCCTGGTGCCAGTTAGGCATTTTTTTCCACTTTGCTCAAATGCATTCTGAAGGATTTAGACTGACCACATGCGGAAAAAATGGACTCCCACAATTCACCTCCCCCATGCCCCCCCCCCCCCCCCCACCTCCTCACCCAGGGCCATTTAAGCAATATTTGGTACACAATGCATTTTATAGTCATGAATTTCGTCCGTCCATCCATCCGTCCGTCCGTCCGTCCGTCCGTCCGTCCGTCCGTCCGTCCGTCCGTCCGTCTGTAAACAATTGGTTTCCGACCGATAACTCCAGTTTTGATTATTTGATTTCAACCAAAGTTGATATGTGTATTTTCCAGCTAGTAATACAGGCCAGGTTTGAATAGAGGTTCCACTCGATGGAAGTTCAAAATTTGGGCCAAGGTCGCACAGGAGGTACTGAGGGCTAGTAACTCTGCATAGTGGCTAATCATAGCCACGACAGTTTTGCGGGGGGAGAAAGCCGGATTACCTGGGAGAACCACCGGGCAACAGCGAGCAACTGTCAGATCCCCCACATACTAACTCCACACAAGCTGGCTTAGCATTGGTTGAAGACAGGTGCACCATCGATGTGCAGTACGTTTTAGTAAACATCGCCACCATGCACCCACGTGGGCAATGGGGGTGAAGTGTCTTCTTGCCCAAGGACAGAGTGATGACCTCTCGACTGCAGCCTGCCCCTCTGCCAACTGAGACACAGCGCCCCATTTAAAGGATTAAAATAGAGTAAAGGGAGTATTTTAACCTTCTGAAGATCTTAATATGGGGGCACGGTGACGCTGTGTACTAAAGCGTACTGTACATCGATGGTGCACCGCTCTTAAAAAAAATTATCGAGAATAATGAAAACCCTTTCCATTCTCGCAATGTTGTTTTGAACACACATGGACATGGATGGGATCTCGGTATTTTGACAGTGCCAATAAGTCTTTAGATAGGCTTTAAGGCCTTCCAATGTCTATATTCCAACATTACTGAACCTTTTTATTTGCAATATATTTCCCAGAGGTACCATGCATGCACTTCATCATTGTTTAACTAATGTGAACATTTTCCATCATCTACAAATATGGCAGTTCCGGAGTTGGTGGAGCCAATATTTATAAAGTAGTTTATGCTCATACTTCAGGCTTGGTATGACCTAGATAAATGGTACCTACACCGAATGAGACGAAACTTGCTGGAGGTTCAAAATGTGGTCCACTTCAATGCGATCAACAGAGGTCATTAAGAGCATTTTTTCCGACCTATCAGGATTTGCATTTTATACCAACTAATGCAATTCTGAAGATTATACATATATCTCATCATTCAAAAAATGGCAGAGCCAGTAATGTCAATTTCTGATTTCTTGATCGAACCCTATAAATGGTGTGCACATATATGCCTTTTCTGGTTTCTTAGAAAAATTGTTCCGATTCCGTATGAATATTTTCTCCATGAGAAATGGTCATAAACAAAGCGGTTTGGGAGTAAGCTGTGACTGTCATACAACAACATGATCTGTTTATTTATATACCACTCAAAGATATACATAGGTGTTTTATATAATTTTATTGATCATATAGTATAAGGCAAATGTATAAGGTTTGATATATTGGTCATGCATATGTACATAATGGGGTGTGATAGGCTTTTGAATATTGGAGACAGGGGGGGAGGGCTCTCAGCTATTGCTAGGGCTAATCCTAACTAGTTGGGGCCAGTCCCAGCGCCTCGTAGGCGCATGTCTCGTCTTGAAATGTGTGCGTGCTCCTCTCCGTGTACCTTTGGCCAGCACCCACGCATTTCAATACTGGTACACGCGGTGACTGAATGGGGGCGAGTGAATATAAATTCCGCCCAGTCAGAGGAACCACGGCTATGTGGTCGCAAGGGAAAAGGGCACAGCTATGTGCCGGCAAGCATCGAAGGCGCAGCAATGGTGGTGGTGGAAAATCTGCCTTTGTCGAAAAGGGAGCGCATATGAAGTGACTTTTGCCGGGAATGACTACGTCGCGGAATACCACAGCTATGTGATGGCAAGTCTGATGTCACAGCACGGTGGAGGCATACAAAAAAAAGACACAGCTATATGCCGGAAAGCAGGAGGTGAGTAGAAATAGGGTGGCACGTGGTGGAGGGAGTAGGAGAGCTGAGAGTCCCCATATGGTGAACCATCGATGGTGGTGGTGGGGAGGTGGTAGAAATTACAATGCGTTTGGCTAGCTGCGGATATTCGGGAACACTGAAGATGCGCAAGGGCATGTGATGGGAAGAGGGCTATGTGTATTGGGAACCGTCTGTAAGACCAAGGAACCGTGTGCAGAGTATTCTTGGAACATGATAGAATATACATAGGAGTGACCGCTTGAAGAATTCGAAGTCGTGTGCATGAATTATATGTCATTGCAGCTGGCCGTCGCGTGATATGGAAGGACCGAGTTGGGACGTTTGCAAAACACTTCTTATCATGTTAACCTGAATTGACCAGGCTGAGTGTTATATAAACTCTGGGAAACACTGTTTCCCAATGAATTTAATCTCATTGTGCAGAATTAATTCCCAAACCAAGTTAATACAAGTCAGGCAATTTTGGGTGGTTAATACAGAATCGCGTACCTTTTTACCATTTTTGATCGAGTAACAGCGTTTTTCAACTGTTAAAATGAGGGGGGAAAGTACTGCTGATTTTCCCCCTCACAAAACATGTAAAACGAAGGGGTTAGGGCGATTCTGACGCTCTGTCTCAGAGATTGAGTTTGTTGATGGCAGGTAGACGCGCTGGTAACACTGGATTAGATAATCAGATAGTGAGCATACGAGACGAATTGTTGAGGCAGCAGGTTTTGAATAAACGCGATTACAAAAGACTGATGAACGAATTGAAGGATTGATATATAATAAGTAGAGAGAAACAAACAAAAAGAGTAAATTTTACACTACAAAATAATAAAAGTAGTTTAAACAACAAACGATTTACCAGTGAAAAAAATATATATATTATAAAATATGTTGGTGATAAAGAACAGGGGATACGTCAGAACTTACGTTCAATGCGGTTCTGGCATCGTCGATTCTATAATGCGAGCATTCACGAGCGATGCAGGTAGAAAACTCGCATTGACCGCGTTTGAGGTCGGTAAGAAGACGGCTTTGGATGCTGGTAAGAAAGCCGCTTCCGAAGCCAGTGGTAGGATAGCTTCTGTGGCTGGCAAGAGGGCAGCCGACGCGTTGATCGACAAGTTGATCAGTCCGCCGGTGAAGCGAGCTACGTTAGAGCGATCTCCGAAAAGTTGGAAAGATTTTAAGGATGCTGTGGTACCCATACAAGATTTGGCCAAAATGACGAGTGGATCTGGATTGAAGAGAACTCGCGACGGTGTAATATAAATAAATAATATTTATAAAACTGAGTTTGAAAAAACATAAAAATTGTGCTTGAAAAAATCTAAAATAGCAAAAATAATAAACAAAGATGAACATTAAAGATATGTCTTGGAACAACGCCGCGACGAAGAGGTCGAATAACGAGTTCTTTCCCAAAAGCATAAGAGGCTTGATAGTGGGAAAATCGAATTGTGGAAAGACCAATCTGTTGATGAATCTGTTGTCGCGACCCGACTGGTTGGATTACAACAGATTGTTCGTGTTTGGCGAGAGCTTGTTTCAACCCGAATATAGATTGCTTCGAGAGTGCACGGATCGTACATTGCCCAATGACGTCATAGCCAGAATCTTTGACAGTAGGGAGGAATTCGACAAAAGTGAAGCTTCTCTTTCGACCATTTTGGACGGTGCGGCGATGGAATTGATGAAGAGAAATGCATCTTCGAACGTCGCGTGTCAATTTTATGAGAATGCTAGCGACGTTCTGGATCCTAGAGAATTGAAATCGGAAGATAAGAATCTCATGATTTTCGACGATCTGCTTTTGGAGAGACAGAACCGATGCGAATCGTATTACGTTAGGGGTCGTCACAGCAACGTGGACTGTTTCTACCTGTCGCAGAATTATTTTCGATTGCCCAGACAGACGATAAGGGAGAACGCTAATTTACTGTGTCTCTTTCGCCAGGATCTCAAGAATCTCAATCACATCTATGGTGATCACGTCGCAAACGACATGAGCGTGGCGGAATTCAGGAGATTCGGCAAGAGGGTTTGGGATGGAGGACTTTACAATTTCGTCATGATCGATTTGACTAGCGAATTTAATCGCGGAAAATATCGGTGCGAATTCGACAAGTTTTATGTTTCTGATGATAATAAGACAGAGAGCGAAAATAAAATTAGAAAATAATTAAATCATCAAATAATTTAGTTTTGAAAATAAAATAAAATTAAAATATATTGTTCGAACAAGGAGAATTGTTAGAACGGATAGCCGAGAATACGGCTGCAAAACAATCCATTCAAATCGTGGTGAGTGGCGATTCGACTTGATTCGCGACGAAATTCGAAACTTCCATCGAATTGAATAGAGAGAAAAGATACGAGATGGCGTTGGTGAATCTGAAGACTTATTATTCCTTTTCCAACGTCACCGAAAAGAATAACTCGTTCAAGTATTCCGACGGAGTGGATTGGTTGGAGATTCGAATTCCCAAAGGAAGTTACGACATAGACGATTTGAACAATTACATTCAGACGCGAATGAAGACGGATGGAAAGGGAAGCAACAAGATCAGACTCGCTCCCAACCCTAATACCTTACAGACGATGTTGGATTTGGAAGATAATTTTCGAGTGGATTTCAACACGGACGATTCTATAGGCAAGATGCTGGGATTCGATCAAAAGATTATCGAGGCCAAGCGGCATCTGAAAATACGGTCGACATTCTTGCAGTCAATAGCATTCTGGTGAACGTGGACATGATTGCTGGAAGCTACGTGAATCGTAGCGCTCAACCAACGATCTATTCCTTCTTTCCAAACGTGTCGCCGGGTTATAAGATCGTGGAACGACCTCAAAATTTAGTTTATCTACCAGTGATTTTAGACACGTTGTATAGTCTCAAAACCACATTGACGGATCAAAATGGTGAACTGTTAGATCTTCACGGAGAGAGGGTGATGATACGATTTCACATAAGAGAAATATAAAGCAAAAAAAAAAAAAAAAATATTGCTTATATATATAAATAATAAAATAAAATAAACGCAATATTAATTTACAAAAATTATTTAATATATATAATTATCATTAAAACAACAAAAAAAACAATTGAAGAAAATATATTTCAAAAAAAGAATTATGACACAATACGTGGTTAAAAACGTGAACATATCTGCAGGACAGAGGAAGAAACTTAAGAGAGCATTAACAACGCGAAGCAAGGCGGTGAGATTCAAATTCACTCACGAAGATCTGACGAGTGGCGGTCAGGATTCGATCGCCTGGACCAGAAGTCAAATCAAAAGGATGGAGAAAGTGATTCGTGATGGAAGAGGGTTGATGGTGAGATTGAGTCCCGCTCAATTGAGATACAATTTGAGAATGAAAGGCAGTTTCCTACCACTATTGGCAGGAATCGCCGCAAAAGCATTACCCTTTGCCGCAAAAGCATTACCCTTTCTCGGAAAGACTCTCAGCGTGGGAGCTCTCTCGGGACTTGCGAGTTCGGCAGTTGAGAAATTAATGGGTGGCAGCGTACTGTTTTTGAAGAAGGGAGGAGCCGTGTGTCGCGTCCATGTAGACGATGACAGTGAAGGATTGTATCTAGAACTCGTTAGAGGTGGCAACTCTTTGAGTGGAAATGGTCTCTATCTGAAGAGTGGACGGAACGTTGAGTGACTCGGCAAGGGTTTGATGTTTGGTGAGAATTCGCCATTTAAGAATATACTGATTTTGAGTATGTTATTATAATGTAAAAATTATATAATTATATAAAATATAAATCATAGAAAGTATAAAATAATATAAAATGGAAAAAGGTGGACAAACAATTAGACGATAATGATGAATATTGCGAGATAGAGTGCAAAAAAGATGTGGAAAAACGATTAGACGCTAATGATGAATATTGCGGGATAGTGTGGGAAAAAGATGTGGAAAAACAATTAGACACTAATGATGGATATCTTAGGAAAGAACTGATAAAAGAGTTAAAAAAGATCGGGATAGATGGTTGAAATGTAAAAAAATGAGACGTTTTCCACCGTCACCACTACCTTCTGAAGAGAATGGTAATGATGCGAGTGTTACCAAGAGATGCACCACATTCGTTCATAATTATGATTCGGATAAACAAATGTGTTCTTATAAAAATATAATATATCACAAAAAAAAGAAAAGAAGAATCAACGCCAAATTTGAGAAAAAAGGAAACGTTATTATAATATATATGGGTGATAGTGAAGAAGAAGAAGAAGAAGAAGAAGAAGAAGAAGGAAAACCGAAAAATACAAAAAAAAGTAATGAGATCTAGAGATGATCAGCCTCTATAGATCTCATTCCTTTTTTTCCTTCTTCTTCGCTAAAAATCAATCTCTCTGTTGTTTATATTTCCAAGTCCGTTATTAGCATGTTGACGCCCGTGTCTTCTCCTTTTTCAAAAATGTGTTGAATGTTTATCTTTACTTTTTTGAGTTTTTTTACATCGGTGAACGTGCTCTCACCACCTGATTTGTTCACGAGTTCGAGAGAGATTTTTGGATATATGTAACTTCCGTAGGGCAATGACAAATCATCCTTGTCGAATTCTCTATCTTTGGCGATGATGATTTTCTGTAGATCGCGCTTTGGTACTCGTAAAACAAATTGAGCGTGGCTTCGTCCAATTTCAAAGGCATGCTATATTTGTCATGTTTATGCTCTAAGCCCTTCGTCTCGACCTTGTTCAATTCGATGGAGTCGTGTCGTTGTAATCTATAGATTTTATAACCGAATTTCTTACATGTTTCGACTCATTTCAATTTCAATTCACATCTTTTAGGTGTTGTTGTCATGATCGATTATTTGGTTTTTGTTTTATGAATTATTGCAAATAATGTATATTTTAAATTTTGTATTTAAATAATAATTTGTTAAAAAAGTTTGTTTTTGTTTTTTTTTTTTACTCTCTATATATATTAAAAAAGTTTTTTTAATTTTAATTTTCTTTAATGTGAAAAATTTTTTTTGTAAAAGTGTTTTTTTCTCTTTATATATATAAATACAAAGTTTAAATTTAACATCCTTTTTTCTCGTATTAATTCAATTTTTTTCACGTTAAGGAACATAAAAAAAAATGATTAATTTCATCAAAAAAAATTTTTTTTGAAGGAATTAAAACATATATATATAAAAACAATTTTAAAAACCTTTTAACAAAATATTATTTAAATACAAAATTCGAAAAAATATATTCTTACAATTGAAGCAAACAAATAAAAAATGGAAAATTTAAATGAGAAAACCGTACCTCAGTTAAACGAGATTTGGAAAAAATTTTAAAAATTCCGCATTTCAGAAATCATAGAACCAAATAGAAAAAAATTGAAGTCATACATATCGTTTGCGAAACGATGATAGAAAAGGAAAAGTGGATGAAATGAGAAAGATCATATGCAAGGAGATACATAGTTTGCGCAATGAAAAAAGCAAATGAAATGTTGATAGCAACGATTTCAAAATAAATGCATCAGTTGTGAAAAATGAGAAGAAGAAAAAGGTAGTAAAAGGAATCGAAATGCCGATGTCGAAAAAAAACAAAAACGTTTCGGTTGTGAAAAATGAGAAGACAACTAAACGAAAAGCCGTTGAAGAACTTCAAGTTTCAAAAGAAAAAAAAAAAAAACTAAAACGAAAACGAGTGATGCACTTCAGAATCTAGACAAACAAGATATATCGAGCGAAATTTGATGAGCAATTGACGAAGGGAAAGGAGAAGAATATGTAACATGACTCGTCACGGAACTATTCCAATCGAAGCCGTAGAGTGGGAGAGTGCAATTAAAGGCGTTTTTAAAACTTTTGATGTAGTTCCCTCGTTCAAGAAACTCGATCCGAAATTGTTCATGGAGCGGGTGAAGAAAAAAGTATTGGATTTGTTTCGTGAACACATGAACGTGGGACAAAAAATTAAGATGATACTCCATTGCATGATGAATAAAATCGATGTGAAGTCTGGCGAGAGCATCGTGAAAAATGCATTTTCAGATCTAATGTCGAACCCGTACTTCGAGGTTCAGATTTATCAGACTTTTTTAAAAAGATGAAAGACAAGATGTTGACGTCTCTCGCGAATTATCAACATGAAGGTAGTAATTGGACGTTTGATGAGGTGTTGAAGCTCGAAATTCATATAACTAAAAACGATTCGTTGAAAGGGTCTTCCTACATGGAATTGCCGTATTCCTTAGCTAAAAAAAATGCTGTGATCAACGTGAGAAATAAAGATGATCAGTGTTTTAAATGGGCAGTCACCTCTGCCTTATACCCTGTCAAAATGTACTCCAATAGACTTTCTCGTTACGAGGAGACTTCTAAAAATCTCGATTGGACCGGAGTGACTTTTCCAACGCAGTTAAAACACATCAAACTTTTCTCGAGGCTCAAAATCCCATCGTAGCGGTGAACGTCTTGGGATACGACCATGAAAAATGAACGATCTATCCTCTCAGACAGACTTCGTATCTCAAAAGAGAAAAGACGATTATTTTATTATTGATTTCAAATGGTGACAATCATCATTATTGTTGAGTTAAAAATCCGAGTCGATTACTGTTGAGACAAAATAATAAACAAGAACATAAGATATGTTTATGTTGCAACTGCATGAACGCGTTTCACAGCGAAAAATTGTTAGCGAAACATCAGGAATATTGCAACAAAAATCAAGGTGTCACCATCGCAATGCCCAAACCCAACACCATCGTGAAGTTTGAAAATTGGAATAGAAGGTTAAAAATACCATTCGTCGTGTATGCCGATTTTGAATGCTTCACCGTGAAAATGAGTTCCTGCCAACCTAACGCTCTTCAAAGTTACGTCGAAAGATATCAAAAACACATGCGTTCGGGTTATTGCATTTACGTGAAATGTGCTTTTGACTCACAACACGACATGGGTCCCTTCATCTACACGAAACAGTGCGAAGATGACGACATGGCTCAAAGGTTCGTGGAAGAGTTAGAATCGAAAATTCAAATGTTATACGATAAATTCAAAACTCCGGCAAAAATGATCATCATGCAAGAGCAGCAGGATGAAAATAACAGAACCACCGAATGTCACATATGCAGACAATCGTTCGACGAGAATTCAGAGGAAAATAAGAAGGTCAGAGACCACGATCATTACACGGGTCTGTATCATGGGCCGGCTCACAGCAAGTGTAATTTAAAATATTGAGATGCCATTTTCTATCCGGTGATATTTCACAATCTCTCGGGTTATGACAGTCATCTGTTCATGAAAAATCTCGGCACCTCCCACGAAGAATTAAATTGCATCGTGAACAGCGAAGAAAGATACATTTCCTTCACGAAATCGAAGCTCATGGAGAAGAAAAGAGTAATCGACGGAGAGACATTGGAAGAAAAAAGAAATCCATTAGTCGATAACATGAGCAAGGATAAATTTAAAATCACGAGCAAACATTTTGGAGAATGAGTAGACATCATGTTGAGGAAAGGAGTCTATCCTTACGATTACATGAACGATCTAAAGAGATTCGACGACACCGGACTACCTTCAAAAGAAGATTTTTATTCAAAATTATATGAATTCGACATTTCCGGCGAGAATTACGAACATGCCAAAAACGTGTGGAAATCATTCGATATGAAAACCATGAGAGATTATCATGATCTCTATCTGAAGACCGACGTTCTGCTCTTGGCAGACGTGTTCGAAAATTTTCAAGATGTCTGTCGTCGAAATTACGATCTGGATCCAGCTTGGTATTTCACCGCACCCGGTCTGGCGTGGGATGCTCTGTTGAAGACCACCGAAGTCCAATTGGAATTATTATCTGACGTGGACATGTTGCTCATGTTCGAAAGGGCTGCGAGAGGTGGCGTCTTGATGATCTCCCACAGATATTCTGAAGCTAACAATCCCTACATGAAAGAAGGTTTCGATTTGAAATGATCGAATAAATACATACATTATTGGGACGCTAATAATCTGTACGGTTGGGCTATGAGTCATCCTTTACTGATTGGAAATTTCGAATGGGTGACGGAACCGGAAGAGATGCAAAAATGGAGAGACTATCCTTGCATTTTAGAAGTCGATTTGAACTACCCGGAAGAATTACAGAATCTACACAACGATTATCCGCTGGCTCCCGAACGAATGGAACTGACCAAAGGAGACGAGGAAAAATTCATTCCCAATTTATTTAACAAACGTAAGTACGTCATCTACAGTGAGAGTTTGAAACAATACGTCGATCATGGGATGAAATTAGTCGACATACATCGCGTCATTCAATTCGACAAAGAGCCTTGAAAAAATACATCGATCTCAACACGAATCTCAGAATTCGAGCTGAGAATGATTTCGAAAAAGATTTCTTCTAACTCATGAACAACTGCGTGTACAATAAATCAATGGAAAACATCAGGAAGAGAACCGACGTTCGACTCGTCACGTCTGAGAAAAGAGCTAAAAAATTAGTGGCGAAACCCAATTACAAACACTGAATTATATCGACGAAAATCTAGTGGCCGTTCACATGCAAAAGACACATCTGAAGTTCAACAAACCATATTATCTCGGATCGATCATCTTAGATATCAGCAAGCAATTGATGTACGAGTTTCACTATGATTATGTCAAACGAAGATTTGGTGATAAAGCCAAACTACTGTTCACCGACATGGACAGTTTAGTTTACGAGATAGTGATGAAAGATGTCTACTGAGATATATCTCCGGACATGGCCACGTGGTTCAACACGAGCAATTATCCCGTCGATCACCCGTCCAACATTCAATCAAATGACAACAAGAAGGTGTTGGGTAAATTTAAGGACGATAGCGGTGGTAAACAAATCGTCGAATTCGTGGGCTTGATACCCAAACTGTATGCTTATCATCTAGAAGATGAAGAGATCAAGAAGTGCAAAGGGGTTAAAGCGTGCGTGGTGAAGAAAAACATCTCTTTCCGAGAGTATAAAGATTGTCTGCTAGGAAATGGTCCGGTGTATAAGACTATGAAATCGATTCGAAGCGAAAATCACGACTTGTATACTGAAGTAGTCAACCAGATTTTGCTGACAGCCGACGACAATAAGAGATTCGTGTTGGAAGATAAAATAAGCACTTTGGCACTCGGACATTGGACTTTGGTTCTAATTTTAGATGATAGGATTTCAGATATGATTGAAGATGATAGGATTCCAGATGTGATTAAGGATGATAGGATTCCAGAAAATCAAGAGGAATTAGACGGATTCAAGATTATGGAAATCGATAAAGACATCGAGAGAGTTAGTTTAAAAAGAAAAAGAAAGACATAAAAAAATAACATCATTTTAGTGAATTATAATAAAATGAATAAATTTAAAAAAAAAATATACACATTTATGAATAAGAAAATAGAGATATCCGTAGAAGGTCTCGTCTTACCTAACGAACCCCTATCCAACATTGATCTGTCGAATGCGGCGAAGGATTTGACAATCAAAGATTTTCTAGGCATGTTTTCTAGAGATGCCTTGCCAAAGAGAAGACCTCGACAATCGGAATGTGGAATTTTAAATCTAGACGATTTATCGGGTGAAGGCACTCACTGGGTGGCGTGGTTCAAGAATGGGAAGAAGAAGAATTATTATTTCAACAGCTACGGAAGCTCGCCGCCAAAAAAAATAAAGAACTATTTCAACAAATCGATAGTTTGTTACAACACGGAATGAGTGCAATCACCAGATCAGGTGTTTTGCGGTCACCTGTGCCTCTACGTTCTCAAGAGATGGTCTGAATGAGATCTGTTATAAGACATTCTCAATGATTTACATTAGAGAGAGATATTTTTTTATAGTATATATAAAGGTAAAAAATTATTTAAAAAATTTTAATCGAATAAAAACGAAAAATAAGTAAAATAATTCATTTTTTAATAAACTGCATTTGAAATATATTTTAAAACAAAAACTTCAAAATAACGTGCCAGTCGATAAATTTGGTAGAAGTGACGACAAAAGTTGACCCAAAGAGAAGAGGAAGATGCTCGAAGTCGGTGATGGTTACGACGTTTCCAACTTGGACGAACATTACGTTCGGCGATATGAACCTTGAGAGGAACCTTTGAACATGAATGATAAGGAGCTCTACAATCTTCCCGAGCCGATAGATCTCGCAGATGCTGTAACTAAAAAATACGTCGACAGGGGGAACGCGGATTTCGAACGAACCATGCTAGATAATTATGTGGATAAAGTCATGACCGATGATCTTGATCTGAAATCTAAACATTTGGTGAACGTCGCAAATCCCATAGATTCCACCGATGCCGCGACCAAGAAATACGCAGACAACTCTCACGTGTGATTCAGCGGACATCTGAGAAGTAGATACATTCAGAAAACGATGCACTCGGAATTGAACGCCAATTCTAACAAGATAACGAACGTGGCCACTCCCACGAATCCCAAGGACGTGGCGACCAAACACTACATAGATCTGGAACAGAGAAAGTCTGACAGACGAGAAATGAAATTGGATCTGAATGTGGGATTCAGCAAGATATAGAATCTGTCGAAGGTCGACGACGCGGATGCAGACTCAACCGCGGTCAACAAGGGCTACGTAGATTCTGCCATGATACGATGACAAGAATACGTAGAATCACAAGTGGATGATCTCTACCTGAACAAACAATCTGGCGGAACCATGGAGGGTGGCATCAACATGAACGGTCACAATTTATTCGGTCTCGATCACGAACCCGAATTCGATTCCAGTGCAGTCAGCAGGAAGTACGTGGACGACAACTCGGTCTGGAGAAAAGGCGACATCATGGAAAGTAAACTAGACATCGGCGGACACGCGCTCATGAATCTACCGGATCCCGTGAACATGACGGACACCTGCACCCTGATTTCAGTGGTGGAAAAAGTCAAATACGCTAGACAATTGATCACCGTGTGGGGCGAGGAGGCCGGCACGTTAGAGGAGGGAAAAACCGAGTGGTCTTTTGGAAACGGAGGTAGTGGATAGCAACATGGTCAGGTGGGATATCCCATGCCGTTAGGAGGTTAAATCCCTCGAATGGCTCTGGCTTCCACGGATTTGAATAACAGAGCGGTCGTCAATCTCGTGGTGAATGGAGTAGAGATCGATAAGAGGTACAGCATTGAAAAGACTGAGAATCAACACACGAATGTTAGCACGTTCGGCATGCCTCTCAAAGTGAACGCCGGAGACAGGATTAATTTCGTTACGAAAACCAATAATCCCTAAGCCGCCACTTCCGTGGTGAGTCTACTGATCGAACTAGATCCTTTGAACAAACAGTGAACGCTTGGAAATAATTAATTAAAATAATGAGTGATTATTAAAAACAAAAAAAAAGTAATGAGATTTAGAAAGATGTTCAATCTCTCTAAATCTCATTACTTTTATTTTTTTTGTTTTTTTGTTTTTTAATAATTACTCATTACTTTTTATTTTTTAAAAATTTTTCACACACGTCTCTCATCGAATGATCGACATCTTATTTCCATCCAATTTGAATTGTAATTCTCTGTCCGACAGGACCAGGGCAAAGGCTTTGGTTTTTCTCGGCACGTTCCTATCGAATTGCATCTTGATCTGAATGTCTAAGACGCTACTCTTGAGTCATTCACTCTGTTTACTGACGTCGAATACGAACATGGGATACATCAACTTGTATTCGCCGGGCGATTTGTTAGGGTTGCTCATCAATTCGTCTGGACCGGGATACTTCTTTCTAAAATCAGCGGCGTCGCCGTACAGCCTGCAGAAAGCGTTCTTGTCGAACGATGTGTTGTAATCGATTGCTGGATATCTCATGGCGTTCAGAAACACTTGCATGTTTCTCAAATTGCAGTGATCAAACAGCGACACATCCTTTTCCTGAGACCCGTCCCTATCGGTCTGAAAAGCAGAAGCGGATTTCACCGTCAGTCTCCAATCAAAGTGATTCGTGGAGGGTGGAATGCTAGCCGTGTCGCACTGTCTCATTCTAAATCCCACGGGTAGTTTACTCTTGGATTCTATGATCTTGTGCAGACGCGTTTTTTCCACGATCGAAAGCTCCACGTGCGGAACGAGCCACGATATCTTGTGTAGAGTTATCTTACCCGCATTGGTCGTGGTGGGTCTCACTATTGCGTCGTCGTTTCCTTTTCGAATCAACGTCAGATTGTGTTTGAATCCGTACATGATCTTGTAATCGTCTGCGAATCTGAATATGTGTTTCAAAGGTATCCTGAACGAAAACGTTCCTTTAGGTCTGGACGTCTTGACGACGTAGTCGAATATCGCGACGGCGCCGGCGCTAGCAGGGCCGATGGTGTCTTTCATCCACAACTGATTAAGTCCTCTGGATTTCGAAAAATCATCTGGATACGTCAAGAGTCCGAACATCGTGGTGGCCTGACCGGGATGAAACACAGATTCTATCTCTTGTCCAGATAGCAAGCATTTTATATTACTGAATAGATGCATGATGCCATTATTGGCTAGAGTAACCGTGTCATCGTAGGCGTAGTCGGTCCCATCTTCCTTGGTGAGACGCCCCTGCACCACTATGTAACTCTCGCTAGGATGGACGAATAGATCTTGGGTTTCGACGTTGATTCTTATCTCTTCCGTATTGTTCAAACTCGTTCCGGTTATCGGTTCGTATTCGTGAACCTCATATTCTTGAATACTTTCATCTTTCACTATGCTTTGTGCGATATCTAGTATATTTGCCATTTTTGAAAGGTTTTTGTTTTTTGTTTATTAATTAGCTTGCTTTTTTATCTAAAAATAGTTTTAATTATTTTTTATTATTATTTTTCTCTCCTATATATATATGTAAACAAGAAAATGTTAAAGAGAGTAAATAAAAAAAAAAATTGTTTTCTTTATCAAAACTTCGTCTTCTGCAATTGTTGTTCGTAAAACTTTCCGATGATCTCTTCTCCATCCAAAGCTTCGATTTCGTAAGTCACCGGATCGGTGTGAAATATTTTGATTATCACGAAGATTTCCGAGGTCCATCGAGGAGTATAACACTTTTCGAAGTGCTTCTTACAAGCGTAGATTCTCACTCGATCGCCGACTGCAGATGTCGGCGTTCTAGACTTCTTCCTGACCTAAGATCTCTCGGGATATAGATTCGCGTAGACCCGTTTTTCGTTTCGAGGATCGCTAGCTTCCCCGGGAGTCATCTTGATCGATCTGTGTTGCGTGTTGTTGTAATCTTTGACCAGACCGTTTAGAGCGTATATGTATTTCTTAGTCGAATTCGCCGTGAAGTATCTGTGCATCTTTTCCTTCATCGTTCGATTCCAACGTTCCACCACGCTGGCTTTCTCTTCGTTTTCGATCGAGTAGAGGTCGACTAAACGACGAACGTGCTTGTTGTAGAATTCCTTTCCCTTGTCCACCCACGTTTGTAGGTTTATTCACATTGCCCCTCTGTTCACAGCAGCCATTCTTGAGATTCAACAATCTTCTATTTCCCGTACTCCTTGTTACGTTTTCATTTTTGCTTAAAAAAACATAGCTCATGACCCTTCATTGGAATGAACTGACTTTTTAACTCTTTACCCAACGTAACGGCCAAAACCGGCCAGCGCTATTCTCAAAAATCGCCAATTAATTTTCAAAATATTTTCATTTTTTGTATCAAAAACATAGGTTATGACCCCTCGTTGGAACGAGCTCGTCGAGCTCGTTCCAACGAGGGGTCATAACCTATGTTTTTGAGACAAAAAATGAAAAAAAATAATTATTCAAGAATTTTTTTTGCAAGTGTCGTCTGCTTTTCATGTTAGGTAAAGGATTAAAAGGATTATTTATCTAGTGGTGCTTAATGTCACATATTTCTGCACAATAGCTAATCATGACCACGATAGTTTTGTGGGTGGAGAAAACCGGAGTACCCAGAGAGAGCCACCGGCAACAGCGAGCAACTGTCAGCTCTCACACATACAAACTCCTCACAAGCAGGGTTGGCATTGGTTGAAGCAGGTGAATCATCGATATGCAGTACGCCTTAGTACACAGTGCCACGTGGGAAATGTGGTGAAGTGTCTTGGCCAAGGAGACAGCACGGTTGCCGCAGGTGGGATTCGAACCGAGAACCTTTCTGCTCGAAGCCTGCACCTCTACCAACTGAGCCACCGCGCCCCTTTTAGGGATTAAAGTGGAGTATTTAAAGGGGGAATTTTAACCCTCTCAAGACCTTAATATGGGTCCAAAAATGTTTATTTAATGCAAAATCGAGAATAATTAAAACCCTTTCCATTCTCACAATGTTGTTCTGAGCACACATGGGCATAGATGGGACCTCGGTAATTTGCTAATGCCAATAAATCTTTCGATAGGCTCTTGGGGGCCTTTTGACGTCGAAATTCCAATACTACTGAACTCTTTTACTCGCAACATATTTTCCAGAGGTACCATGTACCTTAACTTTTTCTGTCTAACATGAACATTTGCCATGAAATATGGCAGATCCGGATGGAGTTGGTGGAGCCAAAATTTGTAAAGCAGTTCATGCTCATACTTCAGGCTTGGTATGTCCCATAGAATGGAACCCATACCGAATGAGTTGAAACTTATAATGTCAATTTCTGATTCCGTGATCGAACCCTTTAAATGGTGTGCACATATATGCCTTTCTGGTTTCTTAGAAAAAAAAAACGTTTATGATTTCTGTATGGATATCTGTAAATACTGTTAACGAAAACCAATTTCTGATTTGTTGAAAACTATTTTACTCCTGAAAATAAGCCTAGTAGTAGGAGCTGCACCAACCATGCTGGTTTACCCTGACCTCGACCCTGACCCTCTGACACCGCGCCCAAAACGCCCAGGCCTTTTTAGACTCCCCTCACCCCTCCCTGTGCCCAAGTCCGTTAGGCCACCTTCACCATCCCCGCGCCCAAAGCTCCTTAGGCACCCTCTCTGCACCCAAAAGTTGTTAGGCGACCCACCCCTTACCCAGAGCTTATTGGGCGCTGTGCCCAAGATGGCGGATGACAAGATGGCGTCTTCCCCATAATATCTGTGACGTGGCTACCATGATACACAGAGTGGAAAGGATCCTCCTCCCTCCCTGTACCCAAAGCCTATTGGGACCCAAGATGGCGGTCCAAGATGGCGGATGACAAGATGGCGTCTTCCCCCATAATATCTCTGACGTGTCTACCATAATACACAAAGTGGGAGGGCCCCCTCCCTCCCTGTACACAAAGCTCCTTGGGCCCAAGATGGCGGATGACAGGATGGCGTCTTCCCCCATGATACCTGTGACGTAAACAAGCTACTCTGCCAGTGATTTAAATATTAAAATAAAAAATAAAAAATTCAAATTCACAAATCTCTTTCCTGTCTCCGAAATATACAATGTGTTTGGGTTAATATTGTACCGAGATATTTTCAAAGTTCTCAGTTACGAGGGTTATCTTGTTTGTGTAAACACTTATTTGATAAGTAGATTGGGTAAGCCCCACGGGTGTTCGTTATCTTCAAGACGTGTCTGAACTTGTTTCTCGAAATATGCTTTTATGTGCAGCAACCATATTTTTCTATACTTTGCATGATGGGATGGCGGTTACTGATTTTTGTGATGAGGGTCTAACGCGCTTGTGCACAGTGGGGGACGAGGCTGAGCATTATTTATTGGTGTTTAAAGTCATATATTTCTATATTTTTTATAAACTAAAAGTTTGGGACATAAACAACTCATCTTGACTTAGTGGCGTTGTGTATTTTATAAAATTTAATGAAAAATATGGCGTCCCTCCTAAAATACAAGGAGGCTTCCCCATACCAAAATAATGAAAATTTCTTCATATAACACAACAAGGCGGCTGTCCGGCGTGTTATAATGCGGAGCGTTGGCGGGTCCAATACTCTACATCCGCGCGATGTCAATAAGATGGCGGATTTTCCCCACTTTAGAACCCCTTAAGTAAATTTAATAAAGTATTTTAAAAAGTTTAATGAAAAGTTCCATGGCTTTTCCTCATAAAATATAGGGAGAAGGAGGCGCCCCCCCCCCCCCCCCGAAATAATGACAATTCGAGTTTTCATTTGAAATTTGTTCGACATTTAAAGTCATCAATGTATATTGTAGGTTTTGTTTTCACTGGAAAAATGAGAAAAATTGATCATTTATATGCAAGACGTTGGAGTTTTGTTAGCGAAAGGGATGAACTTATATTTTTACATGTATAATAAAAAGTAGACAATTTCGTCAACACATCTACCAAGATGAAGTCAGATTTTGGGATAGTTTGATCAAAATATGCAAGGCATTGGAGTTTTGTTAGTGAAAGGGATGAATTTGTATGTCTACACGTAGAAAATGTTATGATAGACTATTACACCAATTTTAACAAACGGGGTTATGCCATATTGATTTATGGGTCGAGGATACCCCGAGGGGCATGGGGCATGGCCCCCGACTCAAGCCCCGCAATTTTTTCACCTTCAGTTTTCATTACAACCGATATACAATACTTTGAATATTTAACTATAAGTTGCGCGAAATTTATTGGTGTCCCCAAAAGTACACTTAGGACAGAATGGCTCTTTTTAGCCAGTTCACCAAGATGAAAGTCAGATTTTGGGATAGTTTGAGCAAATATTTAAGGCGGTGGAGGGTAGATAACTCGCCTGAGTCTCTCCATTTCAATACTTGACAAAAACTAATTTTGTCGAACTTTATTGAAAAATGGTTTTACTGCCATAGATTTTTTAAATAAGGGCGTTAACGTGCCCAGAACGCCCCTTAGATCTTGAAACAGGTCTGCGATTTGACCCGTGGGGAAAGTGAAGCAGTGCTTGTTCACTGCAGTGAACAAACCCTGCTGTTGTTGGTAGAAAAGTACCCAGTAATCAATGCTTGGGGCAGAAGTCCTCTAAAAGATCCACAAGGGTATAAATGAATGACAAAAAACTTGAGTTTATACCTGTATTGCGGTCATGATTAGCTATTGTGAAGAAATATGTGACGTTAAACGCTATTAAATAAATGGGTCTGCGATTTCTCCGTGTGAGAGGGACCTGAAGCACCATGTCCATTTTATAAAAAAAAAATGTAGGTTTGGGTTTCAAATACAATTTTTTTTCGAAAAAAGGAATAATGTTTTTTCGTTAAATAAGTGGAGGGGTTTTATTTGTCGTGACTTGTAGATAATTGAAAATAGGGACTTTTAACAAACACGTTCATATTTAACGGAGATTAGCTTAGATACACAAACCATCTGCCTGTACAGTAAATTAACAGAAATATTTACTGAGGTAACAACTCGTATTATAAACACATAGCTGTGTATGCAACAAACAGGTTTTTTTACAGAAATTAAAACAGATCAAACAGTTTTTACAGAAATTAAAACCGATCAAACAGTTTTTACAAAATAAAATCCGTTTTTACAACAATGAAATCAGTTTTTTTATAGTAAGCAAGCAGTGTGCCCAAACCCAGTTAGTCCCTTCTTCGTGCCTAAAACCTGTTAGGTCACCCTCACCCCTCCCCATGCCCAGAGCCTCTTTAGGCCATACACACCCTCTTTGTGCCCAAGATGGCGGTCCAAGATGGCGGCTTCCGCCATGATATCTGTGACGTTGCTACCATAATACAGAAAGTGGGACGGCTCCCCCTCCCTTCCTGTACCCGAAGCCCATTGGGGCCCAAGATGGCGTCCCAATATGGCGGATGACAAGATGGCGTCTTTCCCCATTATATATGTGACGTAAACAAGCTACTCTTCCAGAGATTTAAATATTGAAATTAAAATTAAAAAATTCAAATTCAAAAGTCTCTTTCCTGTTTCCAATATACAATGTGTTTGGGGTAGTATTGTAGCGAGATATTTTCAAAGTACTCAGTTAACCCTTTACCCAACGAATCGCCCGCATCCGCCCGCGTAATATGCAAATTCAGCAGTTGAAAAAATATTATTTTTCAAAAAATTTCAACAAAACCATATCATGTGACCCCTCGTTGGAACGAGCTCGTCGAGCTCGTTCCAACGAGGGGTCACATGATATGGTTTTGTTGAAATTTTTTGAAAAAGTTTAAAAAATGATATTTAAAATAATAAATTTTGATATCGTCTGCGTTGGGTAAAGGGTTAAGAGAATTATCTTGTTTGTGTAAACACTTATTTAATAAGTAGATTGTACACTTATACACTGCTTGAGTAGACTATAACTGAATAGTTTCTAAGCTCATACTCGCTACATGTCAACTGTAACAATCCACTATGCCCCGACTGTAGGTCGTAGCTCTGTTTATCTCATCGCTTCCTCTCTTTTGAACTCAATCTTTATCACATGTTAAAAAACATAGAATATATTTCTCATATGACGGAAAGAACCAGCCTAACATATCATTTGTAGTAGGGCTATAAATGCCCTCCCATTGGAGAACATGCTCTTGTCAGGATTGCCTTGATTCTCCTATCTGCTTCTCGCTCTCATTTCTTCTCTTTCATTTTGTTTTTCTTTTCTCTGCTTTTTTTCGCTCTTTTTTCTTTTTTCTTTTTTAAAAATAAAACGGGAATGACGGGAAGACCGCCACTAGTGTCTACGTCATCTCCCTGTGGTGCAATCATGTAGTTCTAAATAATATTACCTGAATGCATATTTTTGGTTTTGAATGTATACATGTTGCACGACTGAATAAAATCAATCAGTCAATCACAGTGTACATTCAAACCCCATTTACGTCGACAGGAACTCAATTCGAAATAATGGAAGTTCTCATACAATATTGTCATTGCCTTAAACAAATGCTTACCTTAGCTTAATGTTTTTTAATCGCATTAATGAACGTAATGGGGTCCGAGGCACTTCAGGTTACAATACAGCCTTTTTGTGCAAATAGCGCCTCTACCGGTTTGCAAACCCAACCTACAATGCAGGATAAATGCGGGAACGGTTGGTGGAAAATGAACTGAGCTTGTAAGTGTGAATACAATTTTAAAGTGCATGTTTTGGAAAAAAATATAAAATAGTGGTGACAATTGTCTTCTGAGATATGTGAGAGAAGATAAAAAATTGGGTGGGGGAAGGTAAAAATACGTCTATTTCATTCAGTGCGAAACTGGACGGGAGTAGAGGAAGCTCCAAATTTAAAGACAAAATTTACAGAATATTTGTTTCATGAGATGATAAACTAAATGGATCGATGGTTATTTTTGCCGAAAATCAGCTTGATGAGATGGAGAGAGGAGGAAAGATTAGCATTGTCGTCAATGGAAACAAAGCACTGTAATGTAACCTTCATCCGCTCTCTTCTCCCGAACGTGTTTTCTTGAAATGTTTACATCACACGACCTGTGAGCTTGCATACAGTACGTGAGAGTGGATTGTAACTAAATCACCTGCCGAGTGGAGTTATCACCCAAAGTATCATTTTCAAATTCTCTACATATGGACATAAAAAAACAAGCAATGTTTCAGCCAATGGACCTCCGGGTTTAACCCGGAGGTCCATTGGCTGAAACTTTGCTTGTGCTTATTATGCTTTGCAACCAATTTGCAATTATTGTTTGGGCGGGATCTCCACTCTGCGGGTGATTTAGTGATAATATACTTTTCATGGACTGTAGATTAAAAACCAAGATGGCAGTTTCGAAAAAGACGTTTTGGTTCATAGAAGAGCCAATACGCTCACAGGCGGATTGAGGTCATTATTCCAAATACTTTAAAGTCTTTTACAACTAAAAAGAATACATTATATTGTTTCATTATATTACCAGTTGCAAAAATTGAAAATCTGCCTCAAGTAGGCGTTTATTGCTTCAATAAATGCTATTCTATTCTAACGAAGAACATCACGTCTACTAAAACGTCAGGTTGACAAATAACGTCCCAGCATTACATCTTTAGCAAGAGGAAATGAGTTTGATAAGTAAAGATAATGTTTCGAAACACAGTCATGGATATTATAGGTTGCCTGACTAACTGTGCAGTATGTAAATTGTAACAATCTAATATAGAGGAAAAGTAACCAGCGTTAGAGAGAGAGAAAGAGAGAGAATGTATAACACGGAAAATAGAAAAATTAAATTAGTGGTTCAGAGGGAGTGTTAAATATCTCGCCAGACCCATTGCCGCCGCTTCTACCATACTGACAGGCGCATTCGATAAAAAGGGATTCCGTAAGCATTCACCTACTAGTACGGAAGCCTATTAGCTTCACGTCGTTTTAGCTCATCTGGCCTAGAAGGCCATCTGAGCTTTTCTCATCACTTGGCGTCCGTCGTCCGGCGTCTGGCGTGCCGGAAACTTCTCACATTTTCATCTTCTTCTCTGTAACCCATGAGCGAGTTTGAACCAAAGTTGGCAGGAATGGTCTATGGGAGGTTCTCTATAAACGTTCCTCATTTTGTTCTCGTCGGATGAAAAACGTGGCTTCCAGAGGCATTCTTTGATTCTGGTTGGTGGATTTTCAAAAATCTTCTCCTCTAAAACTGCCAGGACAAATGTTTTGAAACTTCACATAAAAGATGACTGGGACACCCCCTACCAAAGATCCTCATTCAATGTTGATTGAATCACAAACATGGCCACAATTGTGGCTTATATTTACTGTAGAAAACTTATGGGAAATCACATTTTTCTCTTCTTCACTGGCGACGTGGAAACAAACCTGGCAGGGATAGTCTATGGGAGGTCCTCTACAAACGATCCTCATTTTGTTCCCGTGGGTTGAAAAACATGGCCACCAGAGGCATTATTTGATTCTGATTGGTGGATTTTTTTTATTCTGATTGGTGGATTTTCAAAAATCTTCTCCTCTGAAACAGCCAGGCCAGTTGTTTTGATACTTCACATAAGTGATGACTGGGACCCCCTCTACCAACGATCCTCATTTAATGTTGATCAGGTTGTAGACATGGCCACAATTGTGGCTTATAGTTAGTGTAGAAACCCTATGGGAAATCACATTTTCATATTCTCTGGAACTACTGAGCCAACGTGAACTAACTTTCGCAGGAATAGTCTGAGAGGATGGAAATATGTGGCCACCAGAGGCTATATTCTAATACCTAACCCAATGCCTCTCCTGTCTGCACGAAGATCAGTACTGTCAGCAAAGAACTTGTTTTTTGAGAATCTGGTAAGGGTTGGTTCCAGTTTTTCTCCACTGAGAACGGGGGAAAAAAGCCCAAAATATTGTGTATACAGTACAGGTCAAAATAAGCTGTAGCATAACTGCAGTATACTAAGTACACTGCTGCTCCTGCACTGACAAGATCAGAATCTGACATTTTCTGGAAAGCAGTGAGAGCTTTCCAGAAAATGGTGTCAGCTTCTGGTCTTATCAGTGTAGGAAGAGAAAGATACATTAGGATTAACCTAACTTATTTTCACTTGTACTGTAAAATAACTTCAACTGTAAAGTAATTATCTATTCTCTCTTACTTATCAGAAAAATAGTGACTGTTGACAGGTGTTTGGAAAGAATGGAAGTTTTGTTTACATTCCTTTCCCATCATGTCAGCTTAGATGACAGTAATTATATATATCTTTTTAAGATCTGACAAAAATTGGAGTAAAATGTGTTTTCCTGTAACCCTTTACCTAACCAAAAGCTATTTTGAAAGAGAATACTGTCTGACAAAATTAATTTTCAAAATATTTTACCCCTTTTTTGCTGATTTTTTTTTTTTTTTTGTTGAAACAGAATTCATATAAATGTGTGCATTTTCAAGAAGATCTTCTTTGAAACTACAAGGCCAAATGGTTTGAAAAAACTTAATGTGACTGATGACTGTAACTCCCTCAACCAATGATCCTCATTTAATCTTCATCTGGTTGCAATTATGGCTGCATTTGTGGCTTATAATTACTGTAGAAACCCTATAGGAAAATCACATTTTCATCATCTTCACTGAAAGTACTGAGCCAATGTGAACCAGACTTGGCAGGCATTCTCTAGGAGAGGTTCTCTACAGCTGTTACAATACTCATTTTATTCCTGTTGGGTGAAAAACGTGGCCGCCAGAAGCACTCTTTTCATTCTGATTAGTCAATTTTGAAAACTCTTCTCCTCTGAAACCACAGGGTCAAATGATTTGAAACGATTTTCGCATGGTTGATGGCTGGGACACCCTCTACCAATAGTCCTCATTTAATGTTGGTCGTTTTGCAAACATGGCCACAACTGCGGTTTATAGTTACTATAGAAAACGTGAACCAAAAACTTGGCAAGAATGGTCCATACGAGGCCCTCTACAAACGATCCACTTTTTGTTCCTGTTGGTTGGACCAGAGACATTCTATGATTCTGTTTGGTTGATTCAAATGTTTTGAAACTTCACGTCATTGATGACTGGGACACCTTCTACCAATGGTCCTCATTTAATGTTGATGTAATGTTGCAAACATGGCCACATTTGCAGCTCATAGGTACCATGGAAAGCTTATGGGAAATCACATTTTTATATGTAGTTCCAGGTGAGCGATTACAGGCTCTGTAGAGCTTCTAGTTAGCTAATAGGCTACTTACAATTTAATAAATTGTACCTACAATTTAATAAACTGCATCTGCAATTTAGCTAAATTGTACCTACAATTTAGCTGAAGTGTACTTACAATTTAATAAATTTTACCTATAATTTAGCTAAATTGTACTTACAATTTAATAAATTGTACCTACAAGTTAATAAATTGCACCTGCGATTTAGCTAAATTGTACCTACAATTTAATAAATTGTAACTACAATTTAGCTAAATTGTGGGTACAATTTAGCGTCTGTGCTTTTTATTGGTCATGCTAATTTGTCAAAACGGAGTAACTGATTTGTGATTGTTAAACAAATTATGACTGAGATTGCTGCAACTAAATCTCAGTCTACAGTGTATGATTTGAATTTCCAGTTGTAGTGGGAGATAAAATGAGATGGGGTGGTCTGTGGTGTTCATTAACTCTTTAAACCCGACCGGCCGCTTTCCGGCCAGAAACACGATACGTCATAACGTCATTATATTGGATGTTTGTTCAGTAAATGTGTGGGGTAGACAATGAATATTTTCAACGTGCAGCCCCGCGGCTGCACGTTGGAAATATTGATTGTAGGTGCAATTTATTAAATTGTAGCTACAATTTAATAACTAAAAACGATGTGAAGCTAATAGGCTTCCGTAGACTAGAAATCAGACTTGTTGAATCTCTTTTAAATAGGCTGACTGTGACTGTAGAATCCTTTTTTTTCATTAGATAAGCCCATTGACTCATTCATGACCCCATTGGCTTTCAATGGCTCCTAGATTCATACGATGAAAATGGATTCTCCAAGCATAGTATCAGTATAGGGATTCCGTAAGTGGGATTTCTAGCCGATGTCATCGTCTTGGATCAATCAGATTTGCAAAATCTCTCGATGTAAAAAGTTCTCGATCTGCGTCTAGAAAATTATTTTTTTATTTAGTTGGGTTTAACCACACTTTCGACAGCCAGGGTCACCTCGCGTCGGACAGTTTTACAGATGGAGGAAGGCGGAGTTCTAGGGGAGAACCACCGCGCAACGGCGAGTTACTGTCAGACTTCCCAACGTACTAGTTCCTCACAAGCAGTGTTAGCATTGGTTGAAGACAAGTACACCACCGACGTGCAGTACGCCCTAGTACACAACGCCACCGTGCCCCCGCGTGGACAATTGGGATTAGTGTATTGCCCAAGGACACAACGCGGTTGGCGCAGGTGGGATTCGAATCGAAAACCTCTCAGCTTGTAGCCTGCATCTCTATGGCCGAGTTATGGGCTCTCGTGGAATGTTAGTATGTTCTTGAACTCAAAGAATTAGGTGTAAACTGATTTTAGTTGTTCGATTCATCTCATTTCTGCACAGCTGAAACGGTTAACCGATTAATCGATTAATCAATTATCAACATCTTGATCGATCGAAAAAGCAACGATCGATTAACCGTTACTTTTGAACTGCTGTATTGTATGAGTTTACAAAGGAACAAACTCTCTCCAAAACAGGCAAACATTGTCACACTGACTCACGTCAGTTATGTGAGGCAGTGTAAAGCATGCAAGTTACGTGCTGACATAGTTGTTCACTTTCCCACACGGGGTGACCCCGGCTATTTGAAGTGTCGTTAAACCACAATAACGACACTTTCAATTACTTGATGATCATTATGCTGTATCAGTAGTTAGAAATGGTTATTTTTAACCCTTTACCCAATGCGAGTAGCAGACGATACTTGCAAAATAAAATATTGAATTATTAACAATTTTCAATTTTGTCTCAAACAATAGCTTGTGACCCCTCATAGGAACGAGCTCGTTCCTGTGAGGGGTAATAAGCTATGTTTGTGACACAACCATTGAAAACATAATAAAATTTGAATGGAGTTTTTTGTATATAGGCCTGGTCTGGTTTGTCCGCTACGTTAGGTAAAGGGTTAATTCTGTAAATCATCAACGGTACGGCATTTTGTTCAGCTATGTTTTGGGGGCAAGTGATTAATCGGTTAATCCACACACTGTAACCGTTTCAGCTCTACATTTCTGCCGTTTTTTACTTTAGGAGAGCGAGAGTGTTGCACGCCTACTGCACGTCTAAAAAAAAATTAGGAGGGCAATTTTTTTGCACCCCTTGATTTTCTGGACCTGTTTTGGACTGCCCTTAAAATCTATTATCATTTCGTCCTCTAAGTTCCAATGTTTTCTCTGTGTCTACTGGCACAGAGAACACATTGGAACGCAGGGGACGATTTGTCAATTTTGAACTGATTTTTAATAATTCATGACCCATTCTGTGTTGCATTTCGATACATTTTGAGTGTAGAAGACAGTCACATAAGAATTGGATGCAACATTTTGAATAATGAGAAGATGTGTGTGCCAATTTTTCTCCTATGTATCTGAATGTAGTACAATGTTTCAGTCACAATATTAATACCTTGAAGTGAATATAACCAAAATAGCATACAAGTTTTTGAATTGAAAATATCAGGTGCAGTTGCACTCCCAAGCAATCTGAGAAGGGTAATTGTTTTGTACTCTTTGGATTTTCTAGATTGCCAGGTCAGTTAATACTTTCAAATTTTAGAAACTTTGCCCAAGTCAGCGTCAGTTTTGACATACTTTCTTACTGTTTTAGTACCAACGTCTGTATCAAACCTCCCGACATCAAATTCTGCATATATCTTCTCTATCTAAATATTTGATACCGATCTGGGGGAAAAACAATGCTTATGGCCGAATTTAACGGTGATGTTTTTGACGTCAACGCCATAGAAATTAAATGAGGCTAGATTCTGGGAAAATTTTAGTATGCTCTTCAGCTAAAAAAAATAGGAAATAGTTGTTCTCTGTTTTTCGACTTATCCCCATTTTCACGTTTTTACGTAAATTGTAGTATTATCACTTTTTGTTTTGAAACATTTTACGCCAAACCTGTGACGCAGATAACTCATACAGTACAGGGATAGTTTATTATCACTAAATCTCCCGCAAAGGCAATATTCCACCCAAGCAATAATTATAAATTTGTTGCGAAGCATGACAATCACAAGAAGCAAAGTTCCAGCCAATGGACCGCCGGATTATGAGTCCTGGTGGCATGCCACATATCGGCGCATGGCGAAGAAGCAAACTGCGATAAGTTCGTCGGTGATTATTGACGATCGCAGGATTTCGTAGAAAGGGGTACGATTTCACGCTCAGTGAGCGAACAGAAACGAACGGTGCCAGCCTAGAAGATGGGTGGGTGTCATTAAACAGAAATATTTCAATCAATGGCTTCACCGGCTGTACGATGTACACTTCGTTCGTGCCTCTCTTTGTTGAATTTAGTTGAGAAAGTCATCGAACAAAACTGACAGCTAAAATAACTTTCTTGGTGGGTTTTCAGGTGATCCGTTAACTTATCTCTTGAAATTCTTGCGTCAGAGAGAACAGCCAAGTACAGCCTCTCCCCCGTGTACAGTATCCTCGTGGCGACTTTTGTGGTCGTTGGATGAAAATCCCTTCTCACAAATTCCACAGGTAAAAGTTTTGTTTTCCATTCCGAGTACTTACAACGTGGAAGATACGATGCGGATTGAAACTCGACTTGACAACAACGCGTTTGCAAAACAAATAATAAATTTAGCCCTGCGTGACTGTCGTGTGGGTTTTCGTGGGCGCAATAAAAGTGGAAGCTTTACGACCGCCACAAAAAAGAGAAGAATAGATTGATTGTATTAATATCCGGGACGCACGCCATGTTATTAGATCTAATTAGAGCAATTATATATTTTTACAAAGGATCACACCGGCGTGACCAATCTGTCCCGTGAGATCACCATATCAACGAGATTTCAATTATCTTTAATGACACCCATAAAAATCGACGCAATGCAGTCGTGATATTCGCAAAGCATGGCAATCACAACAAGCAGAATTCCAGCCAATAGACCGCGGGGTTAAACCCGGAGGTCCATTGGATGAAACACTTCTTATATTTTTTGTCCACATGTATAAAATTTGAAAGTGTTACTTTGGGTGATAACTACACTCCTCGAGTGATTTAGTTACAATCCACTCTCTATGAAACTTCACATCCTTGTTCTTGCTTGTGATATTGTCATAAAGCGATTTTCAACTGGAATGTTCATTGCTGAATAACTATAGTAAGAACTTTTACGATCAACATTTATTTATACAATAACCAGAATCCAGTATAAAGCAAAACTTGACTCGCGCCCATGTCCGATATTCCATACCACTGGACGTCTGGCTACTAACTCATACGGAGCTGGAAACCCAGACTTCCTTGGTGTCTTTTCATAAACATTATATATACATATAATTTACCTCCTACAAGTATCTGAGAATTTTATAGGTTCAAAGACGGCAAATGCAGACTGCATATAAAACCATATACTGCCTATCAACATCAATATACGCTGACAGCTATGGGTAATCTCCCCTTTGTTCATTGATTATTCAAAATGGCGGCAGCCGATAAACGCTTCAAGTTGAAAAATTGAGTGTTGGAAGCCCAAATTGTGTCTGAAGTGCAGGTTAGGCAACTTAAAAGGCTTCATATTCTGTGGATGTGTGTCACGTTACCTTCGAAATGAAACTGTTTGGTACGTATGAATTTGCCTTGTTGCAATTAATGGGAGAGTGCCTGTGCACTCCATAAATTGTAACAAGGCAAAGACACGTGAACACATTGTGCGAATTCTCTCATTTAATTTTGATCGCTGTTGTTATTAGTTATGTGCATCGATGCAGCATTCGGTAAGATATATTCGTTACACAGTTTGTTGGTGGCCTAATATGGTATATATGGTGTCAGTTAATTTCATATTGGGCTTCGCTCGCGTACAATATGGAATTAACTGACACCATATATACCATATTAGGCCACCAACAAACATTATATATACATATATTACATAACTGGTTATGGACAGTCTAATCTAATATTACTGTTTCTACGAACCAGTGTTTGATACATGCATAACTTTTATAAGGAGCAATTTGACTAGTTACACAACATTAGGACCCAATGTTTGTCAGTTCAGGTAGTCTGAATTACTTCATGTGGTGTTACTTTAACTCTGACAGCTAGGTAGCTCTGTGATAAAATCACAAGTTTGTAGATGTCAGTAGCTTAGGCCTACAAGTTTCACAGGTATTAACTAGGGCTGTCGCGACTATCATTTTTTGTAATCGACTAATCGTGACCAGTAATCGACGGTTAGTCGATTAATAGTCGCTTCCCATGATTTTTTAGCAAATCATTCTTCTGTTCGTAAAACTCTGAAAATGACAATGGCACCAGTGTGTTCAGACGAAGTGGGGTTGTGGGAACAACAAATCGGTCCCGACTGAAGCTACATGTAGTCCAATCTTGGACCCGCAGTCCGTAATATAATTTTTGGGGTTGGTACGTCCTGTAGGACGTACCAACTCCAAAAATAATATTACTGACTGCGGGTCCAAGTTTGAACTAGATTGAAGCCGATGAATTAAAATGAATTTACCAAAGAACGTTCCTGCATATGTTTCCTTTCTGCAATAAGTTTCTCGAAATTTTGAACATTGAGATCTATGCATTCCCTCGTCAGTTGTTAAAATTGGATCTTAGTCTGAAGTTCCGAACTTTGAGAAGTGATCTGATGTTCTGACTTTCGTCATAATTTTGTCACTTCCGCGCTTTGGGTTTTCCAATGGGTGCATTCGTGTGTACAAGACTGGAGAAATTCAGAAGAATCTATTCTTATCGAGTAACTGTGAGTGTTCTTTCTTACACAGTCAGTGACAGTCGTACAGTCTTCCGGATATGAATGTTAACTATGGTTAGATATTTAAAGTTATTCACCTTCATTGATCATTCACCTCACAAAACAATGCAATTTAGCCCCGACGTGTAGTAAACGTGTACCACCTTGAAAATGAACGACGATCGACTAAAAATAAAAAACGTCGACTACTTCAATAGTCGACGGTTAGTCGACTAATCGAATAATCGCGACAGCCCTAGTATTAACCCTGTGATAATTTCTAGTTTTATATTTTAAAGTTTCAACCTCCATCCGAAAAAACCCTTAAGTTTTATTGCTCCGTTAATATCGACGCCTGAATCAAACCCAGGCACGTCAAAGTACCGCCGGTACCACCATAACCGGTACCGGTAACGGTCAGAGCCTGTCCGTCGAAACCGGCACCGGTGCATAGACAAGTCAACAATTGGGTGACATCACAATCAGATGGGATAAATTCGTATTTAAACCAACCCAGTTCCCAAGATCGCAAAGACAAACATGGAATCGTATCAATTATTCTGCGGCGACATCAAAGTAATCATAAAGCACGGAAATCGTGTGTCGGAAACCGGAGCTTGTCGCTGTTGAATTTAAGAGCTAATTTAACCAATGATTAACCCCTACACAACGTATGACAACTATAAAAAATTCATTGCGGCAACCTGTTTGAACATAAAAACTGAAACATGTATTAAAGTTGTCATTTAATGAGCCTGTTGATTTTGAAGTTTTCAATTGTTACGTTTTAGGAAGATCCTGGTATTAGCCTCGCCAGATGTCGGAAACCGAGGCTTGTCGCTTCTGGAAGAAATAGATTCACGCCGCGTATTCAGCCAAAACTCAAGGAGTGTTGCCTGAATCCGTGCGTGAACGTATGTTTCAACGTGACGAACCCGCCCGTTTCACTTTTGTTGGGGTGGTTCTTATCATGAAGGGGTTAATAACTTTTCCTCGAAAAGCATAAATCAACAGGGGTTCATTGAAATCAACAATGTTAATACATATATAAAAATAATGAATATGATAATTTGTGACTAACATGGAATCCAAAAGAATAAGAAAACAAAACGTAAATCACCCCCACGCCCACAGTTTTTGAGTCACTTGTGGGCCCGCATTCTCTGTTGTCGCTGGTGTTTCCTCCTCTTCGCTGGTATTGATTCCTTGGTCGCCTCTTCACTTCACCCTTTCACTGCCGTCGCACGGCCACTAGTGTATTGTCACTTCATCGACGCCTCTGCTCTAACAGGTGACGGAATGTCACTCTACTACTGCCGTCGCGCGGCCACTAGCTTATTGCCACTTTACTTGACGCTTTTCACACAAGCAGTCGCCACCAATGGGGTTAAACTCCCCCTTACGTTTCTCTCAGAATAATGTTCATACAGGCAAAGCCTACTCTGCCTATGTATGGCTTGGCTTCTAAAACAGGTAATACCGTGTACCTAAATGCAAATTAGCTCTCTGAGCTCGATCTTCGTGTTTCTGATCCTATTCTCATATACGGCCACCGACTTGGCCCGCGACTGCTCCTATTCTAAAAATGAGCTATGTGGCTCCTCTACATAACAGCGTGCCTATAATTACATATTAACTGACCTCAATTACCCAGATAATGATTACAGAAGAGAATATTGTCTCTCTTACTATTGATCTGTTATCAGGTTGTCCATGTGGCGTTCAACAAGTGCGCCATAATGGACATTAAACTTTCATGCTTAATTTGGCAGCGTTTGAATTATTGCCGATCTGTTTTTGGGGTCCGTCATATACCTATCTTTACGTTTTATGTTTAACACATTCAGAAAGATTATCGAAAATATTCACACTTTTAACTGGTAGAGTGCTAAATTATTTTTGGTCATCCGGATTTGTCCATGTCTCTTTGCCTTGTTACAATTTATGGGAGAGTGCCTAGTGGCACTCTCCCATAAATTGTAACAAGGCAAATCCTCACAGACTAAATAATTTCAATTAAAAAATAGTATGATGCACATCCACAGATTATGAAGCCATTAAGTTGTGGCACCTGCACTTCAGAATAAAGCCCAAATATGGGCTTCCAGCACTCTACCAGTTAAACAAGAAAATCGCCACTTTTAGCTATCACCTTGACATCGTGCTTTTTGATTACTTTGATGTTGCCGCAGGATAATTGCTTTAAAGTAACCGATGACGGTGCTTTCATTGTCTTTGATGCCAAGTTTGGAAAGTTAAAATGATCGGCCTTATCGAGGTGGTGATGCAGAAAGAACATGCCCCTTTAGAGTGTTTTAATATGTTCATTCACAAATAAGCTGAAAGTATGTCGTGTAAGTGTGCCATACACAATTTTTCTCCTGAGTTCCAATGTGTTCTATGTGCCAGTAGGCACATAGAACACGTTGGAACTCAGGAGACGAATTATTAGCTCGTTTACCCTCTTTCAGTTAGGGAATTTTTCCTTGGACACACCCTCAAACATTCATGCTCACCAGCAAACAGAACAACACATAATATATGTAGTTAGGTCAGTGCCTCGCGGTGCTATGCTTTATTTCTATAAGAATTATTCTTATGAAAAAGAAGTACATTACAATGAGAACAACAGACAACATTTCTGCTAACACGACAAAGTGCTACGGACTTGCAGTCTCATCCATATATAATTTAAAGATTTAAAAAACTTAAATGTTTTAGAAAACATTAGCGGAGGTTCGTTGTGCACTGTCCCGCGATAGCACCTGAACAGAACGATTCATTGACAAACAATCACAAGCTCTGACCGTTCCGCTCGTGCGACTCCGTGAGCACGAATGTTTGAGTACACCTGAGAGAATACAATTTATTTTTAATTCAACCTGTTCAACCGAAAGAAATTACTATCCCCATAAAATAATTTTGTCCCGGTATCGACGGGGTTTTAGCTTCAATTCCGGTGCCGGTTGGAGCATGAGGGAACCGACGGTACCGATACCGGTACAGGTAACGGTTGACATGCCTGGGATCAAACCTTCTTCTTTCAAATTGTGCATTTATCATCTCAAAAAAAAAACAAAACTAAAAGTTAGGTAATGGTCAAGGGAATTCCCAATGGTTATTGTCGAATTTTAGGTAACATTATTGATGTCAAGTTGTCAACGTCATAAAAAATAAATTACATCCAACTCTCACGAAATGTTAGGATGTTGTAGAGATAAAAAGGAAATTAGGAGATAGCTGTGTATTCTGCTTTGCAATTTATCGCAGTTGGAGGTCCTTGCGTCACATCATTCTTTACATATTAGTTAACCCTTTACCTAACATGAAAAGCAAACGACTGTCACATAATGCCCTGCCGTAGGTCCTTATTAATGAGCGTAGAGCTTTTCCTCATCCCCATGGGGGGGGGGGGGGGGTCCCAAGGACGGGCTATATAGTTTAGTTTGCGTGTGGAGTATGATTTTACTTTCATGTAATCCTCTCATGGAGAAGCATATCTTTCTCGGAAATAAAACGAGGATTTTAGCTGTTCGTGTACAGTATATATTTTCATTAAATAATACAGATGCTGACAAGGCATCATTGTAGGGTCCTGCGAATATTCGAGATTCGATTCGATATCGATACCATACGTATGCTTCGAGATCGATCCCGAATCAGTTTCAGGATTCGATTTTTTCGAATCTCTCGTACTAACTTCAATTTGTGACACTTCCAACAAAATAGGATAAAACTGTCATTAGAAAATTCATTCATGTAGGCTCAATTCCTATTTATTTCAGTAATTGACAATGTTTAATTGTTAGGTAAGGTGTGAATTTGACCCAGAACATTATCCATAGTTTTTGTTTTTGAAGGCTTAACTTGTTAAGGCTTAACTTGTTTTTGAAGGCTTAACTTGTTAACTTGTTTTTGAAGGCTTAACTTGTTACTATTCACGTTCTTAAGAACGTGAATAGTAACAAGTTAGGCCTTCAAAAACTAAACCTATGGACAATAGGCCTAGCTGTTTCAGCGACGGTGCTACAGAGAATATTTAGTTATTGGTGTTTTAGGTGTTCACTCCGTGACGTAAGGGTCATCACAGTGTTTCGTAACTTCCGTTTGATGCAATATGAAATAACTTGTCTTTTAAGATTCGATTCGGGATTCGATTCGATGTCGATATCAGGGACACGATTCGATTCGAGATTCGATTCGCAAAGAAAATTGTGATTCGCTGACAAGGCATCATCGGTATGTACGAACTCCCATTAGTAGCTCCTTTGTTTAGATAAATAATAAGCAATTTCATCTCTACGCCGGTTACAAATACTTATCTGGCCATATACCCTACATCATGGTGACATATTAATAGGTGTTCGCTCGTTAGCAGTCTTAATCATGTCGTGCCAGAGGTATGGCAAGGTGTAAGTGTCGACCACGGTTGATAAAGCCGAAATCTATAGCTGATAATAATTTTATGGTTCTCGAGATTAAGACTCGACACTTTTAACAGAATACTTGCAGTCCACTGTAAAGGAGGGGAGAGCTATCTGTTAATACTAAACATGAAATCCACACCTCACTTACAAAAACTATTCTTGAATAACTAATGTTTTCATTTTTTGTTTCAAAACCGTAGGTTATGACCCCTTATTGGAACGAGCTCGACGAGCTCGTTCCCATGAGGGATCATAACCTATGTCTTCGAGACAGAAAATGAAAAAAATAATGAAAGATAATTAGCGATTTTGAGAACTCCACGCGTGGTGAACATTTGATACACCAAACTACTATGGGTATGTTCTATTTCTAAATGATGACACCACCTGACCCGTGGAATGTGTTTCTTTTATAACCGATGTACAGGCAGGTCATTCTGTATCAGGTAAACACAGACCTTCGATAACCCTATCAGACGCTTGTCGAAATTACTGACAACTGCACAGTAACAGTTATTCTTGCATATCCTTGAGAATTAATAGAAACTTTAATATTGGACAATTTGAATCGTTAACGTCCTGTTGGCTGCATCTCGTAACAAGCAACATTATGCAACGATATAATCTGGGAACCACGTCAAGTTCAATCCGGCTGCTCAAGTTCGCTCTTTCGAACACCAATCAACACGCATTTAACAATGATATTTTATAGTCAGTATCCGTTGACAGTTGTCTAATTGCTATTACTCCTACAAATTAGCGGCTAACCAGAGTTATTATGTTGAAATTGACGTTCAATAATGATGGCGACGACCGCAGGTTCGTAGTTACGACAAGCCCACCCCCCCCCCCACCCATCCCCCCCTCCTAGAAAATTAGTGCCTTAAGAACGGATCAGAAGCACATGAAGCGTGTGTATCCCAATATTATAGACATTTTAGAGCTCTATATCATTTGTAACTAGCATTGTGCCAATGCCTTTTTTGGATGTGGATGGAAGAGGTGGGGGGGGGGGGGGTAATTTTAGGTACCTCCGTGCCTCATGTAACAACGCCACTGATCCCAACTAGCTATTTCTATCTATGCGGCATGAAGGGCTGTCACGATTGTTAGCTCAACTTGACAAAGTCAAGAAGAGCTATTGCCATCACTTCTTGTCCGTTGGCGTACGCACGTTCGTCCACAATTTCCTTTGGCACACCTCACAGGCCGCATTTATGACCAGATCGCTTTGAAACTTGGTATGCTTGTTTGAGGTGACCTCTAGATGGGAGCTATCGATTTTCTTCCATTTCCGTCAAAAATAGTTGCAATATTCTTAGAACTTAGTTTAGTCAGACCTCAATATTTACTTTTGGCACACCCTACCTACATGGCACATTTATGATTGGATTGCTTTGAAACCCGGCTTGCTTGTTTGGGTGACCTCTAGATGGGATCTATCAATTTGTTTCCATTTCCGTCAAAAAAATGTTGCCGCTGGCAACTACCTTTGAACTTAATTTACTCTGGCATCAATATATTCCTTTGGCACGCCGTACAGGGCGCATTTTTGATCAGATCGGTTTGAAACGTTGTATGCTTGTTTGGGGTTACCTCTAGATGGGAGCTATCGATTTTCCTCAATATCCGCCAAGAAATGTTTCCGCTGGCAGCGACCTTTGATGAACTCATTGCAGTTATGCATCAAAATGTCCCTTAGGCACACCCTGCAGGGCACATTTATTATCGGATCGCTTTGAAACTTGGTGTGCTTTTTTGGGTTGAGTTCCATGGCCGCCGATTTTCTTCCATTCCGTCATAAAATGTTGCCGCTGGCAACGTTCTTAGAATGTAGTTTAGTCTGACCTCAATAATACCCTTTGACACACCCTATAGGGCACATTTATGATCGGATTCCTTTGAAATCTGGCATTCGTATTTGGAGTAAGCTCTAGATGGGAGCTATTGATTTTCTTCCATTTTTATCAACAAATGTTGCCGCTGGCAACGATCTTAGAACTTAGTTTAGTCAAACATCAATACATTCCTTTAGCAAGCCTTACAGGACACATTTATGATCAGAATGGTTTGTAACTTGGTATGTTTGTTTGGGGTTATCTCGAGATGGGAGCTATCAATTTTCTTCAGTTTCTGTCAAAAAATGTTGCCGCTGGCAATGACCTTCGATGAACTTCGTGCAGTTATACATCAATATTTTCCTTTTGCGCAGCGTGCAGTGCACAGTTTTGACCGGATTGCTTTGAAGCTTGGTGTGCTTCTTTGAGGTGAGCTCTAGATGGGAGCTATCGATTTTCTTCCATTTCCGTCAACAATGGTTGTCATTGGCAATGACCTCTGATGAACTTTTTAAAAACTTAGTGCAGTTATGCATCAATATTTCCTTTTGACACACCATGCAGGGCACATTTGTGATTGGCTCGCTTGGAAACTTGGTGTGCTTGTGTGGGGTGATATATATATATGGGAGTTATCGATTTTCTTCCATTTCTGTCGAAAAAATGTTGCTGCTGGCAACGGCCTTTGAACTTAGTTTAGTAAGGTTTCAATACTTCTGTTTGGCACACCCTCCATGGCTCACTTATGACCGAATCACTTTAAAACTTGGTATGTGTGTTCGGGGTGACCTCTAGATGTGAGCTATTGATTTATAGAATTTCCATAAAAATGTTTTGTCGTTATCACCAGCCTTTGAACTTACTGTATTTGTGCAGCAACTTATCCCTTTTGCACCCTCTGCAGGGTATATTTATGAATTTCCATAAAAACGAGAGAAAATAGCATTGCCACAAGCAATGACCTTCAAACTTAGTGCATTTGTGCATTAACATCTTCCTTTGGCATGCCTCCGGGGGCGCATTCATTATCAGGTTGTTTTGAAACTTTGTATGCTTATGCAGGATGACAAAGATAGGAGCTATTGATTTTATTTCATTTCCATCAAAAACTGTTGCTGTTAACAACAATCTTTGAGTTTATTGCATTTGTGAATTAACATTCTTCTTTGACATGACCTACAGGGCACATTCATCGTAGGATTGTTTTTGAACTTGGTGTGCTCACTGGGCGAGACCCTTAGATAAGAGCTATTGACTAGCATTCATTTCTGTGAAAAAGTTGCCATTTACAATAACCTCTCAACTTACTGCATTTGTGTATCAACATTCTTCCTTTAGCCAGTCTTACACTACTTTGCATTTAAAAATGCATGGATTACTCTGGCGTTATGCACACACCATGCTGTTATGTCGAAATTTCACCAAATAACATTGTACCAAAGATCTTCAATTTTGCCATTTCAGTTATAACTTACCAAGTTCAAGTTTGTCAAGTTGAGATACAGTGTCATTGGCACTTTTATTTAAATTTTGTAATCGATTAATCGTCGCAAATAATCGTTAATAATCGACTAATCGTACCTAAATGCCCCCACCTCCCTCTATTTGATGTCGTTAAAAATGAAATGCAAGTCAATTGGCCTACCTTAAGTAAACAGCGAAGACGATTCTCTTTTAGGTACATTCAAAGCTTTGATGTTCCGAACTTTTGAATCGTCAGTGTAATAATCAAGTCCGGTCGGCAGTTGCGAAAAGACAAATACCTCTAACGGCTTCTTGGGGTTTAACGTCGACGTTCTCGACCTTTTACCTTTGGGATCAATAGTTTTTCCATCACTATTTTTTTTTTAATTATTAAACGTCTAAAACGAGGTAAAATTTACCGATTCTTCGACAGCGAAAAATACTAATCGATTTCGGCAATCGATTAATCGTGATAGACCTGAAGGCACGCCACACATCGGTGCATGGCGAAGAAGCAAACTGCGATGAGTTCGTCGGTGATTATTGACGATCGCAGGATTTCGTAGAGAGAGGGTACGATTTCGCACTCAATGAGCGAACATAAATGAACGGTGCCCGCCTAGAGAATGGGTGGGTGTCATTAAACAGAAATAGTTCAAACACTAAGAGCGGAAATGTTAGATTATGTTATCTGTTTCCGATTCTTGCATCCAAAACATAGCCTGTGGCCCTCAATGGAAGGATCTCGAGGCTCTTGTTCCAATTAAGGTCATAAGATGTTTTTCGTTATTCTAGAATTGTTTGCGTGTATCCTCTCTAGTTCGGTTAAAAATAGCTATCAGGATGTCCTGAAAATACAAAACGAGAGGAACAAATCTTTGAAGTAGAGTCTTCTGATGAAACTGGTGTGTTCACCCTCTGTTAATAAATATCTTCGTGAAAACTCTGATTGGAATTTTGGGATTTTCGGGCAAGAGCGTGGCTAATCATTTTGACGATCCCAACCAGACATGCACTACACTCGCATTGAAAAGTAAGGATAGACAGGCACGTAAAATGTGATCACCGGTTCACCTACTATGTTCGCTCCTGAAAGCTTCATCAGCGCTGTGTGCTTGGGCATTTAACCCAACTGCCTAAAAAGGAACCAGTTCTGTAATACAGTACGTGGAGAGTGGATTGTAACTAAATCACCCGCGGAGTGTAGTTATCACCCAAGTTATAAATTTCAAATTTTGTACATATCGACAAAAAACACAAGTCACGTTTCAGCCAATGGACCTCCGGGTTTAACCCGGAGGTCCATTGGCTGAAACTTTGCTGGTGCTGGTTATGCTTTGCAACAAATTTGCAATTATTGCTCGGGTGGGATCTCCACTCTGCGGGTGATTTAGTGATAATACACTCTCCACGTACTGTAGAAAGAAATCTTAGATTCAACAACAGTAACTCCACTTGAAGTTTTCTGAAATTTAATAAATAAAAAAAAAAAATAGCAGCGCGGCAGCTCCGTGGTTACTGCCGTGAATTGCAAATCGAAAGTTCTCTCTCTTCGATCCCCCGCTAGGGTTAATTGTCTTGAGTCCTTCGGCAAGGCACGACTTAATCCCGATTGCCAACGTGATGGCACGGTGGCGCAGTGTAGTGCACGTCGATTCGATGATCCTCTTATCTTTAACCAGTGGGTATCCCACTTGTGTGGAGCTAGTACTTTGTGTAATCTGACAGTTGCTGGCCGCTGCTCGGTGGTTCTCTCCGGGTACTCAGACTACCTCCACCTATAAAACTGTCACATTACCCTGGCTGTCGAAAGTGTCGATAAACTCCAATAAATATAAATAAATACAGGGGCGGCGGGACGATTTCAAGGTGGGGTGGAGGGGTGGGGCTTGATCGGCCGACGGGTGGTCATCGTACGAAAATTCTAAATTCCAGGGTCCCAAACCCCCATTTCCATGCATCTGAGCGAATATTTTGAGATTTTTCTGGAGATGTATTTGAAAGATTTCACACTTTGAGAGCCGCTAAAAACGCTGGACGTTAACAGCAATTATACTGTCTGTCGATTATCTTGTCTGGGAGTGGATTTGGTACTTGTATGTCTGTAAGATAACGATCTATTTCAGTTAACCAACTTTTTAACAGACTGTATATATTTTAGCGTTTGTTGCCACTTACTGCAAAAAATTATCCGAAATCCATCGAAATTGAACCAGTACGAGAGAAACATAGCTGGAGGAATTATGGGGGAGGCTCTGGATCCGCCTCTTGTTTCACCAGTCATTTGTTGTGTTAAAATATGTGCATACAAAAAACATGGCCCGGCAAAAATGTAGAGGGGCTGAAGTCCCCCTCCCCCCCCGACCCCCGGTTCCACCGCCCCTGAAATAAATAAAAATATTTTGAAAGAAAAATGGTTAGTACGCGACGATTCCCAATGTGTCATGTCGGATCCTACAGTTAAAACTAAAAGTCCTGTCATGAAATGCGCACAAATAGCACGTTGATATGCGCGTTAATGTACGCGTTATGGCCCAAGTAAAGCTATCAAATTCTGTACATATGGCCTGTGCACAAGCAATGTTTCAGCCAATGGACCTCCGGGTAACCCGGAGGTCCATTGGCAGAAACATTGCATGTGTTTGCTATGAGTAACCAGGAGAACCTGCCGTGCTTTGGATGCCATTCGATGCGGAAATTGCGCGCAATTCCAACGCGCAATTAAGCCTAGATAAGCGCACTATTCGAGACAGGACTTCTAGTTTTAACTGTAAGTAGGCGGAAATGGATACCTCAACCGCTGTAAGGGAATTTGTCTCGTCACTGTAAAGGAAACGTTAATAACACTCCAATTCAGAAACGTTCTGTTCTCGAAGTTTTCTGTGTTTATTTACTTCTCTACTTACTGAGTTACAAAAGGTATCACAGAACTAAATATTTTCCCAAAGGCCAGTTAGGCCTCCATCATAACGTTCAGTCGAAAAAATGTGATCGCATCACTTTAAATTTGGCATTCAAATATCTTTATCAAGAATAGACCTTCAAACAACTTTTTCTGCCCTGAAAACAGGGGGTCATCCCACAAATAAGAGAGCAAACTGGCATGAAGCGAAGTACCGGTCACGTGCAAATATTTTTCAGGGAATTCCGAACAAAAACACACAAAAAGTCAGTTGTATTTTTTTAGGTCCAAAAGTCATCAAATTACCCTATTTTTATCAGGAATATTCAACAACAATGCAAGATGCCAAAGGAATGTTTCAAAAGTCTATTTTTCTAAGGCTGTTTATTTTTATAGATTGCACCATTTCCGAGAGACTTCCTGCCATTAAGATAACCGCCATGGACAAGAAGAGTGGTTATCTTTCCTTAGAACTTTATTCAATGCTGGGATTTGCATTATTTATTTATTATTTATTATGGTTTAACGACACTTTAACAGCCAGGGTCATACCAAGTCGGTGACAGTTTTACGGGTGGAGGAAGCCGGGGTACCCGGAGAGAACCACCGAGCAACGACGAGCAGCTGTCAGCTCTCCAACATCGTAACTCTGAACTCCGCACCACGGCACAGGCAGGGTTAGATTGGTTAAGACATGCGCACCATCACGTGCAGTACGCCTAAGTACACAGCGTCATCGTGCCCCCATGTAGGCAATCGGGGTTAAGTGCCTTGCCCAAGGACATAACGCGGGAGCACAAATCAGTTGCTGAAATAGTCACCCATCCAACTACTAACCGCGCTCGACGTTATTTAACTTATGTGATCTGACGAGAACCGGTGCCCGGTCGCCACCGCGCCCCCGGGATCTGCATTAGAAGCCAACTAGACAAAACACAAGTTGTCGCTTATTTGATAACTGTTCTCTCTTCATAGGCGTCGCCAGGATTTTTCAAAAGGGGTTCAACTTTGATGAAAACGGTCCACCCGGCATCAGCCAAGTGTACCCCCGGTATACCCCATGGGGCATACCCCGGATCCCCTAGTGAAAGAATACAGATGTAGTATCAAAATCCTTATGGTCGATTCATTATAATTAATTTCTAATAAACTGGCAGGTACTCGCAAAGAAATTAATTCTGTGTGTAAGTCGGGTAGGGGTGTCCGCAATAGCTGGTGCCATTTCCTCTTTTATTGATGTTAAAGGACTGTAGTAGTATTGGATGAACCTAGTCCATCTCGTGGATTAGCTAGTTCAGTGATCTGAACGCAGTGGCTACCCCTCCACGTTCAGATTCTTCCCATTCAATCCTAGAAAAAGTTCCCATCAAGTTTTATCTGTAGCTAAAGACCGGTTTTTGATCATTCAGACCCGTAGGAACCACTTTGCCATAGCAACCCAGCTTCGCAGTGCCCATCAGAATGTATCCGGGGTAAATGTTTCGACGCAGACCATCCATGCAAGGTTGCACGAAGGTGGTCCCCGATCGAGAAGACCATGTATTCACATTCAGTTGTCCCAGAACCACCGCTAGACACGACATGAATGGGCCATTGACCACGTTGGATGGACCAGAGAAGATTGGCGACCTGTCCTTTTTACAGATGAGTCAAGGTACTGCCTAGACCACACATATAGGCGGTCTAGGGTATGGAGAAGACCAGGAGAGCGATTCCATGCAGCCAACATTGCTGAGCATGACCGCTATGGTGGAGGGTCAATCATAGTCTAGGGCGGCATCAGCTGGGATGGCCGTACAGAGCTCTGTGTCCTTGAAAGTGGTACATTGGGGGATTGAGCGTATAGACTGGCCAGCAAGATCCCCTGACCTCAGTCCAATCGAACATGTCTGGAATGAGTTGCAGCTTGCAATTTCAGCCCATCCAGTCCAGCCAAGAAGTGTCTAGAAGCTTGGTGCCATGCTGGTCCAAGAATGGAACAACATCCCACAAAGGACCACCAGGAACCTGATTAGGAGCATGAGAAGTCGTTGGCAGGCTGAAATTAACAGTAATGGTTCTCATACTCGATACTGAAGCGATACCAGTTTGCCCCGTCAACTTTTTGGCATATTGAAAAATTTCCTCTTTTACCAATAATATCCATTTTTCCATGGTTATCGTATTCAAAAGCTAAAAAATAATGTCAATCACAAATAAAATCTTAATTTCTCTACTTAAATCATTAAAGATATAATTAAATAAAAAATATACACACTTTTCATTATAATATTTCAACTAAAACGTAAAACAGGTAGTTGGATGTAGTTGGTGCTTAGCAAACTTTGAGTAGTATATATCAGATCCCAAACACTAATTATTGGAATAATCATCAAAAACTTAACAAATTTAACACAACCCGGTGTTTCATGAATTGAATTTCTTGGTAAACGCATGCGTGTACATCGCGGCCCACGTGTGAATTACGTCTATTCCACGAATGTACTGTAAATTAAACATTTATCATTAAATAACAACGTGATATGTACTTGGAAAACTTTTACGTGGTTAACAAAAGAGAGGAAGTGAGAAAGAGAGAGATAGGAAGAGAGAACGAGAGATAGAACGAATAGAAAGACAGGGAGAATGAGAGGGAGAGGGGAGAGATAGCGATAGCGACAGAGAGAAGGTGAAAGAGAGAGAGAGGGGTCGAGGAGGAGGAGCGTGAGAGAGAGAGAGAGAGAGAGAGAGAGAGGAGAGAGCGGCAGAACGAGGGGAGAACGAGAGAGAGAGAGAGAGAGACAGAAAGAGAGAGAGAGAGAGAGAGACAGACAGACAGACAGAGAGAGAGAGACAGAGAGGGAGAGACAGAGAGGAGAGGACACGAGAGAGAGAGAGAGAGAGAGAGAGAGCTGTTTGCTGTCAGTGCTGCAGTATTTTACTTGATAGATTACAGCGATCGGTCACCCTCAAGTCTTCGGGAAGCAGAGCGATATTTCACGCCAGGGATTGAACGAACCCAACTCCGCCCATCAGCTGTGGTCACTGTAACCTTTAGTATCACACCACACTCTAAAATCAGTTTGGCTAAAATGAAACAACTCGAAGCTAATGTAAATTACACTCACGTGCCTAATATCAGCGCGAAAAATGTACAGATACATCCCGACATTTCCCTGGATGAACGATTACTGGTCGGAGGGTTAATACGATGTCGCCCTTAAAAGCAAAACAGCCCAAGTTACTCATCATTTACCTCTATTAAACCACCCTGCAAAACCCCAGGTCTGTATCTCTGAAAATAACCGCATTCAGACGTGGCTGTGGTTGATGAGTTAACTCGACATCGGATGAGATCTGACCCATCATTGGCCATTTTCTGGGTACCCTTGGTACCGAATCTGAACGCGAACAGATAAATGTTGGAGCAGGCCCGAAGCTAGAAGCGTTAAAATCATCCAACATAGGGGGGGGGGGGGGGGGCTGTATGTCGAAGGTATTCCCGAAATGCATAGCACCGAGGTGTGGGAACGTATGGAAGTATCGAAGGGGGCGCCCCCTAAGGGGCTGCCCCTCCCATACTCTCCCAACTTAGGTGCGTAACCCCCTCCCCCTTTCTTGGACCTTCCCCGCGAAAATTGTGTAAAAGACAAGCAAACCTCTGATAGCGACTAATTACACGAACTGGGGGTGTGGGGGCAGGGCTATCCGATTATTCTTATTTAATAATATTATTTTATTTTATTCCTGTATCATTGTTTGTAACGAATCCCTGTGTCTCGAGCGGCATATGGCTTGTTGTCAAAAAAGACGATTTTTCTTTGAAAACAAAACGACAATTGGGATCAATGCGTCAACAGTTAATTGGTATAAAAGACTTGTCTCTTGTCGACAAACATCCATTTCAAACCAACTGTTTATGTGTTACTTTTAATAGCATCCACCGTCGTATTGCGACAAATCTCCATGACAACAATCTCTTTTCAACATGTGCTCGATGAAGTGTGGGAGGTTCGCGTTTAACATTCACCAAACGAAAAATGAATGTAGTTAGTTATTTTAGGAATATTCATTGAGGATTAAAATTTCTTGATGTGCTCTGAGCTTTTAATTATCGTCGTATTTTGTACCAGTTGAACTCATCGGTAAGTTTTAAGTTGTATGTTTGCCAACTTATTTTTATCATTCCTGGTGATCACATGTACATGTATGCACGTGATCAACTGACCATTGCGCTTGACATTTTAATTTCATGTACACCACTTGAAGTCTTTCAGGAAATCATTTTTCGAGTTCTATTCAGCGCGAACAAATAAAACGCGTGTACGCTTTGGCGTTGTATAAATCTCATGTTATGTTTTGATATATGTTTTTCCGCGACTGTTATATTCATTTTCCGCTATTTTTTTGCACGACATATATCCGTCCATGAATGTTCACGTGTTTACCCAATAATAATTTTTGTACCACACAGCAGCACACAGGGGGTATAACGGAAACAGTCACGTAACGTCACATACGTCAGGTAACGCCACGTCACTCGGCTTCCCGTCAAACTTTTAACTCTTCACCCGATTCAGACGATGTCGGAATTTATTATACCTCCGCAACGACTGTGTGTGTGTGTGAAAGGGGAGGGAGTATACTGGAGTCGTCCGTCCGTAGACAAAATTAAGTCCGGAGATTTTCTCGGACCTTTATGGACCATTGTCCTCAAAACTTGGTTTGGATGTTCACCACCACAGGAATCTGTGCACCCGCGATTCCAGTTCCGGTCGGACTTTTTTGCTAGAGTTATGCCCCGTTTGGTCTTGGAATGCTTGAATTTTGTCCGGAGATTTTCTCCGATGTTTATGGATCAATTCCTTTGTAACTTGATAAGGATGTGCACTGCCCTGGGAACGTATGCACCTGCGATTATAGCCTCGATCAAATTTTTTCGTCAGAGTTATGCCCCTTTTCGTCTTGGAATAATCACGACGGGGGAGGGTTTGGACAGGCTCACCTGGAAGACATCTAGTTTTTTTCACTTTTAGCTCAACTTCACAAAGTCAAGCTGAGCTATTGCCATCACTACTCATCCGCCGGCGTACGTACGTACGTACGTCCACAATTTCCTTTGGCACACCTCACAGGTCGCATTTATGATCACTTTGAAACTTGGTATGCTTGTTTGGGTTGAACTCTAGATGGGCGCCATCGATTTTCTTCAATTTCCGTCAACAAATGTTGCCGCTGGCAACGACCTTTGAACTAAGTTTAGTCAGAAATTAATAATTCCCTTTGGCATATTCTACATGACACATTTACATGTATGATCATAATGTTTTGAAACCTGGCATGCTTGTTTGGGGTGACCCCTGGATGGGAGGTATCGATTTTATTCCATTTCCGTCAAAAAATGTTGCCGCTGGCAACGACCTTTGAACTTAGTTTAGTCAGGCATCAATATATTCCTTTGGCACTCCGTACAGGGTACATTTTTGATCAGATCGGTTTGAAGCTTGGTATGCTTGTTTGAGGTCCTCTGGATAGGAGCTGTCGATTTTCGTCGATTTCCGCCAAGAAATGTTTCCGCTGGCAATGACTTTTGATGAACTTAGTGCAGTTATGCATCAACATTTCCATTTGGCACACCGTGCAGGGCACATTTATTATATTATCGAATCGCTTTGAAACTTGGTATGCTTGTTTGGGTTGACATCTCGATGGGAGCTATCGATTTTCTTCCATTTTCGTCAAGAAATGTTGCTGCTGGCAACGTTCTTAGTTTGAACTTAGTTTAGTCTGATCTCAATATTTCCCTTTGGCACGCCCTACAGGACACATTTATGATTCGGATTGCTTTGAAATCTGGCATGCTTGTTTTGAGTGACCTCTAGATGGGAGGTATTGATTTTCTTTCATTTGCATGCAAAAAAGTTGCTGCTGGCCACGACCTTTGAACTTAGTTTAGTCTGGCATCAATATATTCCTTTGGCTTGCGCCGCAGAGCATAATTATGAACAGATCGGTTTGAAACTTGGTATGCTTGTTAGGTGTTACCTCTAGATGAGAGCTATCAATTTTCTACGATTTCATTTAAAAAAATGTGCTGCTCGCAATGACCTTCGATAAACTTAGTACATGTACAGTTGTGCATCACTATTTCCTTTTGGCTCACACTGCAGGGCACATTTTTGACCAGATCACTTTGAAACATGGTATGGTTGTTTGGGGTGACCTCTAGATGGGAGCTTTCAATTTTCTTCGATTTCCGTCAAAACATGTTACCGCTGGCAATGACCTTCGATGAACTTAATACATGTACAGTATCGATATTTCATTTTGGCCCTGCATACAGTGCACGTTTTTGGCCAGATCACTTTGAAACTTGGTATGGTTGTTTAGGGTGACTTCTTGATGTGAGCTGTCGATTTTCTTCCATTTCCGTCAATAATAGTTGCTATTGGCAAATACCTCTGATGAACTTTGTAAAGACTTAGTGAAGTTATGCATCAATATTTCCCTTTGACACACCCTGCAGGCCACATTTATAATTGGATCACTTGGAGACTTTGTTGTGTTTGTGTGGGGTGATATCTATATGGGAGTTATCTATTCTCTTCCATTTCTGTCAAAACATGTTGCCACTGGCAACAACCTTTGAACTTAGTTTGGTCAGGCTTCAATATTCCCTTTGGCACATCCTTCAGGGCACATTTATCACTTTGAAACTTTGGTGTGTGTGTGTTCGGGGTGACCTACAGATGTGAGGTATTGATTTTATTTCATTTCCTTTAAAAAATTATTGTCGGTATCACCAGCCTTTGAACTTACTGCATTTGTGTAGCAACTTATTCCCTTTTGCACTCTTTGCAGGGTATATTTGTGAATTTCAATAAAAAAGAGAGAAAAAACATTGCCACACGCAATGACCTTCAAACTTAGTGCATTTGTGCGTTAACATCGTTCTTTGGAATGCCTCAGAGGGTGCATTCATTATCAGGTTGTTTTGAAACTTTGTATGCTTATGAAGGTTGACAAAGACACATGTGCATGTAGGAGCTATGAATTCATTGCATTTGTGCATCAACATTCTTTTTTGGCATGGCCTACAGGCCACATTTATCATACAAGTACAGTTAAAACTAGAAGTCCTGTCATGAATTGCGCGCTTATCTTGACACAATTTCGCACATGAATTGCGCGGAATTTTCTTATTGAAAATACCCAAATTACCACAGAGTCTTGCCATTACTCATAGCAAACGCACGCAAGGTCGGAGGTCCATTGGCTGAACCATTGCTTGTGCATAGGCTGCTTAGAGAATTTGATAGCCTTTCCATATGACCTAGCGCGCCGATAAACGCGCCAAATGGCGAGGTGTTTGCGCGCAATTGATGACAGGCCTTCTAGTTTTAACTGTATGATTGTTTTTGAACTTGGTGTGCTCATTGTGCGAGACCTTTAGATACGAGCTATTTATTAGCATTCATTTCTGTGAAAAATGTGCCATTTGCATTATCCTCTGAACTTATGCATTTGTGTTTCAACATTCTTCCTTTAGCCAGTCTTACGGTTTACATTTAAATTGCATGGATTACTCTTGACGTTGCGCACACACAATGCTGTTATGTTGAAATTTCGTCAAATAATTGGTACCAAATTTGCCATTTCACTTATAACTTACCAAGTTCAAGTTTGTCAAGTTGAGTTACAGTGTCATTGACACTTTCATTTTTAAATTAAAAAAAAAATTCAACAAAACCATATGATGTGATCCTGATCCTGATTCTATCGAGCCCTACGAGCTCGTTTCAGCGAGGGTTACATATGGTTTCGTTGAATCTGCTTGAGATTTTCAACTGCTTAATTTATAAATTAGGTGGTCGAATGCGGCCGATTTGTTAGGTAAAAGGTCGAAGGAGAAAAGTGGGACTCGAACAGACAAATGCCATAACGTTTTTAGAATTTAATATAAACATGTCATCTTAAGTTTGAAATGATGTAATCTTTAAGGTGCTCTATAAGTGATGGAAAATGTAGCTTGAACATAGGTGCCATGTTGTTCTCGATAGCATTAGCTATATAAGAGGTTGGAGTTTTTCATTTTTCTGTTGTTCAAAACTGCGAAGCATTGATAATAAATACGAATGGAAGGCAAAAATGTGACAAATTATTATTTTGATTAGAATTTTGAGGACATCGAAAATAATCTAACACCTATTTTCAAGCTGACTTTCCATTACATGTGTAGCACCTTAATAGGAAGTTAGTGATACGTTTTGTATTTTGCTATCAGATGCTTCATATTAAGCCATGTTTCACATTTTCTGTTAAAAACTCTTCGTATTTGTAAAGAAAAACCCTCCTATGAAACGTCATGCACTTTCTCTGTCATTTGAAATGGTTCCGACACGAGGGGACTCTGAATGTCGAAAGTGCCGTTAAACACCAATAAATAAATAAATTTAAATTGATGGACCCGATGTTTATTTTTATAGTACTTTATCCCTTCCGACGCTGCAATGTCAATATAAGTTATCTCCGCCAACATGTACATGTATGATATATGAGATTTAATTCCTGGATGTCGGTTTGTACTGAGCCGCAGGCGAGGTGTTTAAATGAGACATCCAGGTATTAAATCTCCATATACCATACATGTTAGCGGAGATAACGTTTTAGTCCTGTTTGAAGCACAATACAACTAAGTGGAAAAAATTGTTGTCGCATGTCTCAGCTCCACAATCATTTGGACCAAATTCGTGATAATAATTTTGTTTTTATAATCGCAGAAGACAATAGAGTTAGATCCTTTGGAGCGTTAAGGAAACGAGTAAACAGTATTTTGTTGACATGTGCTCTTAATTTATTTTTATGATTGTATTGTCGGAATTCTGATGATATTTGTGAATATTTTCGGGTTTTTTGGTTCGAGTTTTATAATGAGGCGAGCTGAAGCGAAAAGCTTTCATTGAAGCCATATACCCCCGATGTTTCGCGTGCCCCTATACTCTGGTGTTGCACGCTCTCATATACCTTGTATGTTGGGCGCACCCTTTGCCATTGCTAGTTGTCCAGGGCATTCCGACTAACCAAAAGACATAATTTATCGGGATATAGAGTAGGACTGTCACGATTTTTTAATTTAGGAATCGATTAATCGTCGCAAATAATCGACGATTAATCGTACCTAAATGACCCCCCCCCTCCTCTCTTTGATGTCGATGAAAATGAAGTTCAAGTCAGTTGACCTACCTCAAGGAAACAACGAAGACGATCCTTTTTAGGTGCATTCAAAGCTTTGATGTTCTGAACTTTTGAACCGTCAGTGTAATAATCAAGACCGGTCGGCAGTTGCGAACTTCGCAACTGCCGACCGGTCTTGATTATTACACTGACGGTTCAAAAGTTCAGAACATCAAAGCTTTGATGAATGTACCTGGAAGACTATTGCTTCCAACAACGTCTTGGGGTTTAACATCGATGTTCTTAACTCTTTACCTTTAGAAACAATAGTTTTTTTCATCAAATTTTCTTTTAATTATTAAACGTCTAAAACGGGATACAATTTACCGATTATTCGACAACGAAAAATACTAATCGATTTTGCCGTGACCGATCAACAGTCGATTAAATGATTAATCGTGACAACCCTAATATAGAGACAATAATGTTTATTCCGAATTCATCAATGTCACATGACTCAGTGAGCGTATTTTTTTTTAAATTTTAGAAAAATACTCTCAAAAATGCATCTCCAAAAGTTGATTGTCGTCACACTAAATTCCGAATGGGGAGGGTCGAACTTCCTTATCACATCATTAGACGTCGAGGTTTTCAAAATATAAAATGTGTCCAGTTTTCAAGAAAATTTGTCTTTTTTTTTGTTGCACTGAAAGATAGAAACACGATATTTTCATTATATCGATTAATTTCTCTTGTTCACGTTTTTACGCCACTTTGTTTTGTGCCCAAGCAGCCCTACCAAGCTATGGAATGTCAAGCTTTTCGTTGACATTTGAAATTGAGCATTCATACTGTTGTTTTATTCATGGTGCCGTAAAAGTGTGTTTTTTTCACCATAGAACGTTTAAGTATGAATTCTTCGATATCTGGTGACCTTTTAGGCACATTCAAAATAAATTTGTGAAATATATTCTCCAAGAAAGGGTGGTACCCGGTGCTTCATTAATTAAATGTTTTATGATTATTCCTATAATCAGTGTTTGTAATCCACTATTATCGTGGACATGGGAATATTGCCCACCCGTGGAAAGTGACCAATCCACGGATGCCGAATTATTGACTGAACTGTAGAGACGTTCTAACCATTGTGTGTCAGCGTTTCAAAAACTAAATTGCGTCGGATTCACATGACCATTAATTTTGGTGTTTTGCAGACCTAAATAAATTAGCAGTACGGAATCTTTTTATTTTTCGAATTCTCGCCATTTTGATGGTTTTACGCCATTTCATTCTTTTTCGACTTTTCACATTTCTTATCACAAACACAAATCTGATCTATACAACTCCGTAATTATAAACACACAGCAATGAAACGTTTAAGCTACCTCCCTCCTGACACTTGAACTTTTGTGCGAATTTTTTTCCTTTATGTTGCCCCAAATTTACGCTTGTTAGTTCTCCGAAATATTCGAAAGATACGGGCCTTAAAAATTTATAAAATCTACACATGTATTGCCGTCCCCTGAATTCCGAACGTGGTATGACCGAACTGCGTCGTGACGTCATTGGATTTACGGTACAAAAAAAAAAAAATTAAAATGCACCCACTCCTTGTGAGAATTTGTTTTGTTCAGTTAAAAAAATTGTAAACGGGGTATTTTTCATTTTTTTGATTTATTGCATTTTTTTGGCCTTTTTACGCCGCTTCATCTTTGGGCCATTCCTGACATGTCTTCCCTACACTACACATACAGGTAACACCCATATATTCATATTCAGTGATATATGGCCGTGCGGGGACCACAGACCAGCAGTTCATTGATAATAATACAGAAACGTAATTTATTCAGCACAATATTTTAAGTTTATGGGCAGTCGAAAGAAAAAATCTCTCATACATGTAGATGGTTCAGAGGCCCAGGAAAACCAGAGATCAAACGTATGTTTTCTGCTGAAGAAGTGCTCTGGACACCTGTGTCCGTGGCGTCCCACCACCACAGGGTTAAGGTGAGGGATCCTCACCTTATACTTGCAATGCTTATACAACTAATTTGTATATACAAAAAGTGCATCTCCCCGTTACCCATAACAAACTATTGAAGCAAAGAAGCATCTGTCAGGGGCACCCGAACGGCCCAGACATTGGCCCGACCTTAACACCCAGATCCCTGTTTTTTTCGAATTGTTGCCATCGATTATGTGGGGGAGAGAAAAAACATGACAGTGCATGCAGTTCTTCTTTCGAGGAACATAATATGACAAAATTCCATGCCAAATTGCCAAAGGCTGTTCAAAAGGCAATTTGGCAGGGAATTTTGTTGTCATATTATGTTCCTCAAAAGACGAACTTCACTGTGGAGGCCCCCACAAATGTGGGGGACCTGGGCGTCCGCCCAGTCTGCCCATTCGTAAATCCGGCCCTGCGCCCAGAAAATGTTTCAAAAATGACATCTCTCAGACCCATTTTAGGGCTACTTCTTTAGTATTCCAACCGCTTTTGAAGCGGTTGAAATACTCAAGAAGTAGCCCCCGAAATCTCCTCATCGTACGTTAACTCGTCATTAATAGCCGCCATTGTGTGCCTAATATTAAAGAAACAAGACGATCTATGCGCGCACTATTTTCGGATGTCCGCCACAACAAAATTAAAAAATCATAGCCTAGTTATTTGATATGAATGACATTCGGCTGAAGGTCGATCACAAAAATATCATGATCGACTAATTTTTTGCCCCGACATTGGTCGCGGTGGCTCTGGCGCCACTGTCTGTACGGGTGGACAGCAACGACCAGAATTATTTTCTACCTGACCGCGCCCGCGTCAAACAACTTAGCACGGACTATAACAGCAATTCACGATTACAACAATTCACTCCACTTGATTAGCCCCCTCCTAACTACAGTTAAAACTGGGAAGTCCTGTCATGAAATGCGCACAAATAGAACGTCGATCTGTGCGTTAATCTACGCGTTATGACCATAGTAAGGCGCACAAATAGAACGTCGATCTGCGCGTTAATCTACGCGTTATGACCATAGTAAGGCTATCAAATTCTGTACACATGGTCTGTTCAAAAGCAGTGGGTAACCCGGAGGTACATGTACATTGGCAGAAACATTGCCTGTGTTTGCTATGAGTGACCAGGAGAACCTGCCGTTCTTTGGGTGTCATTCAATATGACTATTGCAATTTCATACGCACAATTAAGCCTAAATAAGCGCGAGTTCGTGACAGGACTTATAGTTATAACTGTACGTACGTTACAACGTGTCGATAAGACATTATTTTTCCGCTATATGTCCAAAAAAGTTAAATGCGTCCAATTGCTGCGAAAATCCGACAGCTAGAGAGCTAAAATAAATTATGAACACGCATTTTTAGCTCAACTTGACAAAGTCAAGCTGAGCTATTGCCATCACTTCTCGTCCGTCGGCGTACGTACGTACGTACGTACGTACGTACGTTAGTATGTTAGTACGTTAGTACGTACGTCCACAATTTCCTTTGGCACACCTCACAGATCACATTTATGATCAGATTGCTTTGAAACTTTGTATGCTTGTTTCAGGCGACCTCTAGATGGGAGCTATCGATTTTCTTGAATTTCTGTCAAAAAGTGTTGCCGCGGCCAACGTTCTTAGAACTTAGTTTAGTCAAACCTCAATATTTCCCTTTGGCACACCCTACAGGGCACATTTATAATTGGATCACTTTGAAACTTGGTATGCTTGTTTGGGGTGACCTCTAGATGGGAGCTATTGAATTTCTTCAATTTCCGTCAAAAAATGTTGCCGTGGCCAACGTTCTTAGAACTTAGTTTAGTCAAACCTCAATATTTCCCTTTGGCACACCCTATAGGGCACATTTATGATTGGATCGCTTTGAAACTTGGTATGCTTGTTTGGGGTGACCTCTAGATGGGAGCTATCGATTTTCTTCAATTTCCGTCAAAAAATGTTGTCGCGGCCAACATTCTTAGAACTTCGTTTAGTCAGAAGACCTCAATATTTCCCTTTGGTACACCCTACAGGGCACATTTATAATCGGATTGCTTTGAAACCTGGCATGCTTGTTTAGGGTGACTTCTAGATGGGAGCTATCAATTTTCTTCAATTTCCGTCAAAAAATGTTGCCACGGCCAACGTTCTTAGAACTTAGTTTAGTCAGACCACAATATTTCCCTTTGGCACACCCTACAGGACACATTTATGATTGGATTGCTTTGAAACCTGGTATGCTTGTTTAGGGTGACCTCTAGATGGGAGCTATCAATTTTCTTCAATTTCCATCACAAAATGTTGCCACGACCAATGTTCTTAGAACTTAGTTTAGTCAGACCACAATATTTCTCTTTAGCACACCCTGAAGGGCACATTTATGATTGGATTGCTTTGAAACCTGGTATGCTTGTTTGGGGTGACCTCTAGATGAGAGGTATCAATTTTTTTCCATTTCCGTCAAAAAATGTTGCTGCGGCCAATGTTCTTAGAACTTAGTTTAGTCAGAAGACCTCAATATTTCCCTTTGGCACACCCTACAGGGCACATTTACGATCGGACTGCTTTGAAACCTGGAATGCTTGTTTGGGGTGACCTCTAGATGGGAGCGATCGATTTTCTTTCATTTCAATCAAAAAATGTTGCCACGGCCAACGTTCGTAGAACTTAGTTTAGTCAGACCTCAATATTTCCCTTTGGCACACCCTACAGGATACATTTATGATTGGATTGCTTTGAAACCTGGCATGCTTGTTTTGGGTGACCTCTAGATGGGAGCTGTCGATTTTCTTCCATTTCCGTCCGTCAAAATATGTTGCCACTGGCAACGATCTTTGAACTTAGTTTAGTCAGGCATCAATATATTCCTTTGGCATGCCATAAAGGGCACATTTATGATCAGATCGGTTTGAAACTTTGTATGCTTGTTTGGGGTTACCTCTAGATTGGAGCTATCGATTTTCGTCAAAAATTGTTGCCACTTGCAATGACCTTCGATGAACTTAGTAAAAACTTAGTGCAGTTAAGCATCAATATTTCCCTTTGACACACCCTGCAGGGCACATTTATGATTGGATCGCTTGCAAACCTGGTGTGCTTGTGTGGGGTGACATCTATATGGGAGCTGTCGATTTTCTTCCATTTCTGTCAAAAAATGTTGCCGCTGCCCTTTGAACTTAGTTTAGTCCGACCTCAATATTTCCCTTTAACACACCCTTTAGGGCACATTTAGGATCGGATCACTTTGAAACTTGGTATGTATGTTCGGGTTGACCTTTATATGTGAGCTATTGCTCTTTTTTCATTTCCATAAAAAATTGTTGTTGTTATCACCAGCCTTTGAACTTACTGCATTTGTGCATCAACTTATCCCTTTTGCACTCTCTGCAAGGTATATTTATGAATTTCCATAAAAAAAACCCAAAACCATTGCCACAAGCAGTTACCTTCTACTTAGTGCATTTGTGCATTAACATCTTCCTTTGGCATGCCTTCGAGGGCACATTCATTATCAGGTTGTTTTGAAACTTTAAGCTTATGCAGGGTGACAAAGATCGGAGCTATTGATTTTCATTTCATTTCCATCAAAAACTGTTGCTGTTGGCAAGAAACTTTGAATTTATTGCATTTGAGCATCAACATTCTTTGACATGGCCTGCAGGTCACATTTATCATAGGATTGTTTTTGAACTTGGTGTGCTCATTGGGCAAGACATTTAGATAAGAGCTATTTATTAGCATTCCTTTCTGTGAAAAAAGTTGCCATTTACAATAACCTCTGAACATATTGCGTTTGTCTATCAACATTCTTCCTTTAGCCAGTGTTTCAGTTTACATTTAAAAATGCATGGATTACTCTGACGTAGTGCATACACACAATGCTGTTATGTTGAAATTTCATCAAATAACATTTGTACCAAAGATCTTCAATTTTGCCATTTCATTTATAACTTAAGTTCAAGTTTGTCAAGTTGAGCTACAGTGTCATTGACACTTTCATTTATTTTGTCGATTTACCAGTGACATTTTAGTTTAAGATTTTAAGTTACTCTGATTTTGTCAAAAAGTACATGTAGGTGGAAAATGTTAAAATTACGGACACAACGCCGTTTTCAAACGTTTTAATTTCTCCTAGCATTTTAAGGATGAATAAACAAAAACGTTTTGTTACTTTAAACATTGACAAACAAATCCCACATGGCCGTCGAAACCGTATGCTTCGCCGAAAGCAGGGCTTTCATTTCGACGAGAATCCGAGAATCCACTCACGAAAAGATTCGCCCAACGACACCAGCGAGAATCTATGCAGGGTTTTGCGTGAAAAGAATTGACTCAATTTAACCCCTTACCTAACATAGCTGCAGCAAATTAACTAATACAAGGCTAACATGTCCTGGCACTTTGTCAGTAAAATTGCTCATTGTGCCGGTTCCAATAGCATCCATATTTGTAAGGTTTTAATGATAAATAATGTTTATTGTTTTTTATAAATTGTGAAAATGAGTTCATGTTTTAAAAATTTAAACGCTGCATTGGGTTTGGGCTGACATATGTTATCAGTGTACAGCAGGAGTTCAACCATGGTGAATTCATGGGATCCTGAGATACTCATACCAAGTGTGGATTCTCGCAAACATTTTCGCAAAATTTCAGATGGATTCTCCCAAATTTAGATGAAATCTGGTCTGAAATTATTAGACGGATTTTTGTCGTGTCGAATCTAATACCAGAGCAAAAAATTAATTAAATTCGTAGATGATGCGTCGACTATTTCAATTAGATGCGAGTAAGACGCACCACCGACGAATCTCCGTCGAACTGAGACGAATCTCCGTCGGTGATGCGTCTGAAATACGTGTTTGAAATAGTCAACGGATTTTTGACGCGTCGAGTCTAAGTCAAATTGCGGAAACAAACGAGCGCCACCGATCAGCCGAATGCAAATCATATGGCAATGAGGAAAGCACGTGTCAGTCGCTGGAAATACCCATCTTACGTCATTTCAGTGTTGACTGATCGAAGGCTTGATTCGAGATTTTTCAAAATGATGCATTGTTGAGAACGAAAATCAATATTTCAAAATGACTGAATAAGAAGTTGATAGGTGAGTGCGAACATTAGTTTTAAATAAACAGCATCAGGCTTGTCTACAAACTGCGTTGATATTTTCAACTTTCGACGTTCGTGGTATTGTTGTTGCTACGAGTAACGTAAGTTGGCAAAATATTCTCGTTCAGAAAAGCCTTTCCCCATCTCTCTCTCTCAGGCTTTTAATGTGTTCCTGCCTTATTCGTGATTTTTAGCCCAACTGTTTACAGTGAGGGCAAAAGTAATGACTTTTGTCCGTCCGCCCGTCCGTCCGTCTGTCCGTCTGCCTTTTTCTGTTAACATTTAGAGTTTTGGTTAAAGTTTGTGGTTAAAGTTTTTTTTCAAGTGTTTTTTTTTCTTATTCCTGTTTAGTTGACATTTGGAGTTTTGGTTAAAGTTTGTGGTTAAAGTTTTTTATTCAACCTTCAAGTACATCCCGGTATTTCTTGTCTGATCCAGGGGGAGGCCGCCAACAATTTGCAAGACGTGACGTGGGGGAGGGTGGGTCTTTTGAGTGCGCCAAATATGTGCATTTCCAACTTGTGCAATTTTTTGATTTTTTAAAAAATATATCAATATATCAGCTAATATATACCATCATTTGTGTTTCAAACCTTAAAGATGATGTTGTACATCACACTCTTAACACAAATACAACACCAGGAGGCTTTATATGTGAGAATATTGGGCTTAAACTGAGAAAATGTCACACGTTAGTAGGGGGTGGGTGTCTTGTTCGAAATGTAGAAAATGTGCAGACAATATTTTGGGAACAATTCAAATGAAAATTTGTTCCCGTCTATGTACACCTGCTCTGGCCAAGCCTGATAATGAACAGCTTGTCATTTGTAGATTGGGGCCCACAGCAGCCGACAGAGGTTTAAATTGGTGGTACCAGTTTAACCCTTTACCTAACATGAAAAGCAGACGACACTTGCCAACAAATGATTGAATAACTAATTTTTTTCATTTTTTGTCTCAAAAACATAGGTTATGACCCCTCATCGGAACGAGTTCGACGAGCTCGTTCCAATGAGGGGTCATAACCTATGTTTTTGAGACAAAAAATGAAAAAATAATAAAAATTAATTGGCGATATTTGAGAATAGCGCTGGCCGTTTTTGGCCGTTACCTTGGGTAAAGGGTTAAGAACATTATGAAAACCCCCCTAAAGACAGCTGTGCCTACTAAGTTTATAAGCTTATTTTTTATTTTAATGAGAGAGTGGGGGGGGGGGGGGGGTTGGGTGGGTGTCTGAGAACGGTGGTAGAAAATTTGCACGCAGTGGGTGGGTGGGTGGGTGTAAAAAGGAGCCGAAAAAAAATAGGACGTCACGTCTTACAAATTTTTAGTGCCCCCCCCCCCTTGTCTGATCGTCACGTAATTTCATATGCAGGTTTTAGGTCACGTCTACATGAGAATGTCCCCTTTTGGTCGTGATCGGTCAACCGATATGGCTGCCCGAGCCCAAAACCCGAAAACCATTAGCACAGTCTGCAGGTCGTATTTATGAAGGGATTTACCTGCGGCAACCGCGTTGTGTCCTTGGGCAAGACACTTCACCCCCATTGCCCACGTGGGGGCACGGTGGCGCTGTGTACTAAGGCGTACTGCACGTCGATGGTGCACTTGTCTTCAACCAATGCTAACCCTGCTTGTGTGGAGTTAGTATATTGGGGAGCTGACAGTTGCTCGCCGTTGCTAGGTGGTTCTCTCCGGGTACACCGGCTTCCTCCACCCGTAAAACTGTCATGGTCATTATTAGCCACAGTGCAGAAATATATGACCTTCAACCCCAATAAATAAATAAATAATATGAAGGGATTTCATTGCAACTTCATAGAATGCCTCTGTATAATGCCTAGATGAGAACGTCCCCGTTTGGGCATGATCTATCAACCGTGATGGCTGCCCAAGCCCGAAACCCAAAAACTTCTAGCACAGTCTGCAGGTCATGTTTGATATGGACGGATTTCATTGTAACTTGATACGATGACTCCGTATGATGTCTACATGAGAATTTCCCCATTTGGGCATGATCTATCAACCGTCACGACTGCCCGAGCCCAAAATCCGAAAACCTTTAGCACAGTCTACAGGTCAAATTTTTGGAGGGATTTCATTGTAACTTCATAGGGTGACTTCATATAATTTCTACACATGAGAAAGTCCCCTTTTGGACGTGATTGGGAAACTGTGAAGGGATTTCATTGTAACTTCGTAGGATCAATCCACATGATGCCCAGATGAGAATGTCCCCTTTTGGTTGCGATCATTCAACCATGATGGCTGCCCGAGCCCAAAGCCCGAAAACCTTTAGCACAGTCTACACGTCATATTTGTGGAGGGATTTCATTGTAACTTGATAGGTTGACTCCATATAATGTCTAGATGAGATCGTCCCGTTTTGGGCAACTGTGACGGCAACAGGGGCCCGAAGTCCGAAAACCTTTAGCACAGTCTACAGATCATATTTATGGAGGGATTTCATTGTAACTTGATAGGTTGACTTCATATAATGTCTACATGAGAACGTCCCCTTTTGGGCAACTGTGACGGCAACAGAGGCCCGAAACCCGAAAACCTTTAGAATATTCCACAGGCCATAATTATGAAGGGACTTCATTGTAGCTTGGTAGGATGACTCCAAGTTTGTGGTTAAAAACCCAGACAAACACCTCTAGACCCCCCCACCCCCACCCCCATCCCCCACCCCCATTATGCTTCTTTTTTCTTCTTTTCTCCAATATGCATTTCGAGATATTTACAGTCACTACATGCGGAACCTTTTTTAAACTTACGTACCCCACTCCCCCCCCCCCACCCGGGGGCCAATTAGGCACTTTCTTTTTCTTTCGTCAAAAATACTTGTTTACAGTTTTGGTTAAAAACCCAAACACCACCGCCCCCCCCCTCCCCCACCCCAATTAGGCATTTTTTTTCTTTTCTCGAATATGCATTTTGAACTATTTACAGTCACTACATGCGGAACCTTTTTTTAACTCACGTACCCCCCCCCCCCCCCCTCCAAGGGGCCAAGTAGGCACTTTTTTTCTTTCGTCAAATATGCTTTTTTACAGTTTTGGTTAATGTTTGTGGTTAAAAACCCAGACAAACACCACCACCCACTTCCACCCCTACCCCCACCCCTACCCCCATGGTGCCAGTTAGGTATTTTTTTTTCTCTGCTCAAAATGCATTCTGAAGGATTTAGACTGCCCACATGTGGAAAAAAAATGAGCTCCCCTGATTCACCCCCCACTCTCCCCCACCCCTCATCCCCCACCCCACCTCCTCCTCACCCAGGGCCATTCATGCAATATTTTTTCTTTGGTACAAAATGCATTTTTAGCCTGACTGTTTATAGTCAGGGCTATAGTCATGACTTTCGTCCGTCCATCTGTCGGTCCATCCATCTGTCTGTAAACAATTGGTTTCCGACTGATAACTCCAGTTTGGATTATTTGATTTCAACCAAAGTTGATATGTGTTTTTTCCAGCTAGTAATACAGGCCAGGTTTCAAGATAGGTTCCACAACTGCCCCCCCCCCCACCCCCCACCCCACCCACACACACTCACACAGATTGTCACTTAGGCAATTATTCCCAAAATGCATTTTGAAGGATTGGGAGTTATTACATGCAAAAACGAAAATTGACTCATATAGCCCAACATTGCTTTATGTACTGCATCTTTAATCCTTTCCCCACACAAGTTGAAGCCAACAGCACAAATTATTTTTCTGAAACATCAGATTTTTTCATTCTTTATCTACTTCTAACCATGGCTTATTACTCCTTATTGGAACAAGCTCATCAAGTTTGTTCTATTAATAGGTCATGAGGTATGTTTTGAAGTAGAGAAATGAAAAAATAAAATTTGAATAGCAAACTTTGTACATGTATCACGAGTGCAGATATGGCAGATTCGTCAGGTAAACTGTTAACGAAAAATGGCTCTGACTATTTTGCGTCCAAGCATTGTCATTGCTGGGACAGTCGGGCTGCATGCGTGAATTCACTCTAGTTATGTGTACCCATACTATGTATGGTACACATAATGCCGGCATCCGGGGTGGCCATCCGTAGTTCGTCCATCCTTTGTCTGCCTGTCCGTCCGTCTGTCCGTCCGACCTCCGTATCCATTTCTTTGGCATTCGATAACTTGAAAAATATTGCTTGGATTGTCAAGTTACTTTATATTTGTGTTCAGGTTACTGATGTACCGAGCTGTATAGTTTTTGGTGTAAATCTGTTATTTTGATCCTGAGATATTAACCCATTATCCTTCAGATTGAAAATTCCTCCAATCCCTTTGGCATTCGATAACTTTAAAAATATTGCTTGCATTGTCAAGTTACTTTATATTTGTGTTCAGGTTACTGATGTACCGAGCTGTATAGTTTTTGGTGTAAATCTGTTATTTTGATCCTGAGATATTAACCCTTTGCCCTTCAAATTGAAAATTCCTCCAGTCCCTTTGGCATTCGATAACTTGAAAAATATTGCTTGGATTGTCAAGTTATTTTATATTTGTATTCAGGTTACTGATGTACCGAGCTGTATAGTTTTTGGTGTAAATCTGATAAATTGATCCTGAGATATTAACCCTTTATCCTTCAAATTGAAAATTCCTCCAATCCCTTTGGCATGAGATAACTCAGACAATATCAGTCCTATTGTCATGTTACTTCATATATGTGTTCAGGTTACTGATGTGCCGAGCTGTATAGTTTCTGGTGTAAATCTGATAATTTAATCCTGTGATATTAACCCTTTATCCTTCAAATTGAGAACTCCTCCAATCCATTTCTTCGGCATGCGATAACTCAATAAATATTAATCCGATTATCAGGTTACTTTATATATGTATTCGGGTTACTGATGTGCTGCGCTGTATAGTTTTTTTATGTAAATCTAATAAATTGATCTGGAGATATTAACCCTTTATCCATCAAATTAGGCACTCCTCCAATCCATTTCTATATGTACCCATACCATGTATGGTGTATATATATAATGTCGGCATCCAGGGTGGCCCTCCGTCATACAGCTTACTACTAACTGCGCGTATGGGTACACATCTGACGATTTCATCGGCCTATTTTTTAAACCGGATTCATAAAATTTGATTCAGGCCCTCGGTGTGCTGAAGGTCACATCGAATTTAGTTATTTGTTTATTGGGGTTTTACGACAGTTTCAATTGCCAATGTCATGTCGAGTCAGGTAGTTTTACGAGTGTGAGGGGGGAGGGAAAGGCGGAGCCGGAGAGAACCACGGAGCAATCGGCGAGTAACTACCGAACTCCTCAACGTGCTAACCAGGGTTAGCATGCGGCTGAAGGCCTGTGTACCATTGACATGTCACACGATTTTTTGCATTTTTAGGTAGGTGATGATGGCTAAACAGGTCTAAGCACGGATAAATGTGCCATTGGCAAGGATATTAGTGCTGAACATGAATCAAATGCCGTTGATTTTATGTTTTTTCTCTGAGAGGGGGAGGGGGCGGCATTCCCCAGTGCCCAGCCTTTCCGCCGGGCTATAGACGGCTGATTATTGTTTTTATATAACCGTCATTTGTATAATCTATATTCATGTAAAGGGGAGCAAAGGGTGTTCTAAGTGAGTAGTACTTGTCCTTCAATCCTCATTTGCTTTTTATTTTTTGGCACGTAAAATTATGTTTAGTAGACGGCTGATCGAAACATAAGCATTAACTTTACAGCCTCCAATTTCCCCGAGTGTCCTGAGTCACAATAAGCTGAATCAATACATGTAATTGTGATTTCTGCACTCTGCAGGGATGTGTTTTTCGTTCTGTCAGAACATGTTTGTGAACATTTCTCGGTACAAGTAGAACACCACAAAAATAGTTTGTCAATCCAGGGAAGGTGGACGGGGGGGGGGGGGGGGGGGGGGTGCTTAAAGACGATGCATCCCTTTGCTCGAGTATGAACATGACAGGCAGATATAGGATATCAAAGTTAGGTGGGGGGGGGGGGGGGGGGGCAAGAGTAATATCTAAGGGGCGTACTGAATATGATTTGTAGCATCATCTGAGTCGCGCAGCGGTGAGATTGGGGCTAGCAATATTTTTTACTCTGAATCCGTTTGTGTCCATAATTAGTTAATCAATTGTGAAAGGCAACATTAATTAGGCCACATTACAACCAGACAGAATACGAATAAATGATAAGAGATGCGAATCCGATAAATAAATAAATAAATAAATAAATAAATAAATAAATAAATAAATAAATGTCGCGCCCTGTGTGCAAAAACAAACTGACCGAAGAAACCTAAAGTCTACCGGTCGACCAGGATAGGCTGGTCAATCAGATTCGACGCGACGATGATGCGTCTGCATATTTCAAAACTTCTCCGTGTCACACCAGCGACGGATTTAATACAATTAGATTCGACGCGTCAAAAATCCGTCGACTTTTTCAGGCCTAAGCCCTGCACATGTCTAATTTTTGATCTTCGCAGCTATGCCTAATTTTGTTGTGGAGTTGTGCCCTTAATTCTGAAAATTGTAAAGTTTGTGTTTTTCATCGGTTCCTGCTCAGAAATGAATTTCTGTACAAAGATCCAAATATTTTCAATTAAATCATTTAGTTTAAACTGTATTTATTTCCAAAGTGTGAAAGTACAGTTGTTACAATTCAATAAAAAACATACAACTAATAAGGAAATGGATTCAGCAGCAAGCTGAATGCTTGTTCTCGGCTGTTTCCAATCATTTGGAACATCTAAAGTTTACAAAGCGAGGGTATATATTAAACATTGTGTCCCTCCCTAACCCTCCTTCCCATCCATGTTTCCATGTGAGAGTGAGAGTTTTGATTTCCGTTCTACAACTTTAATTCCATTTCGTGAGTGAAGTCTTGAAGTGAGGAGAAGAAAAACAAACCAACAGAAATATGCAAACTATAAATATTGTTTATAAAATTTGTCATAGTGGCCTGAGAAACAGAAGATCTACTTTGTGTGGCCTTATAATAATATTTATTACATGCCTGTTCTGTTCTGTTGTTTATTACATTTCTGTTATGAAATCCTCATCTACGGCAACACTAAACCATGCGGAAAAAGAAAGTCTGTTTCGCACGTATGTGCGGAATGGAAATCGCTGACGATCTATTTTTTAAATAGAAGCGAAATTTCACTGGAATTTTCTACAAACCATGCAACGCAATTACAATTTGAATCTGTAGCTATCGTTAAAAATCGTCCCCTGAGATCAAATGTGTTCTATGTGCCAACTGGCACAAAGAACACATTGGAACTCAGGGGATGAAATAGAAACTCGGGTTCCCCAGGATGAAATAGAAACTCGGGTTCCCCATGCATATTTGGTTGGAGATAAAATGTATTCTTTCTGTTGATACATAGTTGTCGAATGAATTGCTGAGTATCCTTGTAATAATATTTTTTTAGCTCATCTTGACAAAGTCAAGCTGAGCTAATCCCATCGCTTCCCGTCCGTCGTCCGTCGTGTCCGTCGTCTGTCGTCCGTCGTCTGTCGTCCGTCAACACCATGTTTTGGTTTTCTCCTCCAAAGCCACTGGGCCAATTCAAGTGAAAGTTTGTGTGAGTGGTGGTCCCAAAGGGGCATTTCATTTTTGTTCAACTCAGCATGCCCAGCCCCATAGGGAGGGAGTGGGGGAAAATGCACCCAAATATTTTAAAAATCTTCTTCTCAAGAACCAGTGTGTACAATGACTTGATATTTGCTATGGAGCTTCCATATGAGGTGTAGAATCAAGTTTGTTCAAACGAAGTTCGTGAAATAATATTTGGCTTTGTAATAGGAGGGGTAGGATTTTTGGCCCCGCCCAAAATTTCTATTTTCTGAACCGATGGTCCGGCATAAACCAAATTTGATTTGTGGTATTATTGGGTCATAAGTACATGACCCATGCACAAAAAAAAAATTCCCGCATCCCCATGGGAACCATGGGAGCTAAAAATAGAAATATTTTCAAACGCCCATATTTCCCAAACCCCACGGAACAGAGAGCTTTTATTTGGTATGAAGTATCCTTATGACCAGTAGAACTGAATGGTAAAAAAAATTGCCATCGGTTATGTTAGGGTGTTCTGTAATGGGCATCGAAAAAATGCTGAGTCAGCATATTTGCAAAAATTTAAAAAAATCTTTTCTCCAGAACCAATCATCAGAATCTTTTGATATTTGGTATACAGCATTCATAGGGGGGGGGGGGGGGGGGGGGGGGGGGGGGGGGTCAGATAAAAGTTTGTTGAAATAAAGCTCATTGGTTCATATTTGGGCTCTCTACAGGAGCCCGAAGTTTTAACATAGGGTTATATGGGGAATATTCTTTAAAAATCTTCTTCTTCAGAACTACCAGTCACAATCTTTCAATATTTGGTATACATCATTGTTATGAGGGTCAGATTCTAGATTGTTCAAACCAAGTCCCTAGGTTAATATTTGGGCTTCCTACGGAAGCCCAAATTTTATCTTTGTTCAATATGGAGGGTAATTTAAAAAAATCTTCTTCAGATCCATCAGTCAGAATGCTTTGATATTTGGTATGCAACATCTCTATGGGGGTCAGATTCAAGTTTGTTCAAATCAGATCCCTAGGTATATATTTGGGCTCACTATGGTAGCCCAAATTTTTACTTAGTGCAATATGAGAAAATTTCTTTAAAAATCTTCTTCTTCAGATCCACCTGTCGGAATACTTTTATATTTGGTATACAACATCTCTAGGGGGGGGGGGGGGGGGTCAGATTCCAGGTTGTTCAATTCGAGTGCCTAGGTTAATATTTGGGCTCCATATGGGAACATGAAATTTAATTTAGTACAATATGAGGGAATTTCTTCAAAAATCTTCTTCTTCAGATTCACTTGTCAGAATGCTTTCACATTTGGTATACAACATCTCTAGGGGGGTCAGATTCAAGTTTGTTCAAATCGGATCCATAGGTCAATATTTGGGCTCGCTATGGTAGCCCAAATTTGAACTTAGTGCAATTCGGAGAAATTTCTTTACAGTTTCTCTTCTTCAGATCCAACAGTCAGAATGCTTTCATATTCGGTACACAACATCTCTAGGGAAGTCAGATTCAACTGTGTTCAAATCAAGAGCCTGGATTAATATTTGGGCTCTCTATGGGAGCCGGAATTGGCCATTTTGCTGAAGAATTAAAAATTTTGTATTCAGTACCTTGTAGAGGTACTAAGATTAATCCACATAGGTTGTTTCAAGGGGCTTCATAGGGGAGCTCTACATTTTATTTATGATCAACTAAAGAAAAGGCATGATGCCCAGATTATTTTTGTCACTCCTGAGGGACTCAAGGATTGACAGTGTAGCCTATGGAGATGGCTTGCTTAATGTAGACTCATTCTTGGACTCTGTTTAAATTGTGTTCTGTACAAGATGAGCGCGTCAGGCCCCGTGGGGCCTCTTGTTTTATAGACGCGATGGCATGTAATAAACATAGAACGACACGCGTGTTAATAGGCAATCGATATGGAACTCGGGCCATAGCGAAAGGATAAAAATCGAGGCTTGCGGCCTCTCGTTTTATCCTTCCGCACTGGAACTCGTACCGTATCGATTAACCCATTAACACAAATGTGTCGGTCTGTGTATTTATTTGGCTAAAGTTCCAAAACATTGGTACATACAATTTAAACATAAAAGAATAAAAAAAGTGAAAGTCAAACAGAAACAGACAAAAAATGCAAGTGAAAGATAAACAATGAACAAACGCATATGCACGTGCTCATATACATTTGAGACCGACTTGATAATTATCTGTCTGTGTTTGGCTTGGAGAGAAACCCCGAATTACAGTAGCAAGTGGTGATTGTAGAGGTAATTTAATCTATTTATCAGTTGTGAATGTTCATGCATGATTTGGATTAACACTATAACAGAACGTGGGTATTTTTACTATTTTAATGAATAATGATTAAAGTATTGATTTTATTCATTCTATGGGAAAATGACTGTGTTCATAAATGCACGTCAAGTAAATTGCGTGTATAGGGATTAAAAGTCACGCGAGAATAAAAACCATTGAGATAATTTATGTATAGTGCATTTATTTTCATTCCATATACATGTACAGTACAGTCTATAACAAAGTATACCGTTAGGCCAGGTCAGGCGATATTCCTTTGTTAATGACGTCATATTAGCGCCTTATTATGGCGATATTCCTACAGCATTAACCCGAATATTTTCAACCTGTTGTGGCGAATACAGGGATTAAATTGCATGTACATGTAAGAATCAAAATCATTGAGAGAATTTACATATTGTTTGATAATCTTCATTCCATATAAGATATCTACATGCATATTACATGTCAGAATAGAGTAACGCCTTTATTAGGTAATCTATTTTGGAGTCATTAGGCCTCACGAAATAAATTAATTGATTCTCAGGCATTTTTTGTTTCAAATTAGGGAGGGAGGGAGGAAGGGAAAGTTTTATTTTCAATTTTAATTTTCTTTTGCGAACAGAGAGCACACATGGAGGTGATTTCGGCTGACTTTTTACACACAGAAATATTGAATGTGCATATTTATACAAATACATTCATTTTTAATTTGAAAAATAAAATATTCCTCTAACAACAAACTGTAGGTACTGCAATTCATATGCTTCATATTCTTTCGGTTCTCTTCATATTATCTTTGAAGTAAAAGTATTTTATCTATGGGGAATTGCCTCAGACTCTCTCCATAAATTGTAACATGGCAAACATAATGGAAAGGCATCTTAGTTACTGTGGAAACCCCACGAGAAATCACATTTTCGTCACCTTCTCTGGAACTCCTGAACTGACATGAACCAAACCTGGCAGGTATAGTTTATGGGAGGTCCTCTACAAACGATTCTCATTTTGTTCCCCTGGGTTGAAAAAATATGGCCGCCAGATGCATTCTTTGATGGTTGGTGGATTTTGAAAAATCTACTTCTCTGAAACTGCCAGGCCAAATTTTTTGATACTTAACATAAATGATGCCTGGGAACCCCTCTACCAACAGTCCTCATTTAATGTTGTTCAGGTTGTAAACATGGCCGTAATTGCAGCTTATAGTTACTTTAAAAATCCTATGGGAAATCACATTTTCATCTTCTTCTCTGGAACTACTGAGCCGACGTGAACCAACCTGGCAGGGATAGTCTATGGGAGGTCTTCTACAAAGACTCCTCATTTTGGTTACCGTGCATCGAAAAACATGGCTGCCAGAAACAGATTTTGATTCTCATTGGTGGATTTTGAAAAATGGTCTTCACTCAAACCACAGGACCAAATGTTTTGAAACTTTGCATGGTTGATGACTGCGACACCTTCTACCGACGATCCGCATTTAATGTTGATCGGGCTGCAAACATGGCTGCAGTTGCGCTTTATAATTACTATAGAAACCCAATGGGAAATCACATTTTCATCTTCTTCTCTGGGACGACGTGAATCACACAATGGTCCATGAGAGGATGGAAATATGTGGCCGTCAGAGGCTTTATTCTAATGCTTAACCCAATGCCTCTCCTGTCTGCACGAAGATCGGCACTGTCAGCAAAATACTTGTTTTTTGAGAATCAGGTAAGGGTTGGTTCCAGTTTTCTCCACTGAGAACTGGAAAAAAGCAAAATATGGTGTATACAGTACAAGTCAAAATGAGTTGTAGCATAACTGCTATAAACTAAGTAAACTCCTGCTCCTGCACTGACAAGATCAAAATTTGACATTTTTTCAGAAAAGCTATCGGTGAGAGCTTTCCAGAAAATGATGTCAGCTTCTGGTCTTATCAGTGTGGGTAGAGCAAGATAATAAATTTTAGGATTATCCTACAACGTATTTTGACTACTACTGTAAACAAGTGCAGCACTGCAGCTGTAATTATGTTAATATATGTATTACTCTAAAGTTACTTATCTGAAATTCTGATTGATGACAAGTGTTTGGAAAGCATGGAAGTTTTGTTTATTTTCTTTTCCCAGTAGCTATCCAGGAAATTAAATCATGCAAGATATGACAAAATTGGAGTAAAATGTGTTTCCTGTAACCCTTTACCTGACCAAAGCTATTTGAAAGGGAATATTGTCTGAAAAATTGTATTTTTCAAAATATTCAACCTTCTTTTACTGATTGTTTTGTTGAAACAGAATTCATAAATGTGTGCATTTTCAAGAAATCTTCTTTGAAACTACAAGGCCAACGTTTTGAAACTTAACATGACTGATGACTTTAACCCCCTCTACCAGTGATCCTCATTTAATCTTCATCGGGTTGCAATTATGGCTGCAGTTGTGGCTTATAGTTACTATAGAAACCCTATCGGAATTACATCTTCTCTGAAAGTACTGAGCCAGTGTGAAACAGACTTGGAAGGCATGGTCTATGGGAGGTTTTCTACAACTGTTACTCATTTTATTCCTGTGCAATGCGATCGAGTGCAATGCGATCGAGTTTTCCGTTTCTGCATAACTGAAAGGTCTATTCGTTTCGGCACAATTCCGGGTTATTGTTTTTATAAGCGCACAGAAACATGGACGACATCGAAGCGGTAGTTGTCGCCCCACCCATGTTCAAATCTCGACAAGTAAAGGATAAAACATAGTTTGGATCAATGGCCCCCGCACAAGTGTGAAGAAATATGTGTACTGTCGAATGCAACGGGCAATAAAGGCGAGACCTTGATATATATTCCCATTTTCGTGTTTTAAGTTCCCCATCGAACTACAGTTAAAACTAGAAGTCCTGTCATGAAATGCGCACAAATAGCACGTTGATATGCGCGTTAATGTACGCGTTATGGCCCAAGTAAAGCTATCAAATTCTGTACATACATGTATGGCGTGTGCACAAGCAGTGTTTCAGCCAATGGACCTGCGGGTAACCCGGAAGTCCATTGGCAGAAACATTGCACGCGTTTGCTATGGGTAACCAGGAGAACCTGTCGCGCTTTGGATGCCATTCGATGCGGCAATTGCGCGCAATTCCAACGCGCCATTAAGCCTAGATAAGCGCACTATTCGTGACAGGACTTCTAGTTTTAACTGTAGTCGGGGAATTTTACAATATATTTGAAATGAAAGAAACTGAACCTAAGGGGTAGACACTACGTTCAGATCGCCGAACTACTAATATCCCTAACACGGCTCCACATGTTTCAATAAGAAACTAATTTGGAAACGCTCGATCACCAAATCTCAGAAAAAAAAATGATTCAGTTTATTGCCTTCAACATATGACTAGCAAAAGATATGACAGTCTCTGGTCTCTTTATCAAAATTTTAACTGTAAAATAATTGCCTTGACATTACAGTTAAAACTAGAAGTCCTGTCACGAACTGTGCCCTCATCTGGGCTCACTTACGCGTAGGAATTGCGCGCACTTTGCCATATCGAGTGGCATCCAAAGCATGGCAACTTCTCCTGGTTACTCATAGTAAACGCAGGCAATGTTTATGCCAATGGACCTCCCGGTTACCCGGAGATCCGTTGGCTGAAACATTGCTTACGCACAGGCCATATGTACAGAATTTGATAGCCTTACAATGGTCATAACGCGTGGATTAACGCGAAGATCGACGTACTATTTGTGCGCATTTCGTGACAGGACTTCTAGTTTTAACTGTATGCTTCTTTGCAGAACAGATTGACAGACTACCCGGTGGTCTCTGTGCTGCATATTTGCTTATGGTGGTAAAGTCATGTATTTAGGGTGTGTCGGGGTTTCCGGATAATACCGGACAAACATGGTACAATAGGAAAAAGAAATGCACAGTAGGGGGCGGATGTGCCCTCAGATGGTTCGAAAAAATAGGCATCAGTTTCAGAAATTTAGCTCATCTTGACAAAGTGAAGCTGAGCTAATCTCATCGCTCTCCGTCCGCCGTCTGTCGTCCGTCCGTCGTCTAGAGCTGTAGGTTTTTAATTTTCTTGTTCGGTTTCGGTTTTGGTTTTTCAGGTGGAGTAAAACCTCGGTTCGGTTCGGTTTTCGGTTTGTTCATGAGGCCAAATAAAATTCAATAAAACTCATTCTTATGTCCGGAGTCATAACTGAATGGCAGTGAAATTGGGTGAAACTCAATGAATGCCCAAAATAAGCTATAATACATGAAGAATCAGGAAGGCCAATATAATAATTACCTAAATATACAGAACGTTTATTGTGCTTGGCCATTTTCGAGGTCTGACACCTTCACGCAACTTGAGGAAAGCTGCAAACACAACTAAACTGAAATGTCGGAAATTCACAGAATGTAGCCTTCCCAGAGTAGTGAAAGTACACAGACACTGCCATTGGCATTGTCTGGGTACTCTCACTACTCTGGAATGGCTACATTCTGAGAATTTCTGCAGCAAGAGGGTATTTAATAAAAAACGAAAAACCTTAGATTACGGGATGTCGACGGTTTCGGTTTTTAAAAAAAACTAAAAACCTCGGTTCGGTTTCTGTTAACCTACAGCTCTACCGTCGTCCGTCAACACCATGTTTTGGTCTTCTCCTCCAAAGCCACTGGGCCAATTGAAGTGAAAGTTTGTGTGAGTGATGGTCCCAAATGGGCATTGCATTTTTGTTCAACTCAGCATACCCAGCCTCACAGGGAGAAAGCTCCAAAACATTTTTAAAATCTTCTTCTCATGAACCAGTTTGTACAATGACTTAATATTTGCTATGGAGCTTCCTTTTGAGGTGCAGAATCAAGTTTATTCGACCGAAGTTCGTGAAACAATATTTGGCTTTGTAATGGGATGGGTAAGAGTTTTGGCCCTGGCCAAAATTTCTATTTTCTGAACCGATGGTCCAGTTTGAACTAAATTTGGTATGTGGTATTATTGGGTCATAAGTACTTGACCCATGCAAAAAAAAAAAAACCGTGGGAGCTAAAAATAGAAATATTTTCAAACGCCCATATTTCCCAAGCCACACGGAACAGAGAGCTGTTATTTGGTATGAAGTATCCTTAGGGCCAGTAAAATTGAATGGTACATGTAAAAAAAAGATACCATCGGTTATGTTAGGGTGTTCTGTAATGGGCATCGAAAACATGCTGAGTGCATATTTGCAAAAATTTAAAAAAACTTTTCTCCAGAAGCAATCATCAGAATCTTTTTCTATTCGGTATACAGGGTGGTAGTGTGGGGTGTGTGGGGGGGGGGGGGGGGGGGGTGTCCGCAGACACAAATTTGTTAAAATAAAACCCATTGGTTCATATTTGGGCTCAATACAGGAGCCCAATTTTTTTACATAGGGTTATATGGGGAATATTCTTTAAAAATCTTCTTCTTCAGTACCACCAGTAAGAATCTTTTAATGTTTGATATACATCATTGTTATGAGGCTCAGATTCAAGATTGTTCAAACCAAGTCCCTAAGTTATATTTGGACTTCCGACGGAAGCCCAAATTTTAACTTTGTTCAATATGGGGGATAATTTTAAAAAATCTTCTTCTTCAGTTTCACCAGTCAGAATGCTTTGATATTTGGTATGCAACATCTCTATGGGGGTCAGGTTCAAGTTTGTTCAAATAAGACCGCTAGGTATATAGCTGAGCTCGCTATGGTAGCCCAATTTTTTACTTAGTGCGATATGAGGAAAATTCTTTAAAACTCTTCTTCTTCAAATCCACCAGTCAGAATGCTTTCATATTTGGTATACAACATCTCTAGGGGGGGGGGGGGGGGGGGGGGGGTGAGGTCAGATTCCAGGTTGCTCAATTCGAGTGCCTGTGTTAATATCTGGGCTCCATATGGGAACCTGAAATTTTTACTTGGCACAATATGAGGGAATTTCTTAAAAAATCTTCTTCTTCAGATCCACTAATCAGAATGCTTTCATATTTGGTCTACAACATCTCTACATCTCTAGGGGAGGGGGGGGGGGGGAGGGTCAGATTCAAGTTTGTTCAAATCGGATCCATAGGTTAATATTTGGGCTCTGTATGGTAGCCCAAATTTTACATTAGTGCAATATGAAGAACTTTCTTTCAAATTTCTCTTCTTCAGATCCAACAGTCGGAATGCGTTCATATTTGGTACACAACATCTCTAGGGAAGTCAGATTCAACTGTGTTCAAGTGGGTTAATATTTGGGCTCCCTATGGGAGGCAGAATTGGCCATTTTCCTGAAGAATTAAAAATTTTGTATTCAGTACCCTCTAGAGGTGTTTAACTAAGATTAATACACATAATTATGTTGCTTAATGTAGACTCATTCTTGGATTCTGTTTGTATTGTGTTCTGTTCAAGATGAGCGCCTCAGGCCCCGTGGGGCCTCTTGTTTTTCAGACCCCCTCCCCACCTGAAGAGCACTTATGAGTATAATGCGGCAGAATTTCAAAAGTGGCAAGCGTCATTTATAGAGAGGGGATTGTCAAATATGAGGCAAGCGAAGTGGACAGAGAATCCGTTGAAGACAGTGTGAGAGATTCCGCCTGTAAGAGCTCTTTTAGGGGGATGAATAGAGCACGGATGTTCAGACCACATCGAGTACGGATGTTCAGAAAAATTAAAATTTAAAGAAACAACTCGGCGACTTTGGCGCGATGAGTGTTAACGGAAGAACGAAGCCGAAACATTCGCAAATGAGAAACGAAAATATATTTTCGATCCTTTTTGAAGAAAATATACGTTTTCAGATGTGCCGATAGAAACAGATCACGACTTGAGAAAGCCCCAGAAAATATTCATATTGTGGTGCTGTGAAAAAAAACTAATATGTTTGTAGCCGAAATAAAATGTCCAAAAAAAAACCCTGCAATTATTTTTTCAGGCCTGGCATTCTTAAAAATGCAGGAGGGCTATACCTCGCTTCCCTCGCATGGCCTAGGCGAGCGATTAGCTCTCCTCAAGTTTTCAAAAGCTAAAATTGCAAAATGAAGTTTTACTGTTAATGAATTCTGCCAAGTGGGCTCTGTATATTTTATTTGGTGTTGCTAACAAGGTAGTCTCTGTGAGACGGCTACACTGCCCCTCCCACACCTCCGGGCCTTGGCAAGGCCCGGATATGTGGGAGGGGCAGTGTGGCCATCTTACAGAGACCACTAGCATACATGTAGAAGAGATCTTAAAAGATGGAGATTTTAGACATAAGCGGTTATGGTAATCATTATTTTCTAAGGCCAGGAGGGCTAGTTTTTGCCCTCCTTAATTTTTTTAAGGCGAGCAGTAGGCGAGCGAATAAATCGCCCTCCTGAAAATGCCAGGCCTGTTTTTTATAGCTGAAATAAAATTCACATCGTTGAAAATATTTTGTTTGTTGTTTATAGCTTAATCTCCTTATTGGGGGATTGAATACGAACTGGGACCGAAACAAGGTCATACACTTCATTCAATAATGGAAACACGAATTTTCTCCGACTAAAATAAGAGCCAACTTTTACCCTCACGAAACAAGATTTACCATTATTCTATGGATAAAGTGTTTATCATGTTAACTTTACTATTCGGACCAAAGCACTGTGTACAATGAGGCTAATTTTGTTAATAATAGCAACACGAATCGTCGCTGACTTTATTTGTGTAAATTTGTAAATAAGATTATATCCCTTTATCTGTTTGGTTGAAATGTTCGTACAACAATATTATCGACATTTGCCCTAACATTTATTTATTTATTTATTGGTGTTTAACCCTTTACCTAACATGAAAAGCAGACGACACTTGTAAAACAAATTCTTGAATAACTAATTTTTTTCATTTTTTGTCTCAAAAACATAGGTTATGACCCCTCGTTGGAACGAGCTCGTTCCAACGAGGGGTCATAACCTATGTTTTTGAGACAAAAAATGAAAATATTTTGAAAATTAATTGGCGATTTTTGAGAATAGCGCTGGCCGGTTTTGGCCGTTACGTTGGGTAAAGGGTTAAGGTCAAATATTTCTGCACTTTGGCTCATTTTTTTATGGGTGGAAAAAGCCGGAGTGCCCGGAGAGAACCACCGAACAACGGTGAGCAACTGCCAGCTCCCCAACATACCAACTCCACACAAGCAGGGTTAGCATTGGTTGAAGTTAGGTACACCATCGATGTGCAGGACGCCTTAGTACACAACGCCACCGTATCTCCACGTGGGCAATGGGGGTGACGTGTCTTGGCCAGGGACGCAGCGCGGTTGCCACAGGTGGGATTCTAACCGAAGACTTCTCGGCTTGCAGCTTGCACCTTTGCCTACTGAGCCACCGCGCCCCTTTTTCCTTTCATATTTCACAAGAATATTGATTGTTGTCAATCAAAAATCTTCTTTCGAAACAAAAAGATATTTTTCTAGGATTTGTCAACAAGCTTTTAGACAAAGTTTGCCAGTACTGAAATTGATGACCGATTTGAAACCGGTATCTACCTAACCGATTTGAAAAAAAACACAACATAAACCGGTTATCCGAAATATCGATAGAGATCGTCATTCGCCTTAAAAAAACGAGAGTAGGGTGAAAAATGGCCCTCCTAGCCTTACAAAATAATGATTACCACAGCAGCCTATTCCTAAAACCCACAGGTTTTCAGATCTCTGCTATGTTAGTGGTCTCGGCAATATGGCCACACTGCCCTTCCCAGGCCCAGAGGTGTGGGAGGGGCAGTATAGCCGTCTCACAGAAACTACCTGGTTAGCAGCACCAAATAAAATGTACAAATCCCACTGAGCAGAATTCATTAATAGTACAACTTCATTTTGCCACTTTTAGCTTTTGTAAGCTTGAGTAGAGCGAGGCCTGATTCCATGGTTAAAACGTAGCAAATCTGCCGCTTCTCCTTTGGGATAGATTACACCTCGAAGCAGCGCTGTATATATTGAGAAATAATCTACTATGACGTTCAAGACTTCGTTAATGATCGGCAATTTCCGTGAGTTTGAGTAACCACGGAAACTATTCCGTAGTATGTATTCAAACGAACGACAACGTTCGTTTGTATACATACTGCGAAATAGTTTCTGGGAATACTGCTTTCCAATTCCTACAGTTTTGATCCCAGATTTGGTGAAATACTGGCTACAAATAACCGGATATTATCCGGTTGTAGATCTCAGTTAGTCGGTTGTGAAAATGAGCCAAACCGTTTCAGCCCTAAAGACAAAAGTTTACTCATTACGTTGAATACCGGTCGTTGGAGGATTAACTTACCAGCCTATCTGTTGATAAAGTTACCAGACAGATGTTTGGATACATTGACGCATATTGCTTTTCCATGTATTCACCAACATATAAAGATGCACGGAAAGCATTAATTAAACTTCATCATTAAATTTTCAAAAGTGGCTTTAAAATTATAAAATACCGTTATTTAGGTGATGGGAAATGGGAAGGGAGGGGGGGGGGGGGGGCTGTTGGGGGAGTCTCCATCTCCTTGTTTGTTGGGGAAAGCCATGTTTGGCATTATAAAATCAAAAATTAAATTCGAAATTGAAATTGAAACTGATGGAGAGGGAAGTTTGTTGGGAAAGTTCATTTATTTGGGCACACAAGGCGGGGTGCCTACTTTGGGATTAGGCACATAGGATGGGGAACGCCTATCAAAAGGTGGGGAGGCCTATTGAAAATAGGCACTTCGGGGACGGGACAGGCCATAAAATTGATTTGGGCGAGAGGGTGTGGAATGGATGCCTAAATGGCGTGCGCATTTGGGTACATAGAGGGGTGAGGGAGCCTAAAAAGGCCTGGGGATTTTGGGCACGAGGTCAGGACCTCGACATCGGGGTCGAGGTCAGACCGCGAGGTCCTTCCAAACCAAAGGGGCTCGTTTTGACCTAAATATACTACTCTCAGAGATATTTTGGTGCTGGCTTTCAATCTTCCCACATTGATAATGACAAAAGTCCACAATTTGTGACACTCCCAACCGGGGGGGGGGGGGGGGGGGGACTGTTGTCTGATACATGAAGCTGGTGATCGGCGTTGCCCTTGATTAACCATTCACCAACTGCAGACGATATCGAAATTTATTATTTTAAATATCATTAGCTCAACTTTTGCGAAGCCAGATTTGAGGTATTGTCATGGCCCGTCGTCCGTCTGTCCATCTGTCCGTCTGTCCATCCGTCGCGCCGTACACACGACTCTGGCTAGAGGCCGCATTTATGAACCGATCTTTACGAAACTTCTTGGGTACCTTTGTAATCACCGTGGGACGAGAACGAGTGTTTTGGGGTCCGGTCGGAAATTCAAGGTGGCCGCTGGCAGCCATTTTGTACAAAATTAGGTGCAATCAGATTTTTGCGCAGAACTTCCATATGAAAGGGCTGTTTTGAATAATTTTATGAGTGAATGTTTAGTACCATGGGATACATTACATATAATACAGGGTTTTTTTTCTCGTGCATAAATTTTGCCAATTAGACTAACTTGGATCTATTTAATGTTACTTTCAGCACTGCAACTGCAAATGCCAATACGGCTTAGGCTAGCGGCCGTATTTATGAACCGATCTTTACGAAACTTCTTGGGTACCTTTGGTATCACCTTGGGACGAGAACGAGTATTTTTGGGTGCAGTCCGAAATTCAAGATGGCTGCCGGCGGCCATTTTGTACCAAAAGTAGTGCAATCAGTTTTTTGTACAGAACTTCTGTATGAAAGTTCTGATTTGAATAAATTTCTGTATGGATGTTTAGAAACACGGAATACATCACATATAATACGGGTTTCTTTCTGGAGCAGAAATTATGCAAATGAGATGAACTTTGATTTATTCAGTGCTACTGATACACAATAAGTGCACATGTTAATACGGCTCAGGCTGGAGTCTGTATTTATGAACCGATCTTCACGAAACTTCTTGGGTACCTTTATTATCACCTTGGGATGAGAACGAGTGTTTCTGGGTGCGGTCCAAAATTCAAGATGGCTGCCAGTGGCCATTCTCTACCAAAGTTAGGTCCAATCAGCTTTTTGTACACAACTTCTATACAGCTAAGGCTAGAGGCCGTATTTATGAACTGATCTTTACGAAACTTCTTGTGACGAAATGCCCTCCATGGAACCATAGGGTTAATTTACTTTGGCCTGGGAGTCTTGACTCTCTGGGTGTTAATAAGAGTGGCCAAGTCCCATTTGGTAATAATTCTCTGAAGATTTTATGGCTTCAATAAATATGAAAATTGTTCTCAATGCACTTGTTAAAGGCATAGCTACTCTACAATGCATTCTCAAAATATTCCCAATGTATAGAATCTCTATAACCAGTATTAATATGTAATAGTGCATCCGTACTAACAGTGCGAATGTACTGCACAATACGTTCTCACACTCCTGCAGTAAACACCAGATGTTGGTGATGGATTGTTGATGAGTCTCTGACAGTTTGTATGGAAACTTTCTCTCCAGTAAGCTGACCTGTTCTAACCTCATCACAAACCTTTTGACAGAAATTTGCACTGTTTTATAACCTTACCTAACCTCGACTCCACTTTCAGAGGTGGGAACTTGGTAAACAAGCACGTGCAGTAATACTCAAGGGCACTCTGTGCTGTATTACCCACCTTGAAAATAATAAAAGGACATGCTTTACTATTCTTAACAGCCAGCATGCCAACGGCATTTTAGTGTGAGAATTCATACTGAAGGCACGGGATGACCCTGCTGTCCTAGGACGGAGGTGGAGGGTTATGAAACACCCTCTCCGTCATCTTGGGGCATATGTGGCGTTTTGTGGCTTCAATCTTGACATTGTGCTCCTGTGGACATGACTAGCTGCTTTCCAGAGTCACGTACACAACAGTATAAATACTGGAGTCTAGACCCAGGGACTTCACGACACACCTCTCACACTTCTGACTTCAGTGTGTGAACACCTTGCCACCTTGAACACTAATCATGGACACACTGGATTTACCATCAAGACTCATTAAAACCATCTCAGCTCTGGGTGTCTCTTACCCTGTCACCTGGACTGTCCGGGAGACAGGCAAGAGAGTCCATCTGAGCTTGGAGTTCATCGTCGAAGAGAACAACACCACCACACCTTCTTCGGGGAGAGGTAGCACCATTTGTGAGAGGAACCCCTCTCACACTGGTCCTCTCCCGAAGAAGCCTGGACCTGGCCCTGAAAAGAAGAAGAGCAAGAAGACAAAGAGCCCATCCACCAGGCGCCGGAATGCCCGGCGGCTGGAGACGTTCCTGAAAAAGAAGAAGGAAGAGAAAGCGGAAGAGAAGATGGAGGAGGCCACTACTGTTTCCTCCCCTCCAACTCCTGTGACTCCCATCCACTCCTCAGCTGCCTCTCCTTTGAGGGGCAACCTGGAGGATGACGATATCACCAGTGAGTCGGAGACGGAAATGGAAACTGGTTCTCTGAAGTCTCCTTCTCCAATTTCAACCCCCTCTCTGGATCAGGAACAGGCACGGATACTGTTTGAGCAAATTCGCAGCCTAAGGGAAGACATCAGGACAACAACAGAAGAAACAAAAGATCACACCAAGACCATGATGGCACTGATAGAACAGCGCAACAGCCACAGCACCAACACTCCTGAAGCAGCAAGGACTCGACCATTCCACCCTAGTCAGTCCTCCATCATCAACAGCCCAACTACACCAACAACTACCACAGTCTCTCCTTCCCAGCCACCTCCACCCAAAAAGAAGAAACAATGGCATAAATGACGCTAAACCATCAGAGACACCTGCCGAGTACCTGAACCTTTTCCTCCTTTGACACGCCTAGACATATGCAACCAATCATCTACAGTCACCAAGGGTCGAAAGGGGCTTGTCCCAATACTGTCCATGCGTGCCTTCGGCGTGCGAAACCATTCCTTTCGGGACTTCACTTCTCTCTGGGCATCCACTGTGCATAGAACTTGTAAGAACTCTCTCCTAATTTCGTGGAGGGTCGCTGCCAGGCCAGCCTACAATTGAAGATGGAACACATTATGGAAATATCTTGACTTAGATTATTATATATTTTATTTCGTCTCTCCTATTTTCGTGCCAGAGAGAAACAGTGTAGAATTAGGAATTTTACTTAGGGAACTTAATTAATAGAAAAGTGTAAGTACATTTTATGTGTTTTTGACTGCACCCATTCCCTGCAGCTGCAGTACTTCAAGAACTTCTGCTGACTCCAAAGAAACTGGGAACCTCTTGACTTGACTCTTCGAATTGACCTGTGGCCAATAGACACAACTGAAGTCCGAACCTAAATCCACTGGACGATCACTTTTTGGGTAACTTAACCCTGCTTTGCCACAGACCAGTTCATTTGGTGCCACTCGCAGGATTTGGACTCTGACCACTAACTTTCTTGACTTTCATATGGGTGAACATTCTAAAACACCTATCCATATGCCTGGCAGCAGATATGATCACTACTTTTCGTAAATATGACAATAATTGCCCTCTGAACCCGACGGTTGCAAGTCTACTGGTGGAACTACATGGCAGAACTGAATGAATGTCCAACTTGCCACTATTTTCGTCCACTGGTACATCTTCCAATAGACACTTCCACATTCACGTCACACTTGACTGGTCACATCAAGCTCTACTGATAAGATACATGGCAATTCTAAAGTAGCATCATAGGAAAGCGGAAACTCAGGAACCAGTGCAAAATATTCATAACTTCAAGAGGATTCTGGACAGGACTCGACATGTGTTTCGAAATCTGCAGAACTAGTAAGGAGCAAGATGTTGCATTTGATATTATTAATTGGTCTTTTGACTACAATGATAGATGGACATACTATTATTAGAAACAATGTTATCTTTAAGAAAGTGAAAGAAGTAAATATGGTAACTAGTGATTGGACCACAATGTTTGTTTATGAACTGCAACCTTTCATACAATACATGCGAAGACTCAATCGAAGTATGAAATATACTATTGACTTTTATTACACTACTGAGAAAAATTTTGGACAGACTTTTGAAGTATTAGACGGTGAAAATTCTACCCTTTCCCTTGCGTTAAAATTGATAGTAGCGGATATGTACCATGAGATCAGATACCTAGATAATCGTGTTACACGAGTACAAGAGGATCTGAACGATTATCGCAGAATACACGGACATAACCCTCATCTCGAAAGAAATGAGGTTTGTTCAATTTTATAGGTGAAGGATTGAGTTTTCTTTTTGGAACTGTTTCCCAGTCAGATCTGAACGGGATAACAGAAAATTTAAGACGGTTAAGTACTAATCAAGCAACGATACAACATGTCCAAAAACAAAGTTTAACCTTAATTAAAATGAATCGTGAAGCGATTCTAGAAAACAGAGAATTTATGTTAAATTTATCACGCGAACTGATACTATTTCAAAATCAAGTAAATAAAGTATTTCAAGATCATGAAGACAGAATAATATATCTTGAACATTTCACTCAAGCTTATCATCAGTTTGAGTTTGTAATGAATCAGATGGAATCAATGATAGCTGCCGTAGAAGCAACTCTGCGGGAGTTACATGATCAAATGGATATCTTAGCCGATGAGAAATTATCTCCAAAGATAGTAGACCCTTCACTATTGACCTCTGTATTATTGATTATCAAAGCTCAATTGGATGATACGTCGATGTTGCCATCAGATCTGACAACAGAACTATGGCAATATTATCATTTGCTTGTAATGGCTACCATTTATGAAAGATCGCCTTACGTAATTCGAACTTACAATTTGAAGTGTTCAAGGTGCAGGCTTTGCCTGTACCCTTTGTAAATGTAGCTAAGAATGTGTCACGAGCCGCAAATAAATTAATAGCAATATATACCGTTAAAACTAGAAGTCCTGTCACGAATAGTGTGCTTATCTAGGCTTAATTGCGCGTTGGAATTGCGCTCAATTGCCATATCGAATGGCATCCAAAGCACGACAGGTTCTCCTAGTTACTCACAGCAAACACATGCAATGTTTCTGCCAATGGACCTCCGGGTTACCCGGAGATCCATTGTATGAAACATTGCTTGTGCACAGGCCTTATGGACAGAATGTGATAGCTTTACTATGGCCATAACGCGTACATTAACACGCAGTTCAATGTGCTATTTGTGCGCATTTCATGACAGGACTTCTAGTTTTAACTGTACACTTGAATCTGACATATTGATTGTTAATAAAGAAAGGACGAAATATGTCCCAGAAATAGGACATGATCAATGCATAGATAATAATAAGTTATTTTGCCGTTTGAACGATACATACAACTACGAATTGTATGTTAGCCTTGTTTCTGAATATGAAACCAGAAATAACGCAATTATTTCAAACAAAATTTTGACTGAATATCGACCTCCCGTTCAGTACTATAATCAATGAAGGAATGTGGTACATCACAACAGATGTACCTCTAAGATTCTCAATTACGTGTCCGAAACAAAGAAATCTGAAACCGAAACGGATTCTTCCACCAATTGGAATTTTAGATTTAAAACCTTTATGTATGGCATCTAGCAGTCAATTGATGTTACCAAGTTATTTCCATAAAAGGGATAATTATACCTTTCGACTTGTTACATGGACGGTGTTACCAAATTTCTCATTGCTACAACAACAGATGTGGAAACCCGTAATAGAGAAAGTGAACATATCGACCTTTGAGATACCGAAAGGAATAGAACATTTAGATGATTTACCCATGATGATGGATGACTTGCTACTTGAACTTGACTCGCTAAACTTGAAAATGACTGAATCATTTGAAGACCCTAAGTGGGCTTATGCTCTCGCGACTATTGCATTAATAATAGGATTATATCTGATTTTGAAGTGCTATCGAGCCGATAGACACAAACAAATATACAAATGGTTAAGAAACCGTAAAAGAGAACCAACTTTTTCTGCTGTTGATGAGAGTGAAATGTCTAATTTTGCATTTGCCGATGATGAAATTTATGCTAGTATGGGACCTAGACCACAACCTTCAGTTCCTGCTGTTCCAACTGGATTACAACAACCACAACAACCTCCTAAGAGTATTAGAGTCATGATGAGAAAAGCTGTTAGACACTTTACACCTTCTCCTCAACCTAATAGGAAATCGATATATCCCCGTGTACAACATGATGTGGATTCTGCCACTGTCCACATGACAATGTTAGACATAGACAGGAATACTGAAAAACATTAGTTCACACACTGTGTGTTTTTGTTTCAGTGTACAATGGCAGAATCAGAATCTAGTGTTGACAGTGGAATTGATGATTTACAGCATAATTACGATCATGACAGTATATTTGATGAAACCTCAAGTACAGTTAGTACTAGGACAGATAGTAATAGTACAGTTTCACAAGATACTTTACAAGAGAGTAGCTCACAAAGTTTGGAAGTACATGTAAATGATAGTGCATCAGATATATTTGTACCTTCATTTGCGCCTTCAATATCATCACCTTCAATAGCATCTTTTGACCTTTTGTAAACCCCTTCGAGTAGTGTTGAAACTCCTACTGATTCTATTTTACTATATTCACCTCATTCTCCTGATTATTCTCCCCCTGAACGATCGCCACCTTATTCTCCGACGGATACTGTGGAAACGTTACTTATTCCTCCAAGATTGCCTGTCAGAACAAGTGATGCAATTATTGATCGAGACCCCAAACACCAAGGGTTCGGTGGATTTGTTTATGACATTACAGCAGTACCACATACTCCTTCCAGTATTACTGCACCCCCCCCCTAGTGAATCTATACGTAGTGATTCGACCACTGCATCAGATCCTGGCGTAGAGGAATCCGGTATCAGTGTGATACAGACAGAACTTGTGCGACCAGATCTTGGATTAGAAATACGCACTCCTCCCCTAAGTGATGTGGAAGCAAGACAAATTGCTCCCTTACCTACTAATGTTGTCCCACGACCTATAGCTGATATTCGACCAAGACCGTGGGAATGGGCAAGGAGCGAGCTTCTTAATACACCTCACCCATTGGCCCCTCCTCATGAATTTGATCGAGATATCATACGACCCAATAGATATGAATGAGCTTTTATGAAATATACGGAAGCCTTGGGGATTGAAACTGAATTTGGATGTCAATATTTTGAAATTGATATGAATATGATATATATAGAGGTTGAGCAAGAATTAATATATTATGACAGTGCTATTGAAACTCATGTGACTTTTGCATCTAGGTCTAGATATTTAGTGATATATAATTGCCCTGATTTACAGTATCCAAGAATAGATGATCAGGGTAATATAATTGAACCCCTGCGGTATTGTAGTCACTAGGTGGCTACTACCAGCAGTGTACATCATATATTTCACATGCCAAGAAATGTGGCACAATTAATACTCCCTTTTGTGCAAGATACCGTGACTATAGCCGTCGAAGGCGAGCACGATATCACTCAGATGCACGACCAAGTAGTTTTCAACCTTTTGTTGTCTATCAACAGTACCATCCAGATTATGTTGGACATTTCACAGGGTCAACGTTCGATTATCGAACAGGCCCGAACACTATTTATAGGCATTATCAGTTACCAAACTTCCATAGTGAAGATTAAATGAATAATCATTATTACAATAATAATAATGATTTTATTGTTATAAGCAGAAAAGTCTAATAAGACTATACAATATGTATGTACGTATATAAGATTTTCATGGATCTGGTTTCCCAATTTTGTGCGTGTCTCTTAATTGGAAATCTGATGCATGAAGATCACGGGTTGTCTGCGTTTGTCTTGATTCCATAGTCAAAATTCTTAAGAAGTTGGTAATTCTGATCACAGTGCAACATTATTAAATTTAGAGTTCCTGGAGTGAATTAGATAATTTGCACACAGGACTCCCGTAATCAAGACATTCGATTTGAATTGAAAGTTAGTGGATACAGAGATACTTGAAAGAGTGAGTGCACTGAGTTACAGACTAACCCGGGGGAGCGCATTACTTTGTGTAAATTTTAGTGTATAGAAACTTAATTCTTCTTATAGTGGTTTCTTGTTATTACTTTATTGATTAATTAGTTGAGTTGCTTTTATTCAGTTATTGATATTGAGGATGGCTTCAGTAAATGTTACAGAATTCATAGAATTCCAGGAGGAACAGGACAAATATATTCCTCATACAGTTAAAACTATAAGTCCTGTCATGAATTGCACGCAAACACCTTGCCATTTAGCGCGTTTATCAATGCGTTAGGTCATATGGAAAGGCTATCAAATTCTCTAAGCAGCCTATGCACAAGCAATGATTCAGCCAATGGACCTCCGGGTTTAACATTGCTTGCGTTTGCTGTGTGTAATGGCAAGACTCTGTGGTAATTTGGGTATTTTTAATAGGAAAATTGCGCTCAATTCCTGTGCAAAATTGTGTCAAGATAAGCGCGCAATTGACAGGACTTCTAGTTTTAACTGTAGGTATGAAGCCGCCCAGTATTCTTTAATTAAGGATGGGGTGAGATTAATATTCCCCCTGGAATTATGGAGTCGCCAAAAACAAAAACGTATTCGGTACTGTGAAGTCCAACATTACAATTCAGAGACTGGCAACAATGAGTTAACACAACAGGAGGTTTATTACTGTTATTACCTTTCAGAGGAACAACGAGTAATTTTTCCTCGTCTTGTGTATTCCGTGAAGCCCACAAGAATTGCCTCACAGTATGAAGCCAGTGGTACTGGCCTCGACAAGGTCCTACATTATGGGAATGACCATTGTTGGAATGGCCGGTACTATGATCAACGTAGGAATGTTCCTGGAAGTGAACAAGTGCCTAATCCTGGACTGGTTCGTCCATTCCGGCATTCCGAGATCTTTGATGAGGAATTGAATAGTCATCTCAAGACTCAAAGATTCTTCCATCCTTACGATGTAAAGGTGACTTATGAACACGAAAAACATTCATGTCAATACAAACTCCTCTTTGAAGCTCTCAAATGACATGAAATCAAAAGATTGCAGAGAATGAAAGATAGGAAAGAAGTTATTAAATTTAACGAGTTACCGTCAGTGGGACAAATTTATCACGTGGGTCTCGGGGACCCTTGTTGTATTTGTTTAGTAGAAATACCACGAAGATGGCAGAATTGCTTTGTGTGTCACCAGTGTAGTCACCAAGTCCATCTTAAATGTGGTTTTACATGGGCCGCACTGAAAGAAACTTTGAATGAAAAAGCTACTTTCCCACACTGTCGAGCACCGATTAAGTGAGGCATCGAGCAAAAACTTCCAATACCTTCCAGAACTGATGCCCACAGGTTTTAGAAAATTTAGGAAATATGACTCCCTACAGCTGCGTGCCGTCGGGCACTGTTGTCATTTTTTAAAATTTTCTTCAGCGAGTCTCTTATGCGAATTAATTAGTAATTATAGTGATTATAAACAAAATAAAAATTGTCAAAGTATTTACAGCGAAATACGACTTAAATAAAGTAAACAAAATTATATAGTGACATTCTGGACGGGACCCCTAGACTAGTCACTATCAACAACAGATTAAAAACTAACGAAGAACCTTAACGGGCAAAGTAGAATTGTTCATACAGCACAGCTGTAGAATAGTGTATTATAGATATTTGTTTTGGTTTCGATTTTAGATTATAATCTTCCACTTTATTTTAACATTTGCTCTTGATGACCTATTTCTGAGGGTAATTTTGTTTAATTAGCACCTTTGAGTGTGTGAAAGTGAATTGAGTGTTTGAATTTACAGTTTAGTTTTTAGTTTGTGTTAGTAAAAATTTGGAAAATGGCCTCTGCATCTGCATTCCGGTTGGTTAACCCAACGTTTTCGGATTTTGTTCTGGAACAACTAGAGCACTGGACACAGAGCGGTCGCATCCCAACCCATACAGTCTTTCAACATGGAGCCACGGCTTTCCAGTGATGGATCCGTGTGTGGGATGTGGTCCGCTTTAATGAAAACACCGGCAACATGGAACTGTTTAGAACTCAGGTGCTGTACCGGTATTGTCTCCATGATTTGGGATTAGGGCAAGAAATTGTGATGCCTCACCTAGTGGTAATCGAGAACGAGGCTCGATTAGCAACTCCACAGGAGGCAGCACAATCTAGCCATCACAGTGTCATTCATTATTGGAATGAGCGTCAGTGGGACAGAACATATTATTACCATAGCATTCCTTATGAAACAGCCGCTGGGACCGATGCGTCCATTTCAACCGAGATGATCTGTCCATTTCGTGCCAGAGAGAAACAGTGTAGAATTAGGAATTTTACTTAGGGAACTTAATAAATAGAAAATTGTAAGTACATTTTATGTGTTTTGACTTCACCCATTCCCTGCGGCTGCAGTACTTCAAGAACTTCTGCAGACTCCAAAGAAACTGGGAACCTCTTGACTTGACTCTTTGAATTGACCTGTGGCCAACTGAAGTCCGAACCTAAATCCACTAGACGATCACTTTTTGGGTAACTTAACCCTGCTTCGCCACATTCTTGGGTACCTTTGTTATCCCCATTGGATGAGAACGTGTGTTTTTGGGTGCTGTCCAAAATTCAAGATGTGCCTCAAGCAGCCTTTTTATACCAAAATTAGTGCAATCAGTTTTTTGTACAGAACTTCTGTTTGAAAGTTCTGATTTGAATGATTTTTTGCAGGAATGTTTATTAACATAGAATACATCACGTATAATGCGGGTTTTTTTCTCGTGCAGAAATTATGCAAATTAGATGAACTTTAATTTATTCAGTGCTACTTGTACACTGTAAGTGCACATGTCAATGTGGCTCAGGCTAGAGTCTGTATATCGCAGTGGGTGTGGGTGCTACTCTGGAAAGTTGAGCAGTCTTGCGATATGAATGTGGACTCTAAACTAAACAAGTTCTCTCACAAACTCCATAGTTGATAATAACAATGTTTATTTACAATACTTATATCTCTCCAATATCAATGGCAGCTCAATAGTTATATACAGTTATCATACAATTATCACTCAGTTATCCAAATAATCAAACGTTTATCAAACCCTGAAAAATAGAATTAAAATGACATAAGTACCATGAATATGCATGTTATGGAGGTTCAACCCTTTTAACGAAAAAAAGGTAAACAAAGTGATTCATTATTGATCTGACTGCAAGACGATTGGGGTTTTAACGGCAATCGTATTGCGGGCACATCAACAATACTAAACGACAATTAAGTATTTAAAATGTTCTTACCATTTCGAGAAGACTTAGGTTTTCCAAGAAAACATTCCAAAATCAAAAATTACTTCCTCCATAACAGGTACCCTGTCAAAACTTTAATCCCAAAACGAGATTTCGACAAACAAAAGAACTTCCCACAAAAAATGACAAAGAGGCAAACAACGACCAGTGGAATCCAAGTGAAAACCGTTAACCCACACCAGAATGCGTTAAAGTAACATGCGCGAATAACCTGTAAAGATATTAAATAAATAACTGGAAATACATTTAATCTGTAAGTAAAATAAAGTAATGTTATTTAAAAAAAGTATAATTTAGTCACTACCACATTCTCCCCCGCCTAAAAAAAAATGGCGTCCTCGACATTTAGTACAATACCAAATGCAATCTGTCCCTAAAATAAATAATTTGAACATTAGCCTGAAAAAAAACAAACTTAAAAGGCATCAGTTTACTCCTGAAAAAGAAATTGATTCAAATAATTAATGTTCCCTTACTGTTTCTTAATGGGATATACCATTCTGAGAACCTGCAATACATAAATTGAGAGAATTTGTTATCACTGAAATATGCAGCATTATTATTTACAGTTTTCATTAGGGCTGTCGCAATTATTCGATTAGTCGACTAACCGTCGACTATTGAAGTAGTCGACGTTTTTTATTTTTAGTCGATCGTCGTTCATTTTCAAGGTGGTACACGTCTACTACACGTTGGGGCTAAATTGCTTTGTTTTGTGAGGTGAATGATCAATGAAGGTGAATAACTTTAAATATCTAACCATAGTTAACATTTATATCCGGAAGACTGTACGACTGTCACTGACTGTGTAAGAAAGAACACTCACAGTTACTCGAGAAGAATAGATTCGTCTGAATTTCTCCAGTCTTGTACACATGAATGCACCCATTGGAAAACCCAAAGCGCGGAAGTGACAAAATTATGACGAAAGTCAGAACGTCAGATCACTTCTCAAAGTTCGGAACTTCAGACTAAGATCCAATTTTAACAACTGACGAGAGAATGCAGAGATCTCAATGTTCAAAATTTCGAGAAACTTATTGCAGAAAGGAAACATATGCAGGAACGTTCTTTGGTAAATTCATTTTAATTCATCGGCTTCAATCTAGTTCAAACTTGGACCCGCAGTCAGTAATATTATTTTTGGAGTTGGTACGTCCTACAGGACGTACCAACCCCAAAAATTATATTACGGACTGTGGGTCCAAGATTGGACTACATGTAGCTTCAATCAGGACCGATTTGTTGTTCCCACAACCCCACTTCGTCTGAACACACTGGTGCCATTGTCATTTTCAGAGTTTTACGAACAGAAGAATGATTTGCTAAAAAATCATGGGAAGCGACTATTAATCGACTAACCGTCGATTACTGGTCACGATTAGTTGATTACAAAAAATGATAGTCGCGACAGCCCTAGTTTTCATATTAAAAAATTATCACAGTTAAGCTATTGTTTTTCTGACATTAAACGTTTCCCTGAAATAATGAGAAACAAATAAATTATCACATTGTTTACTACTTTGCATGACATGCAAAATATCAGACATGTCATTATGTGAATAAATTTCCTGATATGTAACAACAGAACTAACAAAATGACAAATTTTCAATTTTACCAGCTGTAACAGTAATTTTAACACAAATGTTAGTCCTGTCAAAGCTATTTCTAAATTTAAAAACACCTGAAATTTTCTGCAAAATTAATTACAATTGATTACAATGTTTAAAATAAATAAATACCTGATACTATATCTACAATTTAAAAATACCATTAATCAATCCAAAATTGTATTAAAAATTGCATGTAGCATGTCTGGTGACATGCCGGAAAGTACCTGTTTATTTGTCAGCTTCTTTAACAGTTCTGTTTTGTAAATGAAGGATGATTTTGGTAAAGATTCCCTGGAAGTTTGGCTTAGAATATACTCACCACTTTCAAGCCAAGCTGGTGGTTTTCTGGAGCGCTGTGATCTTCGCGGTGTTGGTATTGGTGGTTTTGCAAAAACAGAAGCTTCTACAGGTAAAACATCTGGAACACTGGGCATACCAATACCTGCTTCCCCTGTTACAAGTCCGTCACGGTCTTGCAAGACAGTATTATCACTTGATAATACATCAAGTCCTTGGCCATTCCTGTCCAAGTCACTATGTGAAGGGAGTGGAACACCATTTCTACCACTTAGCACATTTTATTCACTTACCTGAATGCTGGTTTGGAGGTCGTCACCACCTGACAAAACTGTACTAGTCTCTACCTCCAAACGTTGATCGTCATCAAGTTGGGGTGAGACGGATCTTTCCTCGGTCAAAGTAGTTGGACGTACTACTGCTGCAGATTGAGGAATTCCATAAACTTCTAGCTCCTCATCATCATCAGAAGAATCACTTACAAATACAGAAGGAATTTTCTTCTCAATATGATGTCGCTTGGCTGGGATGGGCTTCTTTTCTGTTCTAACAGCGGGTAAAGGGGTCTCCTGTGATTCAGTTTGGTCTGTTGGTGGTGTCTCTAGTTCCAAAGGCAGAGAACCAATTGGCAAAAGGTGGTTCCTATGAAGAGTCTTTCTTGAACCATCTTCACTCTCCACAACAAACACAGGGATAGCAGTATTTGGTTGGTCGACCACAGTGTACACATCATTATCAAAACAATCCGCTAACTTGTGACGACCATCAAAAGCTAAGTTTTTAACCAAAACTCTGTCGCCTAAGTTTAGAGAAGCACCACGAACCTTCAAATCATATCCATCTTTCTGTCTCTCTTGAGCTTTATGGGCATCTACTGAAGCAAGGTCATAGGAGGATTCAAGTCTCTCCTTAAGATCTGCAACAAATTCAGAAGTGAAAGTTTCTGATGAAAATTTCCGAAGACCAAACAAAAGATCGATAGGAAGACGCGGCTCTCTACCAAACGTGAGAAAAAAGGGAGAAAAACCAGTGCTCTCATGTCTGGTACAATTATAAGCATGAACAAATGATCCAATAAACGTCTTCCAGTCCCTCTTCTGTTCTGGTTCTAAGGTCCCGAGCATACCTAGAAGCGTCTGGTTGAATCGTTCACATTGGCCATTTCCCATCGGATGGTAAGGTGTGGTTCTGGATTTCTGTATTCCACAAAGTTGGCAAAGTTCCTTTATCAAATTGCTCTCAAAGTTGCCACCCTGGTCTGAATGTAAACGATGTGGGAAACCATAGTGTACAATGAAGTTGTTGAAAAGTACATCAGCTGTTGTCTTGGCAGTCATGTTCTTGGTGGGAAATGCTTGGGAATACTTCGTAAAATGGTCCGTAATCACAAGAACATACTGGTATCCACCCTTTGACGTCTCTAAGGTAAGGAAATCCATACATAATAGTTCCAAAGGCAGTGATGTAGTAATGGATACCAGCGGTGCTCTTGAATTTGTTGGTGACTTTCGACGCAGACATCGTGGACAATGTTTTAACCATTTTTCCACAATGCCATCTATACCAGGCCAGTAAAACCGCTTTTTAATCAATGATATTGTACGTTCTCTTCCGGGATGACCAATATCATTGTGCAAACATGTCAGTACAGTTCTGACATGTGAAGATGGCAAGACTAGTTGTTGACGAACTTGAGAATTAAAGACAGTTTCTCTGTAAAGTACCCCTCGTTGAAACTTGAACATATTAAAATTTCTGTACATAGCAGAATGTTCTTTTATCATAGTTAATGTGGATCGCTTCGGACGTACACCTGTACGAACTGCTGTCATCCACGGACTTAAAATGGCATCCTTTTTCTGCAATCTCTGCCAGTCTTTGGGTGTCCTGTCATCAATATCTTGACCAACTACTTCTTCTAACGAATCTAACACAGATGTTGAACAACACATTGTTTCAATAAATGGTTTCTGTAATTGTAAAGAATTACATATGGTTTTTATACAATTTCTGTTAAATTTTTCTTCAACAGAAGTATTTGTTGAATATTCTGGTAACCTAGATAAACAATCGGCATCTGCATTTGATTTACCAGGACGATATAACATTTCAAAGTCAATTGCACCTAATGCTGACAACCATCTTTGTGATGTAGCATCTAACTTTGCAGTGGTCAAGACATATGTTAACAGGTTATTATCTGTAAATACAATAAATGTGTTACCATACAAATAATCATAAAATTTATCGGCAACAACCCATTTAAGAGCCAAAAACTCTAATTTATGAGCAGGATAATTTCTTTCGGAATTGCTAACACCACGGCTAGCATACGCAATAACTCTCTTTTGTCCATTTTGTTTCTGATACAGTACTGCACCTAATCCATGTGAGCTGGCATCAGTGTGCAGCTCGAAAGGCTGAGTATAATCTGGATAACTCAGAACAGGAGGTGCAGATAAACATTCTTTAAGTTTTCTGAAAGCTAAATCTTGTTGTTCACTCCATACCCACTTATGTAAATAATTTGATCTTTTTTTACTTTTACATTTTGGAGTGTTAGTAGGAGGAAGTAAATCGGTTAGTGGTCTTGAAATCCTAGAAAAATCTTTAACATACTTGCGGTAATATCCTGCAAAACCAAGGAACTTTCGTAGTTCATCCGGATTAGTAGGTGTCGGCCAATCAACAATTTTGTCAATCTTACTTGGGTCAGCTTCTATACCATTAGCTGACACAACATGGCCAACATAGGTAACTTTTTCTTTAAACAATTTACATTTAGATAGAGAGAGCTTCAAATCACACTCCCTTAGCCTATCCAATACCATTTGAAGCCTATCCATGTGTTGTTCATAAAAATCTGAAAATATAATCACATCATCTATGTACACTAAACATATTTTCAAATTTAAACTGTCTAAACACTGTTCCATCATCCGCTGGAAACTCGCAGGAGCATTTTTTAATCCAAACGCCATACGATTAAACTCATAAAAACCTAATGGCCCTGCCGTAAAAGCTGTTCACTCTTTATGCTTCTCCAAGATTTCCAACTGATGATAACCAGACTTCAAGTCCAACACACTAAAATTTTTCGAACCTGAAAGATAATCTAAGATTTTGTCAACTCGGGGAAGGGCATACGAATCTTGTATAGTCTTCTTGTTAAGAAACCTGTAATCTATACATATTCTGAGGTCACCAGATTTTTTTTAACGAGAAGCATATGGGCTGTGTGAACGACGAATAATTCCTGTCGCCAGCAACTGATGAAGATGATTTCTAACTTCATCTAACATACCAGGTGGAATTCGTCTAAAACGTTGTTTAAATGGCGACTCATCATTCAAGTCAATTCTATGCTTGACCGTATTATAAAAACCAATATCTTGATCATGCTGTGAAAAAATATCTGAAAATTTATGTACAAGTTCTGAAACTTCTTTCACCTGTTCAGATGACAAAGTTGAAGATTCTATATCAATTTTATCCAATGATGTTCCATCAAATTGAACATCAAATGTATTAAGATCATTTTCAACAGATACTGGCTGTATCTCACATATGGTTGCATGAGGTGCAATAGTAATTGTTCTGGAAGATATATTAGATAAATGCACCTTTATAATGCCATTATTATTACATTCATACTGTAGTATATAAGGTGCTATTTCAACACCAGATAAGTTAACACTATCTGAAAGAGGTTGTAATATAGCACAAGTTGGATGATGTGGCAATTTATGTCCAACAAAACCTGAAATAACATGTTCAGTATTAGGATTTAAAATAACATTTTTATTCTCAGCACTTTTTACAACTCCTAAGATGAAATTATTTTTCCTAAGTTCTTTTTCTCTAAGAGAAAGACATCGAAATGCCATCTACCAAGGAGTAGTTAAATCTGCAACCTGTAAAAATTTATCACCATTATTATGTTTACATTCATCCATAAAGATGTTCAATACATTTGTTCCTAACAATACAGGTGTTGACATATTATAATTACTATCTGGTACTACCAGAAGTATACAACACTTGGGTTTGCTTCCAGCTAGATTTGGAACAGATAATTCAACTTCAATATAACCTAGGTATGGAAGTTTCTTTCCATCAGCACACTCAATATCAAGAATATAAGTCAGTGGATTAAGCACTAAAGTATTCAAATGCTCCCTGTAAAATGTTTCACACACAGTAGAAACTGTTGAACCTGTGTCCAACAAACCCTTGGTTGGTATACCTGAAATATACACATTAACATCAGTAGTGTTACCACACAACCCAGGTGGTTCTTTTGGTTTACATATATTATTTTCAGGTCTTTTATATTAATTGTCGACGCCTTCAGCTGACCTGTTACTGAATTATAATTGTTTTTTCTAGGTCTATTAACTCTTGCTCTGCAACCAATAGCTATGTGTCCGTATTGATGGCATTTGTAACACTGAACATTACTAGCTGACGTATCAGAACGGCCAGCACCAGGATGTGCCACAGAGGGTACATTATCTACACCAGACCTGAAATCAGTAAAGCCCTGTGAATATTAGTTCCTGAAATTATAATTATAACTTTGATCAAATCTGTTAACATTTGAGTTATTAATACCATAATTGTTTTGATTTGATCAAAAACCTCTCCGACCACCTCGTCGATCAGACTGAGTAAGAGGTGGTCTATGACCTGAAAATGATTGAGGTACTTGTCTCTCTTTCTTCAGCTCTGATAATCAGACTTCATTTCAAATATCATTTTCTTCAAATCCTGTAACTCTGAAGTAGAAGACTGAATAGATTTAGCAGAAGCAGACTTACCACTCAGTACCTTGTGTTCGCATGCAATTTTTCTTAATGCCACCCTTAATTCATCAAATGTTTGTGTCTGGTCAAACTTGAACCTTCTAATGTCTTTAAGATCTTGCCGCAGACCAGACTAAAACATTGAGTGCAACATTTTTATCACTCTACTCTGACTTTACTTCACCCATCATGATAGCTTGGCTGAGTAAATCTTCCAACCTACAACCCCATGAAACCACATCTTCTGTAACGTCCTGAAAAGAGCTGTAAAACTTTGAAAGAATTGATTCTCTAGTATCAATAACACCATAAATACTATCAATTTTTTTTCAAAATTTCTGCACAAGTAGCTTGTGGACCAAGTCAGCATAATGATGCGAGCCACTTCATCTTTCAAAGATTTTCTCATGCACTGTAAAATATCAGAATTACTATTATTTTCTGCTAGAAGACAATTAATTTCATATCTCCACAAATCATATGATGTATCACTCTTTGTATCACCTGAAAAGTTGGAAATTCTGAGTGGATGTTTTATAACAACAGGTGCAGTTGGTTCATATGAAAGCTCTGTTTTCACCGTGGTTTCTGGTCCTTGACCAAAACCTTTTAACCAGTCCTGAAATTGTTCAGGGGTGTTTGCTTTTGGTTTAACACCCATTTTCTTAAACGCTAGTATCATATTTTGAATATCTTCCAGTGTAAAGTTATCAGAAGACATAATTAATGAAGTCTTTTGTCGAATTTGAAATACATGAAATATAGTAAGTCAACAGTGTAATTTGCAATGCCATTATATTTCAAAGAAACATTTACCAGTAAATTAATCTGAAAAGGTCAATAAACACAAGTGTATGTGAAATATCTGAAAAAAATGCAGTTCAGGCAACATCACACCACCATACTGAAATGCTGAACATATTAAGCTTCAACTCACTAAATACATCTGATTGTTTCAAATATCTGAATTAATTTTCAGTTCCAAAAAAAAAAATAAAAAATAAATAAATCACAATATTACGCTGAAAAGCCTGAAATGCTGAAATAATAAGCCGCAGCGCAACACAAGTGCACAGTCCAAGTACACACCGAATAAACTTTCAATGCAAACTTTCAATAAACAAACAAACACTGTTTGGCTAAACCATGGCAGCAGAAATAAATCACTATGATATCCTTCAAGCACAAAATAGGTATAACCTACAAAATATTTCCAAGTCAATTTGATCGAGAAAATTTTTTATCGAACGATACAAAATTTCCAAGTCGCAAACCTTCCAAGTCAACCGACTCCAATACCAAGCCACAACAAAAATATTAAAGTGACGAAAGGTGTCAAGATAAATGAAAAAAAAAAAATTTTTTCAAATATCTTCAGAATGTAAACAAAGTCCAAACACTGTAATATAACCGACAATCAAGGGATTAAAAGTAAGTGTTTGTATGTGAGGTTACACACAACCAGACTAACTGTAAATCATGGCTGGAACACAGAGGGTCAACACACCAATGTAAACAAGTATAGTGACACAGGTAGACTATCTTCAATACATGACTGGCACTCAGTGGGTTAAGGTGCAATGGATACCTCTACCAAAGTAGACCATGACTAAACAATGTAAACAAATTTACTTATTTCACTAAGACAAAAAAAATAATAATAATAATTTGGAGTACAAATTATTTTGTAAGTTCACATCTGATCAAAAATGAGAAATAATTGAACTTCAAGAATCAAGACGTTCTCAAAATTAGAAGTGATATCACAAAATAAAATTCTGAAACAACCCTGAAAAGCAATGCAACAAAGTCGATTTTACAATCTGCCGAAAAATCACCGAGAAACAATAATAATATGAGTGGAAAATACGAGTGTTCACGGAAATTGCCGGGCTAATTGCTGACCTACTGTTTGTTATTTGTAAACACAATACATGTGTTATCTGTGCATCGGGTCAAAGCTTGTGTTTCGAAGTGAAGCACCAGATTTGACAAGATAAACAAGTAACAAGACACGATAATACTACATTTTTGGTACTATGAAAATACAAATGCTTCCAATATTACATTAGAGGCGAGCTTACTGCAATTGGATCAAGAGATCAAATTGTCAAAACACGGAAATAATGCATTACCAACGCACATGCTTTTCTTACGTCATGTGACAATGTAAACAAACCATGGAGGCGTGGCTTACAATATATAAATACAGAAATTTACTGAGAGCTTTTCACATCGTATCAATTGCAAAATAACCCAGAAAAAGAGTCAATAATATGATATGTTATTCAAATACTTGTGAAATATTTATAATGAACGCTGGAAAGTTATTTTTCACAGTCAATTCAGTCCAATGAGGTGTCAGTTAAGCGAGGGCAAAGTCAGTTCCTGATTTGGGTGATTCGGCAATAATCGAAATGTCAACAAGTCTGGGAAATAGTCATGCTGCAAGGTGTCACCTGTCTGTCGTAAACAGTTATACGCACGTATTGTACGTACAATATATACCTGACCTGATTGTCCTGGAATTCCGCGCACAGTTACTGGTGAATACACATATTGACAAACACATTCACAGGCCTGTGAGAATTAGCACACAGTTCACGAAACTGAAGAAAGCTCCATCGATGGTGATTGGCTGATTCGGTTGAATGGGCGGTGCTCACATCCTCCGAGTACAGTTGAAACAGAATAAATATCAAACGATGAAGAAATCCATTCCTGAAGTCCACTGTTCAAACAGGAAAATAGTTGGGCGCCAATATCGCAGTGGGTGAGGGTGCTTCTCTGGAAAGTCGAGCAGTCTTGCAATATGAATGTGGAATCTAAACTAAACAAGTTCTCTCACAAACTCCATAGTTGATAATAACAATGTTTATTTACAATATTTATATCTCTCCAATATCAATGGCATCTCAATAGTTATATACTGTTATTGGCATAAGTACCATGAATATGCATGTTATGGAGGTTCAACCCTTTTAAAGAAAAAAAGGTAAACAAAGTGATTCATTGTTGATCTGGCTGCAAGATGACTTGGGTTTTAACGCCAATCGTATTGCGGTCACATCAACAATACTAAACGACAATTAAGTATTTAAAATGTTCTTACCATTTCGAGAAGATTTAGGTTTTCCAAGAAAACATTCCAAAATCAAAAATTACTTCCTCCATAACAGGTACCCTGTCAAAACTTTAATCCCAAAACGAGATTTCGACAAACAAAAGAACTTCCCACAAAAAAATGACAAAGAGACAAACAACGACCAGTGGAATTGAAGTGAAAACCGTTAACCCAAGCCAGAATGCATTAAAGTAATGTGCGCAAATAACCTGTAAAGATATTAAATAAATAACTGGAAATACATTTAATCTGAAAGTAAAATAAAGTAATGTTATTTAAAAAAGTATAATTTAGTCACTACCACATGTATTTATGAACCGATTTTCACGAAACTTCTTGGGGTACCTTTGTTTTCACCTTGTGACAGGAACGAGTGTTTTGGGTGCCTTTGTTATCACTGTGCTATATTTTTGGGTTCAGTCAGACCCACTCTGGGACTCAAATATTTCTTTTCTGGTTTAGCATCTAATTGTCACCCCACCTTTACAATACTTTACCTATATATTTGTTACAGGCTACGGTCAGCATTTATGTACAGACCGATACAATACTTTACATGTACCTTTGTTATCAGTTCATTACCTAGATGTTTGTCATTGCTGTGTCATATACTATACATGGACATACAGGTGCCGACCTGGGCATGCGCCAGTGCGTATTTGGTTCTGAAACATCAGGACCTGGCTCTTCAATCTCAGAAATAGGCTTCTCAGTTGGCGCGTAACTTCTCAGATCATATTTTGATATTCTTTTGATGGATAATCGAGAGACAGACTCTTACATGTATTATATATATGATTATCATTTATCATTGTTGTAGAGTGCTTAAGTTAATACTTCAAGTCTTAATTACCAAACATTAATCTTCACTGTGGTTTCTGATCAAGTCTTGGCTGCCTAAATAGGCAGTCAAGACTTGATCAAAAACCACAGTGAAGATTAATGTTTGCTATAGTGTTCTAAATGAAAATGATGAGAGCTATTACATACTTGAAGTGTGTGTTACAAACAGCAGTGTGACTCCGTAAATTGAAATCTGGCACATGAATTGAAAAAATAGGCTCCGAAGCTAGAGCGTATTTTAAATAGTCCTGATGGGTCAATGGACATATCTTAAACAAGTTGAGCTACAGTGTCATTGGCATTTTCATTGAGAATAACAGTAGCCGGTTTTGACCGTTACGTTAGGTAAATGGTTAAAGGAAGACGTATGTTGGAGAGAAAGTTGTTAACCCTTTACGTAACCTGAAAAGCAGACGACACTTGCAAAAATAATTCTCGAATAACTAATTTTTTGTCTCAAAAACATAGGTTATGACCCCTCGTTGGAACGAGCTCGTTCCAACGAGTGGTCATAACCTATGTTTTTGAGACAAAAAATGAAAAAAATAATGAAAATTAATTGGCGATTTTTGAGAATAGTGCTGGCCGGTTTTGGCTGTTACGTTAGGTAAAGGGTTAACCTGTTGAGCGTCAAATCTGTGCACTGCAAATTGATTAAAAAAAGGTATACTCGTTATCTCATTACTATAGGGAAGTATGGGAGATTAAAGTCATAAAACAATTCTAATCTGACTGTTTCATATAGGCTTGTGACATTAATGAAATTAAAGATATAAAACATATCTAAAACCAATTATAGTAAATGGCGCTCCAATTACCAGAAGTATGGGTATGTAACATTAAAGTTAATAAGGATAGAAAACATATCTAAATCAATTATAATGGATGGTGCTCTCATTATCAGAAAAGCCAGTTCTGTATTATGAGAAGATAACGAGTAAATTAAAGTCATAAACCCTAAAAAGAAACATTAAAGCTAACATATATTGGAGTCAAGCACTTAACGAGGAAATCAATCTCTGGTGCAAGAGTGCAATATTTGATTCTTTTCTGCCCAGTGATATTTTACACCCAATACTTGGTATGAAAGTACATGAAAGTTTAACTCTCTGAAATTGAAGAAGAACGTCAAAAAAGATGGCGTCGAAACTCACAAGGAACGTTTGCCTGATTTTAGCAGGAAATAAATCACGTGATTGTATATATCCACCAGCCGGCCATTTTGCCTGCAGTCTCCTCTGTATCATCCTGTTACTGGTAAGGTGGTACGTAATAACAGTAGTTCTGATCCTATTCCAAGTATTCTTGTTGTTTCATTTATCTAGATCATTTATATAAATTATAACTAACCAATCAGATTGCTTGGTTTTCCATAATCTGTATGCAGAGTAATCTCCCTTGTGTATAATAAAAGCCTATATCCAATGGCCATATCCCCGAGCACCCCAATTTTGGCAACACTTCTTTGAAAAACATATGGCCTTCGGCACACCTTTTTTCTGAAATGAGGATAAGAGTCGTTCGAGGAGTCACTCGATCGAGCAATTGCTCGTTGGCTCATTTGCTCGATGGGATTCGAGTCATTCAAGCAATAGTTGCGAGTCACTCAACATAAGATGGAATCCCTCTTATGGAATCCCTTTTTGGAATCCCATTTTTGCAATCCCTTTATCGAAAACGACTGTGGCTATGGAATCCCTTTTTTCTGAAATGAGGATAAGAGTCGCTCGAGGAATCACTCGATCGAGCAATTGCTCGTTGGCTCATTTGCTCGATGGGATTCGAGTCATTCGAGCAATAGTTGCGAGTCACTCGACATAAGACGGAATCCCACTTATGGAATCCCTTTTTGGAATCCCATTTTTGAAATCCCTTTTTCGAAAACGACTGTGGCTATGGAATCCCTTTTTTTCTGAAATGAGGATAAGAGTCGTTTGAGGAGTCACTCGATCAAGCAATTGCTCGCTGGCTCATTTGCTCGATGGGATTCGAGTCATTCGAGCAATAGTTGCGAGTCACTCGACATAAGACGGAATCCCACTTATGGAATCCCTTTTTTGGAATCCCACATTTGGAATCCCTTTTTCGAAAACGCCTGTGGCTATGGAATCCCTTTTTCCTGAAATGAGGATAAGGGTCGACTATCCGCACTGGCCGACCATACATGACCCCCATGCCCACAATACTGTTTGACCTAGCTATAGCAGACATAGAATAATATAAAGACCCAAGGGCTAATAGTATACCAACATGGATATATACCACTACTACCATATCACACCCCCCACCCCCCCTACAAGAAGTTCGACATCCACTGACCCGAATAACGTTATGTCAGATTGTATACTGGACAATAACAGCGGTCAGCATCTCTATGACGTCGCGCGCGTATCATGACGTCACGACGTTAATAGCAACGTCAACCGTTTCGAGAGTCGTTCGAGGAGTCACTCGATCGAGCAATTGGTCGTTGGCTCATTTGCTCGATGGGATTCGAGTCATTCGAGCAATAGTTGCGAGTCACCCGACATAAGACGGAATCCCACTTATGGAATCCCACATTTGGAATCCCTTTTTCGAAAACGCCTGTGGCTATGAAATCCCTTTTTCCTGAAATGAGGATAAGAGTCGACTATCCGCACTGGCCGACCATACATGACCCCCATGCCCACAATATTGTTTGACCTAGCTATAGCAGACATAGAATAATATAAAGACCCAAGGGCTAATAGTATACCAACGTGGATATATACCACTACTACCATATCACCCCCCCCCCCCCCTTACAAGAAGTTCGACATCCACTGACCCGAATAACGTTATGTCAGATTGTATACTGGACAATAACAGCGGTCAGCATCTCTATGACGTCGCGTGCGTATCATGACGTCACGACGTTAATAGCAACGTCAACCGTTTCGAGAGTCGTTCGAGGAGTCACTCTATCGAGCAATTGCTCGTTGGCTCATTTGCTCGATGGGATTCGAGTCATTCGAGCAATAGTTGCGAGTCACTCGACATAAGACGGAATCCCACTTATGGAATCCCTTTTTTGGAATCCCATTTTTGGAATCCCTTTTTCGAAAACGCCTGTGGCTATGGAATCATTTTTTCCTGAAATGAGGATAAGAGTCGACTATCCGCACTGGCCGACCATACATGACCCCATGCCCTCAATACTGCTTGACCTAGCTATAGCAGACATAGAATAATGTAAAGACCCAAGGGCTAATAGTATACCAACATGGATATATACCACTACTACCATATCATCCCCCCCCCCTATAAGAAGTTCGACATCATCTGACCCGAATAACGTTATGTCAGATTGTATACTGGACAATAACAGCGGTCAGCATCTCTATGACGTCACGCGTGTATCATGACGTCACGACGTTAATAGCAACGTCAACCGTTTCGCGGGAAAAACTTTCAAGAAAACCCAATTTTCCCATCATCTTTCCACCACTTACTCATAATATATACCTATAGCCCCATGCGTACATATATCACTATACATGCCATAGCATACTATATATGCAGTACTACACTGCTTGGCGGATCTAGCTGAAAGGGGCCGTACTTTTGCACCGGCAAAAGTTGCACCGGCAAAAGTCCGGTTCCTATGGGAATTTACCACTAGTTGCACCGGTAAAAGTCCGGGTAATCAGGGACGATACATACGTGCTATACTACTGGCGATCTAGACTGATCTAGGCCAAAAATGAAGCACAACGCGAAGGCCAGGTCTTCACCACAATACCCCCTTACCCCCTCCCCCCCCTGGTTCCTACGCCACTGCCCCTATGATAAGTGGAGTCAAGGTCGTATAATGCTCCGTCGTACTGTTGTCTCGATTTGAGAAGGAAACAACGTTCTTTCAACCTGTCGAGTAAATATTAGCACTATTTTAAGAAACGCCATAGCCACAAGAATATCTTATAATAACAAAGGTTGATTTACACTTTCGAAACATACATTTCTTTTTCAAACGGGAGTATACATTTTAAATATATATTTCCCTGTGAATATTCTGCAAATGTTTTCGTTACTTGACCATGTTGCGAAGTAGGGGACAGATGTAATATATTAAGACCTACTCTCAGGCTGGTAAATTGGTGTTGAATTTATATGGGCAAAACACATGTTTGAATTTGGGGGGGGGGTATCTTTTTCACCGTGAATTTTTCGTCACAAGTTGCCGCATTTCGGATGCCTCGAACCTTAAGTTCCTCCAGTGCTGTTATGGATTTTAGTATTCAAGATGAAAATCAAACCATGTCTCCCTTTGTTAACCCTTTACCCAACGTAACGGCCAAAACCGGCCAGCGCTATTCTCAAAAATCGCCAATTAATTTTCATTATTTTTTTCATTTTTTTGTCTCAAAAACATAAGTTATGACCCCTCGTTGGAACGAGCTCGTCGAGCTCGTTCCAACGAGGGGTCATAACCTATGTTTTTGCGACAAAAAATGAAAAAAATTAGTTATTCAAGAATTTTTTTTGCAAGTGTCGTCTGCTTTTCATGTTAGGTAAAGGGTTAAGCCATCATCAACATTGCTACATGTTGCCAGAGAAACAACAGGGCACGATACGGGGACAGTTGTAACAGCGCGAGTGACCACAGAAAGAGACGTGTTCCTCATACCCTGCGATTCTTTCGCAAATAACAATTGATGTTTTAGCAGGAAACTCAAGAGAGTACAGAAAGCAGAAGTTCTCTTCCATTACCTCGTGATTACATGGTAATCTTGTAAAATCCCAAAAGGTTACAATTATCCCCGGTCTCCCCTATTAAAATGAGAGCCTAAAGCTCATTCTGTTCAGCTATTTCTATACAAGAATCATAATGGTCAAGAAAAGGATCATATCATGTCCGTTAATTTATTGACTGAATTTCCCAATTCTGCAGTATCTCGGGATCCTGGCTAAGGTGAGTCATATCTGCATTGGCATTAACCCCCGCTAGGAGCCAAAACTGTAAAACTTTTATAATTGTATTTTATAGAATTGTATTTTCTGCCGATTAATAGAACTCACTAAAATGAATCATTAGCATTTTAAAAGATGTGACAATTTGCCAACTGGCAGATTGCCACCTCTTTTGAAAATGCTTATGGTTATTTTCAACCTGTTTAGAGTCTTCAGTATAAAATACAATTATAGAAAATACAATTATAAAATACAATTATAGAAAATACAATTGTAAAAGTTTTATACTACTACATGTAGTCCCAGGTTAGTCTAGATATAAACTTGAAGATTAGCTTAAGGGAATATGAACTGACTGGCTGAGTTACATATTGAGAAAAAGGGTTACCCATGTACCTGACAAACTACTAGAAGACAGGCCTGGCATTTTCAGGAAAGCGATTTATTCGCTCGCCTACTGCCTGCCTTGTGGGCGCGGTGGCGTTGCGGTAACCGGTTATTGTCAGATCACCAAAGTCAAGCAACGTCGAGTCAGATAGGTCCTTGGATGGGTGACCGCCTGAGCGATCGATTTGGACTGCCGTGTTGTGTCCTTGGGCAAGGCACTTCACCCCGATTGTCCACATGGGGGCACGATGACGCCATGTACTAAGGCGTACTGCACGTCGATGGTGCGCATGTCTTCAACCAATCTAACCCTGTTTGTGCGGAGTTACGATGGTGGAGAGCTGGCAGCTGATCGTCGTTGCTCGGTGGTTCTCTCCGGGTACTCAGGCTTCCTCCACCCGTAAAACCGACACGATATGACCTTGGCTGTTAATGTCTCGTTAGACCCTAATAATGAATAAGTAACTGCCTGCTTTAAAAAAAAATCAAGGGGGGGGGGGGAGCGAAAACTAGCCCTCCCGACCATATAAAATAATAACCATAACGGTATATTCCTTAAATCCACATCTTTTCAGATCTCCGCTATTTTAGTGGTCTCTTTAAGACGCCCGCACGGCCCCTTCCATACCTCCGGGCCTCCCCGGAGATGTAGGAGGGGGTGGGGCGCAGTGTAGCCATCTCACAGAGACTACCTTGTTAAAATGTACAAAGCCTACTAGGCAGAATTCACTTGGAACTTTGTAAGTGTGCAGTGTAGCCATTTCACAGAGACTACCTTGTTAAAATGTACAAAGCCTACTAGGCAGAATTCACTTGGAACTTTGTAAGCTCGAGTAGAGCTAATCGCTTCCCTAGGCTTTAAGAACGCAAGGCCTGTGAAGGTAACATGTATTCCAAGTCATGGAAATTGTACAATGACCTCCCCAAAACCCTGCCCCTACCTCCCCCTTCCAAAAAAAAACAAAAACAAAACGCTAGCCCAATGCAAGCTTCACACAACATAGAGCCCCCAAATGGTCTTCAGTATTGGGGCTAAACACACTACAAATGCCCCAGCTTCGCTCTTACAATACTGAATTTTGTACAATTTTCTCGGGTGTGTGTTTGTGAGGGGAGGAGGCTAGCCCACTCCTTTTACGGCTCTGCAGGAAGGAGGGGTCAACGACCGGAAGATATTAGTGAGGACTAGGTGTTACGAAATGTCGTCTACAGGGGTAACAATTTTATAGCTCGTGACATATTGATGTTGGAAAAAGAGATATATGTAAAGTTCTAAAAGAAGAAATATTTGTCACTGCAGTAGTCAGTAATGTAGGTTAGAGCTTGATGAGGGTATTAAAGGTCTGCATTTCCTTGTCAATCAACACGAACCTGTGTTCAATTGTTTTGCGAGGCAGTGACCTATTAGAATGTCGGTTTGACTTGCAGCTGCAAGTGCACAAATTGCACGCAGTGGTGATGCCGTGGGAAGTATGATATTATACAGGTATTGAGTTATTATAGAACGGTCTAAGGGAGGTGATTAGTATTACGGTGAATGTCGGAAGCACATTCTGTTCAGACGTGCCACAAATGTTTGTACTGTGGGACTCTGAATTTCCAGACTAAAAGAATTTTAAGTTTACAACGAATGATGAGCCCTTCTGAATTTTCAGTTGTCAGTAAGTTCCCAGGTGTGTTAATCAACTTGATGACTAGGTATCCCCTGTTTGTACCTATTTGTGACAATCTCCACTCACTCATAATTGCCGTAGACTCACATTGAGCCTCCTGCTATTTGTAATAATCTCAGGCCTTGTGTTGTGAAAAATTGAGGAGGGCAATAATTCGCCACCCTGAAGCATGCGAGGAGGGCAAATTGCTCTATGGGGTATTGTTTACAGATATTTGCTGAACAAGCAATGTAAATAGGTTCAAGAGGTAGATTTGTTATTTAACAGCCAACAACACAGCCTTGCAAGTTGCAACTATAACAATCAGCAACATTCATTGGAACATCACTGAACTCCAATATCTCACTCCAAATATGGATCTCATTGTAACTGGCTTATAGAGCCAGTGCCAATGAGACCCATATTTGTAAAGATTTATTAAAACATTTTCAGACTGAAAACTAACTTTTCTAATTGAGTCTGTCAGCGACTCGAGTGACAACATTCATCTAAAGCTTTCAATATTTAGGGTGGCAAAAAATCGCCAGCCTCAACATGTTTGAGCGAGCATTAAGGAGGGCAAAAACACAGCCCTCCTGAAAACACCAGGCCTGTAATCTCGACCCACTGGTACAGTTAAAACTAGAAGTCCTGTCACGAACTGTGCGCTTATCTAGGCTTAATTGCGCGTAGGAATTGCGCGCAATTGCCATATCGAATGGCATCCAAAGCACGGCCGGTTCGCCGGGTTACTTATAGCAAACACGGGCAATGTTTCTGCCAATGGACATCCGGGTTACCCGGAGGTTCATTGGCTGAAACATGGCTTGTACACAGGCCATATTTACAGAATTTCAGAGCCTTACTATGGCCATATCGCGTAGATTAACGCGCGTATCGTCGTGCTATTTGTGCGCAGGACAGGACTTTTAGTTTTAACTGTAAGTGTCATTCACTCACGTTGAGCCTCCGGCTATTTATAATAATCTCAACTCACTGGTGAGTGTCTTACATTCACATTGAGCCTCTCTCTATTTGTAATAATATCTTCTTCCCACTCGTGAGACTCTATTTGTTAAAATCTTTAGCATTGCTGAGTGTCTTACACTCATGTTGGACACCCGTTTATTTGTAATAATCTTGACTAAATGGTGAATATCTTAGACTCACACTGAGCCTTTCGCTATTTGTAATAAACTCAACCCACTCGTGAGTGTCGTAACCTCACATTGAGCCTCTGGCTATTTGTAATAAACTCAACCCAATCGTGAGTGTCATAACCTCACATTGAGCCTCTGGCTATTTGTAATAAACTCAACCCACTCGTGAGTGTCGTAACCTCACATTGAGCCTCTGGCTATTTGTAATAAACTCAACCCACTCGTGAGTGTCGTAACCTCACATTGAGCCTCTGGCTATTTGTAATAAACTCAACCCACTCGTGAGTGTCGTAACCTCACATTGAGCCTCTGGCTATTTGTAATAAACTCAACCCAATCGTGAGTGTCATAACCTCACATTGAGCCTCTGGCTATTTGTAATAAACTCAACCCACTCGTGAGTGTCGTAACCTCACATTGATCCTCTGGTTATTTGTAATAAACTCAACCCACTCGTGAGTGTCGTAACCTCACATTGAGCCTCTGGCTATTTGTAATAAACTCAACCCACTCGTGAGTGTCGTAACCTCACATTGAGCCTCTGGCTATTTGTAATAAACTCAACCCACTCGTGAGTGTCGTAACCTCACATTGAGCCTCTGGTTATTTGAAATAAACTCAACCCACTCGTGAGTGTCGTAACCTCACATTGAGCCTCTGGCTATTTGTAATAAACTCAACCCACTCGTGAGTGTCGTAACCTCACATTGAGCCTCTGGCTATTTGTAATAAACTCAACCCACTCGTGAGTGTCGTAACCTCACATTGAGCCTCTGGCTATTTGTAATAAACTCAACCCACTCGTGAGTGTCGTAACCTCACATTGAGCCTCTGGCTATTTGTAATAAACTCAACCCAATCGTGAGTGTCATAACCTCACATTGAGCCTCTGGCTATTTGTAATAAACTCAACCCACTCGTGAGTGTCGTAACCTCACATTGATCCTCTGGTTATTTGTAATAAACTCAACCCACTCGTGAGTGTCGTAACCTCACATTGAGCCTCTGGCTATTTGTAATAAACTCAACCCACTCGTGAGTGTCGTAACCTCACATTGAGCCTCTGGCTATTTGTAATAAACTCAACCCAATCGTGAGTGTCATAACCTCACATTGAGCCTCTGGCTATTTGTAATAAACTCAACCCACTCGTGAGTGTCGTAACCTCACATTGAGCCTCTGGCTATTTGTAATAAACTCAACCCACTCGTGAGTGTCGTAACCTCACATTGAGCCTCTGGCTATTTGTAATAAACTCAACCCACTCGTGAGTGTCGTAACCTCACATTGAGCCTCTGGCTATTTGTAATAAACTCAACCCAATCGTGAGTGTCATAACCTCACATTGAGCCTCTGGCTATTTGTAATAAACCCAACCCACTCGTGAGTGTCGTAACCTCACATTGATCCTCTGGTTATTTGTAATAAACTCAACCCACTCGTGAGTGTCGTAACCTCACATTGAGCCTCTGGCTATTTGTAATAAACTCAACCCACTCGTGAGTGTCGTAACCTCACATTGAGCCTCTGGCTATTTGTAATAAACTCAACCCACTCGTGAGTGTCGTAACCTCACATTGAGCCTCTGGCTATTTGTAATAAACTCAACCCAATCGTGAGTGTCATAACCTCACATTGAGCCTCTGGCTATTTGTAATAAACTCAACCCACTCGTGAGTGTCGTAACCTCACATTGAGCCTCTGGCTATTTGTAATAAACTCAACCCACTCGTGAGTGTCGTAACCTCACATTGAGCCTCTGGCTATTTGTAATAAACTCAACCCACTCGTGAGTGTCGTAACCTCACATTGAGTCTCTGGCTATTTGTAATAAACTCAACCCACTCGTGAGTGTCGTAACTTCACATTGAGCCTCTGGCTATTTGTAATAAACTCAACCCACTCGTGAGTGTCGTAACCTCACATTGAGTCTCTGGCTATTTGTAATAAACTCAACCCACTCGTGAGTGTCGTAACCTCACATTGAGTCTCTGGCTATTTGTAATAAACTCAACCCACTCGTGAGTGTCGTAACTTCACATTGAGCCTCTGGCTATTTGTAATAAACTCAACCCACTCGTGAGTGTCGTAACCTCACATTGAGCCTCTGGCTATTTGTAATAAACTCAACCCACTCGTGAGTGTCGTAACCTCACATTGAGCCTCTGGCTATTTGTAATAAACTCAACCCACTCGTGAGTGTCGTAACCTCACATTGAGCCTCTGGCTATTTGTAATAAACTCAACCTACTCGTGAGTGTCGTAACCTCACATTGAGCCTCTGGCTATTTGTAATAAACTCAACCCACTCGTGAGTGTCGTCACCTCACATTGAGCCTCTGGCTATTTGTAATAAACTCAACCCAATCGTGAGTGTCGTAACCTCACATTGAGCCTCTGGCTGTTTGTAATAAACTCAACCTACTCGTGAGTGTCGTAACCTCACATTGAGCCTCTGGCTATTTGTAATAAACTCAACCCACTCATGAGTGTCGTAACCTCACATTGAGCCTCTGGCTATTTGTAATAAACTCAACCCACTCGTGAGTGTCGTCACCTCACATTGAGCCTCTGGCTATTTGTAATAAACTCGACCCACTCATGAGTGTCGTAACCTCACATTGAGCCTCTGGCTATTTGTAATAAACTCGACCCAATGGTGAGTGTCGTAACCTCACATTGAGCCTCTGGCTATTTGTAATAAACTCAACCCACTCGTGAGTGTCGTAACCTCACATTGATCCTCTGGTTATTTGTAATAAACTCAACCCACTCGTGAGTGTCGTAACCTCACATTGAGCCTATGGATATTTGCAAAAATCCTGACTCACTGCTGAGTGTCTTACACTCACGTTGAGCATCCGGCTATTTGTAATAATCTCGACTAAATGGTATGTTTGACTCACATTGAGCCTCGGGCTATTTGTAATAATATCGACCCACTGGTGAGTGTCTCAAACTCATATTGAGCCTCTAGCTATTTCTAATAATCTCCACCGCGGGTGCGGTGGCTCTGCAGGTAGAGGTGCAGGCTGCAAGCCGCGAGGTGCTCGACTCGAATCCCACCTGCGGCAACCGCGCTGCGTTCTTGGGAAAGGCTTACTGCACTGCACCTGTCTTCAAACAATACTAATCCTGCTTGTGCAGAGTTATTAATATGTTGATGAGCTGACAGTTGCTCGCCGTTTCGCTGTGGGTTTTTCCAGGCACTCAGCTTCATCCTCCCGTAAAACTGTCGTGGTCATGATTAGCCATTGTGCAGAAATATGTGACCTTAAACACCATTAAATAAATAAATAAATTAATCGTATTTCAGTTACACAGCTGTAAATCAAAATATTGTATTTCTTTGAGGCCATTGTTATGTGACTTCCAGGAACTAAATTGCAACCACAATAATATTCTCTTCTTGATATAAGTTATACAGTACGTGGAGAGTGTATTATCACTAAATCACCCGCAGAGTGGAGATTCCACCCGGATAATAATTGCAAATTTGTTGCAAAGCATAACCAGCACCAGCAAAGTTTCAGCCAATGGACCTCCGGGTTAAACCCGGAGGTCCATTGTCTGAAACAATGCTTGTGTTTTTTGACGATATGTAACAAATTTGAAAGTTATTGCTTGGGTGGTAACTCCACTCAGCGGGTGATTTAGTTACAATCCACTCTCCACGTACTGTATGTGGGCATAAAGTACACTCGCCGTGGACTGGTCGTAATCCACGCGAGGGCAGTGATGTCCACGCATCTTTTTACCCGATAATAAAAAATCATCAGTAAAATTTTAATTAAAGACCTGGTGCTTCGACAATTATATTTTAGGTGATTATTCCTGTAATTAGTTTTATAATATAATCTAATATTATTACCTCCGTGGAAATATTATGACGAGATTCAGCCTACCTGGGGGTTAAACAAGAGGATTAATAGAGGATCACAAACATTCCCATGTATTCCAACTTTAGGACAGTAGCGACTACAAAATAATTTAACAGGTTAAATTCTATACACCTGCTATTAAATAACATGATCCAACATGCTAAATTCTACACACCTGCTATCACATAGCATGTACCCACAGGCTAAATTATATACACAAGCTCTTAAATAACATGTTCCAACAGGCTAAATTCTGTATACCAGCTATTACATAAAATGCTCCAACAGGCTAACTTTTATATACCAGCTATTATATTACATTCTCCAACAGGCTAAATTCTATACACCTGTGATTACATAATATTCTCAAACAGACTAAATTCTATACACCTGCTATTACATAACATGCTCCCATAATCAAGTTTGGGAAACGGTATTTTAATTATATTGACTTTATACGCTGAAATATTTAAGGTAGAAAATTTGGAGTTCTACAAAAGCAGATCTTTCCAGACTTGACTGCATTCTAAAGTGTCATTTCCCATAGATAGGTAGAACAGTCGTTAGACGATGTGACGATAGGATGTCATAACATACTGCTTGCTATTTTGTATTTATAGATAACAACCTGCACGTGTGTACTGATATATCGGCGTACTTCTCAAATATACGTAACAGTATTTTATGTGGGGTAGCTGGAGAGGGCAGTTTTTCACCAGCCAAACTCTCTATTTGCTATACGCTCCTTGGAGTCGCCGGCCTTGTTGGTGGGATCCACTGCTATCGACAATTATTTCAACCTTTAGGGAAGGGGTTTAAGTATGGCCTCAGCAAGTTGCAGAACTACAGACTGCTAACGTTGCGAAATTCTGCAACAGCCGACCCAGTAAAAACTAGTCTAGCTGCAAAACGGCACGTAGACATTCTCGATATAATCACACAGCTGGAAAGTCATTTTCGTCTGATCGCATATCCTGACAGAACGTCCCCAAAGGACCACCGCGTCCCTAAAATTTTGGTGAGGGCAATGCCCACGCCTTAGAAAACCTTGTAGAATTATTTAATTACCCTTTACCTAACATGAAAAGCAGACGACACTTGCAAACAAAATTTTTAAATAACTAACTTTTTCATTTTTTGTCTTGAAAACATAGGTTATGACCCCTCATTGAAACGAGCTCGACGAGCTTGTTTCAATGAGGGGTCATAACCAATGTTTTTGAGACAAAAAAATGAAAAAAATAATGAAAATTAATTGGCGATTTTTGTGAATAGCTCTGGCCAGTTTTGACCGTTGCGTTGGGTAAAGAGTTAAGTCCCTTTACGGATAGTATATTATAATGACTCTAGTGAGTTGAGGGAGAGGAAGGAGTCCCGGTGTACGAGCGTAGCTGTTCATGAAATGATATAAAATTGCCGTACTAGATTAAATGACAGCTCGAAGAGCTTACTGGTAATGAATTTGAGCAGAATAAATATTCTAGAAACTGTAGTTACATTTTCCGTGTGTTGGCGGCTTTCCCGAACAGTCCACTGGCAACCGCCACCTTGAAAAGGAACCTGATAGCCATCCATGCTGTAAAACGGACCGATCTAGCGGAATAGCACCGGGGGTCCCATCGACCTGACGATCGCAAGCTGCTCTGCTACAATATTGCCCACCCGTGGAAAGTGGCCCACCCACGGTGTCCTTACTGTAAAGCTTGGTTTTGAAACTTTTCATTTATAATTGCAGGTTGTGTACATGTAAGTGTGTAATCATAGCAATGGACATGACTAGATCTGTGTAGTGTACAAGCTACGAACTTAGAGCGGTGCATTAATTTTCTCTTAAATTTTGTTTTTTTAGGAGATGCAAAGTAATGAAACAAGCAGCTTTTGGAGGAAATAGCTTAGAGAAATTTCAGGGCCGCAGATATTATCCAGCCTTCCAAAATATGAACCATTGTTTCCGTGAGCCAAGAATTACAGAAGTATTTACTAATGTACAGAGATATTGTGTTGCGAAGGCGACTAGCCACACGAGGTAGCAAATCCAGCAGAAAAATACATTTATTCTTACCCATAGACACGCTGCTTTGCAATGGATCAGATTATTGCCAACATTAAGCAAGAGAACTCGACATATAGCTCTTGTGTTGAATCCACAAATTCCAACAGTAAACAAAAATATGACAATCCACACTCAAACCCCAGGAAGTCCGCGGGAAGTGATTATTCCAAAGGTATTCAATGTGGAAATTCAGTTGCAAATAACAATGTTACTGCAACGAAAGAAACTAAAAATGAATATAAGTTTCAGTACCTCCATCCTAGTTTCTACAGATGTTTGACGTGTTCTACTGCATTCAATGCACCGACGGGATTGCGAGATCATCTTCTGAAACATATAGAAATGGACAGCGGTGTTACCAAAGCATTCACGTCCGCTCATCTCAAAAGCGAAGTCACTAACAATATTGAACAGTGTGTTAAAAAACTGAGACAGTTATCAAATGAGTTTTCAGAAACAGTGAACGCACATTTGTTATTACATCTAAGTTGTGATTTCTGCAGAATATCTATAATCTTTTCTGGGGATACATACACGAAGTTTTCTTTTTACTTGATTCAACATGTGGTATTCTTGATAAGTAATGGAAGAATTGAATTTACAGACCTCATTAGAGATAATATGTTACTTCCATCCAACTCACAGAATGAGTTAGACGTTTTGACGTACTCTTGTACGTTTAATCCATTGTCTGTTGTCGACAGACTAAGGTGTGACAGTTGTCAAGCAACATTTAGCACACCTGCATCCATGCCCGTAGCCATCCATATATGTCAACATCTTTCTTCAAGTCAAGAAAAATCCAGATTTGTTGCGAACTGTATAATTTTTTTTTTACGAAAACTACAGCAAATACCGTTAGGATGTGCACAAACAATTAAAGGCCGCATTGAAATTCAACTTGCCAAGCAATTCAGGGGAAGTACTGTTTCTACCATTTATGAAAAGACTGGAGAGGGTATGGAGCCAGTGAAGATAACAAGTTTCGTGTCAGACGTTTTACTACATATAGAAAAAGAATCGGGAGAAAACATTTCATTAAATGAGAAAACTAAAGGAGGTGTGTCCCAAGTCTTAGATCAAAATAACATAGTTGAAGAACTCTTCAGTCAGAGAGCTGATGAGAGTAATCGCAGTTCTGTGTTGGACAAAGATCAAGCAATAGATAATTCATCCGTCGGACATATCGAGGGAATTCTTTCCTATCAACCTGCTGAAACAGAGAATTTCACAGCTGAACAATCGACATTGCAAGCCTTGAAAAGGAAACTACAAACAGACCAATCATTTTTCGGGAGGAGCACTGTCGGATATGAAAAAGTTGTTGACGGCAGGACCGTCGCACATGCAAAGCATACTAGGATATCAACTAGCCAAAATTACGCTGAAGTCTCAATAAAAGTTTCGTCTACACAGTCTATTGGTAGTGGAGTATCTACTTATAGCGGATTATCGCCCTTAGTATCCGGTAGACCTATTGGCACTGGGTCGAACACTACTTCAGTGTCCTGTAACCAGACTATCCATAAAAGTACAACTGCTACATTCTCAAGTAACCAACCAAACCTCAATGGCTCGTCTACTACTATCTCAAGTAACCAATCAAACTTCAATGGTTCATCTGCTTCTCTCTCAGGAAACCAATCAAACGTTAGTGGTTCATCTGCTACCGTGTCAAGTAACCAATCAAACTTTAATGGCCCATCTGCTATCCCGCTACTGTGTAATGGATCATCTACTACACCAGCCGGTCAGTCTGTACATAGTAAACACTCTTGTATGGCCTTAGCTACCAGTTATACCAAATCAACTGTGGTACCAAGCCACTTTCCTAACCCACGTGGATCGTCTTCATTACATTCAGGTAGCCAGTTTATCAGTAGTGGATCGTCTGTTGTATCAACTAACCAGTCTGTCTATAAAGAATCATCTACAAGTGGTTTAGGCATCCCGTCAGTTTGCTGTAGATCACCTGTTGCGGTAACTGTCGCTAGAGCAGGAACTGTGGTTTCAGTAGCCCAGCCTTTATGTCAGGGATCAGTTATTGTATCATCTATGCCTTTCTATAACCAGTCTAACTGTAGTAGGTCGTCTACTGCAGGATCAGCTGCTGTCCAGTCTTCATGTGAGGTTCCTTCGCATAAATTGTCTGCTAACCAATCTATCTGTAGTATATCGTCTACTGTGGTATCAGCTGATCAGTGTGGCTATACGACCCCATCAACTAACTTATCTGTCTGTTCTGTCTCAGCGTCTGTGGTATCAACAAACCATGCTATCTTCAGTAAGGGTCCTTCTATTTTGTCAGCCAAGCAGTCTGTCTGTAATCTACCTGGTGCCATAGTATCAATTAACCAACCCATCTTCCGTGAGGCTAGTTCTATGTTGTCAGCCACGCAGCCTGTCTCTAGTGGATCTGGTGCCGCAGTATCAACTGACCGGCCTATCGCCGGTAAAGGTCCTTTTTTGCCATCTAAGCAGTCTGTCTGTTGTGGGTCTGGTACATTAGCATCATTTAGCTGGCCTATCGTTAGTAATGATCCTATCTTGGCAGCTCAGCAGCCTGTCTTTAGTGGGTCTGGCATCACGGTATCATCTTTCCGGCCTATCGTTAGTAGAGGTCCTGTATTGTCAGCTAAGCAGCCTGTCTGTAGTGGATCTGGTTTCGTAGTATCATCTAACCAACCCGTCGTCCGTAAAGATCATCCTGTATTGTCAGCTAAGCCGTCTGTCTGCAGTGGATCTGGTGTCGTATTACCTAATCGGGTTATTGTCAGTAAAGGTTCTGTATCTTCAGCAAAGCAGTCAGTCTGCAGTGGACCTCGTGCCATGGTATTAACTAACCAGCCTATCAGTTTAGGATCGTCTACTATTACAACGTCTAGTCAACCCGCCTCTTGTTGCTCATCTACCGGTATGTCAGTCCACCATCCCATTCTCAGGGGATTATTTCCTATCAAGTCAACTAACCATCTCACACCTGGTAGCCAGTCTAGTGTGGTGTCAACAAACCAGGCTATAGTTAATGGAATACCTGTTATGATGTCAGCTAACAACGTCACACGTTATGAATCCTCTACTGTAAAGGTCAACAGATCGTCACAAGGTCAGGCCATTGTACGTTCTGGCTTAGATGGAAGTGCGTCCACGGTGAGACACCCGCATTTAAATGACAACAGTTATCAGCCAACCGCTCACAGTGTTAAATATTTGTATAAAACTTCTGCTGGGGTTGGACATTCTGTTTCATGTGCCCCACGTGGTGTAGATGTTTCTGTTAGCGACAAAGGTTCTTGTGCACCATTATCATGTATTGGTAGCTCCCAAACTGTGAAGAACAATACTATACAACCAAGTCTTCCAGGACAAGCTGTACAAACTGATCATGAAAAGAGACAATCAATATCCAACGAAATTCCGAATGATAGTGACGTCTGGATACAAGAATATATCTCGTTTAATAAATCTTTTGACAGCAGCAATCTTCCATCGAAAGTTCAGCAAACTGGATTCTATAAATGTGGGAACGCCGATTGTTCATACGCCTTTCTTGACGCAGTGAGCCTTATTCTTCATATAGTGAGTGTGCACGGTACCGAGGCGAAATTTACATGTTTTCTGTGTGGGCATGCATGCGAAAAAGGCATTCAATTGAGTCTTCATTTGGATCAATGTCATATTTATACCAAAAGACAAAGACAACCTCGAACAGTGACGTTTTATTGCGATGTTGATTACTGCAAGGCTCGTACAACCTGTTTAGAATCATACATTGCGCATTACAATAGTCGTCACCCATATCGTGTAACGTTTCGCTGTACTACTTGTTTGAGGAGGTTCTCCACCACACTACAGCTACATTGTCATTTGTTCTTGAGTTTGAAATATGTTTTTCTGTGTAACTGTTGTTCAGCGAAGAGCTTCAGTAGACCTGAGATCCTGGAACACATACGGGTCACCCACAAGCAGAATGGCAGAATGATGTTGTCAGTCTCATCTTATCTGACTTGTGTTAAGTTGACGTCATCGGATAATAGTCTACATCCACCTCAAGCGACCACCCTGCATCCAGAAACACATCCACCACAAGGTGTGTCAACAAATAACATTATGTCAGCATTTCACCTTTCTGTGAACACAGTATCCTCCCTGATGGGAAAAATGCCCCAGACGTCGTCAGCACAACATCCTTATTTGGAATCACCTGTTGTTCTAATTGATGCAAATACTGATTCCTCTAACTTTGTCACCAAGAAAGCGCCACCGCAACTGAATACTACCTCACTCGAGCGTCAGCGACCGGTTGCACCAACAGAAAATTTAGTCACCAAGGGAGCACACTCTCAACTGAATACTACATTACTTCAGACGCAGGGCCCCGTTGCACCAAGAGGGAGATTCATTGATCAAAGATTAAATCATCCATTGCTGGAGGAAAGAGTGAGTACACGTTACATAGAGATTATTACCATTATGTGGATGTACAAAATATTTATCCGAGTCGCGCTCCGGGTTCTAAGGGCAGATCACGACGAGTCGAAGATCTACCCTTAGAACCCAGAGCGAGACTCATACATATTTTGTACATCCACATAAAGGTAATAATCATTTTATCTTACAATATCTTGGGGATAAGTCAAGAATGTAGACGAATATATTACGAACTACTTATTCGTACGGATGAACAAAAAGAAAAAAAAAACAAATGGAACTCACGTGAAAAGAATGTGCTTGTATCCGACCCCCGATACAAACAACTGTATCAGGGGGTCGGAGGCACGACAGTTGCGGAGTTAACACAGACAAAATACATGTTGATTGTAAGATAAATATATTTATTTACTGGGATTTTAACGACACCTTCGACAGCCAGGTGCACCTCGTGTCAACAGTGTTACGGTTGGAGGTAGCCGGAGTGCCCTCAGAGAAGCACCGAGCAACGGCTGGCAACTGCCAGACCTCCCAACGTACAAGCAGGGTTAGCATTGGTTGAAGACAGGTGCACCATCGCCGTGTATTACGACTTAATACTCAGCATGCGGGCAATCAGGATGAAGTGGCTTGCCCAAGGACACCATGCAGTTACTCCTTTCGGGGATTGAACTGTGGATCTTTCGGTTTGAAGTTCATTTCTGTCACTACTGAGCCACCGCGCTCCAAAGCGTAGCATGTAAGATGAAATACTAGGTTTAAGCATGGTTCATGCTACGACACCCAACATGATCGTGCGGTTAATTCAGACCTTTAGATCAGTCTAATTTGGACACAACGGTAAATATGGGTGTGGCCTGCATGGTTGGAGAAAAAGCACCGGTATTTTCTTCTTCTTGGCGTCTGTTTAGGTTTTAGGTCGCCGTCTAAAAATAATAGTTTACAACCTCTTGTGATAGGTCTTCACCATTATCACTGGTTCCCATCACCCATTGACGAACGTTTACTCGACTAACTCTAGAAGGCTTCCTAGTTTCCTAGTGTCTACCTAAAGGCTTATTTGAAGGTAAGCTAAATTACGCATGCCATTTACTGTGAAATGCGACAAACGTGAATATAATAGGTCTCAAGCTTTAAGTGCATGGTGATATAAAATTTGCCACAGAAAAGCAATCGCTGTCGACAGTGTCGTATACGACACTGTCGACGCCGATTGCTTTTCTGTGGCGAACCCCGTGTGTTTTTTAAAAAAAATATTTATCCGTTGCATTGTTTGATTCGAAGGTAAGCTCTAAACTATATTACAAGCATCAGGGAAGCCTGGCCAAACCTTTTATTGCCGAAACACTACAAAACTGTGGAAAAAGTTTCAAACTCCGCATAAGGTGGGCGCAATTTTCTAATTTGGGCACAGCGTTTACCGTCGTTAGTAGGGAAGAATTTAAAGGCCTGGGGTAATTGAACATTTCAGATTGCCATCACCCAGAGCTCAGTGACATAGTATATAGAGCATTGAACTTCAAACCGAGTGGTCGACATCTCAAACTGCATTGTGTCCTTGATCAAGGCAACTATTCTGCTTGCCCACGTGGGACGCACAGTGGCGTTGTGTAGTAAGATGGACTGTATGTCGACGTTGCGCTTCAATCAATGCCAATCTTGTTTGTGCGGAGGTAGTATGTTGGGGAGTATTGACCGTTGTTCGTCGCTGCTCGTTGTTCTCTCCATGTACGCCTGCGTCCTTCACTCGAACAACCAAGCGACACAAGGTCATCCTCCCTTTTAAAAGTGTCGTTAAACACCAATAGAACAATACAGAAATAAACGGATTGCCACCGACATCTACAAGCCTGGAAATAAACAATCGGTCATTTGCAGACGGAGGTCATCGGGGGTGAATTTGCTGATGCTATCCCATGCAGTGGGCCAATTTATCCTCTAGATACCTCTGTCTGTTCAGGCTTGAGACCTTGGTTGAGACTGAGGATCAAAGAGGTTACATTTAGTGATGCTAGCCTGCTGTACAGGCTAGCATCACAAAATTCACCCTCTATGGACCTCATTCTGCAGACGACAGTTTGCTTATTTCCAGGCTTGCATCTAAGGCCCCTCCGATTTGAAAATACAGATATCGTCAAATGCCAACCTTGCAATTCTGTGTCTTCACAATAAATTTAACGCAAACGTAATGAATTTCTGATCTCTTGAGTATTTCATTTTCTAAAAAAATGTTGCTCTCTTGTCTGCAAGTCTAGTAGCTTAGCAGTGATTTCTAGCCAAGTCTTGGCTTCCTCAAGAGGCAGCCTTCACTTGACTAGAAAACACTGCCAAGGTAATTTTATGAAATGTCCACATGACCTCTTCTTCGTTGCATATTAAAGTACCTGTTCTGTGATTTCGACATTGATCAAAGTCAGATATACAGCTTTGGCAGCCAACAGGTCCGAATGATGGTTATTAAAGAAAAGCCCATGATGGGGGACTTCCAGCAAAGTTAAATAACCGTCATCTTACAATACATCCGTCGTGAACTGGTCACTTTCCACGGGTGGGCAATATTTTCACTTACGCAATAAAATTAGATTCCAAACACTAATTATGGGAATAATCATAAACAAATCAACCGATGAATCACCGAGTGCACCCTGGTGCTTCATTAATTAAAAGTATAGTGTATACGTCTTATAATACTAAAATAGGTACATAGCACACCTATGTGTAAAACGAAAATAAATATCTACTGTAAGTAGCCGGGTACACGCCAGAATGGTTAGCATGATACCCATATTTAATGACATTAAAAACAGTACGTGGAGAGTGTATTATCACAAAATCACCCGATGAGTGGAGATTCCACCCAAACTATAATTGCAAATTTGTTGCAAAGCCTAACCAGCACAAGCAAAGTTTCAGCCAACGGACCTCCGGGTGAAACCCGGAGGTCCATTGGCTGAGACATTGCTTGTGTTTTTTGTCGATATGTACACAATTTGAAAGTTATAGCTTGGGTGATAACTCCACTCCACGGCTGATATAGTTACAATCCATTTTCCAAGTACTGTATGCAAAATATAGAGTGAAATCTTCATTGTGACAGTAATGAAAGGTTAACATGTATCATTGGATTTACACAAATATCAACAGAGAAAATACTCAATCATGTTAAATTTCTGGGGAAAAACCCACTTCGGTCAACAAGCCGCCCAGGAACAACCAGAGATAAAAGCCTATTTGTGACAAAAGACCATGGAAACCTGTAGTCGGAGTTTGCAAAATTGACCTCAGGGTCAGGATGCCAACCTCCGTCCTTACACTTTCCGTTTTAAAATGAAGCATGTAACCGTTGCGGTTACAATATAAAAACAAGATAATACGCTTAGAATGCCTTGTGTACCAGCTTTTTGTTGATAAAATATGACCTGTATACATTCCTGAATATTATTAATGTACCCGCTTAATAGCAGCCAAATTTTTATCGGATCACAGTGTTTGAATAATTGCTTAAATTCCATAAATTATATATATTTCCTGAAGTTGACGAATGTCAAACATTTTCGAGAAAGGCACTCTGTAGTTTAGGAGACACCAGAAATAGAACAATGAAAAAATCTGAGATATATTGCATTTATTTAAATATCGATATTAACCAGAGGTCGAAACTAATCAAACTGATTAGGATTAAATTGCAAAAGAATATGAAATTTGCAGTAAAATGAACACCGATATATGCGGCTATTCGGAATGACACCCTATTGGTGAGAGTTTTCGCTTTTTGATCCAGTTTCGCAGTCGTTTCCAGTGGATTTTCCTTAAAGACTGGTCCATCGCAGCTGTGCAGAGATATTGTTTTCTGGAAGAAAAAGGTCCATACGTTCTTTATTTCCGTACGTAGCTTTGGTGCAGCTCTGGGTGGGTTATATATTTTCCCGGGTCAGGCAATTTTGGGTGGTTAATACAGAGTCGCGTATCCTTTTACCATTTTTGATCGAGTAACAGCGTTTTTGAACTGTTAAAGTGCGAGGAGCAGGTACTGCTGACTTTTCCCCCTCACAAAACATGTAAACGAAGGGGGGGGGGGGGGTACTTGCGACATTTGAAGCAATCTGGAAAGAACCACCGTGCAAAGGCAAACAACTGTCAATGTTCCAAACAGGGTAATCATTGGCTGAAGGTAGTACGCCACAGTACACAACGCTACCGCCCACCCATCCCCCAGACGGGTAATTAGATAATGGTAGCTATTTCATGCTTTTACTTAGATGGGTGGGTTATTCTTCAGTAAACGTTCAAAAATAAAACATCCGGGCCAGTAAAACACGATAGCGCGGGTGTGCTTTTTCTATGATTAAACACAGTCCGTAGTGTTATCACCCAATAGCTTTTCACGGAAGTGTAGTCGATCGCTGTCGCCTCCAGAAATGGCGTATCGTTGATAAGTGTACTTCTAGAAATAATAATACGTTCATAGCTTGCCGTGTTGACTTTTCTGACCCAGTTTCTAATGAGAATGAGGTTCGAATCGTCAGACTTTATAGGGGACAAAAAAACACGCCCGCTTTTCAATATTAACCGAAATGTTATTTGTTCGTGTGGTCATTGGATTAAAAAATTAGTTTATCGCGTGAGACGTAAAATCAAAATACCTTAGTCTATGGGTGACTGTCGTTGTTTTAAAATTGACTGATTTATTTTTTGAGAACCAGTCAACACGCAGAAATCGGACTGTTAAAAAAATCGATGAATTTGAAAAATAGAATCTCAGAGTCTGGAAGAAGATCGCGTGTTGATCGCTAATTTAATGAGGTTTTTATCACACCCATAACTTTTGAACAATAGGAATTAGCGATCAACACCGATCACTCGCATGCCGCAGTGAGCGTTTGAAAAAAAAATCGATTTAACGAGATTTCATTTGGTTTTTAATTACACCCATACACGCAGACACAATGCAGTGTTTACCTTAGTACGTGTCCAGGTCAGAGTCAGTCGATAGCATTCATATATATATACAATGCATGTCCAATGGACGGATAACTTTAATATTATTTTTAAATATATTGTTTTTTATGTAATAATATCTATCCCAAATTATGCATTTTAAAAAAAAATATGTATTAATCGACGTAAACATTATTAATTCATTTATTAATATACTAATTATAATAATCAACCCTAATTACACTCATTAATTACATTAATTATGCAACAGTCATTAATTAAAATTAAGCAACAGTTATTAATTAAAGTGATTAAAAATATTCATTAAGTGACGTCATGTTAATTACCTTACTTAACATTTTAATTACATTACGTCATCCACCCCTCTCCCCGCAGGCCAGGCCCATTTTGCCTCCAATCTACCACTCATGGTAAACGTATGTTGGACATCACTGCCCACACGCGGATTACTACCAGTCCACTGCCACTGTACCATCATATGCAGTCAGTTGCCATCATAAACTTTTACCACTGAGCGTTAATCGCTATTTCTAGGATTTTCAAAACGATAAGGCCGAAGCTGTAATGCCTGGCATGATGTGTGAGCAGATGTACTACCCGGTGTGAATCATTATTTAAAAATATGCTGATGGTGATTTTTATTACCAGGTAAACGCATGCGTGGACATTATTCCCCACGCGTGGTTTTAGACCAGTCCACGGTGGCTGTTCTGTAACATGTCAAAACTCTTTAGGTTTTATTAATTAATGTTTTATGAATATTCCTATAATTAGTGTTTGGAATCTTAATTTTATTGCGTCCGTCGATTGTTCACGGCGGCTGTACTGTATTGTCTTAATTTTCAGGTAAGGGTGTGGACAGGGAGGGTCATGTGGGTCGCACAACCCACCCCCGAATCCCAAATGTCCGCGGTCGTATTCCGTACAACAATCTAATACATGCCTATACTGACATTGATTTACTTTCCATCAACATGAAATATTTGATCACTGCTGATATCAAACATTGAATGAGCCGCCCCCCCCCCTCCGACCGCCACCACCGGACCACCACCGATGGCCAAAGGTCAAGTTGGAGGAGATTATGGGAGCGCGGTGGCTCAGTAGGTAGAGGTGCAGGCTGCAAGCCGAGAGGTCCTCGGTTCGAATCCCACCTGCGGCAACCGTGTTGTGTCCTTGGGCAAGACACTTCATCTCCATTGACCGTGTGGGGACACGATGACGCCGTGTACTAAGGCGTACTGTACGTCGATGGTACGCATGTCTTCAACCAATCTAACCCTGCCTGTGCTGCAGTGCGGAGTTAGGATGTTGGGGAGCTGGCAGCTGCTCGTCGTTGCTCGGTGGTTCTCGCCGGGTACTCCGGCTTCCTCCATCCGTAAAACTGTCACGGTCATGATTAGCCATTGTGCATAAATATGTGACCATAAACATAAATAAATAATAATACTAATAATGGAGGAGATTATGAAAGGGGATCACCCCCTCCCATAATCTCCTACAACTTGACCTCTGGCCAAGGTTTGGTCCCTGGCGACATTTTTAGTTTCCAAACATTCTCATCTTTGAGTTGCATTGTGGGCGATCCCCACCCCACCCACCCACCCCTAAACAAATGCTAGTTACACCCCAATTTGGTATTAACAGCTCATCTCACTCGACACCGCTACCTTGACAACAGGACAATATCCACAAGACAATTGACCAGATATATGTTTTATTGCACACCTATGCTTTTTTTTCATGAACACACGCTTTTGCTACTAAAACCCAACTGTAGGCGTGCAATAAATACAGAACAGCATACGCGGTCGAGCTGTCATTTCTTCACTGCATTACAGTTAAAACTAGAAGTCCTGTCACGAATAGTGCGCTTATCTATGCTTAATTGCGCGTTGGAATTGTGCGAAATTTCCACATCGAATGGCATCCAAAGCACTGCAGGTTCTTCTGGTTACTCATAGCAAACACATGAAATGTTTCTGCCAATGGACCTCTGGGTTACCCGGAGGTCCATTGGCTGAAACATTGCTTGTGCACAGGCCATATGTACAGAATTCGATAGCTTTACTTGGGCCATATCGCGTACATTAACGCGCATATCAACGTGCTATTTGTGTGCATTTCATGACAGGACTTCTAGTTTTAACTGTAGATCGATTTCGGCGGAGGGATGATATTGAAGGAAGAAGCCGATGGCTTCGAATTAAGTATTATCCCTCCGCCATAAAATCGATCTGTGGGCGTGCAATAAATAAATAATAAATAAACTGTTGGCGTGTAATAAATGTAAAACATCATACGCATTCAAACTTTCATTTTTCCGATTTCGGTGGAGAGATAATAATATTTCGGCTTCTCGTTCAATATTATCCCTTCTTCCAAATCAACCTCGTGCGGAAAATGACAATTCGAACGCGAATGCCGTTCTGTCTGTATGTCACCAATGTGATCGACGAAATCTTGACTTAAGCAATTAAGACGTAATTCGATCTATGCTATCGTTTCAATTAGGGCTGTCACGATTTTTTAATTTAGGAATCGATTAGTCGTCGCAAATAATCGATAATAATCGATTAATCGTACCTAGATGACCCCCTCTCCCTCTCTCTGAGGTCGATAAAAAATAAAGTTGAAGTCAGTTGACCTACCTCCGGTAAACAACGAAGACGATCCTCTTTTAGGTACATTCAAAGCTTTGATGTTCTGAACTTTTGAACCGTCAGTGTAATAATCAAGACCGGTCGGCAGTTGCGATCTTCGCAACTGCCGACCGGTCTTGATTATTACACTGACGGTTCAAAAGTTCAGAACATCAAAGTTTTAATGAATGTACCTGGAAGACAAATGCTTCCAACGGCATCTTGGGGTTTAACATCGATGTTCTTAACTCTTTACCTTTAGAAACAATAGTTTTTTTCATCACGTTTCTTTTAATTATTAAACGTCTAAAGCGGGATACAATTTACCGATTATTCGACAACGAAAAATATTAATCGATTTCACCGTGACCGATCAACAATCGATTAATCGATTAATCATGACAGTCCTAGTTTCAATGACCCTGTTTAGCATTTTTCACAACTTGAACGACCAAGCCTGGATATAAGATGTCGGACACGGACAAAGTCCGACTCAGTTATGCGTTTGTCAGACGGCCTGTTGCTTGCGCCCGTCACTCTTTCAGTGGCCAATTTTCATAGTTTAGTGGGCAGTGACGCATGAGAATGGTGGGTAACTTATCGCTCACCTCTGCTTGTGTTCATTGAAAGTACAAATGAATCCCGTCATCCTACATGTAACACACGGCAATAATTTACGAATTCTGTATACCAAGTTGATGGACACTTTCCCACGGGGATTACTCCCGTAACGTACCGAACATGCCGTGCTTCCCCTTGATTTGAATTTGCGTATTCACAATTGTCAAAAGCAACCCAAATGCAATGTTTTCAGCTGAAGTACTGTCGTCACACTGACTTATCAATAATATGGTATAAACCCTCCAAGGTGTGTATTATATACTACTCAAAGTTTACTAAGCACAAAGTATATCCAACTACCTGTTTTACGTTTTAGTTGAAATGTTGTTATGAAAAGTATATATATTTTATATTTAATTATATCTTTAATGATAAATTTTACGCACAGAAATTTAGATTTTGTTTGTGTTTGACATTTTTTTTCTAGCTTTTGAATACGATAACCATGGAAAAAAATCTAAATGGATATTATTGGTAAAAGAGGAAACTTTTCAAATTTGCCAAAAAGTTGACGGAGCGAACTGATGTGGGTTCAGTATCGAGTATGAGAGTATAATGATACCCATTATTGTTAATTACAGTTTGACAACGCCTTCTCATGTTCCGAATAAGGTTCCTGGTGGTCCTTTGTGGGGTATTGTTTCATTCTTGGACCAGCATGGCACCAAGCGCCTGGACACTTCTTGGTTGGACTGGACATGTTCGATTGAATTCAGGTCAAGGGATCTTGTTGGCCAGTCCATACGCTCACCACCCCCCCCCCCTCCCTGCCGATATGAGGACGGACATTACCGTCCATCAGAATGAATCCATCACCCACTGCACCTGCATACAATCTGACGTGGGCATCCAGGATCTCATCAAAATACTGCTGTGCAGTCAATGTACCACGTTCAAGGACACAGAGCTTTGTACGTCCATCCCAGCTGATGCCGCCACAAACCATTTTTGATCATCCACCGTAGCGGTCATGTTCTGCGATGTTGGCTACAGGGAATCGCTCTCCTGGTCTTCTCCAAACCCAGAATGCCTATCTGTGTGGTCTAGGCAGTACCTTGACTCATCTGTAAAGAGGACAGGTCGCCAATCTTCTCTAGTCCATCCAACATGATCCATGGCCCATTCATATCTTGCCTGGCGGTGGTTCTGGGACAGCTGAATGCGAATATATTGTCTTCTCCGTCGGATACCACCTCCGTGCAACCTTGCCCGGATAGTCCGCGTCGCAACATTTACGCCGGATGCATTGTGAAGGTCACTGCGAAGCTACGTTGCTGTGTCAAAGCGGCCCCTATGGGCCTGAAAGATCAAAAACCGGTCTTCAGCTGCAGATGTTCCCCTGTCTCTGCCACCAACATGTCGTCTGACTGGTGTGCCATACTGCTGAAATCTTGCCCAAGCTCTGGTGATCACCATATGGTGCACACCAAGGGCTTCACCAACCTGACGATGGGTAGCCCCTTGTTCCACCATCCCTTCAGCCCACCACATTTTTGCTTCAGACAAATGTCTTCTTACATTTGCATTCGCCATATTTAAACATTAAATTACAAGGGTTTGTTTTGAAATGAAGACTAAATACCCTACACATCTCATGTACATGTAATCAGTACACGAAAACATAATCATAGAAATCAAGGGTTACATGCTTTCCATGACTGTCACGAAAAGTCTGCCTGTCAACAGAGCTAATGTAAACACTGGGGACCATCTCAACACATTCCTCATTCATATCCACCAAAAATAGCGCAAATGTGTCACAAGAAAATTTCACAATGATGTGTCAAATATGTGGCGCTTAGTAAACTTTGAGTAGTATATTTTCTTAATTATAATTAGGATGTCAAACCCGGAACTAATTTCAGTGGATGGCTGCCTGCTGTTAGATATACTGCATTTCTCATTAAACTTCTTTGAATAGACTGAAAAGTACTGTTTGCGACTGATGCTAAAGAGATGTACGGCGGGATCTCTAAATGTCCGACAGGAGTCAGTTTGTACCTGTCGTTTTATCCCCCCCCCCTCCTCCAACCTCAAAAATATCCAGGTTTGTTAACGACTATATTTGTTTATTGCTTTCCAAAGTGTGATTACTGGGATTTCTGGGATCGATTATAAACGATAACTTCACAAGTGAATTATGCATCAACAATTGGGCCATTTATCCGTGCGCGCAAACGAAGACACGTAATGGGTGTAATGGGGACTTACTGTTTTTTGTTTTTGTTTTTTTAACCCTTTACCTAACATGAAAAGCAGGCGATAAAAATATTTTGAATAACTATTATTTTCATTTTGTGTCTCAAAAGCATAGGTTAAGGCCCCTCATTAGAACGAGCTCGACGAGTTCGTTCCAAAGAGGGGTCATAACCTATGTTTTAGAGACAAAAAATGAAAAAAATAACGAAAATTAATTGGCGATTTTTGAGAATAGCGCTGGCCGGTTTTGGCTGTTACTTTAGGTAAAGGGTTAAATTATATAATTATCGATAATAATAAACAGATAGTCGCTTGACTGGTTTGGTTACGTGAAATAATTCACTCGAGGCGAGGGACTATATTGTAAAACACTCGTGCGTATTCGCGCACTCGTGTTTATATAGCGTCCCTCACCTCTCATGCGTTATTTCACGTAGTCCGTCCAGTCAAGCGATTACTCTCTGTGTTATGCAGCTAGATTCTAAATGATCAATCTCCCATCGCAAAAAAACTATACGGTGATTTGTCAACTGCAGAAAGCGACAACAGACCTGTCATGATTAATTGAGAAGTCGACTAATCGTCGGAAACAGCCCTGAACGGCTTCATTTTCAAAGTCGACGATTATCGGTTTCCCTCACTCCTTTACTGATGAATTATTAGGGACGTAACTGAAAGATCTTGGTTTGAGGTTTGTGCCCTCTCCCCCACCTCTGAATTCCCAGCAGTACTCCCCCGACTATCGAACATACAGCCTGTGATAAAACCATTTGCACTCACGCCCCATGAGTTTTGCTATTCGTGAATTGGTAACTGCTGGAAAAACTGAATGTACCTCCTCCTCTCCATTAGTTCGAAATATATGACCTATTGAATTCTTGAATTTAGAACTCGTCTTTTGAGTGCGACCCGGCGCCTTCTGCTGTTTACTCCAGTTAAAAATCACAGGAAATAATAATACACAAATTACGTATGTCCCGTTACAGTTAAAACTAGAAGTCCTGTCACGAACTTTGCGCTTATCTAGGCTTCGTTGTGCGTAGGAATTGCGCGCAATTGCCGTATCGAATGGCATCCAAAGCACGGCAGGTTCTGCTGGTTACTCATAGCAAACGCAGGCAATGTTTCTGCCAATGGACCTCCGGGTTACGCGGAGGTCCATTGGCAGAAACAATGCTATCGCACAGTCCATATGTTCAGAATTTGATAGCCTTACTATGGTCATAACGCGTGAACTAACGCGCAGATGGACGTGCTATTTGTGCGCATTTCATGATAGGAGTTCTAGTTTTAAATGTAAGTAGGGTGGCTGCTAAGTTAATGGGCGCGGTGGCTTGTAACGAAATGTAGCCTAAGAGGGTTAACATGCCCTACGGTCCGGGGTCGAGGCTCCCATGGGATTCAAATGGGGGATGGAGGAATAGAAACTAACTCACTAAATAGTAGACGGTGGAAATAGAAACTCTATTCGGTTACTTGTTAGCCACAATGCATAATAATGATCCCAGTCTTTGTAACAGCATCTGTAATATGATCCTACTGTTCTTTAAACGACGCGAGCTGAAGTTCCATTAGCAGCAGTAATGGTTGCCGGTAACGGCAAATTCTATACATGACACACTGCGGCGACAGTTAATACTATCATTTCGTATCAAAATATATCTATGTATTATCTTTGCGCTTATTGTTATCGTTATTGTTATGTGCATTATGCAATCTGCCTGTTCATGGTGTTTTTGTTGAATAAACTTATCTAAGTACAGTTAAAGTACACATCTGGCGAACCCCTTGAGAAATGAACTTTATAATTCATTGTGTGATAAGTATTAAAAGTGGGGGAATTGTAAACAAAATAATTTAAACGTACTTGAGAATTAACGAACAGCTTACAATCGCCGGACGATAAGAGGTTTCGAGAATCAACATGATGTGTACTCGAATACGACAGAGACAAAACCCTGCGGTCTCAACTACATGTATGGTACCTCTATAAACGGGTTGTTGAAGTAGTCTTTCAAGCGTGAGGCATATGCAAGCCTATTACCAGATCATTGATCTCTTGAACATCAGAGAGAACTTGACTTGGGACCAGCTAAAAGATCGACATACTTGAAAAACATTCGATAACTAGAAGCAGATGGTCAAACCTTCACCGGCTTTCAATCATTAATTGTCGGAGATCACGAGAAGTTAATTACACTGTCAGTTGACATGGTGGACCCTCCGTGGGTTTTGGTCGATTCAACATGACGGGAAGGTGTTTAAGTGAAACTTCTCACGTGTTGTTTCCTATCTCAAGTCAGGCAGCTCTTAATCATGCTAGCTAGTGGACTATATAATCCACTAGCGAGCCCGGCACTCGTGTCACAGTCTGATCTACCAACCGAGAGAGAGAGGGATATATATATATATATATATATATATATATAGGGGGAGCACAGTATACATGGCGCACGTGTTGTTCCTATCTCAAGTCAGGCAGCTCTTAATCATGCTAGCTGGTGGACTATATAATCCACTAGCGAGCCCGGCACTCGTGTCACAGTCTGATCTACCAACCGAGAGAGGGGGGGGGGGGGGGAGAGAGAGAGAGAGAGAGATATAGGGGGGAGCACAGTATACATGGCGCACGTGTTGTTTCCTATCTCAAGTCAGGCAGCTCTTAATCATGCTAGCTAGTGGACTATATAATCCACTAGCGAGCCCGGCACTTATGTCACAGTCTGATCTACCAACCGAGAGAGGGGGGAGAGAGAGAGAGAGAGAGAGAGAGAGATATATATATATATATAGGGGGGAGCACAGTATACATGGCGCACGTGTTGTTTCCTATCTCAAGTCAGGCAGCTCTTAATCATGCTAGCTGGTGGACTATATAATCCACTAGCGAGCCCGGCACTCGTGTCACAGTCTGATCTACCAACCGAGAGAGGGGGGAGATATATATATATATATATATATAGGGGGGAACACAGTATACATGGCGCACGTGTTGTTTCCTATCTCAAGTCAGGCAGCTCTTAATCATGCTAGCTGGTGGACTATATAATCCACTAGCAAGCCCGACACTCGTGTCACAGTCTGATCTACCAACCGAGAGAGGGGGGAGATATATATATATATATATATATATATATATATATATATATATACACTTCATCAAATATTTTATATAACTTCGTCAAATTGCCGTCATGCTCGGAAGTTTACTTCCTTCTAAGCGGCTTTCATATTTGACTAATACTTATTCCGTTACGTTAAGTGCCGTACCAATGTGTATCGCGTCATGGGAACGTAAAATTTAGCGTCACGCTGATCCTAATTGTTGAATGGGAATTATAAAATTGATCGTGATACGCGTACGTCTTACAGATCGATTTATTATTTGGCAAGTGGCTGCCTAGCTCCTAATCACGAACCCGTCTATAAAATCGCCGATGCATGTCTTCCTTGGGTGGCAACAAGTAAAGATATGTTCCGCATTACACGTTGTTCACCTTCTTTAATTGTAAATTATGGACAAACAAGACCATATCATATCTTCCTAAGGTGGTAACGAGTGGAGATATATTCCGCGTTATCTCGCGCATTTTTTTTTTTTTTTTTTTTTTTTTTTTTTTTTTGTTCTCAGCCTTAGAATTAGAAACATTCAATCATTTATCTCAACCTCGCCCTGGTAACAGAGGCAGAAGCGAGTTCGCATGCAGTATTCACACATTCAGCCATTCCTTGACCCGAATTGTTTACACGCGTTGTTCTCCATATTCAAGTGTATTGCTTATAAAACCACTGTATCATATCTCCGTTGGGTGGTAAAGATATGTTCCCCGTTTCATGTTGTTCCCCGTATCCGAGTCTATTACGCGCAAAATAACCGTATCATATCTTCCTTGGGTGGCAACAAGTAAAGATATGTTCCGGGTTATTACGTAAAAAGCAAATATGAATTAGACACTATTTCTAAAACCTCGCCCTGGTAACAGAGGCAGAGGCAAGTAAGTTCGTATACCGTATTCACACATCCAACCACTCCGCGCGCCTCCATATCTCTGCCCCAGTACCCAAACCGCGTCAATCAGACATCAATACCGCTGATGGAAAATATAATTTTTTATACCCTCCTTGCGTAGTAATACCCCCCCCCCCCCACCACCCCGCCCGATCCTTCCAGGGTGTGTAAATGTCTTATCCCAACCCACTATTGCAGCATATATATGCCCTCCACCACTGATCTAAGTGCAGTCCCTCCTATAATGTCTACACTGACAATCGTAGGCTAGGGGTCCATACCCCCCCCCCCCCCCCACACACACACACACACACCACATACACATGATGTACGCACTGGCATGTACCAAATGATCATAATCTCGCAACATATACACGCTATGTCCAACACCAATGCGTGTTTAGGTGTAATTGCTCTGTACACTAATTTTTGTCCCCCCCCGTTCAGCAAGTTTATAAATGAGAATATTTGGAATTATTCTTGTCTATTGAGCCCATTGGGTTCTAGTGTTTGAAGTTTGTTAATCCAAAATGCTTCACGACCCCTCCTGTAAGCTGTATTTTGTTTATTAATTTGTTCAATCCCAATAATCTTAAAATCGTTTATACTATGGTTTTTGGTCAGAAAATGATGTGGTATCGGTTCATCCATAACCTCAAGTTTTATTCTACTCAGGTGGTTTTGCATTCTCTCATACAATTTTGTCCCCGTCTCTCCCACGTACACGACTTCATTGCACTTGTCGCAGAAAATCCCATATATCACATTCCTGGACATGCAGGTGATTTTTTTGCCTATGTGGTAGGCCGTCCCGTTCTTGTCTGCGAATTGTTTTGTTTGGAGCATAAACCCACAGATTGCACATTTTCTCTCGCATCTATCAGATCCCGTCCCTTGATTGTTGAACATTTTATTATGCTTGCTGTGGACTATGATATCTCCCAAATTTTTCAGTCTTTTGTACGAAATCAGGGGAGGTTTTTCGAATGCCAACTTCATGCGTTTTGAGCGGTGTAAAATGGGCATCCGTTCCCGCGTTATTTTCCCGATGTCGGGGAGGCGCCGCGAGTATGTGACCACAAACGGGACTCTTTCGCCGGTTGAATTGTTGGATCGTTTTTCAAGTAACTGTTTGCGCTCGATTTGATCGACCTTTTCTAGTTGTTCGCTTACAAACTTTTCGTCGTAACCTCTGGCATGCAAATGCTGTTTTATATTATTTTTGTGGCATTCATATTCAGCATTATCGGAACATATTCTTTTTACTCTTGAAGCTATTCCATATGGTATCGCTCTTTTAGTGTTGATTGGGTGATCTGACTTTGCGTGTAGGTATTGATGCGTGTCCGTGGGTTTTGTATATAAACCGGTTTTAAGAAATCCGTCTTCAATTTTGACTACCGTGTCTAAGAATTCTATCTCATTTTCAGACCACCTTAAATCGACCTGTATTCTTGGGTGTATCGTATTTGCCAAAGAATGATATTGTTTCAGAGACTCCAACCCATGCGTCCATACTCCCCAGATATCATCAACGTACCGTACCTGTTCAAGGGGGTGTAACTTCGATGCTTTTGACAGTTTCTCTTCCCATTCACCCATATATGTGCACGCATAATTCATCCCTAATCGCGAACCTATTGCAACGCCGTCGGTTTGTAGATAATGTCTTCCTTTAAATGAAAAATTGTTGTTGTCCAAAACAGTTTCTATTAGTTTAAGACCTATCTCTGTTGGGAATAATTTTCTTTTAGAGTTTTCTAGTGCTTTTTTACATGCTAATATACCTTCATTACGTGGGACGCTTGGATATAGTTTCTTGACGTCCATACAGTACATTATGCTGTTTTCAGGGAGTGGTTGGGGTATACTGTCCAGTCTGTTCAAGAAATGTGTGGTATCGCGTATGTAGGATGGTAATGACTCAACGTGTTGTTTTAATTCAGACTCCATCACTTCTGCTATTTTCTCTGTTGGGTGGTTTATTCCCGAAATTATTGTTCTTAAAGGGGCTTCATTTTTATGCATTTTGGGGTTACCTTTTACTCTTCCAGCCTGTGGCTGCTTAGGTATCATGTACGCTAATACTTTTTTGTCTATCAGTTTGTTTTTTTCTAGTTTTTTTAGTTGGCTTTTAATCTTGTTTGTTATTTTCTCTGTCAGATTTACAGGTACTTCTTTGTATGTTGTTTGGTCCCCCAACTCCATCAAGATCTCATTTTCATATTTACTTGCATCCAAAACGGTTATTCCAGACCCTTTATCGGCTGGTCGCACGACTATTGTATTATCATTTAACAACTCCCTCAGAGCCTTCTCCTCCATTTTTGTTATGTTGTTTCGCACGCGTTTTTTTATGCCCTTCAAAATATCTTCCCGTACTATCTCTAAATAAAGGTCAAGGTGCTTATCTCTACCTTCTTTAGGGGTCCACGGGTTACGCTCTTTAAATTTATCATTAATATATTGCTGTTTATTGTCTAGGAAATACTCACAGAGTCGCATTCTTCGCTCCCATTCTTTTATCTCAACGATAAGGTTCGCCATATCCAAAGTTCTTTCCGTTGGGACAAACTTGAGACCCCTTTTAAGTAATGTTCTTTGGTGTTTTGTTAGTTTCTTACCGGATAAATTAAACACGTTATTTTGCTGATTTATTTTAGTTTCGTTGTGCAGAATTTTACTCTTTATATCTACATACATGTTATTTTGATCATCGCTCCTATCCTTAACTTCTACAGATTCATCCTTTATGGAGGGTTTCTCAGACTTTTTGTCGGTAATTTTTGTTGTATAACCCCGGGGATTCACAGATTCGTCCTTTTTGGAGGGTTTCTCAGGCTTTTTGTCGGTAATTTTTTTTGAATAACCCCGGGGATTCAGTTTTGGTTCATCCCTACGGAACGCGGAAATATTTTGTGACTGCAAGTATTTGTATTTGATTGTTTTAGGCCCATTTGTCTTTTTCATACTTCCAATCATTTGTGCAACCTGAAAATGAGAATCATTCAAAAAGAGATAGAAATTTAATTCATTTGTACTCACCTGTTTTTCAGGTTCGAATCGCACCCACCTGTAATTTTGACCATACTTACAATATACATGAATCCCTATTCCCAGCATATTCACCAAACCTATTATATCCTCATCTGTTGCCCAGCTCTCAATACTACCATTCGTTTTTGATCTCTTTCTAATGAATCCTGATACTGGCCCATCTATATATTTAGACATTATTTTCGCGTGATGTTCCACATACTCCATTACTCGTTTCCGTATTACATGATGATATTCTTCATCGCCTGTACAGATTTTGCTGATGCATCTATAAAAGCAATTCCCATCAGCTCTAACATTTTGCAATCCAAACCCTTGCCTTCTCAGTTCAATGTTGTGTGTTGCGATATCAGTGTGGCTGGGAAGTTTCTTCTGTAATTTTATTCCTAATACTTTTAACACATTATTTATTTCCAACAGCGATACATTCTTTCCAGGGAGGTCGGTACCGTCTGAATCACCCAGTCCCGCTATCTTCTTATCTTTTGTTCTTTCTGTAAGGACTTGGATTTTGTCACCATGGTTCTTTATTATCTTCAGAATTGCCTCTTTATCCGAGATGTTGAAACGGGAATTTATCGAATTTTTTAACTTCGCGAACTCATCCCTCAGAAGACCCAACTGTTCCTCGAATTCTAATCGCGTAATATCTACCAGTCTCTCTGATGTTTCATTTAAAAGGTTTTCATATTCCGATTTTTGTCTTCCACTGACATCCGATGTCATATTCCATTTCACTTTGAATCCTCGCGGTATTATATTTTCTTCCTGGCATTTTCTAAGAAATTTTATGTGTGATTCGCGTTTGTTTATTTTTTCAATTAGTTTCCGTCCCACATTGCAGACCGTCTTCCCTTTCCGCGATAATTCCTGAAAATCCGATTTTGTACGTTCCTTTCGCGCATTACTTGGTACGACATCTTTCCTTGGAATTCTTTTAGTTGGCATAAACATACACTTCATCAAATATTTTATATAACTTCGTCAAATTGCCGTCATGCTCGGAAGTTTACTTCCTTCTAAGCGGCTTTCATTTTTGTCTAATACTTATTCCGTTACGTTAAGTGCCGTACCAATGTGTATCGCGTCATGGGAACGTAAAATTTAGCGTCACGCTGATCCTAATTGTTGAATGGGAATTATAAAATTGATCGTGATACGCGTACGTCTTACAGATCGATTTATTATTTGGCAAGTGGCTGCCTAGCTCCTAATCACGAACCCGTCTATAAAATCGCCGATGCATGTCTTCCTTGGGTGGCAACAAGTAAAGATATGTTCCGCATTACACGTTGTTCACCTTCTTTAATTGTAAATTATGGACAAACAAGACCGTATCATATCTTCCTAAGGTGGTAACGAGTGGAGATATATTCCGCGTTATCTCGCGCATTTTTTTTTTTTTTTTTTTTTTTTTTTTTTTTGTTCTCAGCCTTAGAATTAGAAACATTCAATCATTTATCTCAACCTCGCCCTGGTAACAGAGGCAGAAGCGAGTTCGCATGCAGTATTCACACATTCAGCCATTCCTTGACCCGAATTGTTTACACGCGTTGTTCTCCATATTCAAGTGTATTGCTTATAAAACCACTGTATCATATCTCCGTTGGGTGGTAAAGATATGTTCCCCGTTTCATGTTGTTCCCCGTATCCGAGTCTATTACGCGCAAAATAACCGTATCATATCTTCCTTGGGTGGCAACAAGTAAAGATATGTTCCGGGTTATTACATAAAAAGCAAATATGAATTAGACACTATTTCTAAAACCTCGCCCTGGTAACAGAGGCAGAGGCAAGTAAGTTCGTATACCGTATTCACACATCCAACCACTCCGCGCGCCTCCATATCTCCGCCCCAGTACCCAAACCGCGTCAATCAGACATCAATACCGCTGATGGAAAATATAATTTTTTATACCCTCCTTGCGTAGTAATACCCCCCCCCTACCACCCCGCCCGATCCTTCCAGGGTGTGTAAATGTCTTATCCCAACCCACTATTGCAGCATATATATGCCCTCCACCACTGATCTAAGTGCAGTCCCTCCTATAATGTCTACACTGGCAATCGTAGGCTAGGGGTCCATACCCCCCCCCCCCCTCCCCACACACACACACACACACACACCACATACACATGATGTACGCACTGGCATGTACCAAATGATCATAATCTCGCAACATATACACGCTATGTCCAACACCAATGCGTGTTTAGGTGTAATTGCTCTGTACACTAATTTTTGTCCCCCCCCCCCCCCCCCCCCCGTTCAGCAAGTTTATAAATGAGAATATTTGGAATTATTCTTGTCTATTGAGCCCATTGGGTTCTAGTGTTTGAAGTTTGTTAATCCAAAATGCTTCACGACCCCTCCTGTAAGCTGTATTTTGTTTATTAATTTGTTCAATCCCAATAATCTTAAAATCGTTTATACTATGGTTTTTGGTCAGAAAATGATGTGGTATCGGTTCATCCATAACCTCAAGTTTTATTCTACTCAGGTGGTTTTGCATTCTCTCATACAATTTTGTCCCCGTCTCTCCCACGTACACGACTTCATTGCACTTGTCGCAGAAAATCCCATATATCACATTCCTGGACATGCAGGTGATTTTTTTGCCTATGTGGTAGGCCGTCCCGTTCTTGTCTGCGAATTGTTTTGTTTGGAGCATAAACCCACAGATTGCACATTTTCTCTCGCATCTATCAGATCCCGTCCCTTGATTGTTGAACATTTTATTATGCTTGCTGTGGACTATGATATCTCCCAAATTTTTCAGTCTTTTGTACGAAATCAGGGGAGGTTTTTCGAATGCCAACTTCATGCGTTTTGAGCGGTGTAAAATGGGCATCCGTTCCCGCGTTATTTTCCCGATGTCGGGGAGGCGCCGCGAGTATGTGACCACAAACGGGACTCTTTCGCCGGTTGAATTGTTGGATCGTTTTTCAAGTAACTGTTTGCGCTCGATTTGATCGACCTTTTCTAGTTGTTCGCTTACAAACTTTTCGTCGTAACCTCTGGCATGCAAATGCTGTTTTATATTATTTTTGTGGCATTCATATTCAGCATTATCGGAACATATTCTTTTTACTCTTGAAACTATTCCATATGGTATCGCTCTTTTAGTGTTGATTGGGTGATCTGACTTTGCGTGTAGGTATTGATGCGTGTCCGTGGGTTTTGTATATAAACCGGTTTTAAGAAATCCGTCTTCAATTTTGACTACCGTGTCTAAGAATTCTATCTCATTTTCAGACCACCTTAAATCGACCTGTATTCTTGGGTGTATCGTATTTGCCAAAGAATGATATTGTTTCAGAGACTCCAACCCATGCGTCCATACTCCCCAGATATCATCAACGTACCGTACCTGTTCAAGGGGGTGTAACTTCGATGCTTTTGACAGTTTCTCTTCCCATTCACCCATATATGTGCACGCATAATTCATCCCTAATCGCGAACCTATTGCAACGCCGTCGGTTTGTAGATAATGTCTTCCTTTAAATGAAAAATTGTTGTTGTCCAAAACAGTTTCTATTAGTTTAAGACCTATCTCTGTTGGGAATAATTTTCTTTTAGAGTTTTCTAGTGCTTTTTTACATGCTAATATACCTTCATTACATGGGACGCTTGGATATAGTTTCTTGACGTCCATACAGTACATTATGCTGTTTTCAGGGAGTGGTTGGGGTATACTGTCCAGTCTGTTCAAGAAATGTGTGGTATCGCGTATGTAGGATGGTAATGACTCAACGTGTTGTTTTAATTCAGACTCCATCACTTCTGCTATTTTCTCTGTTGGGTGGTTTATTCCCGAAATTATTGTTCTTAAAGGGGCTTCATTTTTATGCATTTTGGGGTTACCTTTTACTCTTCCAGCCTGTGGCTGCTTAGGTATCATGTACGCTAATACTTTTTTGTCTATCAGTTTGTTTTTTTCTAGTTTTTTTAGTTGGCTTTTAATCTTGTTTGTTATTTTCTCTGTCAGATTTACAGGTACTTCTTTGTATGTTGTTTGGTCCCCCAACTCCATCAAGATCTCATTTTCATATTTACTTGCATCCAAAACGGTTATTCCAGACCCTTTATCGGCTGGTCGCACGACTATTGTATTATCATTTAACAACTCCCTCAGAGCCTTCTCCTCCATTTTTGTTATGTTGTTTCGCACGCGTTTTTTTATGCCCTTCAAAATATCTTCCCGTACTATCTCTAAATAAAGGTCAAGGTGCTTATCTCTACCTTCTTTAGGGGTCCACGGGTTACGCTCTTTAAATTTATCATTAATATATTGCTGTTTATTGTCTAGGAAATACTCACAGAGTCGCATTCTTCGCTCCCATTCTTTTATCTCAACGATAAGGTTCGCCATATCCAAAGTTCTTTCCGTTGGGACAAACTTGAGACCCCTTTTAAGTAATGTTCTTTGGTGTTTTGTTAGTTTCTTACCGGATAAATTAAACACGTTATTTTGCTGATTTATTTTAGTTTCGTTGTGCAGAATTTTACTCTTTATATCTACATACATGTTATTTTGATCATCGCTCCTATCCTTAACTTCTACAGATTCATCCTTTATGGAGGGTTTCTCAGACTTTTTGTCAGTAATTTTTGTTGTATAACCCCGGGGATTCACAGATTCGTCCTTTTTGGAGGGTTTCTCAGGCTTTTTGTCGGTAATTTTTTTTGAATAACCCCGGGGATTCAGTTTTGGTTCATCCCTACGGAACGCGGAAATATTTTGTGACTGCAAGTATTTGTATTTGATTGTTTTAGGCCCATTTGTCTTTTTCATACTTCCAATCATTTGTGCAACCTGAAAATGAGAATCATTCAAAAAGAGATAGAAATTTAATTCATTTGTACTCACCTGTTTTTCAGGTTCGAATCGCACCCACCTGTAATTTTGACCATACTTACAATATACATGAATCCCTATTCCCAGCATATTCACCAAACCTATTATATCCTCATCTGTTGCCCAGCTCTCAATACTACCATTCGTTTTTGATCTCTTTCTAATGAATCCTGATACTGGCCCATCTATATATTTAGACATTATTTTCGCGTGATGTTCCACATACTCCATTACTCGTTTCCGTATTACATGATGATATTCTTCATCGCCTGTACAGATTTTGCTGATGCATCTATAAAAGCAATTCCCATCAGCTCTAACATATTCCCATCAGCTCTAACATATTCCCATCAGCTCTAACATATAAAAAAAAAAAAAAAAAAAAAAAAAAAAAAAAAAAAAAAAAAAAAAAAAATGCGCGAGATAACGCGGAATATATCTCCACTCGTTACCACCTTAGGAAGATATGATACGGTCTTGTTTGTCCATAATTTACAATTAAAGAAGGTGAACAACGTGTAATGCGGAACATATCTTTACTTGTTGCCACCCAAGGAAGACATGCATCGGCGATTTTATAGACGGGTTCGTGATTAGGAGCTAGGCAGCCACTTGCCAAATAATAAATCGATCTGTAAGACGTACGCGTATCACGATCAATTTTATAATTCCCATTCAACAATTAGGATCAGCGTGACACTAAATTTTACGTTCCCATGACGCGATACACATTGGTACGGCACTTAACGTAACGGAATAAGTATTAGTCAAAAATGAAAGCCGCTTAGAAGGAAGTAAACTTCCGAGCATGACGGCAATTTGACGAAGTTATATATATATATATATATATATATATATAGGGGGAACACAGTATACATGGCGCACGTGTTGTTTCCTATCTCAAGTCAGGCAGCTCTTAATCATGCTAGCTGGTGGACTATATAATCCACTAGCGAGCCCGACACTCGTGTCACAGTCTGATCTACCAACCGAGAGAGGGGGGAGATATATATATATATATATATATATATATATATGGGGGGGAACACAGTATACATGGCGCACGTGTTGTTTCCTATCTCAAGTCAGGCAGCTCTTAATCATGCTAGCTGGTGGACTATATAATCCACTAGCGAGCCCGACACTCGTGTCACAGTCTGATCTACCAACCGAGAGATAGAGAGAGAGAGAGAGAGTGAGAGAGAGAGAGAGAGAGAGAGAGAGGAGCACAGTATACATGGCGCAGGCTTTGAGTGAAAAAGCCCACTAAGAACTTTGATAAATAGTTAGGTCACGTCGCGGTAAGGTTATGTTGTGTTGAAACATAGGAACCCCAGACTTCCTGGTGTATTGTTAGAGAATTTGACGTTCGACTGGTGTAATCCGTAGCAATGTCGTTGTAGTTCAAGCTCTGAGGACTTGTTTGGACTTTGAACAAACGACAGAAGAAACTGAATCCACGAGTTCCAGTGTATTTGATGACTTCCCAGTTAATCAGAGGTGGCTGCCATTTCAAAGTAACCAAAGTAACCACTGCTTGCCACGAACACAACACTACGTTCTGCCCTTGTTGTAAAATAAAGGAGCCGCCCTTAGAAGACGCTGTTGGAGTCCCAGACCTAGACGTTGTGTCTTTGGGCAAGACGCTTAATCTCAGTTGCCCACGTGGGAGCACGGTGGCGTTGTGCACTAAGGCGTACTGCACGTCGATGGTGCGCTTGTCTTTACCCAATGCTAACAGTGCTTGTGTGGATTAGTACGTTCAAAAGTATGATGGTTACGGGCCTTCGCTCGGTGGTTCTCTCCGGGTACTCCAACTTTCTCCACCCGTATAACGGCCCGGCACGAGGTGACCCTGGCTGTCGAAATAATAAATAAGTTAATGTGTGGAGTAGATAAATTAATATTTGCAACGTGCAGCTCCCGAGGCTGCACGTTGAAAATATTAATTACACCCCCCCCCCCCCCCCCCCACACACACACCACCCAAATAATGAATATGCACTCTAATAATTGCTTCCATTGAGCTGGCATGAAAAGTACAAAAAAGGTTCAATGGGTTAGCATCATTTAACAATTAAACATTTTGGGCACGGCATGTCCCTGAAACCACGAGAAAATGTATTGCATTGGTGGAGTGTGTAGGGTGGGACACAGTAGATCGGCGCGGTCGGATAATAAAAATCATTTTCATTATCCGCACTCTCCCTGATTCGTCACGTGACTTGCCGTGCGTTATACAATCTAGATGGGTGTGATTATGACTGCAGGGCAGATCATCACATGTGTCCACTCTTTTCGAACATTCGAAAAACGCTATGCTCCATGTAGATTAGATTGTGGCCACAGTTTTTGGAGCAGCGACTTCAAATTTTCAGCACTTGTTCTACAAGCTTTGCCAAACACGGCCATGGTATTCAAAGCCCAGAATCCCAGCACGTGCCCTACGGGAACTCCACGTGCATGCGCATACCCTCTTGCGAATTCGGCGTGAGGAAATGCGAAATTCGTGTCGCTCAAAATAAAAAAAAAATCGATTTTTTTTTAATTTAAATCAGATTTTTTGCTCAACTGGCCTAAAAGGCCATGTCAGCTGTTCTCATCACTTGGCGTCCATCGTCGTCCGTCGGTCGTCGTCCGGAGTCCATAAAGTTTTCACATTTTCATCTTCTTTTCTGTAACCGCTGAGCCACTGTGAACCAAACTTGACAGGAATGGTCTATGGAAGGTCCTCTACAAACGATAGTAGTAGGAGAGCGATGAAACGGGTCTTATTGGGGAATCTCATGGGGGATCTCATATGTGACGTCATGTCACGTGACCTGGTGGCGCCATGTCGTGTTGTCATGTTAACCCGCGTGAGCGGCCATCTTGTGATGGCATCTCCATAGTGATACGTGGTGTGAGTGCTCATGCGCAGCGCGTGTTCAACTGTTGTTAGAGTGATACGTGTTTCCGTCGTCCATTTTGTATACTCGAGGCCGCCATGTTGGTTTCTATCGTAGCAGGTGGTTGCTATGTGATCCAAAACCTAACAAGACAGGGCTATGTTCAGAGGATGTGTTCCTTTGAATCGGAGTATCACTAATTACCACAAACAACCCGACAAGTTTTACTATTTCGAATTCTTTCAGAATTCTCTGCTACTATCTATATATGCAATAGTTTTGTCTATCTTTCCATGTTCCTTTGTTCTGGAGTATACTCCAGTAGCGTTGAAGAGCCTTTCAGTTTGAACAGCATTGCTTATTTTTACTGTATTTAGCAATCTCTTGTCTATTCTTGTTAGTTCTGACCCTATTCCGAGCACTCTTGTAGTTTCCTGTATCTAGATCCTTTATTTAGATTATAGCTAACCGATCAGATTGCTTGATTTCCCATAATCTGTATGCAGAGTTATCTCCCTTGTGTATATCAAAAACATTCCCAAAGGCAATAAACTATCGAGCAGTTACTAAAAAGTCATTGCTCGAACGACTCGAATCTCTTCAAGCAAATGAGCTAAGATGGGGCTAAGACAGTATGTCGAGTCACTCGATTGAGCAATTACTCAAAAGCTCATTTGCTCGATGGGCTTCGAGTCGTTCGAGCAATTGCTGGTGGAGCAATTACTCTCTTGGCTCTTTGGCTTATTTGAGAAAAGAACCCTACTTACGGAATCCCTTATAGGCCCTAGAATCCCTTTTTTCTGAAATGAGTCGAAGAGTCGTTCGAAGAGTCACTCGAACGAGCAATTACTCTTAAGCTCATTTGCTCGATGAGATTCGAGTCGTTCGAGCAATGACTTTTCAGAAACTGCTCGATAGCTTATTGGCTTTCGGAATGTTTTTTAACATACACAAGGGAGATTCAGATTTAGATTCTTTATTCACGGTACACATACATGTAAAATGGTTGCAAATAAACATCTTGCATAAATGTAATGAGAAGTATACCGTGGGAAGTGGCATAGCCAGATTGGCTGTCTACCTGCCACCCCTGGAAGAAGATGGAGTGACTACAAACGGACTGTGATTGAAAGAATGCACTGAGAGCAAATTATGTGACATATGATGGAGAATGACGATCGAATCATTACTTTTCTGGGATTAGAGTATTAATGTTTCATTTTCGCCAGCGGAAAGACGGTGATTCAAGGTAGGCAAGGAGCAACCTGCCTATAGGACTCCCTCCACTACTTATCATAACGTATCGTTTAGACTGCGACAAAGAGGTTGGTCATGATGTTTGGGTGTGGTGTCTACGCTAGCTGCATCATCATCGTAGGATGACGAATGTTACGATTTATTTATTTAGACTTTTATTTGGAAGTTCTTAATTGTATCCATATAGTATTCTACATAGCACCACTGTAAGGAGGAAGCGCGACAGGTTGCACAAGACGAGGATTCCAGATTTAGACGCGGACCAGGGCTTTGACAATTTCCAAATTTTCGAAGTTTACGCAGTGCAATCGGGGCAGTGGGGGTTGTTGCAGCTGACACAACTGGAATATGAGGAAATGAATGTGGAAGTTAACTTGTTCTTAAGCATGCTTCTGTCGCTAATATTACGAGTTGTGTCGCCCAGGGCATTCCATAGTTTCGGGAAGGAGTATAAAGGAAATTGAGTTTGGGTCCGTGTCTTTTTCTATGTATAGGAGGCCCGACTGTCTAGTTCTCCTACCAGATGGATTGTCAGTAATTTTAAATATATCATTGAAAGACACCGGGACTCTGCCGTTCTGCCAGTCAAACACGAACAGTAGTGCATGTAGCCCAAACAAATCATCAGCCTTGAGTATTTGGGTTTCTTTAAACAGGGGATCTGTATGAGAATTGCACTTTTTGTTATTAATTATTCGTAATGAACGTCTTTGCAGGACAGCTAGTTTTTTGATAGCTCTTGAGTTGCCCCATGCCTAGATTCCGTATACCAAATGGCTATGTATGAGGGCGTAATACAATGTTTTGCTCCGTGAGGGAGGATATCTTTAACTTTCTTAAGACAATAGTTTGCACGTGCTATTTTCGAGCATAATCGGGATATGTGAGCTTTGTAGGATAAATGTTCATCAATGCTAATTCCTAAGAATTTCACAGATTTTTCTGTTTCAGTGGCCCCAACCTTGTTAATGTTTTGGTTATTTATTTTTACCTCTTGACAAAGATTATTGTTCCTACCTTTATTTGGATTAAGTATGATCTACGATGTTTTCTTAGCATTCAGCATTAACTGGTTCACAGAGCACCATTCGAATAGTTTCTGGAGCTCTCCATTGAAATACGGTGTAATGGGTTTATTGTCGGAGCCCGGGCAGTGTGCACTGGTGTCATCGGCAAATGATAAAAGATTGAGTGATGTTGAGTTACTTATATCATTTATATATAAAAGAAAAAGAATAGGGCCTGAAATCGAGCCTTGTGGTACCCCGCAACTCTGTTTGGCTATGTTCGATTTGTGTTCTCCGTACGTAACATATTGAGACCTGTTGGACAAGTAACTTCTAAACAAATTGTTGGTGACACCTCGGATACCATATTTTTTCCAGTTTACCTAATAGTATTTCGTGATTTATGGTGTCAAAGGCCTTTGACAAATCCAGGAACAGTGCTAAGGTGCTGTTTTTTTTTCTTGTTTATTATTTTCTATTGCGATGCTTTTAAGGAGCTGAAGAACTGGATGAATAGTACTATGTCGCTTTCGGAACCCATATTGGTGAGGGTATAAAATGTTAAACCTCTTGAGGAAACTAGCTAGCCCCCCCTTCCATGAGTGTTTCCATTACTTTTGAGAATACCGGAAGTATACTGATAGGTCTGTAATTTGTAAAACTGTGCTCGACACCCGCTTTAAATATGGGTATCACCTTCACGATCTTCATCCTGTCTGGTAATTTGGGAGATAACTCTGCATACAAATTATGGGAAATCAAGTAATCTGATTGGTTAGTTATAATCTATATAAAGGATCTAGATACAGGAAACTACAAGAGTACTCGGAATAGAGTCAGAACTAACAAGAATAAACCAGAGATTGCTAAATATAGTAAAAATAAACAAAGCTGTTCCAACAGAAAGGCTCTTCTACGCTACTGGAGTATACTCTAGAACAAAAGAACGTGGCCAGATAGACGAAAACCATTGCATATATAGATATAAGCAGAGAATTCTGAAATAATTCGAAATAGTAAAACTTGTTGGGTTGTTTGTGGTAATTAGTGATACTCCGATTCAAAGGAACACATCCTCCGAACATAGCCCTGTCTTGTTAGAAGGTTTTGGGTCACACAGCAGCCACGTGCTACCATAGAAATCAAGATGGCGGCCTCGAGTATACAAAATGGACGACGGAAACACGTATCACCCTAACAACACGCACTGCGCAGGCGCACTCACACCACGTATCACTGGAGATGATGTTTCAAGATAGCCGCCCACGCGGGTTACCATGACAACAAACATGGCGCCACCAGGTCACGTGACATGACGTCACATATGAGATCTCCCCACCCCACCCCACCCCCCCCCCCCACCCCCAATAAGCCTCGTTTCATCGCTCTCGTACTACTAGCGATCCTCATTTTGTTCCTGTCGGATAAAAAAAAACACGGCTTCCAGAGGCATTCTTTGATTCTGGTTGGTGGATTTTCAAAAATGTTCCCCTCTGAAACTGCCGGGTCAAATGTTTCGAAACTTCATATAAATGATGACTGGGACCCCTTCTACCTCATTTAATGTTGATCGTGTTGTAAACATGACCACAATTGCAGCTTATAATCATTATAGAAATCCTATGGGGAATCACATTTTCTTCTTCTCTGGTAAAACCGAGGCGATGTGAAAGAAAACCTGGCAGGGATAGTCTATGGGAGGTCCTCTACAAACGATGCTCATTTGGTTCCCGTGGGTTGAAAAACATGGTCGCCAGGGGCATTCGTTGATTCTGATTGGTGGATTTTCAAAAATCTTCTGGGTCCTCTCTACCAACGATCCTCATTTAATGTTGATCGGGTTGCAAACATGACCACAATTGCGGCTTACAGTTACTATAGAAACCCTATGGGAAATCACATTTTCTTCTTCTTCTCTGGGACTACTGAGCTGACGTGAACCAATCCTGGCAGGGATAGTCTATGGGAGGTCCTCTACAAATGATCCTCGTTTTATCCCCATGGGTATGAAAACATGGTCGCCAGAAGCATTCTTTGATTCTGATTGGTGGTTTTTGAAAATATTCTCCTCTGAAACCACAGGACCAAATGTTTTGAAACTGTGCATGGTTGATGTTTGGGCCCCACTCTACATCACTCTTCCTCAGTCTGTCCTCGTTTAATCTTCTTTGGGTTGCAAACGTGGATTCAATTGCTGCTTATAGTTACTATAAAAAGCCTATGGGAAATCACATTTTCATCTTCTTCTCTGGAACTGCTGAGCCGACATGAACCAAACTTGGCAAGAGTGATCTATTGGAGGTCCTCTGCAAACGATCCACATTTTGTTCCCGAGAGTTGAAAAACTTGGCCACCAGAGCCATTCTTAGATTCTGATTGGTGGATTCACAAAAATCTTCTCCTCTGAAACTACCAGGCCAAATGTGTTGATACTTCACAAAAATGATGACTGGAACCCCCTCTACAACGATCCTCATTTAATCATGTTGATCGGGTTGTGAACATGGCGTCTTATAGTTACTAGAGAAACCCTATGGGAAATCACGTTTTCAATCTTCTTCTCTGGAACTACTGACGCTCCTCATTTTGTTACCGTGTATCGAAAAACATGGCTGCCAGAAACATTTTTTTCTGATTGGGGAATTTTTAAAAATCTTCACTAAAACCACAGGGCCAAATGTTTTTGAGAACTTTGCATGGTTGATGACTATCCCCCCCCCCCCCCCCCCCCTCAGTACTGACGTTCCTCATTTCATGTTGATCGGGAAACATGGTCACAATTGCAGCTTATAATTAAAATAGAAACCCTATGGGAATAACATGTTCATTGTCTTCTCTGGAACTACTGAGCCGACATGAACCAAACTTCGCAGGAATGGTCTATAGGAGGTCATCTACAACCAATCCTCTTTTTGTTCCCGTTGGTTGGAAAATATGGCCACCCGAGACATTCTCTGATCCTGATTGATGGATTTTGCAAAAATCTTCCTTTTTGAAACCACAAAGTCAAATGTTTTGAAACTTCGCATGATTGAGGACTGGAACATCTGTCAATGATCCTCATGTAACATTTGATGTAATGTTGCTAACAATGCCACAATTGCAGTTACCACGGAGAGCCTAGATGGGAAATCACATTTTTGTATGTAGTTCGAGGTGAGCAATTACAGACTTTTCAGAGCCTCTAGTTCTTTTTCCCAGAAACCTTTGATTTTAAATCAAATTTAAATAAGCTTTTCCTAATTTTGATGTTATCACTTGGGGTGACCGACGCTTATAGAAGAATCAGTTCGTTTCTTGTTTATACGCTGATTCGTTCCGACAGTGTGCAGATTAATTCCCGATTTTCAAAAAGTTCGGAAGCTCTTTTTGTTTTTAACCCTTTACCCAACGTAACGGCCAAAACCGACCAGCGCTATTCTCAAAAATCGCCAATTAATTTTCATTATTTTTTCATTTTTTGTCTCAAAAACATAGGTTATGACCCCTCCTTGGAACGAGCTCGTCGAGCTCGTTCCAACGAGGGATCATAACCTATGTTTTTGAGACAAAAAATGAAAAAAATAAGTTATTCAAGAATTTTTTTTTTTTGCAAGTGTCGTCTGCTTTTCATGTTAGGAATGTGTATATAGCATTGTTAGTTCGTCAAATATTGTCAAAGGACGCCATTCGCCTGAATAAATTTACGGTAATAACTTTATTTTACCACCCTAGAACAGCTTAGTGGCATATAATACAGCAACCAGCACAATGTGTGCAACCATAGGCGGTTCACAGCACATGTAGAGTTCACATAAGGTTCAGGTAGATTTGTAAAATTGAAAGAATTGCGACCAAATCAATGAGTACTAAGCGTTAGAAATTACATACGATAAATGCGCGGCGAATTCGTTTACGATTTTATGGTTGCGCTCACGTTCGTTTCTGTCTTTTTAGTGCTGATTCGTTGGCGATTCAGCATTTACTTCGTTTGGTAATCTAAAAACAATAGTAGGGTACACTGCAAAAAATATTGGTTCTCTTTAGAATAAAAACTGGTTCTAATCTTGTCCCTGAGATGGAATCAGTTCTGTTTAAACAGTATTTATTTCAAATCAAATAAATTTATAAAGATTAACATTAAATATTAACAGAATTAAACATAAATTAAGGGGGTTTCAGTCGTAAGTTTAGAGCTTATACGAGGTTGTCTCAAATCATTATTAAGCAAAGGAGATATGAACTGGTTCGATATGCCAACTGTTCATATCTCCTTTGTTTCAAAATGTTTGGCGACTGCGTTGAAGAAGCTCCAAGTTTACTGCTGAATCTACTTCAGTTCATGTAATATTCTGTTAAAATTGAATGCTAATCTTGGTAAATTTATTTGATTTGAAATAAATACTGTTTAAACAGAACTGGTTCCATCTCAGGGCCAAGATTAGAACCAGTTTTGGTTCTAAAGAGAACCTATATTTTTTGCAGTGTATGCATAAACAAAACCACAATCCCGACCTCGATATACGTTTTGCTGTTATCAATACATGATATATGGAAGCTGTGTTGATGCAAGTTTACTTGCTGGTGATAAATTTCAAGAGTGTGCTGCAGACAGTGCATTGCGTGGGGATAGATTACAAGACTGTCGCTAAATCGTGGATTTTCCACTCATAAAATGTCATGCAACAAAATACAAGAACCATCAACAAAATTTCATCACATGGACCATCGGGTTGCACCCGGTGGTCCATTGGATGAGATCTAAAACACCGCGTTTTAGCAACAATCCACCATCTACGTACATGTACATGGATAATTAGGTTCATTGTTATCTCATCTACGTACATGTACATGGATAATTAGGTTCATTGTTATCTCATCGACCTCCCTTGGAGGATTCGGGGATACCTAGTGAAGAGCTCCGCCTGTCCATCTGTCTCTTCGTCTGTCTGTCCGTAAAAAACGTTTTGGATTGTAATTACAAATCCATCGGTCGGATTTGGATCTCCTTTGTTATGCTGACAGCCCCACATGGGGGGAACGGATATGCACATGGAACGGGTTCCGTCCAATATTTTTCCAGAGTTATTCTCCCTTTTTACTCTTTCGACGTGGACAATTTTTCTGTTCCACATTACCTTTAAGGCTATCGAATATGCCTAAGGGTCGAAGGCAGTGTCCTCGCTTGGCGTAGCCCTTGTTAATATTGTTTCGCTCGGCTCCTTGTAGTTTAGGACAATTCGAGCTTCCTCTGACAATCCGCCCTTTAAATCATATGGAACTTAGCCCAGGTGTATAAAGGGGTGGGTCAGAAGTTGTAGATCCGGCTAGATGGAGACACACTATGATTACTTTTATTCCACGTCATATTTTGCGCCCAAATATACTCGTGTCGATTTAGGAGTTGATTTTTAGCTCACCTGACAGAAAGTCGGTTGGAGCTTAAGTGAGCACTTTCTGTCCGTCGCCCGGTGTCCATTGCGCCGTCGTCCGTCCGGCGTGAACTTTGTTTTGACTTCTCCTCATAAACCACTGGACCGAATCGAACCAAATTTGATATGCGTGTCCCTTATCATAGGTCAATTAAAGTTTGTTCAAATAAAATTGCCACGCCTACAAGGTGCATCAGAAGGGTCATTACAGTTTACACCTCCGATGGCATCCGTAAATTGATTTCCAAAATTGAAAAAATCGTCTTCTCCAGAACCACCAATTAGAATCTTCTGATATTCGACATGTAACAGCTCTGGGAGGGTTAGATTCACGTTTGTTCAGATCGAGTTCCTGATTTAATATTTGGACAACTTTCACATTTGGTATACAACATTTCTAGGGGGGTGGGGGGGGGGGGGGGGTCAGATTCATGTTCGTTCAAATCAGGTCTCTGGGTTAATACTTAGGCTCTCTATGGGAGTCCGAATTTGAATTTTGTGCAATATGAGGGATTTTCATTAAAAATCTTCTTCAGATTCACTCGTCAGAATCCTTTCACATTTGGTATACAACATCTCTGAGGGAGTCAGATGCACATTAGTTCAAATCGGGCCACTGTGTTAATACATGAGCTCTCTTTGGGAGCCAGAATTTAAAATAAGTGCAACATGAGAGAATTTTATTGAAAATCTTCTTCATATCCATCCTTCAGATTACTTTCATATTTGGCATACAACATATCTGGGAGGGTCAGATTCAAGTTTGTTCAAATCGAGTCCCTGGATTAATATTCGGCCTCCCTGTAGCAGCCTGAATAAAGGGAATCTTAAATTAGTGCAATATGAGAGAATTTCTTTAATAATCTGTTTCGGATCCACTATTTGGCATCCTTTCATATTTGGTATACTTCATCTCGGGAGGGAGGGTGTGTAGGATGCAAGTCTTTTCAAATCGGGGGTCCTTGGTTAATACTTTGTTTGGCTCTCTGTGGGAGTCCGATTTGAACTTAGTGCAATATGAGATAATTTAATTTCATTAAAAATCTTCTTCAAATCTACCTTTCAGAATACTTTCATATTTGGTATACAACATCCTGGGAGTGTGGGGGGGGGGGGGGGGCAAAATCGGAAATCTGGGCTAATACTTGGGACCTCTGTGGAAGCCTGAATTTGAACTTCGTGCAATAAGAGGAAGTGTATTTAAAAATCTTCTCCAGATTCACCAGTCAGAATCCCATCATACCTGGTATACAACAGTTCTGTGTAGGTCAGATGCAAGTTTGTTCAAATCGGGTCTGGGTAAATATTTGGGCTCTCTATGGATGCCCGAATTTGAAATTAGTGCTATATGAAAAAAAATCTTTAAAAATCTTCTTCTTAAGATCCACCAATCAGAATCCTTATTTGGTGTACAAGATCACTAGGTGGTCAGATTCAAGTTTGTTCAAATACAGTTCCTGTGTTAATATTTAGGCTCTCGGTTGGGGCCCAGATTTAACTTTGTGTAATGTGAGGACATTTCTTTGGAAACCTTCTTCAGACCCACCTGTCAGAATACCTTCATAGCTGGTATATAAAATAACTAGGAGGATCAGATTCAAGTCTGTTCAGTTTGAGTCGCTGGCTTAATATTTGGGCTCTCCGGGCTTGGGATGGCGGGGGGGGGGGGGGGGGTGCAGGTTATGTTCAAGTTTCTTCAAATCTATTCCTTAGTGTTTTTCCATAAGATTTGCGTTCATCACACAATTCCTATGTAGTTTAATGAACGATGACTAACTGAATATGACTGCAAGTACTTCTTTGAACTCCTTTGTTTGCACTTGTCCAAAACACTAAGTTATAAGCGCCCCCCCCCCCCCCCCGATATTCTATTGTTATTTTGACATCCAATGCGTTCCTACAGGTCGGCTGTGTGGAAAGTACTATAAAAGTTCGTGGCCGAACACGCAACGACCATGCGTTCATTTTGCAATGGCCCACACACCCGCCAGGGGTTAATAAATCAATCAGTCAGTCAATCGGTAAATCAATAAAGGGCGTGGGTGATGACATGGGAGAGCTTTGTGAGAATACCATTCGGGAAGTCGCACATTTGTTGGATTTTCTCTGTCGATGAAGATGCAGTAACCGAAATTGACTTGCCATTAATTTCTTATAACACCTGTAGTTTACAGTTTAATGGTGGGGGGGGGGGGGGGGGGGGGGGTGTCAGCGCCATGACATGGTGGAATAAGAAAACATTGTATGCTTATTCGACACACTTCGCTAGGTGTGTTCGAATTGGATGGGCAATTTCTTGTCTGCGAAATACCTAAAGTTCTAAGTACAGGAAGCTATATGGGTGTCCATTTCATGATTATATTTAATAGTGTAATGTGTGATAGAATATCCTTTTACACCACTCAATCAATATACCGATGACTCGAACTGATATACGTCATATATTGGTCAAAATTATATACATTAGTAGACTTCTATAGGCATAGTTTGATGAAAAAGAATTATTTCTTGTTCTTGACTGAACTCATTTACATGAGATAGTGATCATTTTGTGAGAACTTTTCCCAGAAGTCTCAGTGATTTCTTTGCAACGAATCTGAGCCCATCAGATCTGTCTGCCTACGAATCTGCGTCAATGCCATTAATCATGATTGATGGAAAGAATCAGCGCCATTACATGTCGTAAAATTTCACCATTGGCTTCAAAACCACGTAAGTTACCTTTTGCTAAACATATGAGTTATTGAACTAAAGATTTCGGAAGTAACTGTGTTTCTCTGTTATGTTTTTTATACAACAATCTTGATCGGAAATCAGGTTTAACGGAAAAGTTTCGAGAACTGGTCTGATCAGTGCCAGTTTTCACACAAATGGACTTTGTAACTGGGGAGGCTCGAAGACTCAGTAGGACCCCCAGAATAATTGTAATAACCCCCCCCCCCCCCCTTTGTTCTCTTCTGGTTAAATACTCGCCATAAGTATATCATTTGTTCTCGATATATATACGCATCTTCTTGTTAAAATGGGAAGGAATCTGCGCAAAAATCGCGAACGAATCCGAACGGAAGAAATGCACGAACTGATTCTGTGAGGGCCTGTCACCCACAGGGGTTACGATATGTGTGGTATGCACTTCGAACAAACTATTTTCTGTAAATCATGGCACATGCAGGTATATGTGAACAGTGTGCCTGTTATGTTCACATTTAATTTACTACTGCCTGTCCCATGACCGTGTCTATGTTGCAAATATTGGTTCTAAAATAGGAGCTCGTTTTTGTTCTGACTCAAGAAGAGCTAACCTTGTCGTTTTTTTTCTCTTTTTTTTTTTTTTTTTTTGTTATGGCATCTGCATGAACAGAGCTGGATCGGTATCAAAGCGTCTTTTTTATGTTTGTTGAAATAAAAGTTTTTGTTGAAATAAAACATTTTCAATTTTTCTCATTTTAAAAAACCAATCCCACCTAGCTATTATGACTCTGTATAAAGTATTGTATATATAATATGCTTCATTTTAAGTAATATTCCATAAAACACTAAGCATAAGAATGAATTATTTTGTGAATGGATATTTTAGTTGACTTTTGGAGAAAATTGTCGGACATTTTTTTTCCATCCAACATCGGACACCTCATCCTCATCCCCTATCCTCAAGTAAGTTTTTGATGAAATTCTCCAATATGTTCCATATTAAGGGGGTGACTTTTATTAATAAATCTTCTAAATGGGCCTTTATGGTCAATAGGTGACATTTTGTTACTGTTTGAGGCCCAAAAGATGTAATAATGATAAAAAAAAAACAAAAACTATTTACACATATTTTTGGAACACTTGACCACCCACCCACCCACGCACACGACATATGTTAACGCAATAGCCCCCCCCCCCCCCCCTCCCCCAGCTCGGGCGGCATTTTCGGGTCACGTAATTGATCTGACACAATTTTGTCCGATACTCGGGGTACTTCAGTGTGATATAGATTTCGAAAAATACAAAGACCCGGATTTTTTATGTTTATTTTTAACTCTCTGCACACTGTTGTCAAAATACCAAAGTTTTCAGCAGTAAATGTTACCCACAGTGCAACTGAGAATTCAATAAATTATATCTTGTTTGACAGAGCTCCTTGAGCTCTGTCAAACAAGATATTATTTGTTAAATTTGTCATGTTGCATGGGCAATATGAGGTCGATTTTGGAAATTTTGAAATACCACCAGAGTGCTAGGAGTTAATTCATCGCCATTCTTAATCTTTTTTACATGACTTCAAATTGGCCTGTAGGGGTTATTTCTCATTCAAAGTGTCGATTTTGAATACTCTGCAACTCCCTACAGATAATACATACAGCCATAAAATTATTTACATACTTTTTGTTTCATGTTGGCTCTGTTAAATGCATTTGTTACAATATCAACGTTAACCCTGTATCCAAAATTATGTCACTTTCACCTATCTTACGTGAACATTTGATATCGGCTCTCTTTTCGACAGGAGTGACCATTGCTGTCGAAAGTATCATTAAATCCCTAAAAATTAATAAATAAAATAAGTAAATCTGCTCTTTTGTCAAACTCAATCTTGAAATTTCGGAAATATATTCTCCAATGAAAAAACATGTCTAAAAATGCAATCAGTTTTCAGACAGGTAGCTATTTATCTGGAGCTGCCGTTGGGGTGACGGTTTTGGGATCTGCCATTTGGGGTGACGGTTTTGAGATCTGCCATTGGGGGTGACGGTTTTGGGATCTTCCGTTCGGGTGATGGTTTTTGAGATCTGCCGTTGGGGTGACGGTTTTGGGATCTGCCGTTGGGGTGACGGTTTTGGGATCTGCCATTGGGGTGACGGTTTTGGGATCTGCCATTTGGGTGATGGTTTCTGGGATCTGCCGTTGGGGTGATGGCTTTTGGAATCTGCCGTTAGGGCGATGTTTTTTGGTATCTGCCGTTGGGGTGACGGTTTTTGGGATCTGCCTTTCGGGTGATGGTTTTTGGGATCTGCCGTTGGGGTGATGTTTTTTGGGATCTGCCGTTCGGGTGATGTTTTTTGGGATCTGCCGTTGGGGTGACGGTTTTGGGATCTGCGAATCACACATTTTTGATAGGTATGTCCTGGGGAGGCCTTGAAGGCTGGGCCGAACAAGTGATAGTGTCCTTTGGTAAGTATCCTTTAAAAGGTATCCTCAAATAATAATACAATACCAGGCCATAGATATCCTCAAATGAGTCAAAAAGCAGTATGAGCGAGTCACTCAAACCAGCTATTTCTCTATGGCTCATTTGATCGATGGGCTTCGAATCGTTCGAGTGGTATGTGTGTGTCACTCGACAGAGCAAATGCTCTAAAGCTCATTTGCTTTATGGGCTTCGAGTCGTTCAAGCAATGATTTTTCAATAACTGCTCCATGGCTTGTAGGGAGAATTTGGGATAGGTATGTCCTGGGGTGGCCTAGAAGCTCGGCCAAACAAGTAATAGTATCTTTAGGTAAGTATCCTATAAAAATATCCTCAAATAATAATGCAATACCAGGCCATAGGTATTCCCAAATTGGCCAAATACCGAAATGAGTCGAAGAGCAGTATGTGCGAGTTATTCGAACGTGCAATTGCATTATGGCTCATTTGCTCGATGGGCTTCGAGTTGTTCGAGCAATGATTTTCAAGTAACTGCTCCATAGTTTACTGGCTTTGGGAATGATATAGGCTTTTGTTATACAGAAGGGAGATAACTCTGTATACAGATTATGGTAAATGAAGCAAACTGATTGGGTGATCTAGATAAATGAAACAAGAAAACTCGGAATAGGGTGAGAACTAACAAGAAAAGACCATAAAAGCTAAATACAGTAATAATAAGTTAAATTGTAGTAATGTAAGAGATATACCTGTAGGCACATATTATTTCATGCTCCAGTTATAGATATTCATAATTGTAGTAATGTAAGAGATATACCTGTAGGCACATATTATTTCTTGCTCCAGTTATAGATATACAGTAATAATAAGTTAAATTGTAATAATGTAAGAGATATACCTGTAGCCACATATTATTTCATGCTCCAGTTATAGATATTCATAATTGTAGTAATGTAAGAGATATACCTGTAGGCACATATTATTTCTTGCTCCAGTTATAGATATTCATAATTGTAGTAATGTAAGAGATATACCTGTAGCCACATATTATTTCATGCTCCAGTTATAGATATTCATAATTGTAGTAATGTAAGAGATATACCTGTAGGCACATGTTATTTCATGCTCCAGTTATAGATATTCATAATTGTAGTAATGTAAGAGATATACCTGTAGGACACATATTATTTCTTGCTCCAGTTATAGATATTCATATTAATTTGTATTGAGTTCGCCTTGAAAACACCAAGATATTAACACAATTAATGGAACAACGCAACTTAATCATGAAGCTACGACTGCAGTTTGTCTTCATTTCTAATGGTGACGTCATGAAACATTCAGTCACCTGTAGGTCTTCTATTCAGTAGAGCTGTAGGCTAACCGAAACCGAACCGAGGTTTTTAGTTTTTTTAAAAACCGAAACCGAAACCGCCGACATCCCATAATCTAAGGTTTTTCGTTTTTTTTTATTAAATACTCTCTTGCTGCAGAAATTCACAGAATGTAGCCATCCTAGAGTAGTGAGAGTACCCATACACTGCCATTGGCAGTGTCTGGGTACTCTCGCTACTCTGGGAAGGCTACATTCTGTGAATTTCCGACATTTCAGTTTAGTTGGGTTTGCAGCTTTCCTCGAGTTGTGTGTAGGTGGCAGACCTCGAAAATGGCCAAGCACAATAAAAGTTCTGTGCAGTACGTGGAGAGCGGATTGTAACTAAATCACTCGCGGAGTGGAGTTATCACCCAAACTATAACTTTCAAATTTTGTATATATCGACTAAAAACACAAGCAATGTTTCAGGCAATGGACCTCCGGGTTTAACCCGGAGGTCCATTGGCTGAAACTTTGTTTGTGCTTGTCATGCTTTGCAACAAATTTGCAATTATTGCTTGTGTGGAGTCTCCACTCTGCGGGTGATTTAGTGATAATACACTCTCCACGTACTGTATATTTAGGTAATTATTATATTGGCCTTCCTGATTCTCCATGTATTATAGTTTATTTTGGGCATTCATTGAGTTTCACTCAATTTCACTGCCATTCAGTTATGACTCCGGACATAATGAGTTTTATTGAATTTTATTTGGCCTCATGAACAAACCGAAAACCGAACCGAACTGAGGTTTTACTCCACTTGAAAAACCAAAACCGAAACCGAACAAGAAATTTAAAAACCTACAGCTCTATTCTATTGAGCACATTTTTAGCTCCGATTCAAAAGATGAATATTTATGGTATTTTTTAGTTTCAATCCCCTGGAATATATTTGTTGCTGGTTGTCTGAAAAGTGACCCATATTCCAATTCCGGACAAGTGAATCTAAACAATGAGGTGGAAAGACTGGTTCCAGGCCATAACAGCGTCGAATTCCTTACATATTTAGACTGGTGGTTTGAGAGGTTGATGTGTGATCCCAGTGTAAAATGCACCTCACAGTTTTTGTATCCACTCGCTCTCCCAGTTTGTCAATTTACACTGTATTTATATATCATTCCGCTATGCAACATAGCTCCTTGTGACATCACTTAGCATTGCACACAAGCCTGGAAATAAGCAATCTTATTTGCAGAATGAGGTCCCCAGACGGAAATTTGCAGATGCCATTCCAAACAGCGAGCCAGTGTATCCTCTCGGTACCTCTTTCTGTTTATGTGTGAGATCGTGATTTAGATTGTTGTTCACAGAGGGTAAATTTAATGATGCTACCCTGCTGTGCGGGGTAGCATCACCAAATCCACCCTCTGGGGACCTCAGTTTTCAGATGATAGTCTGTTTATGTTCTGGCTTGCTGATAACAATTGTTATAGTAATCACACTCTGTGGTTCACAAAGGGTAAATGCAGTGATGCTACACTGCTACGCGGGATAGCACCCCCAAATTCACCCTCTGGGGACCTCATTCTGTAGATGACAGTCTACATATTCCCAGACTTATTTACGTGTGACATCTTACACCCAGAGCTCCATATTTAATGCGATGTCAGTTGAGTGATTACAGTTCTCTGTAGCCTTTGTTTACATTTCAATATGTTTTGTTTTCTATTTTAGGCGAGAAGTATCAATAGTGTCACACACGAATGTTCACTCGGCTCTGAATGGTTGAATGAAGCACTGAAAGACTTTATCACATCAACACCGCTTGGTCCAGCCTGTGGTATATGTGATTGTATCTACAAAAGAAAAACACACTCGTCATTTATTCACACTCATATATTGATTCATCTCAACATAGACGTTCATAAATGTCACCTCTGTTCATTCAAATGTATTACCTGTATAGATCTAAATACACACGTCTTAGCCGTTCACGGAATCGGTATAAAGGAACGCAACGTGAATGTTCTGTATACAAACATTACGGAATTTACAGAAACTCTCACGAAAGTCATTCAGCAGAATGAACATCTTAGGGTAAGGTATGGAAATGATGTACAACCACGTTCTGTCCGTAAACCTGTTCTGGGCGAATACATTAGAGCTGCAAATGAGGAAACTCCACCAAAGAAAAAGTATATTTATAAATGTTTATTCTGTGCCACTTTTTGTTCTTCCAAAAGGGACAGTGTGATCATGCATATAGCCCTAATTCATAATCTTAAACTTATTGTATGTAACATTTGTTCATTTCAATCATCAAACCTGCAAGAAAACAGAGAACATAGCAAAGAGAAGCATGATGGTCGAGAGTCATATTATTTTCGTAAAATGTATACTAAAATTGAACAAACAAAAACGCTAAACAAGAGTCGCAGTTCATATTGTGAGCCCAATAGTGAATCTTGGAGGGCAGGTATGCCTTTACGTGGGACAGAAAATAGCGACAAGAATGCCCCATTACGATATAAATTAACCAGCAATGTGCCCGTCACTCAGATTGATAAAAATATTGAATTCATTAAACTGATGCTGGAAACATTGCAAAACGATACACATACCATGTCAGATCGCACTATAGAATTGATTACGAGATTAAATGCGATCATTGGGAAATCTCCAAATGTCAGTAATAATCTTTCAGTTACATGTGCAAAGATATCGAATCATCAAGTTGCCGTGGAGAGTTCGTCTCAAACATCCAGCACTAAAGCTTTTACAACCACAGAAGCAGCAACAAAAATCACAAAAACAACAACAACAGCAACAACAACAACAAAACAATCTCCGTCTCGTGTCGATTGTTTCCAGTGTGAACAGTGTGTATTCAAGTGTAATGTATTGACAGACATTGATGCACATATCCAGACACAGCATCCTGAAAGTAAATTACCATGTACAATCTGTGGTGACATTATGTATTCATCATTCTATGATCTATTCTGTTTACATCGTAACAAACTTCACGAGAATAAACTATTTACTTATTTGCTGCCTATAAATTTAGATAATAATGAAAGGGAAACTTGCAGGAATTTATTTCAATGTGAAATGTGTTTGTTCCAATTTGAAACTATTTTTGATCTACATAATCATATTGTCGAAATCCATTCAGCAGTGAGACTGATCTGCAATCTCTGTCTCATAACGAGGTCGTTCGCTTCGGTCAAAGACTTGTGTGTTCATTTTGCAGAGTTCCACAAAAACAAACGCTTGTCTTATAGACAGAAGCTTTCTTCTGACGCAGAATCAGTATCAGAAATTTCACAGCAACGCTTTTTTGCTAAAAGACGTAAACCTTTGCACCAAACGAGGAATGAAAACAGACCAGCAATTTTACACCTAACGAGTGAAAAACGGAACACTTCACAAGGAACCAATTGCGAGGCGTCGAAATCCGAGAAACGAAGGACAGAGATTTGTAATTTAAAATGTTCCTTGTGCTTCATTAAATATACTAATCTTAACACATTGGACCAACATATAGACGAATGTCATGCACAAATCAAAATTGTATGTGGGTATTGCCCAGAAAATAGAAATTATTCCACTCTTACCAAACTGTTCATTAACCACCACTCTAAATGTCATGAAGGGAAGCCACTTTCATATGTATTACTAGACGCGTCTGCTTTTAAGTGTGAAGAAAACGAAAATGAGAGACGTAAACTTCGTCGTCAAACAAGAAGAAGAAGGAAAATCGTTGGTCGACGGAGGAGGTGTTCTGTTCGATCATATACTATCTATTTCAGTAGTTCAGATAGTGAGGATAGCAGTGGATATAACAGAAGACCAGCACCCTACCATCCGAGCCATTATAATGATGACATGTATCAGTATTTCAGTGACTCGGAGAATAACGCAGAAAATAGCGATAGCTCCTGGACAACTTCCACTGCTACAACTGACGATGAATGCGGTTGGGGCATTGACAGTGAAGAAAACACCTCTCCCAGTCGAAAGAGTAAACGTTCAAATGTTACGCAAAGAAGAGTAAAATGGAGATGTGTAGAATGCGATTTTGATAGTGCTACATTGTGAGTATGCCACTTTGTTGGAAGATGTCTTCACATTACGTTACGTGTGATCACACACATGAATGTGAGCATGTATCAGTGTCGGTATCCTGTTATCAATCCCTTTGAACCCGGGTGGTATATTCCACGCTGTTCATAGCCATCAGGTCGTTGAGTCTATATTCGTTACTTGGGGGAAGACCAATCAATATTTTCAACGTGCAGCCTTGGGACTGCACGTTGAAAATATTGATTGGTCTACAACACAAATTCACTGAGCAACCATTTACTTTAAGAATTCAGGTCGTATCACAAAAAGTGTCCTGTCGGGTTAGGATGACAATTTTAATTATTTATTTATTCATTTATTTACTTGTTCATTTGTTTATTTATTTACTGAAGTTTAACGACACCTGACAGTCAGGCTCACCTCGTGTCAGACCAAAGGGTTAAAAATAAGCTTTGCGGCTGAGGGTTCGAAGAGCCAGTCTATAACGGAAGTTCATTTACATGCACTTGCAGATAAATTTACCAAAAACAACAACCGTACATAAACATATTCTTTCATTGGGTCTTTAGGTTTTTCAGAATCAGACTTATTATATTCTAATAAGAACTTACTTGACTTTTAATTAGGACTTCATGATCTTGGAATGAAGGCATACAGTGTCTCCTAATTCAGACTAAAAGTTTCATTTGATTAAGACTTATTGTTTCTGAAGTAAGATTTAAATATCTCAGAATTGACTTGTTATACGATGTTTAACGTAGGACTTAAATGCTTTCTCCATTAAGTAGTATTATTTCTTCATTATAACGTACGTATCTCTCAATCAAAACTTACGTATCTCTTGAGATTTATGTACCCCTGAATTAAGACTTATCCTCCAATTAAGACTTGCATATCTCTTATAGCCGACATCTCAAAGGCTCTTTCTTGCCTCCTTCTACTGTGGTGGGGCATACTGCTAGGCCATGTAGTAATGTTGGATGTACCTTGCTCCCTTCTGTGTTGCCCGCGTGGGGGCACGATGACACCGTGTACTAAGGCGTACTACACGTCGATGGTATGCATGTCTTCAACCAATCCAACCATGTCTGTGCTGCAGTGCGGAGTTACGATGTTGGGGAGCTGGCAGCTCGTCGTTGTTCGGTGGTTCTCTCCTGGTACTCCGGATTCCTCCACCGGTAAAACTGGCACGGTCATGATTAGCCATTGTGCATAAATATGTGACCTTAAACATCAATAAATAAATAAATAAATATAAATAACTCCCTTCTGTGGTGGTATACTGTGGGCTGTTTCATCCCTCCTTAACGATGTTCGAACAGTCCTTTATGTACCCATGTTTTGAAAACACACCACATTTGACACACATACATATACCAAATATGCCGGTATATGACTTTTTACAATGCTTAATTCAGGTGTCCCCCCGTAGAACTCTTCGCCTCACCCGAACAGCTGTGGACATTCAATTCGGGCGACCCCCTCGTAGAACACTTCGCCTCACCCGAACAGATGTGGACTTCTTTGAATCGATGGATGATTTGTACAATTATGTGAGTGTTTCAGTTGAGTACTCCTGTGTACTGTATTTTAATTTCACAACTCTGTCTTCTTCTTCTTCTGGCTTTAACCCTTTACCCAACACAGGCGATATAAAAATTTATTATTTTAAATATCATTTTTTTCAAATTTTTCAAAAAATTTCAACAAAACCATATAATGTGAACCCTCGTTGGAACGAGCTCGACGACCTCGTTCCAACGAGGGGTCACATGATATGGTTTTGTTGAAATATTTTGAAAAATAATATTTTTTCAACTGCTGAATTTGCATATTACGCGGGCGGATGCGGCCGATTCGTAGGGTAAAGGGTTAATTATAGTGATCTACCGATTGGCTACTACTACTTCCTTCAACCATTATTTCTAATCCGATCATTATTTCTTCTGTTTGTATTGTTTTCTGCCACCATGATAGCCGACTTGTATCTCGATGAACATGGTTAACTTATTATTGTCTTACTGCCAGACATTTAAATTGCTTTATTTTGGGCACATGTTATTCTTGGTTTTGAATGTGCTCACATTACAGACAATTCCATTGAAGGAATATCGTTGATTATTGAAAGCTGAAAGTAACTTCATACATCATAATAACGCTCTATCAGCGGAAACATTTTAAAATGCTTTTTACCTAGACATATCAAGTACATATCGTATCATCTGTACGCAGACGACACCCAACTGTACATCACATTCAACCCATCTGTTCCAAGTGACTCATTCAGTGCAGCCAGTAACATGGAAACCTGCAAAAATCTGGTGTGGGAATGGTTGATAGATTTTAAACTGAAAATTAATTACTCTAAAACTGAATTCTTAGTGATATCCGGGGTTCGCATGCCTGCACCCTTTGTCACATGAACTTACATCAGTTCTGGCTGGAAACAACATCACTATGAAAAGTTAATCGGCAAGGAATATTGGACTGATTATGGACTCAAATTTAAAACTAGGCATCCATATCAATAAGATATGTCAAAAATGCTACTGGCAGCTTCGTAATGTTGGAAGACCGCGACCTTATCTTAACCAGTCAGCACTTGGAAAACGTGTGCACTCCTTCATCACCTCACAACTAGACCCTTGTAATTCAGTGTTAGTGGGGCTTTCACAGTGCCTGATTCAGAAGCTTCAAAAAGTTCAGAATACTGATGCTAGGATAATTACTGGTACCAAACGCTTTGGACACATAACACCTGTTTTAAGACAACAACATTGGCTTCCAGTTAAACAGAGAATTGATTTCAAAATATTGATCTTAGTATTCAAATGTATCAACAAATTTACCTGAAAGAGCTCCTCACTGTATATACACCCATCACGCAGTCTCAAATCTTAAAAACAAATTCTAAAAACTAGTTGTACCTTTTAGCTGATCAAATCTGGCTGATGATCGTGTGTTCTCCATCGTGGGTCCCAGATTGTGGAATTCTCTCAGCCTATTAGTGTCAGAAACGCTCGATATCTTCAAAATAAATCTTAAAACTTTCTTATTTACTGAAGCATTCTCCTGAACCCCCTCTAAGAGGCAACCGAAACAGATGTGACTCTTTATTTAGGAAAAGTGTATTTATTTCTGTCAAGCGTTTTAGAGCACTATTTGTGGTTTTACACTCTAGAACATCAATTATTATTATTAGTATTATTATTATTGCATGTTATCTATTTTGGACACTGCCACGTATTCCATGTTTTATGTCCTGCCTTTCCGATCTCCGGTCCGTGTTTTTAAACCCAACCTCTTAATTGGAACTCTTCTGTAAACAAAGGTTTATAAAGCATTGTGTCATCATCATGGCGTGTTATGAAAGTCAAATATGCAACAGGCACAGCTTTCCGCCTTGAATTTTGGTTAATCTAAAGGCCTGCTTATTACAGTCTAGAGCTATGATTATTTCTACTAACTTGTAGCAGTGCCACCTTGTTCTTTGATCTAGGACTGCACAGTATTTCGATAAACCGATAGATATATACCGGTATTCAAACCAATATCAATTGAATACTGGTGTAATTACAAAAATATCGGCTTATTGTCATTATTTATTTACCCACAATTTAATTTTCAAGATGTCTTGAGTTTTTTAACTGTAGCTCAGAATGAATAATATATCGAGTTACCCAAAGAATCGACCGCATGTGCCCACGTAATATACCAATTCAGCAGTTGAAAAAATAATTTTCAAAATGGTCAACAAAACTATATCATGTGACCCCTCATTGGAACGAGCTCAATGAGCTCGTTCCACTTAGGTGTCACATGATATTGCTCTGAAAACATTTTTGGAAAAATTTGATTTAAAATAATAAATTTTGATATCGTCTGCGTTGAGTAAGGTTTTTTCGATCCGCATCATCAAGACATGCTCATTCGTACCGACTGTGATGCCTCAAGTGTCGATTCTTGTACTTATGTTCAGATATCTGAACAGGTTTTTGATATACCGCGGTATACCGCGATAGTTTTTTGAATAACGATACCGGTATTCTGCTTTGAATGTCGTGCAGCTCTACGTTGATCCACCTCAATTACTGATGTCTACTTTCAGCACAACATCTCGCTGTCTATAATTCTGGTGGCCTCAGCCACTACTATGTGAAATCATCGCTAGCAGTAGAACATCTCCCTTGATTACTGCTCAACTAGCTTCTTCCACCATCAGTCTAAGCAGTATCAGTTTCCCTCTCCATATGAAGCCACTAGATATACATCTGGATTTTGAACAACTAAGTTCTCTGGAAACTCACTTAACAAAATTTATTTTCAACACCTATCCTTGTCTTTAGAACCCCTTTTCAGAATTCGGTGAATAATTTTCCTCTTTACAAATAAATGTAAATCTGTCAAATAAAAACTTACGATTGTGTCCAACTGTGCTATTAATTCGTAATTGATGCAGGTGAGCTGTAAGTTTGAATTCAGGTGAGCTGTTCCCACTTGTTTTTCACTTCAGTAATCAATACAATGTGTATATACCTATGTCAGTTTGAAGCCAGGGTACCAAAGAGGACGGCAGGGGTAATATCTAGGGGGCTGGGGGCTAGTTAGCGATCTGAATGTAACGGCTACCCCCTACGAAGGGGTAGCCGCTACGTGCAGATCGCTGAACTTATAGGGTGCATAATATAGCGACAAGATGGGGACCAGCACAAGAGGGGACACCCCCTCTAGTTTAAGTGTGTGCGGGGAGGGGGGGGGGGGCTCCCCCACGGAAACAAAATTGAAACAATGCAATTTTCTTGACTCTGTGTCCATAATATATAAGTTGTGAAAATCGTCAGTACTTAGGGGAGGGGGGTGGGGTGCATATATCCCCCCTTCCCGGCTACGTCACTGGCCTTTGTTGATAATAACAAAAACTGTCATTGGCACAAAAGTTGATATGACGGCTATGATATAAATGGCAAAGACTTCGACAGCATAAGAGGACATTTTAGCTCAATTTGACGTCAAGTATGAACTATTGAGATGGGTTGCAATCCGTCGTTCGTCCGTACGTCTGTCCGTCCACACATCTGTCATTCCGTACGTTCCTCTGCCCGTCTTTAGCTCACCGTACAGGCCGCAGCTTTCACCCGATCAGTTCCAAACTGCATACGTGGCTTTGGGACAATGTCTAGGTTGGAGCTATCAATTTTTTCCAGATTTCGTTGAAAAGTAGGATTTGGCATATAAATTGTCAATAATTCCTACAGGCCACATTTCTAACCCGATCTTTTTAAAATTTCTCAGTTCCAAATTTCATATGTGGCTTCTGGATGATGTCAAGGTGGGTGTTAATGATTTTTTCCGAATTTCATCGAAAAATATGGCCGCCACCGTCTATTTGTTTAATTTGGCATATAAATTATCAACAATTCCATTGGCACACCGTACAGGCCGTATCTTTTACCCGATCAGTTCCACATTTCATGTTGTGGCCTTGAGGTAATGTCGTCATGGGAGCTATTGAATTGTTTCAAATTTCGTTGAGAAACAAGGTCGCCAGCAGCCATCTTGGGATTTGGCAAATAAATTGTCAACAATTCCAATGGCATTCTCTACAGGTCGTATTTCTCATCTGATCTTTTTCAATTTTCATACTTAGTTTTGGTGTTATGTCTAGATGGGAGCTATACAATTTGTCTGAATTTCCGTGAAAAACATGACCGCCAGCAGCCATCTTTGATTTTACACATAAATTATCAATTCCTTTAGCACACCTTACAGGCCACATTTGTCACTCTATCTTTTTCAAATTTCTTAAATTATGTAGCCCTGTGTCATAACTAGCTAGTTATACAAGCAAATATTCAGAAGTAAATTATAAAAAGTAAAACAGATTATGTGGCAATTTATCGAAGTTTGAATGTGCACTAAACACGCCCATGGCACTTTCATACTCAATTCTTTATTCATTTCTGTTCTTATTTGAATAACCTTTTCGACTTGTTTAAAAAAAACACATCTTGTTTCCAACAATTGGCTAAACTTGATGTTATACTATGTTTCCTCGTGATACACTGAAAGAAACGTTGAATAAACAAATAATAAATAAATAGCCCCCACTAGTACTTTATAAATTATGACTTGTCCCAATTGCGCCGACATTCATCACTACATATCGAATAAATAGGTACTAGGGCCGGTAATCAGATTTAAACCACTAGTCGGATAAGGGTTTTAACCACTGGGATTGTCTTATTCTAATTAAATCTGGCTACCGACCTTAGTAGCGATTTGTTTTATTTATTCCATCCTCTTAAGAAACTATCGACTTTGTCACTAAACATTGAGAAAAAAGACACTTTCTGTCGCAAGGACACGGGTTTGATTCATTTACATTTGCGCATGTGGACAGTACTACCGGCTGCACGTGAATGCTTGATTGACAGCTGGACACATTGTCAAAGTTGATTGAATTTACCTTGCTTTTTCAGTCAAATTATTATTGACAATTCTGATATTTTATTTTAAATATTTAATTGTAGGTATTTTAAACTTAATAAGTCGCTGCGCGCAATAGATTGTATCGCAAAATGTCGTACAGTTAAAACTAGAAGTCCTGTCACGTCTAGTGCAGAAAACGCTCGTTAGCTAATGCGCTATCTAGTGCAGAACAGTCAAGTAAATCTCGTTAAACATGCGATAACTTCTGCGCTATGTAACGCAGAACGTAGTGCGCTATTCCCGAGGTCATTAACATCGATCTCCGACACATATCATTAGGAAAAGAAATGTGTGGTAAGTGGACTCAGACATCAGTTGATATTATTTCGAATCAGGTTCGCCGGGTAAATTAGTCGTGACAATGAATGAAAAAACGCAGAAAAAAATGTCGAAATGACCAGTTTTAATTTTCACAAGAAGCCCGGACAGTGAAATCAAAGTCATTGCCAAATCGGATATAATCGTCTTTTAAATGATTTTATTCCGTGCTATTGATGAACACGGGGACGAGACTTGTGTGAGATGTGTATGTACGAACTGCCCGGCACGTGATCGTTTTGAAATAACCTAATAAAAATGTTTTGACAACAACATTTTATCAAATAATTAATATCTCTGACTCTGTTCGACTTGGAAAATATGGATAAATTTGTTCGTAAAATCACCATAAAAAAATCATCCAAATACCGTTAATACCGCTCAGTCTCCGTCTGAATTTCAACAAGTAATTCGCAACAAATTTTCAATATCATTTAAAACCTTCTCATTCCAATATAAGGCCTTGTTCATATCACTTGCTACACCAAATAATAACAAACACAGTGAGGCCGCGACTTGCTATTCAGTACGATGGGAATCGCCCAGAGACTCCCCTAGTCGAATCGATCCGCATCGTTTTGATCCGAACCCCGTCTCCACTATTTATTTGACCCAAACCCATTCTCAGTGGCAAGGCCGTAAGGCTGGCGAACGATTTCACCCCGCCCGTCCCAGAGTCAAACTGTCCCCAGAATATTTAGACCGACACCTCCCCCCCCCCCCCCCCAAGATTTTGAAATAATGACTGGGTGGTCACAAGCTGGGTTTTTGAGGCGGTAGTTGTTCTTGTTTTGGCAAACGGCGCGCTTGTTCATATTAGTCTAAGGACTAAATAAACAATAATTTTTCAATGTTCATTGAAAAACGCCCTTCCCCTTCCTGTGCAGACTGGTTAAAAATAGGTCATAAGCCAACACGACTTACTTGACCCCCCCCCCCCCCCCCACACCCCCGATCTTCAACTTTTCCGAACCGTCTTGTCCTTCTCACCGTGAGTGAAGTGTATCTTATAAAATTATCAGTAAACAATAGGGATGAGACAATTTAGCTAAATTGTAGGTACAATTTATTAAATTGTAGCTACAATTTAATAACTAAAAACAATGTGAAGCTAATAGGCTTCCGTAGATGAGAACGCTTAGCAACAAAATTCGCTGAAATTTGCAAAAATTCCGTTTTCAAAATAAATTTGTAAAAATCAGGGATTTTTTTTTAAATATAAGAACACAGGGTGAACGAACCTGTTGATTTAGAAATATTTAATTTCTAAAAATTTCAGCGTTTGGGACAGGAATTTCAATCCCTTTAAACAAATAAAACAGCCGGAAAAATTTTTTTTTCTATTTTAATTTTTTATCCCAAACGGATTTTTCTCCGGATCAGTTCTTTTCAATCATTCTTCATCATTATTCTTTAATCACTGATGATAAAATAACATAAATATAAATTTGACACCTAATTGTTATTAAGTAACCCATTTCCAAATTGAAGTCATAAAACGGGAGCTTAGTATATTGACAGGAGTGTTTTCAAAGCTTATTCACACCTTCTGTTGTTCAAAAAACGCACAGATGGTAATTGCCAACATTCCTGATTGCTACCTGAAAAACTGCCGCAGAAAATCCTCCCTGTTCAGTCCACAATATAGCGCAATCCTCTGATGTAGCCTTCAGCACCAATAAATAATAATCATATTTGTTCCATAAATGTGGAGCAAGAAAGATGAATAATCAAAAGAACTGGTGACAATTTATGAAAATTAAAACTAACAACTTTCAAGTGTGCAGAGTAAAAACTTCACCGTGCACATGGTTTAATGGCAGTTCATTGTAAACGAACTGTACGCCTATATTAGGGATATGATGGGGTCTTGTGTGGGATGGGTCTATACAATTCCCCTCCCCCACCCACTGTTTGGAATATCGGACTGAAATCCTGCAAATTTCAACTCGAGGAAACACCACTTGGCACTTGTACTCATCTACTCGCCAGATGACCCGAGTTATTCTTCTCCTTATAATTGGGGTGTCTGCAAATCACTCCAGGGGTGGACTATCCACCCGAATGATATTCTCAGTTTCTGTGACAAAGCAAACACAAGGAACTCACAGTATGGTTCTGTTGATTGGGTTTTTTTTATATTGGTTCGAAGCTCACTTGAAGTTGAGAATGTTTCTTTCACATAACACAATCCAGAATGCGTGGAAATTCCACTTTGTTGGTGTTTCAGTACAAAAGCATATACCATGTACCGTGGATGGGTTTCAGACACGTCACAGAATATCCACAATCAGAAGTACAGTCGTTAACGGTGTACGAGAAATTCACAAGAACGATGGGTCGAGTCACCTGTGGTACGAAACAGAGATGAAGTTTCAACGTCTCAAACCACGTGTCAAGATGTGGACGAGAAAATTGTTCACAATGTTCATGCTCACTGAGCTTTCTAAAACATTCTTTCAGATATTTTTCACGAATAAATAGTTGTTACAGGCTTTTGATTGCTCTCAGTCATTTGGAAATGCTCTCTCACGACATATTAACCTATCAAGTGAAATGCGTCAGAATATCAATTCACCCCAAAAAAGCCGCCCGCGGACAGAAAATAAAAAAAAACAACTGATTTTAATTGATTTCTAGCATGAGCATGTGGACATTTTTCAGTTGCCCTTGCTTTTTCAACACTCCATTAAATATTGACAACGATTGTTTGAAATGTTAAATGGATATCTTTCAAAAATAAAAATAAAATATATGCAAGTCAAGCCCAAGGGTTTAATATTCTATTGCGGTTGCCAGTATTTGAGAGAAATTTAAAAATGCCGTACTATGAATTTTAAAAGGCCAAATTTAACTGACCACATATGGAAGAGTAGGAATGTAGGTCCCAGAAAAAGTGTTGTGAAGGGTGAAGGCCCGCCCTTATCAATCATAAATTGTTAACACCGCATGCCCATCGATTCGAACCATGCAGTGGTGGAAACTTGTGTTAGCGGGTGTGGGGGGGGGGGGGGGGGGGCAGATATAAAATCCCCCCGCCCCCCATCACATGAACTCACACAAAATAATTACGCATCGACGTTTTTAATCTAACTCATAATGTTAATCTTGTTTTACCTTCAATGATCGAAGGTGCACGTGGCATTGGCCACCAACCAAATTTGAGAATTCTTTTTACCGTTTACTTAAAAAAAAACGAAGCTAGCGTGGGGATGAGGAGTTGTGGTGTGTGAGGAATTGGCAGTTTGCTGCTCATGCTTTCCTCTGTGTGGGGATATGGGTACATGAGGACTTGAGGGTTCTGCCCCGGAAAGGGAGTGTGTGGGGTGGGGGGGGGGGGGGGGGTATCTTTTTTCTTTTTGTTGATTTTCAAAGTTCTCGACAAATAATTAATTTCTTTTTGAGCTTTCACCCAAATGCATATTTTTTTTTACAGAACACCAACTATCTCTTGAAATTGAAACTTTCTTTATAAATATCTGAGCATTCCGATTTCTTAATTCGCTCGCAACACTTTCGATACACTGTCAGTTCAGTAGACTGTGGAAAGCGTTCTTTTGTTTCCAACCACGCTTGTTTTCTCATGGTTCCTCCATAAGAACGGCTGCGATTCATACATACTAGGCTAAAAATTCTCGAAATAAAAACGTCATTACTTCTACCTTCTCAAGGTTTAGCAGTCTTGAATCAACCAGCATGATTTTCTCATCAATCTTCGAAAACAAAAATCACGCAATACGCGTTTTTAAATACTTCTTGTATTGTCGCGAAATGAATTGATAATGAGAAGTGTGTGTTTGTGGGGGGGGGGGGGGGGGGGGGGGGGAAGCAGATGAATGAACATCATTTCGTCCTCTTAGTATCTAATTCTAATATTTAATTGCCACCTCATGTCAGTAGGACGTGCGACTTAATAACTGTTGATTGCCTGTTTCAAGTACTGAATATCAGTCAGCCGTCGCGCGTTACAATTCTGCAGAAATCGCGATACACTACCGTGCATCAGATGTGATTCTCTGATGATTTGCTGCGCTAACCTAACGCGCTATTATTTCAAATTAGTGCAGAATACGGGACAGGACTTCTAGTTTTAACTGTATGTTTGGATGAAACATCACTAAGTGTGAATGAATCGCAGTTGACAAATAGCATCATGTCAAAGGTCAAGTCGCGTGAATTTTTTACTGTAGGTCTACATTAACTGCAGTAGAAGCTTTAAACTGGTAGTGGAGGTAAAGGCTAAAATTGAACATACATGCTTTTCACGTGTAGTAACATGGTGAGCGTGGTATAAAGCAATATTAACCCTTTATTCCTTGATGGTATATTCCTAACTGGTTTAGAACGTGTAGATTATATAATCGTTACTAAAGGAAAGACCAATTAAAAAAGACCTTCTGGCTGCACGTTGAAAATTTTGATTGGTCTGTCTCACAAATTCACCAAGTAACTATTTACATTATGAATTGAGGCCACACCTCGATCGTGGACCGAAAAAGCTGCTTTCTGATTAAAATTACATATCTATTTTGTCTGTACAAAATCTTGACCGACTGATAACAGTTATTCCTTATGAGAACGAAATATCAGTGGAAGTAAAGTAACTTTACAATAATTTTGTTTAAGGGTTCTTCTACGGGAACATATGGCAGAGAATCACCAAGAGTTATCCACAGAATCTACATCAAAGAAGAAAGATTGTTGTGTGGATCGATCTGTGGACAGCAATAAAGGAGATGCTTTGAAAACTGATGTGTTCGGTAAATAATCTGTGTTCTGTTGTCAATGATGAATAATATATAGTCTGAATTTATTTATGTCGATTTGTGCCTCCCAAATACTGCAACATTCGCGATTCATGGTAAAGTAGTTGCAATTGCAGTCTGTGTTTGCTACCATAATGGTGATGTGTGGATGTAATCTGCATGCGCATGACATGCTCAGGAGTGTTATGTCATCTGCATTTTTAATGGGAGAGGAAATTGGGGTTTCTGTGTTGTCACAAGTCACTTACAACACTGAACAACAACAACAACTACAACCAAATTTGCGTGTGTGTATTAGATGTTTAGTGAATTCAACTGAAGATTGTGGAATTTCCCTGGGAGTTTTGGTAGCTTTCAGGCAAAATACTTTACATTTACACAGTACTTAACCCTTTTAACCCCAGAGACCGTGTTCTTGCTACAACAACATGATATCCATACTTGTATTAAGTAGGACGGCTACTGAGTTAATGGGTGCGGTAGACAAATAAATATTTTCAACGTGCAGCCCGAAGGCTGCACGTTGAAAAATATTAATTAGTCAACCCCCAAATAATGAATATGGACTCTTCCTATTGTTGCCAATGAACTGGCATGGAAGATACCACCAGGATTTTAAGGGATAATGGCTTCCTATTCATGTGATGATCAGAATCGATTCACGCAAATGATTCTTGTAAGGGAAAAAATTGGAATCAGCTTTGATTCTCGCAAAATGTTCATTTCATTAATGTCATTCTGAAAGTGTCCTTGGGTGGATAAAGAATTCATATGTTTTGCTCCCTCACACTTTCTATACAATGCATCCACTTACAAAGGACTGTATTCTGTAATTGCATATATAAGTCCACCAAAAACCTATATGTTGGAATATGTGTTGTACTTGCAAATGTACAGCAAAAAACGCTCAACAGTTGGAAATGTGTTATGGCTTAAGCTCTTGGAAAAATATAAATGTGAGGTTTGATTTTACTATGGAATATAAATGTGAGGTTTGATTTTACTATGGAATATAAATGTGAGGTTTGATTTTACTATGGAATATAAATGTGAGGTTTGATTTTACTATGGAATATAAATGTGAGGTTTGATTTTACTATGGAATATAAATGTGAGGTTTGATTGTTACAATGGAATATGTAGTAGAATATGTGCTACATGGTCAGTCAACAGGGACGTGGCTTGAGGTTTCTGATTGTGGGGATGTAGGGTAGTGAATTTACAACCAGGGTAAGAAACCGGGAGGGGGGACCCCACCAACCCGGTCCCTACCCCTAATTGGAAATTCACTGCCGAGAAAAAAATCGAAAATGAAGCCATGAAAGTGGGCATAAAATTGATTATAGTAACTGAAATACCAACACATTTATGATAGAGTTATCAGGTTATTAATATTTGGTATTCTTCTGGGAATTAAATATGTGCTAAACATATGCTCAAGCTGAGATCTTAGAACAATTCGCACTCTCCTAACATTAAATGAGAGCTTATGCAGGAATGATCACTTTTCGATGTTTCCTCAGTTTGTAACTTTGAATGATGAAATTAATTCAGGATAACGATTTTACATGATGCGATTTTCTTTAAGTGCATTTTTAGGATTTTTTTTATTATGATAAATATACCTACTTTAAAAATCTCGTACCGATTGACATCATGCATACTTATGAAGCTCGATATTGTGTACACTGTAGTTGTAAATAGCAACAGTTGGAATTTTTGCGGATTTGAAACCAAATTGAAATTTTGGAAAGTAAAGGTGACATCAGCATCACCAAAGAAGCTCGAAAATCCAGACAGACGGAATTTCCAACTACTCATGACTTGCTCTACGAATTTCCAGCTATAGGAAATTTTGGCCAGTATTGGTACCCCCACCACACCCCCAACTCCTGTCTCCACGTCCCTGGCCCGTAACAGTATTCTCAAATTTCAAAGTATTTAAGAATTGAGACACATTTTACTACTGTACTCTTTCCTATTCTCCGTGGACTCCCGGGAAGAGGAGCGGGGGATTGTTTACTGTGGGAAAATGAGGCTCAGTAGACAACGAACGCCTGGTGTACAAGTCCTGTAAGGGAGGCAGTATAGATATAAACAATCGACCAAATCTCCTGTCTTACATACCCTGTCATCATGGTATATCCATAGATGTTGAACTGAACGTAACACCAATAAATAAATACAGTACGTGGAGAGTGTATTATCACTGAATCACCCACAGAGTGGAGATTCCACCCGAGCAATAACTTCAAATTTGTTGCAAAGCATAACCAGCACAATCAAAGTTTCAGCCAATGGACCTCCGGGTTAAACCCGGAGGTCCATTGGCTGAAACATTGCTTGTGTTTTTTTGTCGATATGTACAGAATTTGACAGTTATAGCTTGGATGATAACTCCACTCCGCGGGTGATTTAGTTACATTCCACTCTCCACGTACTGTACATAATAACTTTTTGACTTGTTTTGGAAAACCACAGCAGTGAACATACGAAGTCTGAACTTGAGTAAATGATAGTCATTCGATTTCTTTTCTTTTTTTTTTTGCAGTAAATCTTGCATGGAGAAAAGATGAATTTAAAGAAAGGTCGTTGTGTTACTGTTGTCACCTCTGTCCATTCAAGACTAATGTTCTACTCGACTTTGAAATACACTTCAGTCTTCACGCAGTCAAGTTGTTTGATGGCGATGACATCAGTATGAAGAGAGAAAAACATAACTATTATACACGGGAAGTAGAAACAGTGTTGGATGAATTAGAAACAGAAAGTTTAACTTGTCTCTCTGAGATTTCTGAAATAAGTGAAGCAGAATCTTCATCTAAACATAGTCATACATCTCAATCAAATAAAGTTGATAACTTGTGTGAGAGTAGTGAAAATTGTTTACATTCTCCTTGCTCACCTCAAAGCGAGGCTGGTGCTTATATTTGTGATGTTATCGATCATGGCGAGGCAACGGAAAATGTACTTCGAACAAACTACCAGTGTCCATTCTGTTCATTAAACTTGGATCAGGAAGCTCTTCTTGTTCATATTTCTGAAACACACCGACAATCTGAAAACGGATTAGTAAACCAGAGTTCAGGAATAGCCAACATCAAAAGGAATGCTATTGTTCGTTTGACAGATTGTTTGAAATTGCCCTCCGATAATCTATCAAATTCTTTGACATTTCATGGTATCCATACATTACATATTTCTCCATTAATAGAGACGAGTTCATCTCAGGAAAATAAAAGTCATTCACGAAAACGTTCTCTATCTTCTGATGAAAATGGGAATGATTTTGGAAAAAGAGTTTGTTTGAAAGAGGAAAGGGATGCGAAGGAGAGTATAAAGTGGATGTTTAGTCGAGATGAAAGTGATGGAGATACCACAACAGAGGATGTTTTAATTGAAATGGAGTTTGATGACGAAAACATATTTGAAAAATGTGTGAGAAAATGTATGGATGATAGAAGCATTAATTCATTTAACCAAAGCGAGAATAACGATGACAACAGTCAAACAACACTTCGTGAAAGTAATTCTGATGACTTAAATGTTAGTGATGTAGAAGATGATGAAGAACGAGATATGATGGATGTTACTGACGATGAAAATGAGTTGAGCAGTGATACAGATAAAGAGGAAAAGCGGAGAATGGAGGCTCATTTTGCCGACATTGCACGTTACATCAATCCCCAGGACTGATATGATGAAATTTATTATTTAATCTTTTACCCAGCATTACAGAATTATCAGGTTATTCTCAAAAATTCTGTTCAAATTTTATCTTTTGTTCGATCATGTCTCTAAACCATGGCTTATGATCCTTCATTGGAACTAGGTCAACGAGCTCATTCCATTCAGGATTCATAAGCTCTGTTTTAAAAATAAACATTTTGTCATTTTCGTCTCCGCTCTAGAGATGGGCGGTATTGTAATTTTGAGTTCGGTATCGGTTTCGGTATTTTTGTGTGGGCATACCGCGGTATCGGTTCGGTATTCGGTATGTGACTTCACATTCACTGATAGTAGGGGAATCCATGTCAGAAAAATACAGAATAAGTTATTGTATCATTCTATCACAGTGCTACACATGCCATTGTTGATGGGCTCAACATTGTCATTCTTTTGTCAACACAGATCATATCTACAGTAATTTGGTGACTTGTTCTAAATCCGCCTTAACTTTTCAAGCTCCACTTAAGGCGTCTGTAATCATAGAATGTGTGTCCTAAAGATGTCATATTTAGGTGGGCCTGATGACAGTAGTAAAATTATCTGGTCAGTGATTTCTAGCCAAGTCTTGGCTGCCTGTTAAGGCAGCCAAGACTTGGCTAGAAATCACTGCTAAGCAACTGGACATGTACATGTCGTAGACTATTGATAATTTAGTACAACTGCCCTGGTCCTTAAGGCTTAACAAAACTGAAAAATAAAATCAGTCACTTCTTTCATAAAAATGAACACTTCAACTGCTATCAGTCCTCATCAAGGCCTTATAAATAGCGAATGCACAGGGAAAGTTGAAAATACCGTTGGTTTCGGTATTCAAAGATTGGGTCGGTTCGGTTTTTCGGTGTCCCCATGATATCGGTATCGGTTCGGTTTTTCGGTATATTGCCCATCTCTACTCCGCTCCACGGGTGATTTAGTGATATTTCACTCTCCACACACTGTAATATTACTTCTGTGGCTGTAGTATCCACCAGTGGAAAGTGACCAGTCCACAGTGGACATACTGTACCCCACGACTTAACTGGCAAAATAATCAATCAGATAAAGGTTTGATCACTCCATCTTAGTTTAATGTCAACTTATTTGTAATTTAAACACGTGCTGCACGTGTGAAAAATCTAGAAAAAATGAAACTGTTTGCAATTCACTCCATTGATGAAATAAATTGCAGAACAGGTAACCTCATTCCATATTCGTGTGGTGACGGCAAATGGTAACATATTCTTCTGGAGCAATAAACATAGAAAAAACTACATCGTCCAATTAGAGGGCAAGGATTTTAATCTTATTGGTGCATTCCAAAATATTATCATGTTTCATAAACAGTATTTTTTGATACAATATACCTTCATCATCTATACTTTTAAAGGAAGAATATAAAAAAGGTCACTTTCTGTATAACTAAACGAATGCCCTTCACGTTAGATATAAAACGAAATAAAGTATTCATCTAGCTTTGTGTTGCCCAGACAAAAAAATAGTCTTTGAGAAGGGGGTAGTAGTATATCATGTTGAGAAATGGCCTATCTGGCTCGTTCAAGGTATAGTTATAAAGTACAGCCGCCATGGACTATTAAATTTCCGCAGGTGGCCAATATTTCTACGGATGCAATAATATTAGATTCCAAATACCGATTATAGGAATTATCATCAAACATTTATTTAATGAATCACCGGGTGCAACCCAGTGCTTCATTAATTAAAATTTTGCCGCTGTTGGTTTTTATTGTCTGGTGAATGCATGTGTGGACAACACTACCCACGCGTGGATTACAACTAATTCTCGGCGACTGTACTATATTTCTTCTTTCGGCTGCGACCAAGCCAAGAAATTTTGGAAATTTGTATAAACTGTTTTACGTTTCCCAGTTTTGGGTCAGGTAACCTATAGGTGGTCCTCGTGCAATTAGTTCAGGTAACCTTTTGTGTTTACCCCTTCATTACCCAGGGAGAACCATGGAATCTGACGATTTGAAGCAGAACTTATTTACTGCAGTAAATAATAATGTTTTTACTTGTAAAATGGGAACCAGTCACCAATGCCTGGGGTGAAAATCCTCTAAAAGTAGCAACATAGATATAAACTTTGGACTAAATTCTCAAATTCGTGCATCTGATTATACTTTGATTCTCGTCCTTGATTGCAGTGTGGCACCTGAACCTAGATATCTCGATCTGCTCCTGCTGTCGTCAATCAAGTGCGTTGCTAATCACTTTTAGTATAGATCCCAGGTTGTATAACTTTAAATTATGCTCTAATGTCCACTTGTATTGCTACTTAACTCCACTAACCTCCTCTCTTGATAGTGCTACCAATACAACTAATAGTCGACTGCAGACGGCCCAGCTGTTGTCCTCTTCTCCCATAGGTGGAAGTCGTGGGTTTGCTGAACATTGTCTTTCATCACCCAAATGAGTATACAAAAGACGTGAGGTCAGACATTAATGAGGAATCTTCCCTGTGGGAAAACTATGAAATGAAGCAATGCTTCTTTACTGCATTAATAGGGCCAGAAACCACTGCCTGGGGTGGAAGTCCTCTAAACTACATAACATAAGAATCATCTATTATCAACTATTGGTTAAACTTAAACAGGCCATTAGTACTGAAATTGTTAACCGGATAATCGGTTTGAAACCAGTTAGCTACCTAACCGACTTGAAAAACCGTCAACCGGTTATCCGAAATATCGATAGTGATTGTCATTCCACGTTTGAGACGTAGTAAATCTGCCGCTTCTCCTTTGTAATAGATTACACATGGAAGCCGCGTTGTAAATATTGAGAAATAATCAACTTTGGAGTTCAAGACTCCGTTAATGATCGGCAGTTTTCGTGAGTAATGAGTAATCACAGAAACTGTTCCGAAGTGAATAGTTTGAGAATACTGTTTTCCAGTTTCTATAGTTTTGATCCCATATTCGATGAAATAATGGCCACGGTTAACCGGATATTATCCGGTTATAGCTCTCGGTTAGACGGTTAGGACAATGAGCCAACCGTTTCACACGTACAGGTCATGAAGTCGCCAAAGATGCTGAAACTGACTTTAAACTCTAGCACCTTAACGAAGAACTACAACCACTCAGAATAGGACAGATCCCAACATGATATACTTATTATACTACTGTTCTCTTCACTCAGCTTATATTCATCCTTGGCCCCCTCTTCATCTTCCCAAAAGAAGGATTGATGTGGTTTTAAGGAGGGGACCATGTCCGGTCCTGAGTTCCAAAAACTGGGGCTTATCACAACATGATAGATCACTGAATTATGTATTTCGTAAATGTGAATTAGCTATTCTGTAATTGCAGATTTGTCATTTCATAATTATAGATTAACCAATTCGTAATTATTGATTAGTATTTTGTAATTACAGATTAGCTATTTCGTAACTAAGGATTCCTAAGTTCTGAACTTAATGATAAATGAAAAGAGTTATCCTATAAAGAATACTGGAGGGTTATTCAGCCCGCACATCTTGGCATTTCCAGACGAGGCATGCAGGTTCATGGGTGGAAGCTCACAGCAAACATTACATTCATGATTCATATATAACGCAGCAAAAAGAGTTGTGGGTCAGCAAATGTAGACTGTGTGGTTAAATATATTATGACCACCCCTCACAGATTTGTCCATTTGTAGTAGATAATTAGTATACAAGACATTGCCATTTAGAGGGCATTGTTAATTCATTTGTTGAATTTCAAACTTATTGTTTTCTATTTATTCAAGTGACTGACGTCATACTTCTCATGTTAGGTGTCGATACCCAAGCCAATGGCTTGATAATATGGGTAAGGGGTGTAGGATTGAGGGAAAAGCCCCCACTTTTCCTGAAAATTCTTGAAAAATATTTAATCTATATACCACAGATATCCCCCCCCCCCCTCCCCAACACTGTTTTATGCATTCTCGATTTGACATGAAATATTATGTTTTGGTACAGGGACGATCCTGGACCGTCACCTATGGGGATACACTCTCCCAACCTATCTATCCCAACATGGGGTAAAATGAAGTGGGAAGGGGTAATTGGCAACATAAAAATATTTGGTTCTCCACAGTTCATTTAGGCTGGCTACGTCACTGATCTCACAACAAAATTACTATGGTATTGTTACTAACACCACTAACCACCTCCTTTGATAGTCCTATGAATATGACTAACAGTCGACTGCAGACAGCCCATTTGTTGTTCTCTTCTCCCACAGGCCAAAGCCGTAGGTTTGCTTAACATTATCTTTCGATACCCAGATGAGTATACAAGAGTGAAATAACTAAGTAGGTAGACAGTACAATTGGAGTTAGGGCTGAAACAGTTGGTTCGTGTTCACAACCGACTTACCGAGAGCTGTAACCAGGTATATCCAGTTATCCTTGGCCATTTCACCGAATATGAGATCAAAACTGTATGAATTGAAAGAAGTATTCACAGAAACTATTCCGTAGTGTGTATACAAATGATCCTGGTCGTGTTGAACTCGACAACGTTCGTTTGTATACATAATACAGAATAGATTCTGCGATTACTCAGTAGTCGTGGAAATTGCCGATCATTAAGGAAGTTTTGTACGCCAAAAAGTGCCACACGGCTTCGAGATGTAATGTACCCACAAAGCAGCAGCGGCAGATTTACTGCATTTTAACCGTGGAATGACGATTGCTAATGATGCAGTTAAAACTAGAAGTCCTGTCATGAAATGCGCACAAATAGCACGTAGATCTGCGCGTTAATCTGCGCTTTATGACCATAGTATAGCTATCGAAGTCTATATATGGCCTGTTCACAAGCAATGTTTCAGTCAATGGACCTCCGGGTAAACCGGAGGTCCATTGGCAGAAACATTGCCTGTGTTTGCTATGAGTAACCAGGAGAACCTGCCGTGCTTTGGATGCCATTTGATATGACAATTGCGCGCAATTCCTACGCGCAATTAAGCCAAGATAAGCGCACAGTTCATGACAGGACTTCTATTTTTAACTGCATTTCAGATAACCGGTTGATGGTGTTTCCAATCAGTTAGGTAGCTAACTAGTTTCAAACCGGTTATCTGGTTAGACATTTCAGTACTAATTAGAGTGCATTGGATGACGTAACACTTCAGTCACATTCTTCTGGAGGAACTAAACTGTCACTGTCCAGTGTTTGGCATAGAGTATGTGGTGAGTGGTTCTAACTAAAACACCCGTGGATTGGAGTTAATCTTCGAATCCCACCTGCGGCAACCGCGTTGTGTCCTTGGGCAAGACACTTCACCCCGATTGCCTACATGGGGCACGATGACGCTGTGTACTGAGGCGTACTGCACGTCGATGGTGCGCATGTCTTCTACCAATCTAACCCTGCCTGTGCTGCGGTGCAGAGTTACGATGTTGGAGAGCTGACAGCTGCTCGTCGTTGCTCAGTGGTTCTCTCCGGGTACTCCGGCTTCCTCCACCCGTAAAACTGTCACGGTCATGATTAGCCATTGTGCATAAGTATGTGACCTTAAACACCAATAAATAAATAATAATAATAAATAAATAATTGGAGTTAATCACTCAAAGCATTCATTTCAAATTCTGCACATAAGGACAAAGCACAAGCAATGTTTCAGGTTTAACATGCTGGTCCATTGGCTGGTACTTTGCTTGTGCTTGTTATGCTTCGTGACAAATTCGCAGTTATTGCTTGGGTGGAGTATCCACACTATGGGTGATGTTGTGATAATACGTTCTCAACGTACTGTAACTTTAATCGATGTAATAAATTGCCTGCAAAAACGTGATTGTCGTTTCACCAAATTAGTTAATTATTTCAGTTAATTTGTTTAATTATAAATAATAATATGAACAATTTCTATCCTGAAGAAGAAAATTATTCCATTTATTTTTGTATTTTTCAACAAATTGTGATGCCCTGTTGTTTGGGCCTTGGCTTTTCACAATTTTTACAATTTTATATTACAATAAACTGTAATAATTTTTATTGTTTTTCCTTTTGTTGAACACATACCTTAACGCTTTGATTTCCCTGATATCAGATACTTGAGTTACTCAGCTCGACACAGAAAGGTGTTTTCGATTTTATTGTATTTTTCTCCCTATGGTTCTGCATGACCAGTGAGGAGTTTTCTTTTCACACAAACTAATAACAAAATTCTGAGTTGCGCTTTGGTAACATGAGAATTATTGTGGTTCAAACATGATTCCCGTGATTGGGTATCACAAAATACTGTCACCACGATGTACCTCAACTAGGGCTGTCACGATTTTTTAATTTAGGAATCGATTAATCGTCGCAAATAATCGATCATAATCGATTAATCGTACCTAGATGACCCCCCTCTCCCTCTCTCGGACGTCGATAAAAAATGAAGTTCAAGTCAGTTGACCTACCTCCGGTAAACAACGAAGACGATCCTCTTTTAGGTACGTTCAAAGCTTTGATGTTCTGAACTTTTGAACCGCCAGTGTAATAATCAAGACCGGTCGGCAGTTGCGAACTTCGCAACTGCCGACCGGTCTTGATTATTACAATGACGGTTCAAAAGTTGAGAACATCAAAGCTTTGATGAATGCACCTGACAGACAAATGCTTCCAACGGCTTCTTTAACTTCGATGTTTTTTCATAAAATTTTCTTTTAATTATTAAACGTCTAAAGCGGGATAAAATTTACCGATTATTCGACAACGAAAAATACTAATCGATTTCGCTGTGACCGATCAACAATCGACTAATCGATTAATCGTGACAGTCCTAGCCTCAACCGGGTACTCTATCGTGGATTCGTTGATAACCAGAATTTATCTCGACCACCTGATAGAAGTTTGGATTCATGTAATAATGGAGTACAACCAACCCTATTCATTGTTCCAGTCCAATTCATGAACATTATGATTTGTTCAGATATATACTCTACATTATTAATATTTATTACATGGTTTTATTACACATCCATTTAACTTTAAACCTTTGTATTTAATGGAATAGCTGCTATGACATAAATGATTCTGTATTCAATGGGTGATGTACAAGCCGGAAATGTTTTCCAAGCACCATTTATACTAGTTCCTTTCCCTTCGAGTCATTAGTTACGCTTCGAAAAGTTTCTAAATTCCGTTATACAATTATCGACAACCTGTCGAATAGTTAAAAACCCAATCATTTCCAACCAGAACATTAACCCATTCCCGTTGCTGTCTCGTTTTGTGGATCTGTTATATCTAAATTGGTTAAATGTTTGTAATCTTTACATACTTCGAACTTCTTTTAAAAATGTTTCTTCTAGCTCTCCTAGGTTTGCACATCTGCACAAATTTGTACTTATATTTTTACTAACAGTAATAGCCACCAAATGGTTCGGCTTGGATGGGCACCAGCCGAAAAGAAACAGCGATACGAATTTCAACAAACACTGAATCCGAAAAGGTTGATTTGATTTTTTATCGATCCATTTGATCAGTGCAGCTTCAATCAAAACAAACAGACTCTTCACCTTTTGGTTTAAACATCGGAGTTAAAAGTTGTTTATTTAAATGAATTTTAATGCATGGGTTGTGTAATAAACACAGAACGCGATGTGTGTTTGAATCGGAAAGTGTCTTACATAACGAGTTGGAATGGCGTAGTCATATTTTGCAAGATAGATAGATTCAAACAAACATCGCGTTCTGTCTATATAAAATAAAATGAAAAGGTTAAAAATAATTATGCGATTCATTCATTAATTGTCAGAACTAGTACAGGAATTAAGGCCATCTCCCCCCCCCCCCCCCCTCCACACACACACACACACACACACTCCAATAAACGTAGCAATATCGGGCAAAATTAATGAAAAGGCAGTTTCTCACATCACCCAATGGGAGGAAGTTGAGCGATCCTGGTTCACACATTGCAAACTATTTACTGAATCATTTTGCCATCAAAATTAAACACCGGCACAGGGGAGCCAAGGCATTATCGATTAATATTTGAAGGTATAACAACCCTTGGAGAAGGTGTGATCGGAGAACAGAAGATGCAGATCTCTGCCTTAAGGTGCAACATGTTGCTACCTTCAACACACTGACACATCTAACAAGGGCCAAAACAGACAGCCAGGTGCATTGAAGATGGAATCTTATTCTAGAAGGTGCAAATCTCAGTCAGACTGAAGGTGCAACAGGCAGCCACCTTCAAGACACCGACGCATCGAGCAAGGACTGACAAAGGCGGCTACTCTAAAACAACTTGATGGTGCGTGAAAGGTGGACTCTTATTCTCAAAAGTGCTGCACAGAAATAAGAGAAGCTTGTCAATGGTCGAAAGTGGAAGGCTGAAACATCTCCGTCACACCACAACTGCCAAAACGTAGACAGTCATACTTCCATAGTGTACCGAAGGTGCGTACAGGGATGAACCAACCCTCCCTACACAAGAATCACCTCCACAATCCCCGGGGACTGACACTGACTGTTTTCTTGGTGAACATCAAAGGTGCTGTGAAGGTGGAACTTGTTTCTTAGGTGCAACCTGGTGTTCCAGTGTGGAGCACATTATTCAAAGGTGGAGTTAACAACACTCCTCTATCCAAGTCAAGAGCATTCTATAACATCACTGCGAAGAATGATTATGGACCTCTAATTACCCTAACTTCCTGGTTTGTATACTCTCCTCGGCATTACCTTTCAACTTTATTTTAAACACTAGTGATGATGGTCTCGTGTGTCTATTCTCGCAGTGTCTTCAGTTAGTCTTTCAACTTCCAGAGATGATGGAAACTTGTGATATCTGGTGTAAAGTTCTTAAAAATTATTCCAAAAAATATTGCATTTTACAAATAATCATGCAGAACAGTTTTCAGCAAAATGAAATGCACCCTACGTGAAGCATTCCAGTTTCAAGGAGCCACGTATGTGGCGTAATTTACTTTGCTACTGGATTTTAGCAACACTTAAGTTCCTTGGAATGGCTTCAATGATTGGAGAGTCTTTAACCATTTGGAGAAGTTTAACCCCTTTCAGAGCAAACCCAGCTATGATCAATACACATTTTATTTTTATTTTACTCCTAAAATGTATACTTGAATAATAGAACGCTGTCGAATCTAGCATCAGATGTTCGTTGGCCTTCAAGTTAGAAGAAAACACTTTGTCCTCAAAGAGCATTACCCCCCCCCCCCCCCCCCACCACCACACACCACCCCAAAAAAATGTGCCGATGAAAATTAAATTGAGCATCAGCAGGCGGCGAACCGACCTGATCTAGCCACACGCATCTCCCAACCACCAGGAAGCACTCAATAAGACTTAACACACATACGATTCAAGGAAGTATATAATGTCACCTGAGTGCTAGACTGTCCTATGTCCCTTATGGGACATAGGATAGTCTAGCACCCAGGCGACGATAAGACTTAAAAACTGCAGAAAATTCGGAAAGCATCATGAGAGTAAGCACACATCACTTAACAACTGGCAGAAAATTAAATTCGAAAATTGTACGAGAGCAATACCAGAGCAGGAGGGATGGTCAACCGGAGGCTGTCATATGATCGCTCCTCAAATGCCCTTTCAGAGGTTGCTCCTGACAGTAATATACCTCAGGTAATCTCTTTACAACATGTGACGTCATAACACTTGTGTCTGGAGACACATTGCTAGAATCGAGCTCTGTGGGAAGAACTGCATCAACGAATTCTGCGAGATTAATTTAATGAGAATCTGCAAGGGTAGTAGAGTTTATCCTGGGGGAGGATTATCTCACACTAGGTGGGTCCTCGAATGGCATATAGAGGAAGGCTTGCCTGAGCAGGTTTGCTGCGAAATGTCTGAACGGACCAAAATGATACAATCTTATTATGATGGCATATTTTCTTTCAGAGGTGCATTCCAAAGACACCAAAGACTGAATCGCGCTTTCCGCGGATAACCAGTGCCCAGGTTAGGTCAGTCTCCATTTTGGAGATACCTGTCAAATGCGCTGCTTTGGTCCAAACGGATGGTTGGACCAGTCTGTTCTGGCCAGTTGGGAGCCCCAGAGAGGGTGTCATATCCGGGGGCATGTGGGTATAATTCAATCAGTCAATTCTTTTAATAATAATATCCGGTCCATTGCATATTGATTATACTATAAACTGTAGCAAATGACCAGACAATCTTTTTTAGTTACTGATTTTGACGATGATTTAATAACATCATAAATATCACCAGAAGATAACATTCCAAACTGTATTCCATTACTGTTAACAGACAAAACTAAGAAATTAGGCACAATAAACCAATTTGCCCTTCTGAAAGCCAGCAAAGTATTGCAGGAACTGTTAAAGATATTAAAAAGTTAATACAATGTACACAACAAGTTCAGGTACATAACCTTATGCACACAACCAAAGTTATTGATTTTAATTCCAGTAAAGGTGTCATACGAACTCGAGAATTGGCAGATATGAAAGAAAATGAAATCGCTCTAGAACTGAAACTTCAAGGAATAGCAGCAGTGAACCACATTGAAATTGAAAAGGAAGGTAAATTAATGAAAACAAACACTTGTATATGCACCTTTGATGGCACAAGACCTCCAAGAGCTATTAAAATTTGTTAACCCTTTACTCAACGGATCTCCCGCATCCGCCCGCGTAATATGCAAATTCAGCAGCTGAAAAAATATTATTTTTCGAAAAATTTCAACAAAACCATATCATGTGACCCCTCTTTGGAACGAGTTCGTTCCAAAGAGGGGTCACATGACATGGTTTTGTTGAAATTTTGTGAAAAATTTTTTAAAAATTACATTTAAAATAATAAATTTTGATTTCCGCTGCGCTGGGTAAAGGATTAAGGTGAATCTGTACTTTCCAGATCCTTTTCGATGTTTCAACTGCCGAAAGTTTGGACATGGACAGAACACGTGTCGAGGCAAACAGACATGTTGTAAGTGCAGCTTAAGTCATGAAGGGCCAAGTGAAACTACAACGTGTAAATGTGTCACCTATCAGGGTAATCACATACCATCTTCCAAAGACTGTCCTGTCTGGAAAAAAGCAAAGACAATTGAAAGAAATCAAATGTTGAAAACAAATCAGCTTTAAAAAGGCCAGAGACATTGTGATCCATACCTGGTATTAATTTATCAACATCCTCATATGCCATTGCACTGAAACAATTGGTCGAATGTTGGGCACCATGGACATGGCTCAACAGCAATATTCATTTTTATTGCAGGCCTTCACAATACAGCATTCTGATCAAGTGGCAGCAAAGTCAACCCAATCGAAATCAACCACTCAAAAGGCAACAAAAGAAAAATCGAAAACAATTCATTGGAAAGAACAAGACAAACGTAAGCCAGAAGTCAAAGGTAAAGGCAGGAAAAAATGAGAACAAAAAGGCACCAAACTAAACCAAAACAGAAACCAGAGAAACTCAATATCTTAGAGTCAATGAAGGAATCAAGAAAAAGAAATGGAAAAAACTATTATCAGATAGAATAGATGCAGCTTTTCAAGACCCTGTTAGCCACAACAGGTTTGAAGGTCTTGAACTGATAGAAGTGTGTGAATGCATCAATGAAACGTTCAAGAGTTCTCAAACGCCTCTAAGAATAGGTTTCCAAGACACAAATCACCCAAGAACGCCTGCCAGGGCTATTTTGCCTATACATCCAGTATCTCAATTTCCTATCAAATATGGCTGACACAACCAAAAAGCACATAATACAGATAATTTGTCGAGGGTTTAAAGCGAGGTTCTGAGCCCAAAATATAAACCTGCTGCTTTTTGTCTGTGGGAAAACTCTCTTAAACAAAACCTGAAATTCAAGATCATTCAGATTTTAGGTACTATACTTCGTATAATGCCTGGGCAGATGATAATGATCTTCAAACTCGTGGAATGACGATTTCACAATAATGTACCTTTACAAACTTACAAACTGTTGTTGTATGCTCAACTTTACATAAGACAATTACTTTATGTTCACGTTTCAACAAGTTAAAACCTACAACTGCTGGTCCATCAACTCCCAACTCTATGCATTATGGTGGGTGATTTCAGTGCACATTGTCCAATTTGGAGTTATTCCTTTAGTCTAGATGATGTAAAGGGTAAAACAGTGGAAGGATGTACAGTTAAAACTAGAAGTCCTGTCCTGAAATGCGCACAAATAGCACGTCGATTTGCGCGTTAATCTACGCGTTATGACGATGGTAAGGCTATCGAATTCTGCACATGCGACCTGTGCACAAGCAAAGTTTCAGCCAATGGACCTCCGGGTAAACCCGGAGGTCCATTGGCAGGAACATTGCTTGTGTTTACTATGGGTAACAAGGAGAACCTGCCATGCATTGGGTGCCATTCGATATGACAATTGCGCGCAATTCCTACGCGCAATTAAGCCTAGATAAGCGCACACTTCGTGACAGGACTTCTAGTTTTAAATGTATGACAAATATGACCTGTGTTTGTTAAATGATGGGTCTGACACGTATCTGCATCCCTTATCTACTTCATACACATCAGCTGATCTTACAGTTGCAGGCCCTATCTTCCTGGATAGGGCGCGCGGTGACTCAGTAGGTAGAGGTGCAGGCCCTATCTTCCTGGATAGGGGGCGCGGTGGCTCAGTAGGTAGAGGTGCAGGCCCTATCTTCCTGGATAGGGGGCGCAGTGGCTCAGTAGGTAGAGGTGCAGGCTGCAAGCCGAGAGTCCTCGGTTCGAGTGTCCTATCCTCCTGGATTGTTCTCACCACTTTCCAATTTCCAATGACGATGAGAGAGAAGGCGCTCCAGTGGAACATGAAAAAGGCTGACTGGGACACTTTCTTGTTAGTGACAGTGTTTTCTGAATGACTTTCTCGGGAGAAAGTTGGAGAAAGTTCAGATAAAGTAGAACATTTCAAGAGTGAATTGCTTGACATTGTAAACACAGCCATTCCGAAAACCTCTTGAAAACCAAAACGTTTCACCAAACCATTGTTTCATAATGACTGCAAACAAGCTATACGCAATTGTAAGAATACAGAACGGGAATCTAATTTGTCACCAACCACAAATAATTTGAACAAACTTTGTAGAAATCGGACAAAAGCAAGACGACTAAAAAAACAAACAAATAAAGAAAACCTATGTTTCTAAGCTTAACCAAGGCACCCCCTCAACAAACTTTGGAAAATGATTTAAAAAATGGAAGGAAAAGAAGCAAAATCAAGTGTGCAACACCTGAAAGATAACAATACGTTAATTACACCTAAAAAGAGATATCAAACAAATTACCCTCAATATTTTCTAAACATTCGTCATCTCAAAGTTGTAATCCATAATTCATTAAAATGAAAATACAACAAGAAAAACAAAAAAATCAAATTTCCAACAATTTAATGGATTGCAATGAACCTTTCCCTCTAGAAGAGTTAACTCTTTGCAAAAAGCAAAAGATTCTGCAAGTGGACCGGATGAAATGCTTTATCAGCTTTTTAAACATCTGCCTCAATATTCACATGAACGTTTGCTATCACTTTTTAATGACATATGGGTGCTGGCACTTTCCACCTTCCTGGTGAATAGCAACAATTTTTCCCGTTCCAAAGCCTGATTAAGATAACAACCCAAACAATTACTGACCCATTTTATTAAGTTGTCTGCGTAATATAACACTAATTGTGTCGGATGATTTGCAGACTTTCGAATGATTTGTCTGAAATACCTAATATGGTTCCGTACCCGGATCTTCCAGGTTTTGGGAAACAACTATAATAGTAACAATTTATTATTTACAGGGTGAAAAACACAAGGTGAGCCTCTCTTCCCTTGTTAATATTACAACATATATGAAATGGTAGAGCAATTCACGGTAGACCTATGACGAGAGTTACACAACACCAACTGAGCTACAGACACAGTGACTGACAAGCCGCGTCGGACAATGTAGCTCCTGTAACTTGCCTGGCCAATCGAACAATCTATTGCGTAACACACGCAAGCATATACACTGAGCTACACACTCGAAGAGCGACATTTGCGAACAAATATTGCAGAACACTTGCTCCGAGTCTACCATCCATAACACAAGACCACCGACTTAATTATTTACAGTGATGTGCCATGTTTCAGGCGCCACACAATACGATCTCAACATACCAAACAAAATAATTTCTCTTGAAGCTTTTTTTTTTTTTTTTTTTTTTATTTTTTTTAATAAAAGTTTATTAAAACCCAAAACAACGTCTGCACCGGCATAAAAACAGGATATCACAACAAGGGCCGGTGCAGAGCGATGTAACAAACATGAAGAAAAACAGAAATCACCGTTAAGAATAAATATTTCTTTCGGTTGAGCAGGGTGAATAAGAAAGAAATTGTATTCCTTCGGGTGTTCTCAAACATTTGTGCGCTCGGAGTCGCACGGAGTCACACGGGCGTAACCATCCAATCTATCAATTGGATTGTTTGACGATCTGAAGTCATTAAAGGTGCTAACGCAGTGGAGTGCACTGGATACTAATTATTATGTTTTATCCTTATTTTAGTGGAGACAAATTGTATTGATGTCGACACTATTTTTGGTATTGTTGTACTTTAAGACATATTAGTCATCTGGTTTGTGTATTATGTAAATGTGTAGAATGTGTAATAAAGCACGACACTGTACAACACCGACCACTGCAACAAGGGAGTTGTTATATTTATGGGTGCATAAACGTTTGGGGGTGGTCCGAAGGAGGCAGGTCTCATGAGGACAAAGGGAAAAATATACAGGAGTGGGAACCGGGTTGAATCATAAAAATAAAGTTTTAACTGGATTACACCATTTTCATGGAAATACGAGGAAAATTTTACTGGCACTAGTAAAACGAAAAGATAATTTATTATTGGAGACGGAACAAATGTCTGGCGTCTGGGTCCAATAATGGCAAAAAACCTCTCGAGGAAGACGATAAAAATCAGTGAAAAGACGGAAACGTATTCTTCCAAGAAAGGAGGAAACAATTGCCTGGGATGAAATCAAACCAACAGACGGGGAATGATATACAACATTTCGTCGAAACCATATAGCCCTAATTGCTTCGGTAATAAGACAAAATGAAGAAGCGTTCGCAAAGGACGGGCAAGAAGAAGGAAGCATCAGAAATAAAACTGTGACTAGGTTTGGAGAAACAACAGCTCCGACGAGATCTGAAATCCAACGGAAAACAAGATCCCATAGAGGCTGAACCAAAGGACAATCGCAAAAAAAGGTGTTTATAACTTTCAGTAGCGACACGACATAAGACTCACTTATCGCTACCACGGGACTGCACCATGCGAACAGCCACAGGAAGAATATTATGTAAAATCTTCCATAGGGTGACGCGGGCGAAGGGATCAATGAAAGTATGGTAAAGATTTTTCCAAGCAGAGACATTATAAGTTATTCTCGTTGGTTGACGTGGACATTGCCTGACGTTCACGGCTCGGAATGTATGTTCAACCTCGGCGGCGGCGAGGTTGAACATACATTCCGAGCCGTGAACGTCAGGCTATGTCCACGTCAATCAACCAGAATAACGAATATGTTCCGCCGACAGCCCCATGCAACTAACTGAGTAAATAATTTAATCAATTTTATTTTTGCGCAGACGATTCTTTTGTTTACATCGATGTAATCAACCTTGACCCTCAAAATTTTAATGACATCGCCAATTTTAATTTAGCCGCCGTTTCAAAACAACATAAATCTACCATTCTAAAAATGAAGGGATGAAACTTCAATAGTTTTATTCACTAACTTTAATTATTCGAAGATTTCCTTTAAAAGGGAACACAACATAAAATAAAACAATGCCGATAATCAAAATTAAAAACGGCAGATATTTTCGCGCATTCAATACGCCCAGTCTCCTTTGCGAGCCTCTTGCACACATTCCAAACTGATGACGTCAGACGAGAACATAACCGCACGCGACGTAGACATCAGCTGATGTTTGACGGGTGCTATCCAATCAAAGGAGTAGAATACAGGTGGAGACGAAACATAATCTGCAGATCGATTTTTTGCAACAACTAAAGGAGTACTGGAATATGGAGAAAGCATAATTAAATATAATCGACGTTTGGAAACAGTGAGAAGGTCATTAATTTCATTATTGGAGGTGAATAACCTAAAGGCAAGCCAGGCATTCAGTGTAAAAAATGGCTTCCAAAAGAAATGTGAAACAATATTCGATGCCAAAGAAGAATCAAAATGACGTAAATGAAAACCCATCCAATATTTGGTAAATGGCTTCCATTTAGCCACGCATTCGGTATCTAAAAGGGATCGAATATGACGTAATCTAAGATCCCTATTCTTAGCTATTATATTAATGAGCCACATACCACCTTCACTTTTCGGGAGATACATGGTAGATCTGGTAATGGGTTCATTACCACGATTGTCCCAAATAAATTTGAAAATTGCACGTTGGAACAAATTAAGGTATCGTGCACTCATTGGAATAACTGAGCATACATACCAACGTTTGCTAGCAACATAACAATTAGCCAACACTGTACGTCCGATAAAGGATATGGATCGTGTTCGAAATAAACGATTAGACGATGTTATCTTTAAATACAAGGAATGATAATGGTCATCCATCGTGAGGGACGTGCCGAATTTGATTCTAAGAATCTTCAGACCGTCCACCCATGATATACCAAAGGGATGATCCTCACGGATACGCCTTTTGCCAAAAAATAAACCCTTAGGTTGTGTCATATTCAATTTTGAGCCTGAGGCTCTACCGAAACGATTAGATAGATAAAATAATCGCTTCATAGAACTATCAGACGTTAAAATACAAGTACTATTATCGGCGTATAATGATATTTTAGCGACATCAGAGGTACCAGGAATAGATAGTCCCTTTACTTCAGGGTCCTTCCTTACCTGAATGGCAAAGGGATCCAGGCACATTATGTACAACAAGGGAGATAAACTTCAGCCCTGACGGACCGATCTAGTGACTGGAAATGGATCTGAAGGTGAGCCATTCACAATGACACTAACAGAAATATCACGGTTTAGCAGTTGAACCCATTGTGCATTGTGTGAATTGATCTCCAAAACCGAATGCTTTTAGAGTTTGAAACAAATATTCATGACTTACTCGGTCGAAAGCCTTGGCCTGATCTTGACTAATAAAGAACAAGCAGTGGCGTATATAAAGGGGGGGGGGGGGTTGGGGGGGGGGGGGGGTGCCCCACCAGAAGTTTTGTCGGAATTTTTTTGGAACCATTTTTAGGCGAATTTATGCCTAATAACATTAAAATGCCGGCTTTGGGGATAAAAACATGCCGTTTTGGGTAAATTTGGGGTAAAAAAGACCAATTTTCAGTACATTTTCGGTAAACAACAGATTCTTTCTGTTTGTTTGGATTTTTGTTGTTGCTACACTGTCGGAAAACTTTCGGTCTGTCGGAAAATTTGGGGCTTGCCCCTCCGCCAGCGTAAAGCTATCTACGCCACTGAGAATAAGACAAATTCTTTCGCTCGACATAGTCAAAAATATTACGTAACAAATGTGCATTGTCAAGAATTGAACGTCCAGGAACTCCACACGTTTGATCAGGGTGAACGATAGATCCTATCACCCCTCTCAATCGATTCGTGAGAAGTTTACTAAGAATTTTATAAGCAAAATTAAGGAGACTAATAGGACGATAGTTAGACACTACTGCAGGATGAGCAAGATCTTTTAGAAGTAGCGTTATTAAAGAATGGCGCTGGGACGGAGTACATGTAGAAGGGTGTGTTTGAGACAGAAATTATACATTCTTAAAAGCCATGGTTCCAGGATTGCAGAAAAAGTCTTGTAGAACTCAGCCGTTAAGCCAACAGATCCTGGTGCTTTATTTTTAGATAGATCCGCAATGCCCCTCCCCCCCCCCCCCCCTCCTCCTCAATCTCATCCACACTGATATCTTCATCTAAGGTAACTGCGTCAGTAGAAGATACCTGGGGTAAATCAGATAAGAAGTCCGCCGCAGTCTCAGAGTCAATTGGTTCAGCCGAAAATAAATCGGAATAAAAAGATACAAAAGCTTGGAAAATTTCCGAAGAATCTTTTAAGGTGGAATCATCCACAATTAGCTGATTAATTATTTCCGATTTTCCTCTGCGAAACTCTAACTGAGAAAAATATCTAGAAGGTTTTTCCTGGTTATCAACATAATTAGCTCGGGAGCGAATAAAGGCTCCACGAGCATTTTTTTTTTCATGTAATTCTCGTATCATATGACGAACCGTCACTATCTCATCCGAGACTAACCCAGGATTAGATTTTTCAATCAAAAGTAATTCTTTATAAATTAATTCCAAATCATGCAGACGAGAGCGATCCTCTTTCGCTTTACTTTTACAATAATTTTGAATAAAATTTTTGATTTCTAATTTGGTATTCTCCCAACCAGGCCGAAATATTTGTGACAGGAAATGAAGTTAGAACCTCCCAGACATCTAAAAAACTATCGCAAAATTTTGAATCGGAAAAAACAGAGGAATTACATTTCTAATAACCAGACCCAAATTTGGGTTGGGGGGGGGGGGGGGGGACCCTCTAAACGAAAAAAATACTGCATCATGATCTGACAGGCAACCAACAGATTGCCCAGGGGAAGAACAAAACGGTAGAAGTGAGTCCGAGACATATAAACGATCAAGACGTGCGCTTACACCTTTAGAAGCCCAGGTAACAGAAACTTGGGAGGGGTGAAAATGACGAAAAACATCACTAATGCTATAAGTACGTAAATTATTTAACCACGTTTTAGCATAAGGGAAAGGATGAATAGCACCTCCTATCTTGTCAATGTTAATATCAACAATGAAATTAAAATCACCACCTAGTACTATAGGGAATGATGTTGCGAAAAAAAAGGTATATTTTCAAAGAAAATTTTACGATTCTTTTTCAAGATTCCGTAAATATTAATAAGACGGTAGATAATATTGTCAATCAAAATGTCTAAGACAACAAACCTACCGTTAAAACTAGAAGTCCTGTCACGAATAGTGCGCTTATCTAGGCTTAATTGCGCGTTGGAATTGCGCGCAATTGCTATATCGAATGGCATCCAAAGCACGACAGGTTCTCCTAGTTACTCACGGCAAACACATGCAATGTTTCTGCCAATGGACCTCCGGGTTACCCGGAGGTCCATTGGCTGAAACATTGCTTGTGCACAGGCCTTATGGACAGAATGTGATAGCTTTACTATGGCCATAACGCGTACATTAACGCGCAGTTCAACGTGCTATTTGTGCGCATTTCATGGCAGGACTTCTAGTTTTAACTGTACCGTTAGGATCGAAATGAAATTTCTTAATGACATAGTGCAAGGAGTTAGAGACCGGTATCCCAACACCAGCACTATGACTCGTGACAGAAGCCCTAAAAGCTTTAAACGTGTCAAGGAGGGACTCGATTTCCATACCATGCCTAAGAGAAGATATATGTGTCTCTTGATGAAAAACTTCATCGCACGATTGGTTGGCTAGTAGATTTTTCAAAGACAGCTGCTTATTAAAATAGCTCAAACCATTAACATTTATAGTACAGAATTTCATGATAGAGGTAAAAAAACAACTATGTTCAACTTGAACCAAAAGAAAACACGATACCACAAGTCAAGTGTCCCGGGAAGAGTTACAATACCGGAGGACAGGTGAGTCTGATGGAAAAAGTAAACAAAGAAAAACGTAAAATTATTATAACTAGAAACAGAAATTATGCTAACTATAGGTTTGATGCCATCACCACACCACAGTTCCAGCGCCCTAGGACGAGTTGCAAGAACGGAAGAACAGTTGGGCAAAAAAACATAAGAAGACAGGATGGGGGCTAGCAATATAGACTTTGCTAGTCAAGAACTCAAAGAAAAAAACAACTCCACAAGTCTAGTGTCCCATTAAGAGTTACAAGACCGGAGGAGGGGTTAAACATGAGTAAGAAAAAAGCAAAGAAAAAATAAATACTGACATGAAAATGGTTAAAAACAGTTAATATAAGCAAAACACACCCGTTATTACACACCAACGAATCAAGCGTCCCAAAATGAGTTGGAAGATTAGAATGGGGGCAACAAAACAGTAGGTAATCGACAAGAAGCCAGAAAAAGGGTTAAAAAAATATACACCAAGACCTTAATGGTGATATAATAAAAACTGAATGAAGAGTTTTCCAAGACTGACGGCAATCGAAGCCAAACCAGAAAACTCCAGGAAAGGTGACGCAGCGACAAAAGTAGTGAGAAACGGAAAACTCAGCATGACCTAAAAAGTTTTTGTGAGGTGGGGGGGGGGGGGGGGGGGGGCAAAATAATCCCTGACCTATAATTTTGGGATATTACTGTATAGATAAGGGAGATATATAGTAAAACTATCATAAAAAGGAAGAAAAACTTTAGACTTGCTGTGAAACAAGGAAAAACACCCGAAGCTGAGGGGGATTGGGCAATCTCGTAATCCAGGAGCTGAAAGAGGGTCAAATAGACGGAAATGGAATGGGTAAAAGAAAAATTATCCATTAGGTATTTTTAATAAGACCTGCTCCTCCTTTCCAATGACCGCCTTCAGAACTGAAGGAGGAAAAGATTTGCTTTTCTTTTTCCCCTTCATCACCGAAGCCGGCTTTCGAGTACTAGTAGTAAATTTAGACTTCTTTTTCTTACGACCTGACTTCTGTCGCGGACCAGCCTCCCCACTCGCAATGGCAGTCGCAATTGGGGATGCACAGTCAGATGGAATTTCTAAATCTCTTTTTAAAGAGGAAGGAGGAACATCCTCCTCATCCATAGCCTGACAATCGGCAGAAGGAGGGAGACCACATGATGGGGAAACAATATCCACCACCGGAGTGGCGACCATATAGTCACCCTCCTCCAACCGACCACCAGCCTCACGGATCGCACACTCCCGAATATCACCTTCATCATGAATGTTAGCATGAACTATGTGAATCTTCGCTCCTGAGAAGTCTGAAAAGTTAACACTGTCACTAACTGTTTTATCAGTTGAAATAAAGGAATTATCAGTCTCAGATATCACAGATAGGGAGCGCTCGAGTTGCCTTGTACAATCAAGTTTCCCTTCACGTAAAGTTCTGATTTTTTCTCTTATCTGATCCGCATGGTATTTTGGTACCTGTGGATTAGTGGCTGGGTCGGCGTCTTCTTTTGAAATGGCATACGGCGTATGTTCTCTATGCACAGGTCCTGGCCCTGCGCGAACAGTGTCAGCATAATTCTTCTAATTCGATGAAACGCGACAATCCTTCCGGATATGCCCCTCACAACCACACTTGAGACAAAGTGGGGGTCTGCCAGGCATTGTAATGAGAACAGTCCACCCCCCCCCCCCCCCACACACACCTGCAACAAAATGCGGTATACGAGAACAGTCTTCAATAGAAGCAGTGATCATGACTGATCGTAGACTAGAGGCTATGTCTTTATTGTATGAAGTTTTTGAATAAACAAGCTCCTCAACTTTGCCGAAAGAGTTCAATGCTTTTCTCACCATGCTGTCAGGAACATGTAAGGGAAGCCAATGGATTTTAAGATTTAATTTTTGAGAGGTCCATGAAGATAGGGAGCAGACACGATTTCTGTCGACAGTAGTTATCGTCTTGAGCTTCAAAACATCTTCTGCAACTGTAACTCAGGAAAAAACAATATACCACGCATGGGTAGGTCTCAGTTTATAAAATGCTTCAATAGTATCTGTAGGTACAAGAGATTTGATTGTTTCGTATAAAGATTTGTCCGACACCTCGAAGGGATTTCTCCCTTGAACGGCAATCTTTACAATACAGGCCACCAGGAAGAACGAAGAATGTTTATATGTATCCATGACAAAGATCAAGGTCGTTGCTATAGTCGACAGTAACATTGGAAATGAAAAACTTAACATGATGAAAAGATGAAAAAGGGTTTAAAACCCACAGAGGTGGAAGATCCGGTGGTATAATATCGTCCTCACACACTCTTATAGTTATGGAAAATTCACATATCTTTTCAGTAGAGTATGTATAGCTGATAAAGAAAGTGGTAAGACAATGTGTAAGTTATCAATTTAGAGGATTGCAATCAACCTTTCCCTCTAGAAGAGTTAACTCTTTGCAGAAAGCAAAAGATTCTGCCAATGGACCCGATGAAATGCTATATCAGCTTTTAATACATCTACCTCAATATTCACTTGAACGTTTGCAATCACTTTTTAATGACATATGGGTGACTGGCACTTTCCACCTTCCTGGTGAAAAGCAACAATTTTTTTCCGTTCCAAAGCCTGATTAAGATAACAACAGCCCAAACAATTATTCACCCATTTTATTAAGTTGTCTGCGTAATATAACACTAATTGTGTCGGATGATTTGCAGACTTTCGAATGATTTGTCTGAAATACCTAATATGGTTACGTACCCGGCTCATCCAGGTTTTGGGAAACAACTATAATAGTAACAATTTATTATTTACAGGGTGAAAAACACAAGGTGAGTCTCTCTTCCCTTGTTAATATTACAACATATATGAAATGGTAGAGCAATTCACGGTAGACCTATGACGAGAGTTGCACAACACCAACTGAGCTACACACACAGTGACTGACAAGCCGCGTCGGACAGTGTAGCTCATATAACTTGCCTGGCCAATCGAACATCTATTGCGTAACACACGCAAGCCTATACACTGAGCTACACACTCGAAGAGCGACATTTGCGGACAAATATTGCAGAACACCTGCTCCTAGACTACCATCCATAACAAAAGACCACCGACTTAATTATTTACAGTGTTGTGCCATGTTTCAGGCGCCACACAATTGATCTCAACTTACCTAACAAAATAATTTCTCTACTGAAGCCTTCAAAACGATCTTAACAATATGAAATATCAGAAGAGCCAAACAGAATGGTGAACGTTTCCTCTTTGTATTATGGGTTGACGGACGTCTAAGAAAACATCCCCAAGATTCTTTTTCCGGCGACAATTTCAAATGCGCTTTCACGCTACACTAAAACCACGGAAAGGATGATCGACTTGCCTGGTTTCTGGAATCGAATAATCTACATGCGAATGTTCAGTGCAGTTTCAAAGGCATTAGGAGTACCGTGAATCATTTGTTTCGCTCCAGTATTGGATGCAGTTGGGTAGGACCCACATGAGTGGATAAAACATCGAATTTCTCTCGCGCGCACTCAGCAATTGTTTTGGTAAAGACGCTACTTTCATTTGTGTGCGCATTTTTATTGATTACATCACGTGTTCAGCAATCTATTGTATCTATGTTTTTAACCCGTTATTACCCGATAACATCCTTAAACTGACGTGGCAGCTGTGAAAAAGAACCACAATTCTCTCCCGCAACGGTTGTTGGACGATGTTTCGTACCTCGAACTCAATAGACAGTTTTGTAAAGATTCTGCACGTTGCGCTCTCTTTTTCTCGTAACCATTTCTACTTGTGCACCAAATATGAGGTAATAAATTCTTTTGAAAAGTGGGAGCAATATCTTCAATATGTGCTGTAACTGGATCAAAACTTCTCTTAATTTTTAATTGATTGTGTCCAGTGGGACAAGGAATCCAAGAGTTTTCCTCTACGTTGATTGATTGATGAATCCGACTATATTCCAGAGGAATGTTGGTATTCCGCCGAATGGAAGGTAATGCATTTATAACTAATGCTTTGGCAAGTCATCAATTATTCAACTCTTGAGTTCCAATGTGTTCTATGTGCCTACTGGCACATAGAACACACTGAAACTCAGGGGATGTATTGTCCTGTAGTCTCCAGAAACTCTATCGTCAAAACGCTCATCAAATATAGTAACTTATCCTAATGCATTTTGGTTTTCAGCCGACGGGACTGAACTGCATAAAGTTTGACAACATTACGCTTGAGCTGCCGAAAGACTTCGACGCATCGACGCTTTTTATGAAAGACAATCTACTGAAGACAAACGATGGCATCAGTCACTACGTTGAAGCCCCTGTTCATAATGAAAAGCTTTTCCCGTCATTGGAAAACCTTTAAGTGTTGACGTGCCTTCATCTACGCCATACTGAACTACCTGGTCTGGAGAAACAACGTTATGGCCCAGAATTCCGACCAAAACCCTTACCTTTCTAACTTTCTCAAACCTGAAATATTTCAGCCCTCGGCTCTTTATTGGACGATATCCAAACATTTGAAGATGTAAGAGTCATGCGCAGTTGTGCTTTTGTAGGTCGCAATCCATATAAACAAAAATTCACGTCACACACTAACCTAAAACAAAAGCCCACACACTCTAAAATTTGCCCCCGCTGTGAACAGGATGGGCGGCACAATATTCGGCATTTTTCAAATGAGTATCCATTTGTACCTGATAAAGATGGTTGACACAGGGCCAACACTCGATTCATAACAACTGCAGTGAACCTCGATTAATTCAAACACGGACGATGAAATCGACACTGAGGATGGTCCCGACGCAACATACTCTATAGCCCAGATGACAGGGAATTGCAAATCACCTAGACATAAACCTCTTCCATCATTACACAGAGTCCAAATTAAGCAGTCTCTCTAATTTCATGTTTACTATCAGTGTCACCCTATAAAGATTAGAGTTGACTCGGGTGCGGAAACTAATATGATTCTGGAGTCTACAGCCACCTTAATAGGTGACAAAATTTCCAAGACCCCACAAATTGCATTGCAGGCCATTCACTGATGTCTGTCGCAGGAGAGACACACTTTACTGTAACAGTGGGTACTAAACAGTTCTCATTGGAAGCATGGGCAGAACAAAATTTGGATGTAGACGTTCTCGCTGGTGTCCCCTTTATGGACGACAGTGGCATTGCTATACGTCCAGCCAAGCAACAAATGATACAAGAGGACGGCTCATCATACTGTTATGGCCGTCGATTATCTCAACTTCTGGTGCTAGCACAAATTCTATTAGCCGAGATCAAGCCTGCCTTCTGTGTGCACCCTCATTCACCACCACAGTTTAGCTTTCAACTGGAGATACCTCCAGACATAGCACCAGATAGCCACCTCGATTAGAACACCAGTGCTCCAAACCCCATACAAATTCCGACTTATGGCCCACGCCTACCGTTATGACTTGCGGTGGACGCCACGTTAGATTCCCCAATAGTTTAACAGTCCCACAATTCTAAAACAGGATGGACAAATCTGCCAGGGTTCACCCATCAACGAAACAACGGTTAAGAATGTGACATTCATTGTCTGAGACCTCTCATGTTGACGGATTGAAGCCGCACCGCGTACACAGTACAGTGTCTCTGTTAACATCTACCTCCCGTTTTTCCTCCAAGGCCAGGGTAGACCCTGAGAAGTGCCAACCTGCAGACAATGGAGAAGAGATTGTATCATTACATAACGAGTTTGATGAGGTTTTCAACCCAAAGTTTTCTGAATACACTAGTACTTTAGACAAGTTTCAAGCCAGGATCAATGTTTGACCCCCGCCCTCCCCTCCCACCCCACAGAAAGGACCGTACTCTAGAGAGAAGTTTGATCTGCTACAACAAAAAGTTTGATGAGTTTGAAAGAGCCGGTGTGTCCAGATGGCCTGACGATGCATGCGATGTTGCAGAATATCTCAACCTCGTTCTTTGTCAAAAAGCCTTCCGGCAACTATCTCTTTGCCACTGCATCTGCAGATACGGGCAAATGCATTAAACCTCAACTCTCCCGCCTTCCTGATGTCGACTCCAAGTTACGCAAAATCACCGGGAGGAAATACCTAATCAACCCCTATATAACGAGTGCAGTCTAGTAGATTGCTCGTGCCAAGGAATCCATGAAGTACTGTGGTGTCGCCTCTACATTTCGCGAAGTATTTGTATACACACGTTGTGCAGGGGGCATGTCACGCTCAGAAACGGCATTGGAAAACCAAATGTGCCGTATCTTCGTCGACCATCTATACGATGCAATCGTAGCTAAACTAGTCGACGATCTGTATTGTGGTCCACTACTTTACATGCCCATGGCTTACACCTTTCAGCCCACTAAACTGTTATCGCTCCCAAAACTACAACTATTTTAGGATGTGTGTGATGACAGGAAACCCACCAGAGAGTGCCCTGATCGCATGGCAACCTTCTTTGCCTGTTCACCCCCAACCACCGTTCATGACCTCCGATCAGTTATAGGGGTCTACAAGTTTCCTGCACGAATTTTGCCCCAATGCCCTACATTATTAAATCCACAGGATTTGACAACAACCGATCGTCCTTCACAAGAAAAAGTCGCATGGACTGGGAACCATGAACAATCCTTTCCAGAAGCATTGTCTACAAACAAAGAGATACACTACCCCGTCCTGATCTTCACTGACGGCGCACTGAAATCGCCTGGAGTTGATGCTACTCTTTATCTTACCAGAGAATACAATCCCCGTCTAGCTGGTTTCTTTAGCGCAAAGCTGCGTAAAAAGACATACCTATTGAATGCCTTGTGAGATAGAAGCTCAGGTTTGTGTACTGCATCTGTCTTCAAGCATTTCAGACCTCGCATCATACAGTCGAAACAAAACACGTGCATGTTAACTGACAGCAAGCACTGCGTTCCGGCTTTTGAAAAGACTCTGTCATTGTGCGTTCTCTTCTAGTTTTAGAGTTTCCACTTTCGTGTTCACTGTCAGTCGCTTCAAGGTGTCTTTTCCCCATTTCGCAGGAACAGAAATTTCCTTCTAATTTTGTCTGTCACTATGCTGCACCTTGCGGTATTCCTAAATGCCAAATATGTTCATTTGCATCAACACTCCAACACTCAGTAGTCCGATCTCTTCAGTTCAGGATGTGATTCCCGGTTCTACCAAGCTTCCATTTACAAGACAACCAACCTGGAAGTCCACACAGTCTGAGTACTCAGATCTCCACAGAACACATGCCTACTTAGTACAGGGCTCTCGCCCATCCAAAAAAGCTACCGATATTAGAGATATAAATGCTACCTTTTAACAACTATGTCCCGTGACGGGTTAGTAGTTGTCAAAAGGGAGGCCCTTAACCGAGGCGTCTGGTACTTGAAGGATTACTCAAAAGCAATTCATATCAAGTTAAGTCATCCTTCAAACAATTACCTCATCTTACTTGCCCATAGGTATTTCTTTGCCTTCGATATAGACAAAGCAATCGACCTGGTCAACAAATCTTGCCATCACTGTGCCTCCTTACGCATTGTTCCACACTCACTGGTGGACCAATTAACAGGCGATCCCCCAGAAGACATTGATTACAACTTTGCTGCTGATGTTCTCAGACGAAACTTCAGTTCAATCTTATCCTTAGATAGTATTATTCTCCTACACCATATCGGCGATGAACGTTCTGAAGGGCGATGGCCTACTTCGTCGCACAGTGGAGCTTTGTTCACTTGAAGGGCACCTGGCTCGGTGCTCCAGGATTTATTAGTTTAGTTGGGGATACGTTGTTACATTCCAATCGAATTTCCATTGAGATAGGTAGGGTTACAAATATGAACAAGAACCTAGTCGCCAAACGAACCATTCAGGAAACGGAGTCAACAACTCAGTCTACTCCCTCACATTCATTCTACCATCAACCAAGACGTCCACTTGTTCGCGACAAGTACCCCAAAGCTTCAAAAGCTCTGTTTTGCAAATGTGTTTCACCAGGCAAGAAAGGAGGGAGAACGAGATGGCGACAGCGCCTGTACTGGACGTTTTTAAGTAGTACCTACATGGGTGGGCAAAACTCGGACTACTTTCTCTCGAGCTCAGCAATTGTTTTTATAAAAAACGCTATTTTTATTTGTGTGTGCACTTTTACTGATTACTTCACGAGTTCAGCAGCCAGGTGCGTCTATTTTCTTCATCCTGTTATTATATATTATTACCACTTTAGCGGGCGTTCTCTAGTACATTAACAAGGTTTAACAGGGCATTACAAGAGCGTAACTCTCAACTAAAAAAATATCACTTGACGTGTCGGGCAGTTAATGAGTGAAACTCTCATTAACAGCCCGACACGTCACGCGATTTTTGTTCCTTGCTGTCGTCCACTCGGAAATGGAATTGGCTTCAACTTGTAAACAATGTGATTTTATTTAAATTATTAAATATGTAAAATGTCCAGAAAAGTAAGCCCCATAAGAACAAGCTTCTGTATATATGTAAGTAAGTCTGTATACATTTTAATCCTTTTTTCCTGACTGAAAAGCGGTAAGCATCGGGTCTGTTTTAAGTTTTCTAACTTCGTTGCAATTGAAAGCGTACCAGTGCCGATCATGTGATAAACAAGTGTCACCAGTTTGTTTGACAACAGACGACATTATCATCTCGTCCCCGGAGTTCCAATGTGTTCTTTGTGCCAGTAGGCTGCCAGTAGACCAGGCCTGGCATTCTGAAAAATGCAGGAGGGCAAAAAATCGCTCTCCTCAATCAGCTTAGGAGAGCAATTAGCTTTACACAGCATTTTAAGTATCCAGTTGAACGAACTCATTGAAACTGAAACCAACAGACTACATCAGTGAGTTTATTAACTTTACTAAGGTAAAGCGAAATCTCTTAGACATCTAGATGTCTCACTCAACAACCGAACACACACTTGACAAGACCTGTGTGTGTACCCAGACCTGCTGTCCAAGAAAGTCATACGCCTACCACTATGACTTTCTTGGACAACAGGTCTGCTTGAGTCTACAGTCACATCCTGGTGCAAGTGCTTCAAGTGACAGGATAGTAGTAATGGTAGTATATTATAGTGTCAATATTCCTTGAATAATTACCCCTCAAACTGTGATGTCAGTTGTTGAACTTAAAACTGACAGAAACAAAAATATTGCTGTGACCCATTTTGCTTCAAATGATTGCAACTGTGTTTGGGTATGGTTGCACCCATTACCTTTTACCACTAAACCACTTTCAAAATGAAATTACGTGATGTTATGTGACTTCGAAGTTAAATTACATTTTTACTTTACAACAAAAATTTAATGTGAGCATAATACATGTAATCTCAATCATCCCAGACCAAAATATTTAGGAGGGCAATTTTTCGCTCTCCTTAATTCTTTCAGGAGGGCAGTAAGGAGAGCTAAAAAATCGCTCTCCTGAAATTGCCAAGCCTGGTAGACTGTCAGTAGGCACGCTAGTAGGCACGCCAGTAGGCTGCCAGTAGGCACGCCAGTAGGCTGCCAGTAGGCACGCCAGTAGGCTGCCAGTAGGCACGCCAGTAGGCTGCCAGTAGGCACGCCAGTAGGCTGACAGTAGGCACGCCAGTAGGCTGCCAGTACGCACGCCAGTAGGCACGCCAGTAGGCTGCCAGTAGGCACGCCAGTAGGCTGCCAGTAGGCACGCCAGTAGGCTGCCAGTAGGCACGCCAGTAGGCTGCCAGTAGGCTGCCAGTAGGCACGCCAGTAGGCTGCCAGTAGGCACGCCAGTAGGCTGCCAGTAGGCACGCTAGTAGGCACGCCAGTAGTCTGCCAGTAGGCACGCCAGTAGGCTGCCAGTAGGCTGCCAGTAGGCACGCCAGTAGGCTGCCAGTAGGCACGCCAGTAGGCTGCCAGTAGGCTGCCAGTAGGCACGCTAGTAGGCACGCCAGTAGGCTGCCAGTAGGCACGCCAGTAGCCTGTCAGTAGGCACGCCAGTAGACTGCCAGTAGGCACGCCAGTAGGCACGCCAGTAGGCTGCCAGTAGGCACGCCAGTAGGCTGCCAGTAGGCACGCCAGTAGGCTGACAGTAGGCACGCCAGTAGGCTGCCAGTACGCACGCCAGTAGGCACGCCAGTAGGCTGCCAGTAGGCACGCCAGTAGGCTGCCAGTAGGCACGCCAGTAGGCACGCCAGTAGGCTGCCAGTAGGCACGCCAGTAGGCTGCCAGTAGGCACGCCAGTAGGCACGCCAGTGGGCACGCCAGTAGGCTGCCAGTAGGCACGCCAGTAGGCTGCCAGTAGGCACGCCAGTAGGCTGCCAGTAGGCACGCCAGTAGGCTGCCAGTAGGCACGCCAGTAGGCTGCCAGTAGGCACGCCAGTAGGCACGCCAGTAGGCTGCCAGTAGGCACGCCAGTAGGCACGCCAGTAGGCTGCCAGTAGGCACGCCAGTAGGCTGCCAGTAGGCACGCCAGTAGGCTGCCAGTAGGCACGCCAGTAGGCACGCCAGTAGGCACGCCAGTAGGCTGCCAGTAGGCACGCCAGTAGGCTGCCAGTAGGCATGCCAGTAGGCTGCCAGTAGGCTGCCAGTAGGCACGCCAGTAGGCTGCCAGTAGACACGCCAGTAGGCTGCCAGTAGACACGCCAGTAGACACGCCAGTAGGCTCGCCAGAAGGCTGCCAGTAGGCACGCCAGTAGGCTGCCATTAGGCACGCCAGTAGGCTGCCTGTAGACACGCCAGTAGACACGCCAGTAGGCTGCCAGTAGGCACGCCAGTAGACACGCCAGTAGGCTGCCAGTAGGCACGCCAGTAGGCTGCTAGTAGGCACGCCAGTAGGCTGCCAGTAGGCACGTCAGTAGGCTGCCAGTAGGCACATAGAACACATTGGAACTCAGGGGGCGGTCTGTTGAAATTGAAAACTGTCATGTAAGATACAGTGTCAAAACATTCTCAGACTCCTGCAGTGGTAATAATAATAATAACATGACTTTGTCGAGACTTGTGGTTTATTAACAACCCAACAAGTGTGAATAACAGCTCTTCAGCTTATTAACAGCCCTCGACTTCGTTTCGGGCCTTTTATAAGCTGTCGGGCTGTTATTCACACATGTTGTGCCGTTAATAAACCGCAGCGTCCTCCAAAGTCATGTTATTGTTATAATAATATCCTTAATCTGGCGTAGAGTTGAAACGTTCATAAGAAATGCCTTCGCCATTAAAGAACATGTGGTCGCATTATTTGATCTGCAAAAAGAATATGATATAACGTGGAAGTATTAGATTTTAAAAGATCTTTTTAACATGGAGTTGAGATGGCGTATGCCTCTTTTTGTAAAAAAATAAATTTGCTTGACTGGTTGTGTAGAGGGTTAACAAGTCCTACGGACCGGCGACGAGGGAAGGACAACCCTCCCATGGGATTCAAAAGGGCGATTGAGAAATAGAAACTCACTCACGTAGAAACTTTTAGAATTCCGTTAAATCTTACATTTAAAACCAGAAGTCCTGTCCTGAAATGCGCACAAATAGCACGTCGATTTGCGGCTTAATCTACGCGTTATGACGATGGTAAGGCTATCAAATTCTGCACATACGGCCTGTGCACAAGCAAAGTTTCAGCCAATGGACCTCCGGGTAATCCGGAGATCCATTGGCAGGAAATTTGCTTGTGTTTGCTAAGGGCAACAAGGAGAACCTGCCATGCTTTGGGTGCCATTCGATATGGCAATTGCGCGCAATTCTTACGCGCATTTAAGCCTAGATAAGCGCACAGTTCGTGACAGGACTTCTAGTTTTAACTGTATTTGTTAGCAGCAGATAAGTACAATTAATAGAGTACACATCTGGCGAACGCCTTGAGAATTGAACTTTAGAATTCATCATGTGATAAGTATTAAAAGTGGGGGAAGTGTAAACAAAATACTTTAAACGTACTTGAGAATCTATGAACAGCTGACATTCGCCGGACGATAAGAGGTTTTCGTCAAGTGATTCAACATACTGTATACTCAAGTACGCCAAAGACAACACCCTGCGGCCTCAAGTATAGTACCTCCATAAACAAGTTGTTGAAGTAGTATTTCAAGTGTGAGAGACATCTACTGCCGGATCATTGATCTCGTGAACATTCGAGAGAATTTGACTTCGGACCGGCTTGTAGAGAGAATTTGATAGAGGTCAAATCTTTACCGGCTTTCACTCGTTACCTGTCGGAGATTAAGACTGGTACATTGCACTGCCCGTTGACAAGGTAGAGCCACCGCGGGTTTTGACCGATTCAACATGACGGGTAGGGGTTCAAGTGAAACTTGTCACGAGTTGTTTACCATTTTCAAGTCACGCAGCTCTTAATCACGCTGACTGGTGAAGTATTTAATTTATTCGCTAACCCGGCCATCGCCAGTCGCAGAGTGAGGGAAGAAGGAGTTCAGTATACATGGCGCAGACTTTGAATGAAAACGCCCATAAAGAATTTTGATAAATAGTAAAGGCGCGTTGCTATTAGGTTTAGGGCTGTCATGATTTTTTTATTTAGGAATCGATTAATCGTCGCAAATAATCGATAATAATCGATTAATCGTACATAGATGACCCCTCTCCCTCTCTCTGAAGTCGATGAAAAATAAAGTTCAGTTGACCTACCTCCGGTAAACAACGAAGAGGATCCTCTTTTAGATACATTCAAAGCTTTGATGTTCTGAACTTTTGAACCGTCAGTGTAATAATCAAGACCGGTCGGCAGTTGCGAATTTCGCAACTGCCGACCGGTCTTGATTATTACACTGACGGTTCAAAAGTTCAGAACATCAAACTTTGATGAATGAACCTGAAAGACAAATGCTTCCAACGGCTTCTTGGGGTTTAACATCGATGTTCTTAACTCTTTACTTTTAGAAACAATAGTTTCTTTCATCAAATTTTCCTTTAATTATTAAACGTCTGAAGCGGGATACAATTTACTGATTATTCGCCAACGAAAAATACTAATCGATTTCGCCCTGACCGATCAGAAATCGATTAATCGATTAATCATGACAGTCCTAGTTAGGTTATGTTGTATTGAAACAATGCAGCCCTAGAATACTTGGTTATTGGTAGAGGAGCAGGTGTCCGAATGCTGTAGTCCAAGCTCTGGGCGCTTCTGTGAACTGTATTTGAGTTGTGTTTGAATAAACAGCAGACGAAACTGAATTCACGAGTTTACAGTGTGTATGTTGACTTCCCAGTTAGTCAGTAGTAGCTGCCATTTCAAAGTAACCATAGACTGTCACATACACAACGCTACTTGCTGCCCTTATTGTAAGGAGCCAACCTTAGACGACGCTAGAGGAGTCCCAAACCTAGACGGACATTAACAGTTGAGGGCTAAACTATATTTGGTCTGAATTTGTTCATCAAAGTTTATTTTGTTACAAACTATTGGAGAGTGCCCATGAGCGTTCTCTAATATTCGAAATAACTAAATTTATATAAACAAAATGTTATTTGTTTTGGACTGAATATGGAACATGAGCAATGAATATGTTGGCTTTTGCTCTGGAAATCTGATTTTGTTTGAAACCTCCGATAGTGGCCTCCAGCACGCAAACAGCTAAAGAACCATCAATTTCAAGTTGGTTCTAAATTATCTGATCAACACGTAAAAGAACTGGGGGTTCCTCAGTGTACTACTTTATCTGTAGAATTCAAAATTGGGCCACAGAAAAAGGGTTAAAAAGACAAAACCAAATTGTGTAGATTTATGTAAACGTCGGAGACATCAGCTAGATCCGTTGTTAAAGGTGAATGGGACCACCATTAAAGTCGATAAAGAAGTGAAATGCAGGCCTGGCATTCTGAAAAATGCAGGAGGGCAAAAAATCGCTCTCCTCAATCAGCTTAGGAGAGCAATTAGCTTTACACAGCATTTTAAGTATCCAATTGAATGAACTCATTGAAACTGAAACCAACAGACTATTACATCAGTGATTTTATTAACTTTACTAAGGTAAAGCGAAATCTCTTAGACATCTAGATGCCTCACTCAACAACCGAACACACACTTGACAAGACCTGTGTTTGTACACAGACCTGTTGTCCAAGAAAGTCATACGCCTACCACTACCACCTTCAACCCCCCTTGGGGGGTTGAAGGCGGTAATGGTAGGCGTATGACTTTCTTGGACAACAGGTCTGCTTGAATCTACAGTCACATCCTGGTGCAAGTGCTTCAAGTGACAGGATAGTAGTAATGGTAGTATATTATAGTGTCAATATTCCTTGAATAATTACCCCTCAAACTGTGATGTCAGTTGTTGAACTTAAAACTGACAGAAACAAAAATATTGCTGTGACCCATTTTGCTTCAAATGATTGCAACTGTGTTTGGGTATGGTTGCACCCATTACCTTTTACCACTAAACCACTTTCAAAATGAAATTACGTGATGTTATGTGACTTCGAAGTTAAATTACATTTTTGCTTTACAACAAAAATTTAATGTGAGCAAAATACATGTAATCTCAATCATCCCAGACCAAAATATTTAGAAGGGCAATTTTTCGCTCTCCTTAATTCTTTCAGGGGGGCAGTAAGGAGAGCTAAAAAATCGCTGTCCTGAAATTGCCAAGCCTGGAAATGCGTGGGTTTATTGTTTGAACAAAAACTGAATTTTGTGACAAAATCCAGCATACTTGTGGGTTACACAAGAGGATTAATAGATCATAATCTTTCCAGTGGATTCTAACTTTTTGACAGTGGCGAGTGAGAAATTATGGAACAGGCTAACTTCTATACACCTGCTGTTACATAACGTGCTTGAACGTGCTAAATTCTATACACCTGCTATTACTATTACACAACGTATTCAACAGGCCTACTTCTATACACCTGTTATTACATAACGTGCTCCAACAGGCTACATTCTATACACCAGCTATTGCATAACATGCTCCGAAAGGCTAAAATGAATACACCAGCTATTACATAACATGCTCCAACAGGCTAAATTATATACACCTGATAGTACATAACATGCTCCAACGGGCTAAATTATATGCGTCTGTGTGTTATTACATAACATGCCCCAGCAGGCTAGATTCTATACACCTGCTATTACAGAACATGCTCCAACATGCTGAATTCCATATACCTGCTATTACATAACGTGCTCAACAGGCCTACTTCTATACACCTGGTATTATATAACATGCTCCAACAGGCTATATTCTATACACTTGCTATTACATAACGTGATCCAACAGGCCATATTTTATACATCTGCCATTACATAACATGCTTCAACAGGCCAAATTCTATAACCAGCTATTACATAACATGCTCCAACAGGACTAATTCTATACACTTGATCATACATAACGTTCTCCAACGGTCTACATTCTATACACCTGCTAATACATAACATTCTCCAACAGGCAAACTTCTATACACCTGATACTACATAATGTGCTCCACATTAAATTCTATACATCTGCTATTACATAACATGCTCCAACAGGCTCAATTCTATACACCTGCAATTACATAACGTGCAACAACAGGCTAAATTCTATACACCTGTTATTACATAACATGCTCCAACAGGCCTAATTATATACACCCGATACAACATAACGTGCTCCAACACGCTATATTCTATACACATGATATTACATAACCTGCTCCAACGGGCTATATTCTATACACCTGTTATTACATAACGTGCTCCAACAGGCCTAATTCTATACACCCGATACTACATAATGTGCTCCAACAGGCTATATTCTATACACCTGCTATTTCGCGAAGTGCTCCAACAGGCTATATTCTATACACCTGCTATTACTTAATGTACTTCAGAAGGCTAAATTCTATGCACCTGATTCTACATAACGTGCTCCAACGTGCTAAACTCTATACACCTGCTATTACAGAACATGTTCAAACAGGCTAAATTCTCTATACCTGCTATTACAGAACATGCTCAAACAGGCTAAATTCTCTATACCTGCTGTTACATAACGTGCTCAACAGGCTAAATTCTATACATCTGATACTACATAATGTGCTCCAATATGTTAATCTCTCTACACTTGATATTACATAACATGCTCCAACAGGCTATATTATATACACCTGCTGTTACATAATATACTCCAACAGGCTACATCATATACACCTGCTATTACATAACGTGCTCCAACAGGCTATATTCAATACACCTACTGTTACAGCACATGCTTCAACAGGCTATATTGTATACACCTGCTATTACATAACGTGCTCCAACAGGCTAAATTCTCTACACATGCTGTTACATAACCTGTTTTAACAGGCCAAATTTTATACACCTCCTATTTATTGCATAACGTGCTCCAACAGGCTAAATTCAATACACCTGATATTACATAACGTGCTCCAACAGGATAAATTCTATACACCTGCTATTACATAACGTGCTCCAACAGACTAAATTCTCTACACATCTGTTACATAACCTGTTCCAACAGGGTAAATTCTCAATACATGCTATTGCATAAGGTGTTCCAACAGGCTATATTCTATACACCTACTGTTACATAACATGCTCCAACAGGCTATATTGTATACGCCTAATATTACATAACATGTTCCAACAGGCTAAATTCTCTACGCATGCCATTACACAACGTGTTCCAACAAGCTAAATTGTATACACGACTTTTTATTACATAACGTGCTCCAACAGGCTAAATTCTGTACATCTGCTATTACATAGCGTGCTCCAACAGCCTAAATTCTATGCACCTGCTATTACGTAATGTGCTCAAATAGGCTAATTTCTAAACACCTGCTATTACATAACATGCTCCAACATGCATACTTCTATACACCTGCCATTATATAACATGCTCCAACAGGCTATATTCTATACACCTGCTATTACATAACGTGCTCTAACAGGCGATATTCTATAGACCAGATATTACATAACGCGCTCCAACAGGCTAAATTCTATACACCTGCTATTACATAACGTGCTCCAACAGGCTAAATTCTATACACCTGCTATTGCATAACGTGCCCCAACAGGCTGTATTCTATGCAAGTGCTATACACCCATTGTTATTTGGTCCCTTCGTTTTTTCAATATTGGATTGATTTTCCCCTCTGATCAACGATGAGATAGGGGGGGGGGGCGGGGGGGGGGGGGTTCAAGGCACAGCTATATGCTGTACATTGCGATTGCTATTTGATCCCTCCTTTTTAAATGCTGGACAGATTTCACCCTCTGATCCACGATGAGATTGGGGGTGAGGGGGGGGGGGGGCACTTAAGGCACTTGGTGGTAAAAGGGCTCCTCTCAAACACCTGCAGATCGGTTAAAAAAATAAATAGTACCTATTATTTTCTATTTTGTGTGTCATTGAATCAGTGGTTTCTCTGCTGACCTATCAGAGGTTACAAGCCTTTTTTTCCAAGCGTTGAACTATCACTGACAGGACATGAAGTTTTCGGAGATCAAATAACACTCGCAGTGCGCAGCTATATGCTGTAGACTGCGATTGTTATTTGGTCCCTTCCTTTTTCAATATTGGATTGATTTCCCACTCTGATCAACGATGAGAGTGGGGGGGGGGGGGGGGGGGACATTCAATTGGGGGTGGGAGTGAGCACTCAAGGCACTTGGTGGTAAAAAGGCTCCTCTCAAACACCTATAGATCGGTTAAAAAACAGTACATATTATTTTCTATTTTGTGTGTCTTGAATGGACCTATCAGAGACTACAAGCCTTTTTTCCAAACGTTGAACTATCGGTGACAGGACATGAAATTTTCGGAGATCAAATGACACTCGCAGTACGCAGCTATATGCTGTAGACTGCGATTGTCATTTGGTCCCTTCGTTTTTCAATATTGGATTGATTTTCCCCTCTGATCAACGATGAGATTGGGGGTGGGAGGGAGCACTCAAGGCACTTGGTGGTAACAGGGCTCCTCTCAAACACCTACAATCGGTTAAAAAATAGTACCTATTATTTTCTATTTTGTGTGTCAGTGAATAAATGGTTTCTCTACTGACCTATCAGAGGTTAAAAGCCTTTTTTCGAAGCGTTGAACTACCACTGACAGGACATGAACTTTTTGGAGATCCAATAACACTCGTAATATGCAGCTATATGCTGTATGTTGCAATCGCTATTTGGGCCCTTCTTTTTTAATATTGGACTGATTTTCCTTTCAGATCTACGATGAGATTGGAGGGGGTGGGGGAGGGGTGGGGGAGAACGGGCACTCAAGGCACTTGGTGGTAAAAGGGTTACCTTCAAACACCAACAGATCGGTTGAAAAAATAGAACTTATTATTTTATATTTTGTGTGTCATTGAATCAACGGTTTTTCTGCTGACCTATCAGAGGTTACAATCAGAGGTTACAAGCCTCTTTTCCGCGCGTTGAACTATCACTGAAAGGATATGAAGAAGATTCTTAGAATCTTATTGTTGAAATTCCATAACCTTGAAGGCTAATTTTGCGGCAAAGCTTTAATTTAAAAAACAGTACACTAACAAGGAGAAATTTCAATGGAACTTTTCGTAGATCAAATAACACTCGCAATATACAGCTATATGCTGTATTTTGTGACTGTTACTTGGTCCTCTCCTTTTCAATATTGGACTGATTTTCCCCTCTGATTTACGATGGGATTGGGTGGGGGGGGGGGGGGCACTCAAGGCACTTGGTGGTCATAGGGCTACCCTCAGACACCTACAGATCGGTTGAAAAAATAGAACCTACTATTTTCTATTTTGTGGGTCATTGAATCAATGGTTTCTCTGATGACCTATCAGAGGTTACAAGCCTTTTTCCCAAGTGTTGAAGTATCACGAACAGGATAATGAACTTTTCAGAGATCCAGTAACACTCGCAATATACAGCTGTATGCTGTAGATTACGATTGTTATCTGGTCCCTTCCTTTTTAATATTGGGCTGACCTGTTCCGTCCGTTCTCCACTACGAATACAATTTTAGCGGATTCAACCTCACCACAAAGTAAAGCGGCCATAGAAACTTAAAACGGATTACATGATACCGCCTTCAAAAAAAACGCCATCTTAACCGCACCATGAAATGTATTGTTTTTTCTTGTATAATTCTATTGTTAATATTGTTTGTTTTCCCAAAATTGAAACCTCAGATAAGAATTGTTGTGTATTACCGGGTGTTCCATAAGGTACCGTGCAGATATTTTCTAATAGTTGTGATGTTTTTTTCAAGCGAAATATTACTCCATGATCTCGTTACAAACGAGGATGACTCATCAGAAATTTGTCCTTCAGGGTGTTTGTCGATCAATAAACAAAACAATCAATATGGCGAACATCACATTTGGTAGTTTGAACTGTCGAGGTCTGTCTTCCGCTACTGTAAAACGTAGGGAAGTCTTCTCACGGTGTAGGAAGGCATTTGATATCACTCTCTTGGTAGACACTCATTCGTGTAGTGATGTGGAAAATTTATGGAGAAACGAGTGGGGTTACGAGGCAATTTTCAACTCCTACACTAGCTCCAGTAGAGGGACTGCGATTCTATTTCGAAACACTTTAAGCTACAAAATACATGAGAGTAGGAAAGACCCTGGTGGTAATTTCATTGTACTGGACATAACTATATATGACCAACGGCTCACATTAGTGGCTCTGTTTGGTCCCAACGACGATAAACCTCGTTACTTTACAAATCTGTTTGATATAATTGAAGAGATGGGTTATGACGCAATACAAGTTGGAGGCGACTGTAATGTCCCGATTTCTTATGAGGCTGACACAATAAATTACAGACATAAAAATAATAAAAAATCAAACGAAATAATTAAAACCTTAATTGAAAAATTCGATTTATATGATGTTTGGAGGGAGGAAAATCCGAGTACAAAAAGATACACCTGGAGGAGCCCAGATAATAAAATGGCCAGATTAGATTACTTTTTGATGACCTCCAATTTGCAATTGTTTTTAAAAAGTGCAGACATAGAATTTAGATATATGTCAGACCATAATCCAATAACTCTAAAACTATCTTTCGTAAATCAATCGAAAGGGAAAGGAATATGGAAATTTAATAACAGCCTTCTAAATGATGCAGAATATGTGTGTATAGTCAAGAAGGTAATAGCAGAAACTGTTCTACAATACAGTAATAATAATAATAATAATAATAATAATAATAATAATAATAATAATAATAATAATGGATTCTCCATTAGCGACCAATTATTTTGGGAAACACTTAAACTCATCATAAGGGGCAAAACAATTCCTTATTGTGCATCTCTTAAACGGAAGTCCGAACAAGAACAATCAGAAAAAGAAACAAAAATAAAACTTTGCAACGAAGATTAGATGAGGGTGATTTAAATATCAGGGAAGAAATTGGAACTTTACAGTCAGATCTAAAAATAATTAGGGAGAAACAAATCAAAGGTGCTATTTTGCGATCGAAGGCCAAATGGAAAGTTGAAGGGGAAAGTGCTACAAAATATTTCTGTAACCTTGAAAAACGACACTACACTGAAAAAATAATCAGTAAATTAATTAGGGATGATGGTTCTGAAACACAAAACTTAACTGAAGTTCTTTCTGAACAGAAACAGTTTTATGAAAAACTATATACATCTAGCAATCCTGGGGCAGATGAGACGAATAACGAGAATAATGTTTTGGACAGTAAGAACCCTTTCCTGAAGTTTTTAAATGATGATGAAAAAATTTCTCTAGAGGGCGATTTACTTGAGTCGGAACACCTCCACGCATTGAAAAAAAATGGCAAATAATAAAACACTTAGTTCTGACGGCTTCACTGCCGAGTTTTACATATTTTTCTGGAAGGACATAGGTGGCTTTCTAGTTAAATCCTTAAACCATGGTTGTCAATCAGGAGAGCTCTCAATTGTCCAAAAAGGAAGCATGATAACGTGTGTCCCAAAACAAAACAAATCATAACTGTACATGAAAAATTGGAGGCCAATATCGCTAATAAATGTCGATGTAAAAATTGGATCAAGTGCAATAGCGAACCGCATAAAAACAGTTCTGCCCAAAATCATTTCAGAAACCCAATTGGGTTTCATGAAAGGTAGATATATTGGTGAATCTACTAGGTTATGCTTCGATGTAATTAAGAAAAGTGAGCAGAAAAACATACCCGCGATCTTAGTCATGATAGATTTCGAGAAAGCTTTTGACTCATAAGAATGGAGTTTCATTGAACGCTCACTAAATTGTTCCAACTTTGGACCATCTATCATAAAATGGTTTAGAACGTATTACAACGGGATCTATAGTTGTGTTTTGATCAATGGCCATTGCTCAGATCGATTTGCACTAGGAAGTGGTGTGAGGCAAGGTGACCCTTTATCACCCTATCTGTTTATTTTGTGCGCTGAGATTCTCAGTGCCTCGTTAAAATTCAACCCAGAAATAAATGGAGTTAATAAAAATAACTCCGAATATAAAAAAACACAATATGCGGACGACACAACGCTGTTCTTAAGCGATGACGGTCATTCATTCCATGCCGTGATAAGTATCATGGATGAATTGTCCAAACACTCAGGCCTGAAGGTGAATTTCGATAAAACACAAGTGATTTGGATTGGATCAAAGACGCGAGGCGGTGAAGTAATTCCAACACGCTACAAAGTATATTGGAATCACCAAAGTTCATTCACAATTTTAGGTACTGAATACGATTTATAAAGTGACAAATTTATTGAGAAAAACTATTTGAAAAAATGGAAAAAAATTGAAAAACTATTCAATGATTGGTCTTTCAGGAAATTATCCGTAGTAGGTAAAACCTGTGTAGCGAAGACCATGGCCCTTCCAATATTAATACACTGTCTAAGTGTTCTTCCTGACCCGCCAGAAGAAATTCTTCACCGAATGCAAACTATTTTTTTTTAAATTCCTATCTGTCTGGAAAACAAGACAAAATAAAACTTAACATTATGATAAATACGTTTGAAAATGGTGAATTGAAATTCCCTCACCTACAAACTTTCAATCCGTCGCTAAAAGTAACGTGGATCAAGAAATTATTAGACCCCCAGGTATTTGCCCCCTGGTCTGTTAGAAGATCTTGAAAAATATGGCGGATATAAAGTGTGGTATCTTCGTAAAGAAGGATTGGAAAAGATAAGTAAAAATCTTAACCCTTTTTGGAAAAATGTGTTCAGTGGGTGGTCGGCCATGGGCGGCACGGAACCCGCAAATGTTCCAGAGATACTGTCCGAACCACTTTTCTTCAACAACAATATTAAGATTGGGGGGAAACTATTTTATAATAAACATTGGTTTGACCACGGCGTCTTGTTTCTAAATGACCTCTTAAACAACGAAAATTCTTTCCTGTTATACATCGAGTTTTGCGCGAAATTTGATTTAAAACCACCCTTCACTGTCTACCAGGTAGTGATAAACGCGATTCCGAAGCGATTCCGAAATGCTGGAAAAGGCTAATTAAATCCCTTCCAAGATGTGCTGACATTACAAATAGTCGTGTCGAGAAATTGAACATCACACAAAAAGTAAATGGAACGTTCTACCCACTTTTCATTGAGCTAGTCAGTGAAAATCCCCCAAAAGCTCAAACTAAATGGAACAGCGTGCTGAACACGTCTCTCCTAACTTCAGATTGGGAAGCGATCTACAAAACTCCGTTTGTGACCACAGAAGCCACGCAGTTCAAACTTTTACAAAGAATTATATGTAAAAATTCCATGCTTTTTAAAATGAAACTTGTAGAGACAGAACTGTGTACCTTCTGCGGTAACACAAAAGAAACTATAAAACATTTACTTGTTGACTGTCCATTCTCTAAAACAGTTCTACTGAGCTGGCATTCAAAATTAGAGGAATGTTGTAACTTGACTTTTCCCATGACCCCCGAATATATTATTTTTACATTGAAACAATCAAACCATGCCTCCATTCATTGATCTCAGTATTCTTTTATTTAAACAATTTATTCTCTCATGCAGAACAACAGGGTGTACTCCTAATTACTCAAGTTATATTGAACGGCTGAAATATTATAAACAGATCGAATTAATGTCATTATATGTATATTCCGCCAAAAAGAAAACTACCATTCAAGAGAGGTTGAACTCACTAGCTACTGTTGTTTGATCTTGCTTTAGTTTTTGAGCAATTTTAGCCAAAACGCCGATGTAAAGTTAATTAAAACAGAGTATTTTTCACGTAACTCTCCTTCCAGACTATCAACGAGACAGTTTCAAACCTCACTTCCATGAGATTGAGACAGAAATACCGCCTACGACAAGCACTCCTGAAGTGACTACTGTTTCATTGAATATGAGTTTTTTTCTTTTTTTTCATTTACACAATTGTGCATATTCATGTGGCTTATTTGTTTGTAAATCACCTACACAACTGTAACAATTATCACTGTACATTTCTAATGTAGTACTACATCTGAATAATGAATATATATATAAAAAATATATATATTGTGTACACCTGCTATTACATAACATGCTCCAACAGGCTGTATTCTATACACCTGCTATTATATAACGAGATCCAACATCCTATATTCTACACGCCTGTCATTATATAATGTGCTCCTGCAGGCTAAATCTTATACACCTGCTTTTACATAACGTGCTCCAACAGGCCATATTCTATACACCTGCTGTTACAAACATCCTCCAACACACTATATTGTATACACCTGCTATTACATAACGTACGCCAACATGCTAAATCCTCTACACCTGATGTTACATAACCTTCTCCAACAGGCTATATTATATACAACTGCTATTACATAACACTCTCCAACAGTCTATATTCTCTGCATTTGTCATTACATAACGTGTTCCAACAGGCTATATTCTATACACCTGCTATTACTCAATGTGCTCCAACAGGCTAAATACTACACAACTGCTGTTACATAACGTGTTCCAACAGGCTACATTCTATGCATCCGCTGTTACATAACATGTTCAAACAGGCTATATTGTATACACCTGCTCTTACATAACGTGCTTCAACGGGCTAAATGCTCCATACCTGCTGTTACATAACGTTCTCCAATAGGCTAAATTTTATACACCTGCTATTTATTCCATAACGTGCTCCAACAGGCTAAATTATATACACCTGCTGTTACATAACGTGCACCGACAGGCTAAATTATATACACCTGCTATTACATAACATGTTCCAATAGGCTAAATTATTTTTCACCTGCTGTTACATAACATGTTCCAACAGGCCTAATTCTATACACCTGATATTACATAACTTTCTTCAACGAGCTAATTTTTATACACCTACTATTACATAACGTGCTCCAACAATCTAGATTTTATACACCTGCTGTTACATCGCATGCTCCAACAGGCTATATTCTATACACCTGCTATTACATAACGTGCTCCAACAGGCTACATTCTGTACACCTGCTATTACACGTGCCCCAAGAGGCTAAATTTTATACGCCTGCTATTACATAACATGCTCCCAAAATCATGTTTGGGAAACGTCGTTTTAATTATATTGACCATAGAAAGCTGGAATATTTAAAATGGTGAAATGAAGAAAAAATGTATCAATGACTCTAACGGAAAACCCTATTGGATAGTTGACATGTCTTGTACATGTCTCATATGTGTGTATGTATATGTATGTGTTCTGTAAGTAAGTGTACGGGTGAGTGTGTATATACATATATATATATATCTATACCTCCCCACGAACTCTCCTCAATGTGTTTTTTTATTGATCGTTGATCTGACACCGAACAGTGCTTGATAGTCCTTGGTGGATGACAGGTAGACAACCAATCTGGCTATGTCATTTCCCACGGTATACATGCTTATTAAGATATTGTTGTATTCCTACATTAAATTTGTATTTGGCTTTTATCCTGAAAAGATGCCTTTATTATATTTCGATGTGCAATAAATATGTGCGTATACCATAAATCATTCATTCATCCAATAACTCCATTCATTCTCTCACGACATGTTTCCAGACATGTCTGCATACTCAAGTGTCATTTTCCATAGATAGGTGGAACAGCCACTATATGATGTGGCAATAGGATGTCATGACATACTGCGTGTGATATTGTGTATTTATAGATAACAACCTACACTTGATTACTGATATATCAGCGTACTTATCAACAAATATCTGGTAACAGTAGTTTATCTGGGTTAGCTGGAGAGGGCAGTTTTTCACTAGCTAAACTCTCTATTGTAACGAAATGCCCTCCATGGAACACATAGGGTTAATTTATTTTTGCCTGGGAGTCTTGGCTCCCTAACTGTTAAAAGGAGTGGCCAAGTCCCACTTGGTAATAATTCTCTAACAATTAAACTTTAATGGAACATATTGGGTTAATTTACTTTGGCCTGGGGTCTTGGCTCCTAAGTGTTAATAAGAGTGGCAAAAGTCCTACTTGGTAATAATTCTCTGAATATTAAACTTTAATAAATATGAAAACTGTTCTCAAATACTTCTTTAAGGAACGACTATGCTATCATGCGATTTTACAATATTCGGATTTCTAATTAATATTATATAACAGTGCAAACAGAGCAAACGAACCACACATTCAGTTCTCACACTCTTGCACGTAAACACCAGATGCAGTCTAACCTGCGCTAACCCCGTCAAAATGTTTTGACAGTAATTATTAGCACTGTGTTCCAACCTGGCTTAACCTCGACACACTGAGTTCTACTTTCAGAGGTGGGAACTTCGTAAATAAGCACGTACATTAATAAAATACGGGCATCATATGGTAAATTACTAACCTTGAGAATAAACTCGGACAAGCTGAATAAATGCAAACCAATATCATGCCAACGTCATTTTAGTGTGAGAATTCATACGGATAGCACAGGATGCCCCTGCTATCCCAGCATGGAGATGAGGGGGTTATGAAAAACCTCTCCGCCATCTTGGGGTATACGTGGTGTTTTGTGGTATCAACCTTGCCATTATGCTCTTGAGGACATGACTAGCTGCGTTCTTAGAGTCACGTAAACGACAGTATAAATACTGTAGGAGAGACCCGTGAAATTCACTTCTCTCTGGGTTTCCAACACATACAAGAACTTGAAGTCACTCTCCTATTTTCGTGGAGGATCGCTGCCAGTCCAGACTACAACTCGTCGCGTGAGAACCATAAGGTTCTATCTTCTAGTAGAAGATAGAACCTTATGGTTCTCACACGACGAACTGAAGATGGAACACATGCTGAGAATGACTGAGTATTTTATGATTTAATTTCGTTTCGCTTATTTTCGAGTCATTTATACCAGAGAGAAACAAGTGTAGACTTATGTATTTTACATTAGGGTTTCAATAAATAGAAAACTGTAAGTACATTTTTATGTGTTTTGACTTCATCCATTCACTGCGGCTGCAGTACTTCAAGAACTATTCCAGACTCCAAAGAAACTGGTTGCCTTTGAATTAACTCTTTGAAATGACATACGGCCAATTGCCACGATTGAAGTCCGAACCTAAATCCACTATACGATCATTTTACGGGGTACTTCGCCACACTATATGCTAATCTCTCTTTGGAGTTGACGGCCTTGTTGGCGGGATCCACTGCTATCGCCAGTTATCTAAACCTTTAGGGAAGGGATTTAAGTATGGCATCAGCAGTTTGCGGGAGTACTGACTGCTTACGGTGCCAAATTCTGCAACACTAGAAACACTAGACTAGCTGTAAATCGGCAAGTAGACATTTCTCTATATAGTCACACAGCTAATAAATCATTTTCGTCTGATCCGCAAATCCTGACAGAACGTTTCCAAAGAAACACTGCGTCCTTATAAAAATTTGTCGAAATGTTTAGTCGCGTTACCATGGTCTATTATTGTGACCCTATTAAACTGATGTTGAATACGTCCTGGGATTTGAGCGTAGCTGTTAATGAAATGAGATGAAGTTGTAGTATTAAAGTAGATGACAGCTCAAAGAGTTTACTAGTGATGTTATTGAAAACAATAAGTATAATAGAAACTGTAGGTACATTTTTAGTGTGTTAACTGTTCCCGATCAGCTCACTGGCAACCGCCATTTTGAAAAGGAACCTAGAAGCCATCCTTGCTGTTAAATGAAGGCCAACCTAGCGGAATACAACACTGGGGGTTCCATCGATCTGCCGATCGCAAGCCACTCTGTTACACTCATGTACATTCGGGTTTCAAATTTCTAAAATATATTCGATCGAGTTCAGTCAATGCCCGAATGGGGGAAAAACATAATATTAAAACTAAGTATTCTAAAATTGGAAGGATTTACTAGTGTTCGATTTCCAGTACGACTGGGCTAAATGATGACAAGGCCTTTGAAGCTTTGAAAGCAATGCATGCTCTATTAGGGGACGATCAACCTGATTAGGTCCAATTGATCAATCGGATTTCTTCTGTGGAACAAGTTTAGGAATTTTCCAAAATGGTAAGACGACAACAAAATAAAGCTGTTGACAAATATGTTAACAAATATGTGAATAAATTTTTAAAGAGACAACATTTTACTAACTTTAATAATGATAAGTTCAAACACAGATTTGGGATATCTTAATTGTAGGGCCCTGCTGCGAATTACACTCCAATCGAACATCGAATCGAATTCTAAGCGTCGTGAAGATGACCGATAATTGGAGGAAGTTGTAAACCTGATTGTCCCGACTGATTAAATATTCCAGCTGACTCATCCTGGAAGACATGCCTTGCTGATGTAGCTGGAATATTACCCAGGAATGGGTTCGAGACTTATCATCACTGAACACAGCACACGACCAGCCGCCAGCAACGGATCTTCGTAAACATTGTTTGGAAACTTTAAATTTGTTTTCAGCAGAGGTGAGGACTTGTGAGACTAGAACTAGCATTGGAGGTAACATGGGTCAGATGCTATTAATGGTAACATATACTAAGTCAAAAAAAGAAAGTATAATAGAAACAAATGTGAAAAAATAGCATAAAGGATGAAATATAATAGTCCTGATGTTGCATGTTTGTGTACAGGAAGTCGTGAAAAGAGTTTAATGACATGTTGTTGCTGTCCACCCAACCATATACAATTTTTCTACGGATTTCAAAATAGCACGTGCAACACAAGAACGTCAATTTGAATGGTTGACCGACGACGTTGTTTGTGTTATGTTGTGCTAGAGATCCTGGGTTATTGAGAAAACACTCTAGTTTTTGTCTTCTGACATTTTCAAAAATGCCAAGGTAAACCGAAAATCAGAGGTTGGGTGCCATTGGTATACATCAGGCTGGGATATTTCCAAATGAGCTCACTGCTGCATTCGGAGTCACTGTAGCCATTACTTGCCTTCTCATTGAAAGGTATTGAACCACTGGATCTACTGCCGGCGGGGGTAGTGTAATGGTTTGGGCAGAAATGTTCTTGAACCATCGAACGCAGTTGATCTTCATCGATGGTAATCTGAATGGACAGCGATACAGGGACGAAATTCTTAACGCTGTTGTTGTCCCGTTGTTCAACGCTAACGCCGGATTGCAGTTATTCCAGCAAGACAATGCCCGATGTCACGTGGCATGTATCTGTCGTGACCTTATTGAGGATTAGATAATCGAACTTCTTCCCTGCACCCCCCCCCCCCCCCCCCACACTTTCCCCAGATTTGTCGTCAATTGAGCATCCTTGGGATCAATTGGACCGTCGGGTACGACTTCATGATCTTCAGACGTTAGGCGATGTAGGTAATCTTCTAAGGCAGGAGTGGAATGCAGGACCACGGGGTAACATCCAGAGACTTACCAGGTCCATGCGCCGTCGATGTCTTGCCATCCAAGAGCCAAACGGTGGACATACACGCTATTGACTGCATGTGTGAACTTTTAACTTCACCCCATGTCTGAATTTCGACGTCCTGACGTGACGCTGGCTAAATTAAGAACATGGAATTATGCAAATTCATACAGCTAGACTCAAAATATGAATTTACAATAATTTGTTTAGGATTAAAGTCGATAATACTAAAATAATTGCTCCTCGGAGTTTATTATACTTTCTTTTTTGACTCAGTATAGATGAAATTACACTCTGACTTCACTTTTAGCATTAATTTCTCAGAAATTCAATCTGAACTAAACGCTTTGCGAGCGTCGAGAATGACTAACCAAGCTGTATTCTATGCAGTTGATTTCGAAGTAAATTGAATAGCATAAAAATTAATGATCATGGCAGAACAAAATTAATGTTTTGATGTTTCAACAATCTGTTGAGGCATGCGTGCTCTTGCTTAATCTTCGTATCACAAGTTAACTATTTTACGCGAAACAGACTGAAGGATATCGTCAAATATGCTATCATTTTAAGCAAAGTGCTCGAGTATACCTCAGATTCAGTTATAATTTAATTCTACGGCCTTATAGGCGAAGTTTGCACTAGGCTATTGCGTACAGTCACACGCCCAAATGAAGCCAACTTGTTGATTTAATATGTAATGCGACGGAACGCCATCGCCTGGTACACAATCCTGGACGTAATTCAGCTCGGCATTATACGGGAGATAACTCCCAATAACCAGTACGCCAGTCGCAACCATTGGAATACGATTCGAATCGAGGTTAGATTCGATGTGAAATCTTCTGTCCGATTCGCTTCAGTATTCAAAAGGGGCAAAACCCTATTCGATGAAACACTACTGTCGTGTCATGAGCACATCAGCATTTAAAATAATAAGAAAAACAATAGAAAATTTGTGAAATCCTTTTCTCATATATAAATATTAAGACAATTCTCACTGGTGCAAAACCAATGCTTACAGAGGTTATCGATAGCACCCGATCTAGCATTCATGTCTGTTGTTTTTGATGTGTTTAACAAGACATTGTCCCCAACCTCTCTACCACGTGCAAGCACAGGTAGTTTAGCCACTTCTGAGGTTCTCATTAGATCACCGACGTTTCGGAGTACCGCGTTGTGTCCCTGAGCAAGCCACTTAACCCCCAATGTCCACATGGGGGCACGATGACGCCGTGTACTAAGTAGTACAGCACGTCGATGGTGCGTATGTCGTGAACCAATCTAACCCTACATGTGATGCAGTGCGGAGTTACGATATTGGGGAGCTGGCAGCTGCTCGTCGTTGCTCGGTGGTTCTCTCCGGGTGCTCCGGCTTCCTCCACCCGTAAAACTGTCACGATCCTGATTAGCGATTGTGCATAAGTATGCGACCTTAAACACCGATAAAATAAATAAATGGCCACTTCAGAATATAAAAATGTATGATGTCCTCTGTCATTTCATCTGGTAGTGCTAACTGTTTCGACAGAATCGACCCACAAACTGTTCACGTCATCAACACAGTAGAATATGTTGTCCGCGGTATATAGTGTTTGCACACAGGCCACGTTCACATGATGCAAGCAGATGTTCTCGCGAACACAATCGGATCATGTTTTATGATCGTCGTGATCGGCTTACGGGCACAATCGTCATTTGGAATTTATTCAATCGAAACTAGAATCAAAATCCAAACCTTCCACGTGTTCTGTAAGTTGTCAGCAGAAACGGGGGGCGGGGGATTAGAAAAAAAGAGGTACATCCTAAGATCAGTTGTGTTAAAAATCAAAGCAAATCAAGTGGATTGAGTGAATATGAACCCAATTGGGTTCATATTCACTCAACCTAGTTGATTTGGATTGATTTTAACCCAACCGATGTTAGAGTGTAAATTAACAGATCTCCCGCGAAGAAACCCCGGGAAGTGGTACACAAGTTTTATTTTATTGGTTAAAATAGACATGGTGGACAATGGCTTCTTTGAAGGCCACTGAAGTGGGCATTATATAGATATAAACCATTGAAAAAATCAAACTATACTTTCTGTCGTTATTTTGCCAACAATACCAAAGCTACCACGAAAACAGGCTGATAAAATAATTAAAATATCGTGTATTTCTTGGGAAACCTTCAGACACACACAAGAAATAAGATTTCGCGAGAGGTGCTTACCCAATATCGCACAATCTGGCATGCCCCCAACACATCCGCTATTTTTCAAAGAAATCCCGTTCGTAATAGTATGATCTGAGCTCCAGAGCTCCATATTTTTAGAAATATTAAAACCCGTAGACATCAAGGACAAACACGCCAGCAGATCGAAATAAATTTTCTCATGTTTGAGATATATTTATAAGAAAACGCCCAAAAAGCATTAATATTGAGCATGGACCAACCATCATGAGTACCCAGTGGTCTGTGAGCTGGAGAACTGCTCATGTTCGAGGTTTCTTTTCAATAATTAACAACGCCTTTTGCATCTTAAAAAGCTTTAGAGATCTAGAAAATATTTTGTTCTGATATCGTGCAGCACAAAGATAATTCACCTCAATAAATAATTTAAACATCTAATTATTTTGTTAATCGCTTCAAACGTTCAGATCGCTAGTGATTAACCGATAATGATTTGTGACCGTCATATCTTTGTCGATTAGCTGAGCACACAATCTGCCGGTTCTAAGTGCCGATATCACCTAGTAACAACCAAGGGGAGTAGTATATTTAAGTATGGATAGAAAAGGGTTAATTTTACAGTACAGCCAGGTTGATTTGTTTGTTAACCTCAAGAGTATGTAAGTGTGTGTATTAAAATAACGAAAGTATGACATCGGTGGAAACAAGTTAACAGCTCAGCGTCTTTGATCAAAGATCAAATACACTGCGCTGGTAACTTGTTTCTGCTAATGTCGCATTTCATTGAATCATCACTAACATGGGATATGTGTCATGGGCAACAATCAAGGGGAAGATCAGACCAATCATTGAAATTAGGTCAATCTTGATTCCTGCCAATCATTGTGGCAACTTATTAAGTTTGCTCCTGCTTATATGAGATTGTTAATCAAATGTAAATACAAAAATAATTGATCCAATAGTGTTCCATGTAACCATCTGAATGTACCGATGTTCAAACACCTCTAATAACCGGCAACCGATGGCTTAAAATCGATGTCAGATGCGTTTGCTGAACATCGGTTAATCTCTGCAGATTGCCTAAGCAGACTGCTGAGTGGGTCTACTGGAGTCCATTAACGTAATTTGTGTTTTCATCAAATACCACACGTTGCAAATCAGGTGGTTTTGCTTCAAATATTGGATATTTCTAACATAACAGAAACAACTTGATGCGTTAACTATTCGGGCTATATCCCTCCGAATCCTCTCAATCGCTACATACGCGACTGCTTTGCCCTGAGGCGATCAGTTTGTAAAGTTCAACATTGGCAAAATAAACAATGTCCATAACATGGAAATTGTGAGGATGACATTTCATTTTTGTTTTATAATTTCCGCTATAAATTTCAAGTTCATTATATTTCCGAGGTTCCTATTGAATATTGAGTTCATTTGCAGCATGAAGTATATTTGTGCGAATTTCTCGACCAAGGAGGAGCGGTGCAGGAAATGCTCTGGTACCTCCAATTGGAGTTGAACGATAGTTCATGAACACTTTGTTAAGTTTCAGATATCAATTCTTGCTACCAATGCCTGCAGCATTAAAGGTTTTCTTTAAAAAATAGACCCAAACCTCTCAATTTTTCCGATTGCTTCTTGTGGTAGTAAGATAATGACCTAATGCGTTTAATTCAACACATAAATATTAAATAATTAATTAATTAATTAATTAATTAATTAATTATATTTATATATATTTATTTATTTATATTATTTTTATTTTTTTGATTAATTTATATTATTTATTAATTATTTATTTATTTATTTGTTTATTTTTATTTATTCGTTAATTTATTTATTTATTTATTTATTTATTATTTATTTATTTATTTATTTATTTATTTATTTATTGAGATTTAACGACACATTCTACAGATCAGGCCACCTCATGTCGAACAGTTTTACAGGTGAGGAAACCGTAGTACGCGTAGGGAACCACCGAGCAACGGCGAGCAGCTGTCAGACTCCCCACCGTACTAACTCCATACAAGCAGAATTAACCAGAAGTGCACCATCCACGTGCACTGCGCCTTAGTACACTTAGTACACAGCGCCACGGTGCCTCGAAATGGGCAATCGAGATTAAGTGCCATGCCCAAGGACACAGTGCAGTTACCCCTGGTGAGGATAGAACCGTGTGCCTTTCGGTGTGAAGTCCAATGCCATGACCACTGAACCACCGCGCGCGCCAACACTGAAATGTTGTTCAAACTTCAATCCAGCAAATTGTTTGCCACTAGCTCACACACTCTGAATTTAGTTGAGATAAAATTCAACCCAAATCAACTGGGTTGAGGGAATATGAACCCTATTAGGTTCATAGTCAATCAACTCAGTTTATTTGGGTTAATTTTTAACCCATTTGATTTTTAAGCGTGAGAATATACAAACCTGGAAATATATCGGAGAGCGTATTCATAATGCCTTCTGAAGATTATGTCCTTAACTGGTAGGGTGCTAAGTTATTTTTGGTCACCCAAATTTGTCCACGTCTCTTTGCCTTGTAACAATTTATGGGAGAGTGCCTAGTGGCACTCTCCCATAAATTGTAACAAGGCAAATCCCAACAGACCAAATACTTTCAATTAAAAAATAATATGACGTACATCTTCGGAATGTGAAGCCATTAAGTTGTGGCACCTGCTCTTCAGAATAAAGCCCAAATATGGGCTTCCATCACTCTACCTGTTAAGCACCATGTAAATAAGAAAAACAGTCAATCAAAGTCAGTATGTATTATATCTGAATGGGCCCCAAATTGTTTTTATCAACTTTAACCCTTTGACGTGACAACATCTCAGCTTGATTCAGGTGTTAGTAAGATTGAAAGGGACTATTTTATGAGCACCTTTAACTTTTGGAAATAATTTCTTCAATGTCTCTGTTCATACTTTACCAACAAAAACTCCCTTTAAGAAGTTGGTTGATGCGGACCACCCCTTGTTGGTGTACGAGGGGATAATAGTTGTCGTTGTGCAGAATCAGGAATTACAACTGGTGTATCTTGGTATAACAAGGAATCACGAGAGGTCAGAATTAATTTGATCTTCAGAAATGGAATCAGTTCAGATACAACGCGTTTTAGTAGAGCATATATTATTTGCTATGAAATAAATAACCTTATAACCTTTGTCAGTACGGGATTAACTTTCTTGCTTCCTAAATCTCGGGTATTTGAGCAATCTTCCGTTGATAAGAGAGGCAGTCGAGAGAGTCCATTCGCCGAATTTTGCGAACCTGGATTATATTCTGCGCCGTACGGAAGTAGACGCCAAAATACCTTCTGGGCCTTGAAGGCAGCGTTGTTTATTCTTTGGATCTGAGCATGTGAATAAGGGGTCGGTGTAAGGCAATGCTTTGCTCATACGCAAAAAATCTGTTTGATTTGCTTTTTTTAATTCACAGTCAGGGAACATTTTGGTATGTATTTGAGAACAAAGAATGTTTTGGCTCATGCTATCTAAAAGCGCATTGTCTCTTCTGTTATTTATAGAAATGTCCCTTGTTATTTATTTATTTGTTTGATTATTTATTTATTAATGTTTAACGACACTTTAACAGCCAGGGTCATATCGTGTCGGTAACAGTTTTACGAGTGGAGGAAGCCGGAACCCGGACAGAACCACCGAGAAACGACGAGCAGCTGCCAGCTCCCCAACATCGTAACTCCGCACTGCAGCACACACAGGGTTATATTGGTTGGAGACATGCGCACCATCAACGTGCAGTACGCCTTAGTACACGACATCGTTGTGCCTCCGTGTGGACAATCGGGGATAGGTGCCTTGCCCAAGAACACAACGCGGGAGTCTGAATCGATCGCTCAGACGGCCATCAAGGACTTACCGTGCTCGACGTTGCTTAACTTCGGTGACCTGACGAGAATCGGTTACCACAACGCCACCGCACTCCCGAAATGTGCCTTGAGAAGTTTGAGAAAATTGCTTAGTCGCCTTCAGAGTCCCAGAAGGGTTTTTCACCCCAAATTCTAATATATTTGTTGGTTTACGAGATTTCGAATTTGAAACGTCCATGAAGGAAAGTCATTCTAGCTTTTTTACCGACTCGTACAATATGACCAATGGTGCTACAGAATTAGCACTTTGCTCTTTTTGCCCCGCATTCATCAGATGGATGGTCATTGTACCCTCATCTGTAAGAAATATTTTCGGAATTTATAATTCTCAACCGATCAATCGATTCTGTGGATTCTTCTCTAGCAGTCCCATAAAGCCTCGCAGTTTTTAAAGTCTAGTCTAACGTAAGGTTATATTGCTGTAGCAGTTTTTTCCTAGATTGTAAGAGACAAACATTTTTCCACTATTTGATCACTATTCATTTCATCCTCTGGAGCCCAAAGTCGCAAGTTTGTGCCAATATTCCAGTTGGAACCCCGGGTAGTGGAGTAGAACCTGTTTATGAAGCGAAATTCTGCCTGCGTGTGTTGACTGGTATCCAAAATACACCTTGGTACGCACCATCTTGAAAAGGAATCTCGAAACCACCCATACTGTAGAACGAAGACAGGCAGAGTATAACGCAACCTGCCGATCACAGCCACCCCACTAGATTTACTGCAGTATACAAACTCTCCTTTACTGGTGAAATACGACCCGGAACCAGCGGTTGAGATTGACGTTCTCCACAGCGGGTACTATGGGTGTAAATGATTGATTAAATATGACTTCATCTCCATGTCGCGGTCATGCAACACTTCTTTCTTTTCTTTCAGGTTATGTCATGTTTTAAGTTGACTGAAGTTAAATGTCAAGGTCAAAACTCTCTATACACACCAGTACATTTAAGAATTGAATGCATTTTTTATAATCTTTATTGGAGTATGAACGTGTGGGAATGGGTACAAATTTGTACCCATTCCCACACGTTCATACTCCAATAAAGATTATAAAAATTACATTCAATTCTTATAATTACATTCCGTAACTGTTTAAACTACTTTTTTCCCGCACGAATCGTTATTCGCCGTTGTTGAAAATCATACTACTTTCAGTCGTTGGAATCAAGAACTAGCGCAGGCCTTTGTTCCGTCTAAATGATATCTCAAAGTCAAATAAGCTTTACTTTTCACAACTTTAGAAATGGAAACGAGTATTATAGAAACGGTCTTTTTGCCACAGTTGGGAAATGTCACCAAAGCAACAGCAGCGGAGTTGATCACTGCGAGAGGCGCTAAAAGATAAAAACTCGCCCAAACACCGCCCGAGTTACATTCTGTCAACTGCGCTCTACCGTAAATGCGGGTCATAGTTCGACCAAATGTATCGCTGGAAAATGAATTACATTTGGTCATGGCGTTTTCATACAGCTGACCAATGGGAATTTGGTATTTGGATCCAAAACGTATAACTACATTAACAATGTAATTATATATAAATAAATAAATCTCCTAGTTCTATGAAGACAATTATATTCGTATCAGAGGCGATATCACATGTTGTCCATATTTCAGTGAGGTGGAAATTGAAAAAAATTCTTTTCATAATGCGATATTTGTTTGTTACGTTACGAGGGCCTACCTTGTATGCAATAATGGCTCTTTTTTGTGCAGGCTCAGGCATTCCTCCGTGGATTTTTATATGTCTCACAGTGTTAGCAAGGCAGTCGAAATGTATTTACTCTAACGTTCATTCAAATCATGTTCAGAAAATGGTTTTAGTAGCAGCTTTCGATAGAATTTTAGAATTTATTGAAGCAATAAAGACCCACTTGAGACAGATTGCCAATTTTATAACAGCATTATTATGGTAATATAATGAAACAATTCGATATGAATTTTCTGCAGTTTACAAGGAACAACACGACGAGCATAGATTTTCTGGCAATTACTTTCTTCCCCTAAGAGTACTGACCTTAAACAATTCTTTTGTTCCAAAATTGTTTCAATGTACATAATATTAATTCATCTAAGAAACTTATATGCATCACGATAAGGATTTCAAACCACCAACTCCTTTTGTTCGGAGGAAACATTTAACATGATAAAAAAACCGTCAATTAGCAACACAGGGATTCAAATAAAAGAAAGTAAAATTCCTGCCTGTTGCATTGGATACAATGATCGAAACGTAGTAGACAAGACATCGTTGAGATCATGGTGGTTCTCGACTAACTCGTTGTTAAATTAGGTAATGAAGTTCCCGATGATTTTAACAATTCAAAGAGACTGGATGCTCACAAGATATGGGGAAATATTCGGAATTAGCATATGACACTACAAGTAACGTGTTACACGGAGGGGGGGGGGGGGGGGGCATACTTGTTACATTGCAGACATATTTAGGTGTATTTCGCATCTAGGTACGAGTAATTACAGAATATAGGAGGAAAGAGAAACCAGACATTTATAAAAAAAAAATAACCACCGAATGATTGGGACCAAAATACTTAGTGTTCGGACTGGTTTCATAGCAAACAAAAAGTCTTTGGAAATCGGGTAAAACCGACGACGCTGAAGTTAGTAGAACCAATTCGTAGTTTTTACGTCTTTCTTAGTATAGAGATAACATGCGTCCATCCGTGCGTCTTAGCGCCCGTCCGAGCGTCTTATCGTCTTACCAGTGAGTGAATGGATTTCAATGAAATTAAATTTTAGTGTCCTCATTTTCTATTTAACCCTTTACCCAACGTAACGGCAAAAACCTGCCCGCGCTATTTACAAATGTCGCCAATTAATTTTAATTTTTTTGTCTCAAAAACATAGATTATGACCCCTTTTTGGAACGAGCTCGTCGAGCTCGTTCCAGTGAGAGTTATAACCTATGTTCTTGAGACAAAAAAATGAAAAAAAATAGTTATTCAATAATTTTGTTTGCAAGTGTCGTCTGCTTTTCATTTTAAGTATAGGGTTAATTCATTTGTGGTTGATTGTTCCATCACTATGCACAGTGGGTATATAATTAATATGAGTGGAATTAATGCTTACAATGAAGTAAAACTTCTGCAGCTAAATAAAAAGGTTTTCTCCTCCAACATTAAGACTTTCGTGAACAAACTGTCCTATTTCTGTTGTGACATTCGTCCTCGATGTTGCTTTTTTATCAAGCAGGCATTTATTTGTAAACATGACTTACACTGTCGAACAACTCTTTTTGATGCATCATTGTTTAAAGTACAGCTCGAAGTAAAGTGAATGTACAGTGCATTTAAACTGGACAGGCACAAATCCAAATATGGACAATACTGAACACACATACGATTTAAACACTGCTGACAATAAATGACAACAAAAACTGAATTTACGAGGCACTGGGTTATATTAAACAAAACAAAAATATATATGCCACCCTAGGGCTCATCTGCCATACTAGAATAATTATGTATCGTAATCTTGTGCGTCCTGTAACAGATGTTGTATATTATGTAACAAAAAATAAGATTCCACACATACACAACACCTTATCAATATTGCACATTTTTCAACTTCTGTGCAAGAAAATGCTACTATGAAGCCAAATACATCCACATCAAAAAATATTTATGAAAAAACAAACAATGTTTTTCAAAAACGCATATATAATGTAACTGGAACTGGTATGACTTGTAACATTTTTGTGATGTGATAGCTCTTTCTTGTGTTTTTATTAAATTGTGAACCCCAATCCCCACATGTAGCATATTCCTGAAGTACACCCATGAACATCATTTGGTCAACTGTCGAACCAAATTCAGCATATCGGGTAACTAGACACGCATTGAGTTGAATGTTAAACAACCTGTAACAGACAAGTAGTTCGTGTAACATTTTCAATCCTTACATCAGGTATGTACCTTTATTCATTGTACTTTATTTTAAATGAGTTCTCCCTCCCGCACAGATCGTTTGCGAATATATGGAGTGCACAATAGTAGCTTTAAAAACCAAATACGGGTACTTTTTAGTTGTCGGTAAAGTTAATGAAAACACCGTTACATTTAATGCGTCCTCGATATATACGACAGAAGGTGGATTCACTTGAATGTCAGAATATCAACTGTGGTATGGACAAGTTATACCCGGAACCTTCAATCAACTTACTGATATTAATGTATTACTGAACTAAATATTTGAATTAGAAATACCAGCCTCGGAAGTAATGCAATCTCTAAAAATAAACAGCCTTGGGAAAACAAATTGTTTCAATAAACGTTTGAAGCATTCTATTGAAATCTTGCATTATTGATGAATATTCCAGATAAAAAAGAAGGCGATTTGAAGACTTTTGGACCTAAAAAGTACAATTTACATTTGGGGTGTTTTTCAAGGGAATGTCCTGAAAAATATGTGCACGTGACCGGTACTTCCCTTGCTGTCAATTTTTCTCTCTTATTTGTTGCACGACACGACCCCCCTGTTTTGGGGTCATAAAAAGTTGTCTGAAGGGCTATTCTTGACAAAGATATTTGAATGCCAGAATTAAAGTGACGCGATCATATTGTTTTTTGCCTGAACGTTATAATGGTCGCCTATGGGAAAATATTTAGTTCTGTGATACCTAATCCCTTTGTAAATAAAATGGGACGCAGTGTCAGATTAATGGAGAGATTTCAATATTATTTACCCCTGTACCCAACGAATCGCCCGCACCCGCCCACGTAATATGCAAATTCAGCCGTCGAAAAAATATTATTTTTAAAGAAAGTTCGAGAGTACCATATCATGTGACCCCTCGTTGGAACGAGCTCATCGAGCTCGTTCCAAGAGGGGTCACATGATATGGTTTTGTTGAAATTTTTTGAAACAATTTAAAAAATGATATTTAAAATAATACATTTTGATATCGTCTGCGTTGGGTAAAAGATTAATAGTGCGAAATTGTTAGAGGAATTGCTTCGAGTTGATGGGCAGGAAAAAGGAGGTATTTTTTAGTTGCGATCAAGGTAGACAGACCTTTTCGGCTATAATTCAATCATTATCATCATAACATGGAGGGTACGCCGTAAGTCACACAAGTATTGCCACACTAAGATGATTTTCATTATCATGAACGTGTGCATATCCTCTAATTTATATCAGATTCGAGGCCGTGTTTACAATCAGATAGTAACGAGCCCGTCAGGGCGAGTTGTGATCCGATTGTAAACACGACCGAGAATCTTATATAAATTACAGAACATGCATTTGGTCATAATAATACAAGAATTTTGAATTTCGTATTTTAATGCGTAATAATAATGCATATATAATAATATATGTGATAGTGTGGTGTTTTCCCTGAAGCTGAATCTGTCTGATACGGAATCAGAATGAATCGTCTATATGATACGGAAATGGAACACATTATGTGATACGTACCGTTTCTCGCGGTTTTCAGGCAAAAATATATTTGATTGTTAAATAAACATGGAAAAACAGTCATTTGGGAAACGCATTTGTGGCAGATTTCTACTATTCACACCATCAAAAAGAAATGGAAATGATATATTGTTACAACCAGTAGTGTATAAATTTACCAGTAATGTCGAAATCGACCAGTAATGTCGAAAAAATTAACCAGTAATGTCGAAATCAACCAGTAATGTCGAAAAAATCGACCAGTAATGTAAAAATCCGTAATGTCGAAAAATTAACCAGTAGTGTCAAAAAGTGACGACCAAAATGACGATTTTTCGCAAAAATTTCAATATTTTTTCGGATTGCTCAAATTGTACTTTGGCCTATATTTATCGACTTTTAACCATTTTCGCGCAAGTTTAAACACATTTACCCCAGTAAATATGGAATTTTATGTTTAGCAATTATTTCCCTCTTTCATATGCACAACATATCCCATCCTATTTGCTCTCTCTCTCTCTCTCTCTCTCTCTCTCTCTCTCTCTCTCTCTCTCTTTCTCTCCTCTTTCTCTCTATCTATATCCCCTCTCTTTCTATCCCATGTCCCTCTGCCTTTGCCCCCCCTCTCTCTCTCCATCATTCTCTCTCTCTATCCCCCTCTCCGTCTGTCTTTGCCCAGCTCTCTTTCCCCATCCCCCTCTCTCTCTCCCTTTGCCCTATCTCCGTCCGTCCGTCCGTCCGTCCGTCCGGACGGACGGACGGACGGAGGCAGATAGACAGAGACAGACAGACAGGGCAAAGGGAGAGAGAGAGAGTGAGGGATGGGGGAAGAGAGCTGGGCAAAGACAGACGGAGAGGGGATAGAGAGAGAGAATGATGGAGAGAGAGAGAGAGAGAGAAAGAGAGAGAGAGAGAGAGAGAGGGGGGGCAAAGGCAGAGGGACATGGGATAGAAAGGGAGGGGATCTAGATAGAGAGAAAGAGGAGAGAGAGAAAGAGAGCGAGCGAGAGAGAGAGAGAGAGAGAGAGAGAGAGAGAGAGAGAGAGAATGAGAGAGCAAATAGGATGGGTTATGTTGTGCATATGAAAGAGGGAAATAATTGTTAAACATAAAATTCCATATTTACTGGGGTAAACGTGTTTAAACTTGCGCGAAAATGGTTAAAAGTCGATAAATATAGGCAAAAGTACAATTTGAACAACCCGAAAAAATATTGAAATTTTTGCGAAAAATCGTCATTTTGGTCGTCACTTTTTGACACTACTGGTTAATTTTTCGACATTACGGATTTTTACATCACTGGTCGATTTTTTCGACATTACTGGTTGATTTCGACATTACTGGTTAATTTTTTTGACATTACTGGTCGATTTCGACATTACTGGGAAATTTATACACTACTGGTTGTCACATATATAACCAATGGGCTGTCAGAGTTAGAATTACGATTATCACAATTATATTATGTCTATGAATGGCCTGGGTGCGAGGGCAAAATTTGACATTTCCGCAGCTGATTCACTCACTCCTTGAGCACGTTGACGAAATTTATATCGCTCCGCCACTACATTTCGTGTGGGGATAAAATAGGCCTACAAAACTTGTTGGGTGTGGACAAAGGCATCTTTATTTTCAGAGAGAATGAAAAAATTACCCTGGCATTGTAGACCCAGGCAACGCAATGACTTTGTTCTTTTTACAGCACATCGTTACTGTCAAGACGAATAGATATTGGATGCATCAAAATCATCCAACTATAGTTTGTAAACACAGGTATTCATGTTAAGTGACATTGGAATGGCGAGGCTTGGAAATTGAGTGTAGCCAGGATTCTATAATAGGAGATGTCCAGCCAGTTTGACGAGGCCAAATATGATATTTGAAGGTCCGATGTATGGGGTTTAGGTGTCCCAGCCAGTGTGACGGGGCCACAGATGATATTCGAAAAGCCGGTGTGTGGACTTTAGGTGTCCCAGCCAGTTTGACGGGGCCAAAGATGATATTTGACGGGCCGATGTGTGGGCTTTAGGTGTTCCAACCAGTTTGACGGGGCCATAGATGATATTTGAAGGGCCGATATGTGGGCTTTAGGTGTCCTAGCCAGTTTGACGGGGCCAAAAATGATATTTGAAGGGTCGATATGTGGGCTTTATGTGTCCCAGCCAGTTTGACGCGGCCATATATAGATGATTTTTGAAAGGCCGACTTGTGGGCTTTAGGTGTCCCAGCCAGTTTGACGGGGCCAAAGATGATATTTGAAGGGCCGATAGTGGGCTTTATGTATCGAAGCCAGTTTGACGGGGCCATAGGTGACATTTGAAGGGCCGATGTGTGGGCTTTAGGTGTCCTAACCAGTTTGACGGGACCATAGATGATATTTGAAGGGCCTATGTGTGGGCTTTATGTGTCCTAGCCAGTTTGACGGGGCCATAGATGATATTTGAAGGGCCGATGTGTGGGCTTTAGGTGTCCCAGTGTGTTTGACAGGGCCATAGATGATATTTGAAGGGCCGATGTGTAGGCTTTAGGTGTCCTAACCAGTTTGACAGGACCATAGATGATATTTGAAGAGCCGGTGTGTAGGCTTTATGTGTCCTAGCCAATTTGGCGGGGCCATAGATGCTATTTGAAGGGCCGAAATGTGGGCTTTAGGTGTCCTAGCCAGTTTGACGGGGCCATAGGTGATATTTGAAGGGCCGATGTGTGGGAATTAGGTGTCCTAACCAGTTTGACGGGACCATAGATGATATTTGAAGGGCCGATGTGTGGGCTTTATGTGTCCTAGCCAGTTTGACGGGGCCATAGATGATATTTGAAGAACCGATGTGTGGGCTTTAGGCGTCCCAGCCAGTTTGACGGGGCCAAAGATGACATTTGAAGAACCGATGTGTGGGCTTTAGGTGTTCCAACCAGTTTGACGGGGCCATAGATGATATTTGAAGGGCCGATATGTGGGCTTTAGGTGTCCTAGCCAGTTTGGCGGGGCCATAGATGATATTTGAAGGGTCGATATGTGGGCTTTATGTGTCCCAGCCAGTTTGACGCGGCCATATATAGATGATTTTTGAAAGGCCGACTTGAAGATGATATTTGAAGGGCCGATAGTGGGCTTTATGTATCGAAGACAGTTTGACGGGGCCATAGGTGACATTTGAAGGGCCGATGTGTGGGCTTTAGGTGTCCTAACCAGTTTGACGTGACCATAGATGATATTTGAAGGGCCGATGTTTGGACTTTATGTGTCCTAGCCAGTTTGACGGGGCCATAGATGATATTTGAAGGGCCGATGTGTGGGCTTTAGGTGTCCTAGCCAGTTTGGCGGGGCTTTAGATGATAGTTGAAGAGCGGATGTATGGGCTTTAGGTGTCCTAGCCAGTTTGGCGGGGCCATATATGATATTTGAAGGGCCGATATGTGGGCTTTAGGTGTCCTTACCAGTTTGCCGTGGCCATAGGTGATATTTGAAGGGCCAATGTGTGGGCTTTGGGTGTCCTAGCCGGTTTGACGGGACTATAGATGATATTTGAAGGGCCGATGTGTGGGCTTTAGGTGTCCTTACCAGTTTGACGGGACCATAGATGATATTTGAAGGGCCGATGTGTGGGCTTTATGTGTCCTAGCCAGTTTGACGGGGCCATAGATGATATTTGAAGGGCCGATGTGTGGGCTTTAGGTGTCCCAGTGTGTTTGACAGGGCCATAGATGATATTTGAAGGGCCGATGTGTAGGCTTTAGGTGTCCTAACCAGTTTGACAGGACCATAGATGATATTTGAAGGGTCGGTGTGTAGGCTTTATGTGTCCTAGCCAATTTGGCGGGGCCATAGATGCTATTTGAAGGGCCGAAATGTGGGCTTTAGGTGTCCTAGCCAGTTTGACGGGGCCATAGGTGATATTTGAAGGGCCGATGTGTGGGCATTAGGTGTCCTAACCAGTTTGACGGGACCATAGATGATATTTGAAGGGCCGATGTGTGGGCTTTATGTGTCCTAGCCAGTTTGACGGGGCCATAGATGATATTTGAAGAACCGATGTGTGGGCTTTAGGTGTCCCAGTGTGTTTGACGGGGCCATAGATGATATCTGAAGGGCCGATGTGTGGGCTTTAGGTGTCCTAGCCAGTTTGACGGGGCTATAGATGATATTTGAAGGGCCGATGTATGGGCTTTAGGTGTCCTAGCCAGTTTGACGGGGCCATAGATGATATTTGAAGGGCCGATGTGTGGGCCTTATGTGTCCTAGCCAGTTTGATGGAGCTATAGATGATATTTGAAGGGCCGATGTGTGGGCTTTATGTGGAGATTCCTTAGTCCTATGTAGGATACTCCGGTCGCTACCCTTTATGGAAGTGGGAAGAGGGGCAATGACCGGAGGGCCCTAGTTCGGTCTTACCCACTCCCACGACCCGAGCAAATGTTTCATAATTTACCAGTAATGTCGAAATCAACCAGTAATGTCGGAAAAATCGACTAGTAATGTAAAAATCCGTAATGTCGAAAAATTAACCAGTAGTGTCAAAAAGTGACGACCAAAATGACGATTTTTCGCAAAAATTTCAATATTTTTTCGGATTGCTCAAATTGTACTTTGGCCTATATTTATCGACTTTTAACCATTTTCGCGCAAGTTTAAACACATTTACCCCAGTAAATATGGAATTTTATGTTTAACAATATTTCCCTCTTTCATATGCACAACATATCCCATCCTATTTGCTCTCTCTCTCTCTCTCTTTCTCTCCTCTTTCTCTCTATCTATATCCCCTCTCTTTCTATCCCATGTCCCTCTGCCTTTGCCCCCCTCTCTCTCTCCATCATTCTCTCTCTCTATCCCCCTCTCCGTCTGTCTTTGCCCAGCTCTCTTTCCCCGTCCCCCTCTCTCTCTCCCTTTGCCCTGTCTCCGTCCGTCCGTCCGTCCGGACGGACAGACGGAGACAGAGAGACAGAGACCGACAGACAGGGCAAAGGGAGAGAGAGAGAGTGAGGGATGGGGGAAGAGAGCTGGGCAAAGACAGACGGAGAGGGGGATAGAGAGAGAGAATGATGGAGAGAGAGAGAGAGAGAGAGAGAGAGAGAGAGAGAGAGAGAGAGAGAGAGAGAGAGAGAGAGAGAGAGAGAGAGAGAGAGAGAGAGAGAGAGAGAGAGAGAGAGAGGGAGGGAGGGGGACAAAGGCAGAGGGACATGGGATAGAAAGGGAGGGGATCTAGATAGAGAGAAAGAGGAGAGAGAGAAAGAGAGCGAGAGAGAGAGAGAGAGAGAGAGAGGGAGAATGAGAGAGCAAATAGGATGGGTTATGTTGTGCATATGAAAGAGGGAAATAATTGTTAAACATAAAATTCCATATTTACTGGGGTAAACGTGTTTAAACTTGCGCGAAAATGGTTAAAAGTCGATAAATATAGGCAAAAGTACAATTTGAGCAACCCGAAAAAATATTGACATTTTTGCGAAAAATCGTCATTTTGGTCGTCACTTTTTGACACTACTGGTTAATTTTTCGACATTACGGATTTTTACATCACTGGTCGATTTTTTCGACATTACTGGTTGATTTCGACATTACTGGTTAATTTTTTTGACATTACTGGTCGATTTCGACATTACTGGGAAATTTATACACTACTGGTTGTCACATATATAACCAATGGGCTGTCAGAGTTAGAATTACGATTATCACAATTATATTATGTCTATGAATGGCCTGGGTGCGAGGGCAAAATTTGACATTTCCGCAGCTGACTCACTCACTCCTTGAGCACGTTGACGAAATTTATATCGCTCCGCCACTACATTTCGTGTGGGGATAAAATAGGCCTACAAAACTTGTTGGGTGTGGACAAAGGCATCTTTATTTTCAGAGAGAATGAAAAAATTACCCTGGCATTGTAGACCCAGGCAACGCAATGACTTTGTTCTTTTTACAGCACATCGTTACTGTCAAGACGAATAGATATTGGATGCATCAAAATCATCCAACTATAGTTTGTAAACACAGGTATTCATGTTAAGTGACATTGGAATGGCGAGGCTTGGAAATTGAGTGTAGCCAGGATTCTATAATAGGAGATGTCCAGCCAGTTTGACGAGGCCAAATATGATATTTGAAGGTCCGATGTATGGGGTTTAGGTGTCCCAGC